>JAVGWX010000021.1:10045057-10645057 GCA_036924085.1 Ariolimax columbianus
TTCTTTGTCTGGCTCTCATTCAGTTTTCTTTCGATCTGACTTTTCCATGTCATGCGCTGATCAAATGTAACGCCCAGGTAGTTTGGTTCGTCGTTTGGCCGCAGATATTTGCCGTTAAGACTTATTTTGGTGTTCTGTGGTTTATTTGAAAGCGAGAATATCGTACATGTTGTTTTTTCTTCATTTATTTTGACCAGCCATGATTTCGCCCACTCCTCCAACGATGTTAGGGCCTGTATCATCCGATTGTTTGCTACGGTGAGAATTTTATCAGAGGTCCACATAGCCAGATCGTCTGCAAACATGGAGCTGTGGACTCTTCTTGGTATACTCTCTATGACGTTGTTTATATACACCAGAAAAAGTGTGGGTGACAGTACTCCTCCTTGGGGTACTCCTTGCTCCAATGTCACTTTTTTGCTCATCTGCCCTTGTACTTGAACTCTGGCTGTTCTGTTTTCGAGGTAGTGGCTGATCCATCTGTGCATTTTTCCAGATGTTTAATTTCTTCGTAGCTTGACTTTAAGTCCCTCTTTCCACACCTTGTCAAATGCCTTCTCTAGATCCACCCAAACCGCTACTGGATGCTTTTTCTCTTGGTAAGCATTATTTATTTCCTGTGCTATGAGAGTGATCTGGTCCTCAGTGGATCTGTGTTGTCTAAATTCTGCTTGCTGTGCAATGAGTATGTGTTTTTCTTCCAGGTGCCACATCAGTCTGGTGTTTATCATACGCTCCATCAGTTTACCTACACAGCTCAGTAAACGGATAGGCCTGTATCCATTTGGATCTGTTCTATCTTTTTCTTTCTTTGGTACGGGTATAAGTACAGCATCTTTCTATGCCTGCGGTACAATTCCCCTTTTCCAGCTTTGGCTCAGGACTGACAGTAACTTCCTTTTTGCTGTTTGGCCCAACCTCATCAGCATTTCATTTGTTACCCCATCTTTTCCGTGCGATTTATTTTTCTTTAAAGTTCTCATGGCCACATTTATTTCATTCATCGTTAAGCTAGAACGTTCAAACTTTCATAGCTGTTCACATAAAAAGAGCTAGAGCCTTAAAACTTTCACAGTAGTCCACAGAAGTCAAGTTAGAACATTCAAACTCTCGCAGTTGTACACATAAACCAAGCTAGAACATTCAAACCTTCGCCGTAGTTCATAGAAATCAAATTAGATCTTCCAAATTCACAGTAATCTACAGAAATCAAGTTATATAGGACCTTCAAACATTCACAGTAGTCCACAGAAACAAAGAAACTTACTTGGGATACCATCAATTGCGACCACTCCCAGTATATGCCTGGTTAAGAATGACTGTACATATGTAGCTGATTCGAGCATCTATTACAAACGAAAATGTGTAGCAATGAAAAATGCGACAGCGAATTCTGACCGACTAATGACCACGAGTCATGGTCTGGTGGCTGGAAAAGTGAGAAAGTAGACTTAATGCGTGTCAATGAGCAGGTGTCTTAAGTTAGCTAGCTTTAACCGCATCCATTTTACCGGCCTTTTACGTCTTTTCTTTGGTGGTCACAAAGCCATTTTCTATCTTATCCAAGTATCTCTAGATGTTGACCTAATCTTATTCAAGTATCTCTAGATGTTGACCTAATCTTATCCAAGTATCTCTAGACGTAGACATAATCTTACCAAGTATCTGTAGACGTAGACATGATCTTGTCCAAATATCTCTAGACGTAGACATAATCGTATCCAAGTATCTCTAGACGTAGACATGATCTTGTCCAAGTATCTGTAGATATAGACATAATCGTATCCAAGTATCTCTAGATGTAGACATAACCTTATCCAAGTATCTTTAGACGTAGACATAATCTTATCCAAGTATTTCTAGATGTAGACCTAACCTTATCCAAGTATATCTAGACGTAGACATGATCTTGTCCAAGTATCTCTAAGACGTAGACATAATCTTATCCAAGTATTTCTAGATGTAGACCTAACCTTATCCAAGTATATCTAGACGTAGACATGATCTTGTCCAAGTATCTCTAAGACGTAGACAATCTTATCCAAGTATCTGTAGACGTAGACCATCTTTTCCAAGTATCTGTAGACGTAGACATGATCTTATCCAAGTATCTCTAGACGTAGACAATCTTATCCAAGTATCTGTAGACGTAGACATGACATTATCCAAGTATCTCTTGACATAGACATGATCTTATTCAAGTGTCTTTAGACGTAGACATAACCTTATCCAAGGGTTTCTAGACGTAGACATAACCTTATCCAAGTATCGCTAAACGTTAACCACATTTTCATTTCTCATAGAGTGGATCCATGAGCACTACCACACATGACAAAGTCAAGGTAGACAGACTAGCAAAGAAGGGATAAAGACAAGAACTTCCGCACGCTGCGACATTCCTACAATAGCCAAACAGCTCATACCAGCAAACAAAGAGACGTGTCTGAACAGATAGACTATGGTAACAAACGGGAATGGAGATCACAAACGGCAAGCCCCAATCTAAATTACAGCATCAATCAACTCACATAGAAAGAATCATAATACCATTTTCTGGATGAGAGACAGACACATTCCACGTAACACGTACCTGAACATAATCCAACCACAACACACACCACAGTGTCAGCTGTGTACACACCCGTATGCCACAGTTGGTCATTATCTCTTTAAGTGATCGGCGCTCAACGATGTTAGGAGAATGCTTCTTCCTATGAAGCCAGATAAATGGAACATTATGTATGGCACTAGACAACAACTAACAACCACGTCCAGACGACAGTATATGGCATTGGGTTGAAGGGTGTGAGCACCGATGCTTCTGGATCCGTAACAAAGTCTGGTCAGGCAAAACATACTGATCGGACATGTTAGTCAGGGTCAGGTAAAATAACAGTAAAACAACAACAAATTATTAGAAACAGGCATACTTCTAAATGACACTTCACATCGGATCCACAACTTGGGGATTGCATGTTAAGTTTTGATTGCAGTTATTCTTTTATAAGTCTAGTGATATTGCGAGCTTAATATCTGAGTAGTAACATGTCACGTTGTCAGCTTGTGCATTCACAAGTAAAAACAACTTTGGTTCTCTGTATAAGTGAAATATTACCTCTAAATCAGCCATATAACCGATGTACTACAGTAAACACAAAATCTGACCTCTATCTCACCATATAATCGGTGTACTACAGTAAACACAAAATCTGACCTCTATCTCACCATATAATCGGTGTACTACAGTAAACACAAAATCTTACCTCTATCTCACCATATAATCAGTGTACTACAGTAAACACAAAATCTTACCTCTATCTCACCATATAATCAGTGTACTACAGTAAACACAAAATCTTACCTCTATCTCACCATATAATCGATAGGAAAGAATCATCACCAATCACACAGACTGGTGCAGCACTATTGCTGAGGGTGTTAAGAGACAAGAGTCATCAAGAATAGATGAGGCCATCCAGAGACAAGAGTCATCAAGAATAGATGAAGCCATCCAGAGACGCTCGCTATGCAAGTCAACTCACACCAACCCTTCTTCAACCCCGGTGGAAGGAGGTGTCTTATTTCCCTGTACAAAGTACAACAGCCAATTCAAGGCTCAGAATGGCTTATTTAATCCATCTGCGAACTCATGTGAACAGTTTACAGTGAATGCTGACAAAGCGGTCCTCATCGATTACGATGGACTAACAACAATCGGTGTACTACAGTAAACACTAAATCTTACCTCTAGCCCACTGTATGGTCGGTTTACTATAGTAAACACTAAATCGTACCTGTAACCCACCATATGGTCGGTGCACTACAGTAAACACAAAATCTTATTAAAAAATTGTCCTTTGTTGCAGGTTGTACATTGTTTACACCATACGAAAAACAGGACCACTAATTGAGTCGTCACCGGATTCTCCCGCGCAACACTTTGTTGAGACATTTCGCATCTACTACCATTTATCCTACACGATGCCCAGGACTCATCACCCGTTGTCGTGGACGATCAACGCTAAAGGCACTGGTTGGATATACTGATTGCTTGACTTGACTTGAAGCAGGAGGCACCAACTGTAGCTGGTCCTCTTTCTTGTCTTTTTTTCACGCCAGCCGAAGCACAGCGGTACCAGCACAGTCGACCTCCATCAAGAAACCTGCGACAAAGAACGTTGCATGCTCCTGCAGTAGTCGATTCTGTAACTATTGTCTAGCATGATGAGGCTGCTAGTATAATGCACAACTCTCTTTAGTCGTCCCTTTTAATGCATGCATGGAATTCATGGAATCGAATCAAAATCACGTCCCTTCATTTCTTGAATCACATGTCCAGCCCTGTAGTTAAACATAACGAGCTTTTAGAAAACATAATTCTTTTCATTTGCAGTACGGTAGAAATAATTTTTACATTGTTATTTTGCCACGTCCATGCACAACCCTTAGTCGCATCTTACAACTTGCAAGGCATTAAATACTTTACCTTATTTTCTTCACAACTCAGGAGAAATAAATACATTGCCCACCTTCACATATTTTGTCCTGGACTGTGGCAATATTTGGCAGTGGTTATATCCTTTCAGTTGCCAAGTGGTCTTCAAAAAGCCATATTGCTGTTGTATTTCTATCTCGATTTTCTCATTTGTAACTCGATCTTTGTACGTGACGTTTAAAAGTCTTCGGAATCATCTCATCTCCAAGGCCTGTATTCTTCGCTGAAGGTCAGCTGTACCTGTCCATGTTTCCCAAGCATATATGGATTATTGACAGTGCAAATGTAGGCATTAATCTGATTTTCTGGCATAGTGCTAGCCGTTTATCCTGCCAGATTTTTTTAAGCCGTGCAAGCGCCGTTATTGTCTGTTCTATTCTGGCCAACACCTCACATTTTTATCCTTCATTACTGACAATCGAACCAAAATATTTAAAACGGAAACTCGCTTGGTACGGTCACATATCGAAATCAAATGGTCTTGCAAATACGATCCTCCACGGAAAGGTGTAAGGCAGACGACGAAGAAGTCGGCCCAAATAGAGGTCGGAGGACAACATAAAAGAATGGACCAGAAGAGGTACAGGCAGCGGCCGCTGACAGAGAAGGGTACGTGGAGTTGTGAGGATGTCTTCATGTGTCCCCCATCGACCTCACCGGTTACGGGATGACCTGACCTGACCTGATATCCTGTCATTCCCAGTAAGGGGCCACGGGATCCACTGGTTGAAGTAATCTTATTGGCAGGTGTGAAACATGCGGCAACAACGATAAAAAAAGATATGAATGTAGCTTTCCCAAAGTGCTCAAAATAGCGGTGTAGCTACATTGGCTTACAAACGGAGAACATGTCTGTGTTCATAATCCTGAACCTGCAGGGACGGAAACCTATGAGATGTGAGTCCATTTAAAGTTTGTACTGACTGTGGATTCACCAGAATGTAAGATGCTAAACACTTAGTACTTCGTGTTAGGAAATACAGTGAACGATGTAAACAAAATATGTGACATTGTACTTTACTTGAAATACTTGGAATACTTGTATTCAAACATACATGTTTAGGTGATCAAGATGCTGAGCAGCGCATGAACTGCAGTGGTCAGCGACCCATAGCTGACTGCTGGCGTCAGGGCCAGCGAACCAGAGCTGCCAAGACCCTTCTTCACCTCCAAGCGGTGATCCTGGATAACAGGCTGTAACCGAGCAGACTGGCTAATGAGAAGGGATCGAAGAAGGAATGCTAACCCGGTACTCAAAAAAATGATTACTGAAGTCGATTGTGTTGGGCCGAAAGGTGCAAATATCGCAGTCAAGCTGTAAACTACGACACAACGCATTCCGTTCTCTGGACTTCATTCTGCTGCTTAGGCCCGTGTCAGGGTTTGGTAGCGGGAGATTGAGAACGAACGAACGAAGCCAAGCCAAGCCAAGCCAAATATGCATTAGTATTGCCAGGTAACCGAAGGCTTGGGCTGTGTAGTAGGTTTTTTAGAACTTCCTGCGGCTTACTATATAATACAATATAAACGGTATATTGTTTTCTCTAGTTTTTCATTCTGTTTTTAATTAAACGATATACAGAAGTAAGTCAGTAAATAGATCACAAATCGATATGGAATAGCTGAACGACGTAGCTGATAGTTTCTAAAGGTGTCAAAAGTTAGCAGCAACATCCAGCTTTGTGATTACTTATTTAGCAGACGCAAGGTGTCGCATGCACGTGCGTAGCCGAGATTAAATATGGCGTTCTTGCTCACAGAGAGTACATAAAAAAAACAGCTTTTGGGTAGTGGGGTTTATTTAAGGGGGTGGGAAGAAAGAGGGAAAATGTACTTCAAATGATATTCATAAGGAAATGCTTTCTGTTTATGGTGCGAAGTGTTTGTCAGGTAAAGTGGTGCAATAATTGTCGATAAGTTTTCTCAAGGACGCTTTTAAAATGCCGATTGAAGCACTACCTGGACATCCCGTTAAGATTACAACAGAAGCATTTGTGTGAAGGGTAAAAGAGATGATTTTAGCGGAAAGAATAGCAACTATGGACAGTGCAGCAACTGCAATACTGTGTTCGCGTGGTTTAGTCTACAGCATAATGCACGATCGATTGAATGTATGGAAAGTGCGCTCATCATGGGTACCCAGACTATGGCCGTTTGCACCTTGACAGACGGTCAGTCAGCTGGTCTGTTGAAGAGATGGCGGTGGCAGCACCTGTCCTGGAGGAACACCGACTTTCGTCTCTGATTTTGCTGATGCTCGATTGACAGAGATGACAGCAGTCTAAACAGAAAAAGTTCGAGTTGTGTGGTGTAGGCTCCTTTCTGTTGGGTCGCTTGTCTTCCATCTTTGTCATCAGACCTAGCTCTGATGCCTCGATGCCCGTTTTCAAGGTCGCTCTATCCTCTGCAATCTCCTTCCAGGTATTTGGATTGATCGTAAAATCGTTCATGGATCTTTTGCAAATGTTCTTGTATCTTAATTTACGCCATCATTGGTATCTGGTTCCCGATACAAGTTCACCCAGTAGTAACTGCTTCGGAATGCGGGTATTTGACATTCGTTTCGCGTGACCCAACCATCTCAGTCTCTTGTTACTCAGAGTCGAGAAAAGGGAAGGTATCATGGCACGTTTCAGTATTTTCAAGTTGGTCCCCTTGTCCTGCCATCTTATGTTCATAATACTTCGAAGACATCGCATATGACAACTGTTTAACCTCTTCTCGTGTCTTTAAGCAGTTTTCATAGTACCCAGGCTATTGACTGGCGAACGCAAATAGAACCAAATGAGCCATTTTTTTCCTGCACTGATTAAGCACTGGAATAAATGCATTAATATTGGTGGGAATTATGTTAAGATATACGGGACAATGTTAGTGCAACAATAAATGGTTTTCAAATTGGTATCTCATTTATTTTCTTTTAATTGCCAATTGTGACCAATTTACTGACAATGTGTGATGCTGGTATGACGGAGAATATATTCTGAAGACTGGGGTATCTTTGAGTGGGGCAGAATGAGAGCACGGCGCTCATCCATCCATCTGTAGAACAAAATGTACGGTGATCACATACGTCTGAGACAGACCACCATGTTTAGAGGGAGATGTACGGTAAACCATTTTAAACAATCAGTTCAAAGGTGGTCATTTGGAACATGTTCTGAACCTTTGACGCAGCAAATGGTTTGATCACATTTATTTCTATGTCTGATTTTCTGAATTGGATAATCATTAGTTGTGTTCTGATGAAAACTAATAAAGTTATTTCTTTGTTACGTTTGAAATGGTTTGTTCGGGTCATTTCGTATGTGAGCGACTTCTTTTACTACTTCTTCTACGTCTTCTTCTTCTTTTTCTACTTCTTTTTCTATTTTTTTTTCTACTTCTTCTTCTTATTATTATTCTTATTATTTTTATTATTTCTTATTCTTCATCTTCTACCACACCTCCTCTTCAGCCTCCTCCTGATCTTCTTCTTTTTCTCTAACTCTCCACCTCCTCCTCCACCTTTTTCTTCTCCTCCTCAGCCTTCTCTTCGGACATATTTTTTTCTTCTCTTCACCTACTCCCACATCTCTTCATTCTTCTTCTCTTCACCTACTCCCACATCTCTTCATTCTTCTTCTCAGCATACTCATCTTTTTTTCTTCATTTTCTTTTTCTTTTCCTCCTCCTCCTCGACCTCCTTAGTCGCATCCTCATCTCCTTCATCTTCTTCTTTGTAGTTCGTTCTGAAAAGGTTTTGTAGCTTGCAGCGAGGCTGCGATGTCTGCGCGGTACATCTAATTTAATGTGGCTTCATTCGGGATACTGCATGGCCTAGAGGTGAAGCGTCCGTGTCCCACTCTTAACGCACCGGGCTCAAATCACGCTCGTGTCCAGTTTGGGTGGTCAGACATGGGTGGTTCCGCTCCTCCACGTACGGAAAGTAATGGCAACCTACCGTACTACACACTTGCCAAGAAATTTGTAGGTGACGGTTGTAAGAAGCGGCGTTCTGCAAAGGATATGCTACTTACTTTTACTTTGTATTCTGGTATCGAGTCTGCCTTTCCATATGCCGCTCATCCCTATAGTAATCACGTAATGTGCCGGCAAAGTATTTTACTCCGTATAAAAGACAGGATTTTAAAAACGTGCGCTATCGGTAATTCATGTCCCTTTTTCACTCCCGCCGGAGCATAAAGTCACCACTACAGGTGACCTTCTTTATAAAATGTACACAAAAGCATTGTGTCTGCTTTTGCTAATGTGGTTTCTGTAACAATTTATTTGACACGGTACACTTTAGCCCCATGTACAACTCTCTTTCGTCACTTTTTACCACATGCATGGATGTGCAGGTGTGTACTTTTCTTCCCCACTAAAGGGTTCTGGGACCCACTGGGGAAATACCCTCGGTTAGAAGACAACGAATCTAAGCCGCGTATTCACCCAGACCTCACAATGCAGTTACATTGTAATAACGTATCCTGCTTCCTAAACCGTACACTTGTATAGGCTCGAAGGATTTATCATTCCCGTAAGGGGTTTTTGCGTTGGGACTACCCTTGCCTTAATGTCAAGGTCAAGTATGCAACACCAAATCACAGCAACCTAGATAATCGGCGCTATTTATGTTCTGCTCTGCATGCAGCGCTCTGCATAGGCATTAAAACGTATAGTGACCTGGAATCAAAACAACACTTGGGAAATCTTTATGCAGAATTTCAAATACTCTGAACAGCTCAATTTAAGAAAAGCAACTGAGTTCTCAGCAACAAAAAACGTATGATCAATTCAATCGTTCGGGTCAAGGTCGCAGTGAACTGAAATCAGCTGTCAAAGACTGCTTGTGTCATGGTTTGCAGACCAGGATTGTCCGATTCCTCAAAGCGTCACCATGTATACACCCTGTCGCATACGATGAAAAGACTAACAAATAAATAATTACGCAGTTACTTTCTGGTCCGATGTGGACATATTGACATGGGTAGCGGGAATTCCCCAAGTGCAGAGATCGGCAAACATATTTGGTCAAATGCCAGAGTAAGTATTTTAGGACATGTAAACACTCGAGAACATGTGTGTAGGAAGACCTACTTAAATAACAAAGAAAATAAATCATTTTCACACATTTATTGAACAAAATGTAAAATAATAGTAATAATAATAAGACGAAATATTTTAAATACAGCTCAATTAAATAGAAAAATAATCTTGCTTATTTCACGTGGGTTTTCTGGTAAAAATTCCCATGATCTCTGGGTAGTGAGATCGGACTCCCATGTTCAGTGTTGAGCACGTAATAAATACTTTGGCAGTTAGAAATTGAAAAGACAAGGTCTAAATTCAAGTTAAAAATCTACCCAAATTATGTGCATCTTCCCACAGGCCTATTAAGCCGCAGGAAGTTGTCAAATACCTTTAGCCGAAGCATTTAGCTACCTGGCAACATACATTAACATGCCTATTTGTTTATCAGGATTCCAAGTGTTCCAAGATAGGATTTCACCAAATTTGGGTTTAAAGTTAGAACAACCTAGCATCAAAATTGATTGCAAATGTTCATCTGTTAATGCCGATCTGTTTTGAGATTTTACATATTTCATCTTTCAAAATGTCTTTTCACACAGGTAGGTGCTGCCAGATACAGATATAAATCCGCGAGTAGATGTTTTGTTTTTGTTTAAATATTCATCGCTTGAATGACATTTACATAATTGTTAGATTCTTCTCCTGAAATATGTCGTTTAGCGTGTCATCACAAGCAGATTAATCACTTCCAAATGAAAGTTTGATGGAAGCTGCTCAATTGCACATTCCTTTACATTTTAAAGAATTTGAAAACGCAAAATCCATTCTTAGCTCGAGAGCCTTAAAAAAGAAACGACGGGCTGGAATTGACTCGCGGGCAGTAGCACGCCATCCTACAGGGCTTGAACCACGCACTTTCCGTTCATCGCTTTGAGAGGCGAGTGCATTACCTCTGACCACTGCGCCCTTCTCTCCCCCCCCCCCCCCCCCAGAGCAAACTAAATGTGGGTTAACACCAATATAATTGGGAGGGAAGCAACAACAGATAGAACGGGAAAACTTCCAGATCTCACCAAAACCTGGCAGATTGCTCCATCAAGGCAAGAGACGGAGAACGTTGGAGATCATTTGCAGCCAACCTTTAATATAGATATGGCACTTGAATTGTTGTTGTTGTTGTTGAATGCCCATAGTGATTAAGTTAACTCTTTTGTGCGCCCTGAATAGGACGTTAAGTGGTGGATTGTAGCAGCTTTCCTAACATCCCGAGCGTGCTGATGAAGGTTGACCGCCATTTTTCAGGGGGGTGGGCTATGTTTTGCTTCATCTGGGTGAGGCTAACTACTACAGGGATCACGTATTCCAAGTACAGTACAATGTCACATATTTTGTTTACATCGTTCACTGCGTTTCCTAAGACGAAGTACTAAGTGTTTTGCACCTTACATTCTGGTGAATCCACATTCGGTACGAACTTTAAATGGACTCACATCCCATAGGTTTCCTTCCCTGCAGGTTCATGAATCTGAACAGAGACATGGTCTCTGCTTAAGAGCCAGTGTAGCCACACCGTGATTTTGAGCACTTTGACGAAAGCTACATTCATGGACTTCACATTCAGAACTTTTCTATCGTTGTCGTTGCATGTTTCACACCTGCCAATAAGATGACCTTCTAGCTACATTCATGGACTTCACATTCAGAACTTTTCTATCGTTGTCGTTGCATGTTTCCCACCTGCCAATAAGATGACCTCCTAGCTACATTCATGGACTTCACATTCAGAACTTTTCTATCGTTGTCGTTGCATGTTTCACACCTGCCGATAAGATGACTTCTAGCTACATTCATGGACTTCACATTCAGAACTTTTCTATCGTTGTCGTTGCATGTTTCACACCTGTCAATAAGATGACCTACTAGCTACATTCCTTTCCGTGGAGGATCGTAGTTGCAAGACCATTTCATCGCGATATGTGACCGTACCAAGCGAGTTTCCGTTTTAAATATCTTGGTTCTTCTTCTTCTTCTTCTGCGTACGCAGTCAGACAGTAACCATTATTTTTGCGAAAAAAGCGGCGGTCATCCCGAGGCTCTCGCCACTGCCATAGAGCTTGTCTTGCAGTTCCACTGGTAATGGCCACACCTGCTCTCTCTGATCCTCGTATGTCGGGCAGTTCTGCAGCAGATGTTCAGCGGTCATTTTACCAGTACCGCACGGGCATTCGTCGGTACACCCTATCTTCAATTTGTTGAATAGGTGGTACCTCAGTCTGTTGTGGCCAGTGCGAAATCTGAAGACAACGACCTGCTCTCTTCGGTTCAACTGGTAATAGGCATCGTTTTTGGTGTAACCTGTATGTTCGGTTTCCCATTTGGTCATGTATCTGGCTTTGATAAGCCGTTTTGACTCTTCGTACGTCATACTGGTATCTGTTTGTGGTAGTCTTGCACCTTCTTTTGCCAGTCTGTCTGCCTCCTCGTTGCCTTGGATGTTGCAGTGTGACGGAACCCACTGTACCACTACCCTTTTTGGTGCGGACTGATGGCACAGTTTGCAGAGTGCTGCTCTTAAGTCATTAATCTCAGTGTTTTTCTGGCTTTTTAGCGCTGTGACTACGGCGAGAGCATCTGTCAGCAGGACTATATGGCTCTCATTTTCACTGTGTGTTCCCATTTCTTCCACTGCCGCCCTCAGTGCCTCTGCCTCCGCTCTGAAATTGCTTGTGTACTTACCAGTAGCGAATGACAGTGTTATTTTTCTGCCATTTGGTAGGTTCAGGAATGCTCCTGCCCCTCCGTTATGTGTAGTGTTTGTTACAGAACCGTCGGTGTATGCATGGGTCCAGTCCATGCTTGGGTAGCTTTTCGTTATGAAGCTTAGGGTAGTGTCTCTCCTTTCTTTTTCAGTCTGGCAGTTTTTGTTTGCAATACCTGGTATATTTTCTACCACCTCTAGAAATATATCCTGCCTCCAGGTAGGTTTTCGTACAGTAGTGATGGGTTTTGGTGTTGTTAGTGCGTTTATGGGATCTTCGTGCATCTTTGCTTTGGCTATTTCTGCAAAGTTTCTCCGCTTTAGTTTCCCATTTCCCAAATTGTTTAGTCTCTGGTACATTGGATGGTCCGTCAGTCTTCGGAGTTTCTCTTATTGCAGCTGGGCTCTGCAGTCTCTTCTATCGGTCATGGATTGCAGTTTTGTAATCTTTTCAAGTTCTACAATTGGCGTTGACTTCATGCCACCTGTTATAATTCTCATGGCTTGGTTTTGAAGTTTGTTAACTTTATCGAAGTTCGCCTTCGCTGCTGTTGTCCATGCCACAATGCCATACTCGAGAACTGGTCTCACTCTTCCAGTGTACAGTTTCTTTAGTATGCCTTCGTCTGCTCCCCAGCTTGTGCCAGCAAGTTTCCTCATGATTGCCATTATTTCTCTGGCTTTCATTCGGTTTCTCTCAATCTGACTTTTCCATGTCATGCGCCGATAAAATGTGACTCCCAGATAGGTTGGGTTATCGTTTGGCTGCAGGATTTTGCCATTTAGACTTAATTTGGTACTTTGGGGTTTTAATGAAAGCGAGAATATTGTGCATGTGGTTTTCTCCTCGTTTATTTTGACCAGCCATGAGTTCGCCCACTCTTCCAGCGATGTTAGGGCCGTCTGCATCCGATTTCTTGCTATGGTGAGATTCTTTTCAGAGGTCCACATAGCCAGATCGTCTGCAAACATTGAGCTATGGACTCTTCTTGGTAGAATATCTATTGTCAGTTATGAAGGATCAAAATGTGAGGTGTTGGCCAGAATAGCACAGGCAGTGGCGGCGCTTGCACGGCTTAAAAAAATATGGCAAGATAAACGGTTAGCACTATGCACGATAATTAGATTAATGACTACACTGGTCCTGTCAATATTCCTCTATGCTTGTGAGACATGGACAGTTACAGCCGACATTAAGCGAAGGATACAGGCCTTGGAGATGAGATGTTTCCGAAGACTTTTAAACGTCACGTACACAGATCGAGTTACAAATGAGGAAATCGAGATAGAATTACAACAGTAATATGGCCTTTTGAAGATCTTTTGGCAACTGAAAGGATATAACCACTGCCAAATATTGCCACAATAAGTACAGGACAAAATATGTCAAGGTGGGCGATGTATTTATTTCTCTAGAGTGGTGAAGAAATTAGGATAAATTATTTTATGCTTTGCATGTTGTAAAATGCGACTATGGGTTATGCATGGTCGCGGCAAAATAACAATGTAAAAATTATTGTTATCGTACTGCAAATGAGAAGAATCGTGTTTTCTAAAAGCTGGTTATGTTAAGTAAAATACAGGGCTGGACATGTGATTCAAGAAATGACGGGACGTGATTTTGATTTTATTCCATGAACTCCATGCATGCATTGAAAGGGACAACTAAAGAGAGGTGTGCATTATACTAGCAGCCTCATCATGTTAGACAATAGTTACAGATTTCACTACTGCAAGAGCATGCAACGTTCTTTGTCGCAGGTTTCTTGATGGAGGTCGACTGGATTATGTTCAGGTACGTGTTTCGTGGAATGTGTTTGGTTCTCAGACAGAAAGTGGTTCTATACTTCTGTCTAAGTGAGTTGATTGTTGCTGTAATTTAGATTGGGGCTTGCCGTTTGTGATCTCCATTCCCGTGTTTCCCATGGTCCATCTGTTCAGGCCTTTCTTAGTTTGCTAGTATGAGCTGTTTGGCTATTGCAGAGAGGTCGCAGCGTGTGGTAGGTCTTGTCTTTATCACTTCTTTGCTAGTCTGTCTACCTTGTCGTTGTCATGTGTGGTAGTGTTCATGGATCCTCTGTATGAGAAATGAAAATGTGGTTAACGTTTAGAGATACTTGGATTAGGTTATGTCTACGTCTAGAGATACTTGGATAAGGTTATGTCTACGTCTAGAGATACTTGGACAAGATCATGTCTACGTCTAGAGATACTTGAATAATGTTATGTCTACGTCTAGAGATACTTGGATACGATTATGTCTACGTCTAGAGACACTTGGACACGATCATGTCTACGTCTAGAGATACTTGGATATGATTATGTTTACGTCTAGAGATACTTGGACAAGATCATGTCTACGTCTACAGATACTTGGATAAGATTATGTCTACATCTAGAGATACTTGGATAAGATTAGGTCAACATTTAGAGATACTTGGATAAGATTAGGTCTACGTCTATAGATACTTGGATAAGATTATGTCAACATCTAGAGATACTTGAATAAGATTAGGTGAACATCAAGAGATACTTGGATGAGATATAAAATGGCTTTGTGACCCCCAAAGAAAAGCCGTAAACGGCGGCCAAAATGGATGCGGTTAAAACTAGCTAACTTAAGACACCTGCTAATTGACACACATTAAGTCTACTTTCTCACTTTTCCAGCCACTAGACCGTGACTCGTGGTCATTAGTCGGTCAGAACTCGCCGTCACATTTTTCATTGCTACACATTTTCGTTTGTAATAGAGGCTCGAATCAGCTACGTCTACACAATCACTCTTACCCAGGTATTTACTGCGTGTGGTCGCAATTGTTGGTATCTCAAGTAAGTTTCTTTGTTTATGGACACTATTGCGAGTTTAAATGTTCTAGCTTGATTTATGTGGACTATTATGCAAGTTTGATGGTTCTTGCTTGATTTCTGTGGATTACTGTGAACGTTTGAAGGTTCTCGCTTGATATATGTGGACTATTGTGAAAGTTTGAATGCCATAGCTTGAATTCGGTGGACTATTGTGAACTTTTGAAGGTTCTAACTTGATTTACATGGACTACTATGAACATTTGAAGGTTCTACCTTGATTTATGTGTACAACAGTGATAATGTTGAGATTATAGCTTGATTTATGTGCGCAACTGTGAAAGATTGAAGGCTCCAGCTTAATTTATGTGGACAGCTGTGAAAGGTTTGAAGGCTCTAGCTTAATTTATGTGGACAGCTGTGAGAGTTTAAAAGTTTTATCTTAGTTTCTGTGGACGTGACAAGTTTGCAGGTTCTAGTTTAATTTGTTTGCGTGCTATTGCTGTTTTCGTAGCCCAGTGGTACTAAGAAGATAAAATATACAACATATTGTCTCACTTGTGTTCTAAAAGTTATAATTCTGCCAACACAAACAGCAATACAAAAATGCAATCATATAATTAATCTACCACGCACAGATCTCTGCCAAAAGAATCACGCCTTTGTCACACAGTTGTTACACACTAAGATCTCTGCCAAAACAATCAAGTCTTGGTCACACAGTTATTATACACTGATATCTCTGTCTAAACAATCAAGTCTCGGTCACACAGTTATTACACACTGAGATCTCTGCCAGAACAATCAAGTCTCGGTCGCACAGTTATTACACACTGAGATCTCTGCCAAAACAATCAAGTCTCGGCTTTACCGTTGCTACACATATAGCTGTCTCTCAGAATAATCAACTCTCGGCCTATTGTTACTACACTGTTATAAGAGACTAGTTTTGTATAAAAGTGGATTTCTCTTCTTATGTTCTTGGATGTCATGATGCAAACGAGCCCTATTAGATTCCTGCAGTACCTATATAATAGTACAGTCACCTTCTCCAAATACATGAATGTCCTCTTTAAACTCATCGGTTAATAATGAAGTAGATTCTTTCGATTTGTTTTACAGGAAAACGAAATACTTATTTAATCGCCACTTAAATATGACAACATCAAATACACATTACACATGGGGAAAAGAGACTTACGTCCGGTCAGGTAAAATAGAATGATCAGACAATGTTAGCCAGGGTCAGGTAAACACACTGATCAGACAATGTTAGCCAGGTTCAGGTAAACACACTGATCAGACAATGTTAGCCAGGGTCAGGTAAACACACTGATCAGACAATGTTAGCCAGGATCAGGTAAACACACTGATCAGACAATGTTAGCCAGGTTCAGGTAAACACACTGATCAGACAATGTTAGCCAGGTTCAGGTAAACACACTGATCAGACAATGTTAGCCAGGTTCAGGTAAACACACTGATCAGACAATGTTAGCCAGGATCAGGTAAACACACTGATCAGACAATGTTAGCCAGGTTCAGGTAAACACACTGATCAGACAATGTTAGCCAGGTTCAGGTAAACACACTGATCAGACAATGTTAGCCAGGTTCAGGTAAACACACTGATCAGACAATGTTAGCCAGGGTCAGGTAAACACACTGATCAGACAATGTTAGCCAGGATCAGGTAAACACACTGATCAGACAATGTTAGCCAGGGTCAGGTAAACACACTGATCAGACAATGTTAGCCAGGGTCAGGTAAACACACTGATCAGACAATGTTAGCCAGGTTCAGGTAAACACACTGATCAGACAATGTTAGCCAGGGTCAGGTAAACACACTGATCAGACAATGTTAGCCAGGTTCAGGTAAACACACTGATCAGACAATGTTAGCCAGGTTCAGGTAAACACACTGATCAGACAATGTTAGCCAGGTTCAGGTAAACACACTGATCAGACAATGTTAGCCAGGTTCAGGTAAACACACTGATCAGACAATGTTAGCCAGGTTCAGGTAAACACACTGATCAGACAATGTTAGCCAGGGTCAGGTAAACACACTGATCAGACAATGTTAGCCAGGTTCAGGTAAACACACTGATCAGACAATGTTAGCCAGGGTCAGGTAAACACACTGATCAGACAATGTTAGCCAGGTTCAGGTAAACACACTGATCAGACAATGTTAGCCAGGGTCAGGTAAACACACTGATCAGACAATGTTAGCCAGGGTCAGGTAAACACACTGATCAGACAATGTTAGCGAGGGTCAGGTAAACACACTGATCAGACAATGTTAGCCAGGATCAGGTAAAACACACTGATCAGACAATGTTAGCCAGGATCAGGTAAAACACATTGATCAGACAATGTTAGCCAGGATCAGGTAAACACACTGATCAGACAATGTTAGCCAGGGTCAGGTAAACACACTGATCAGACAATGTTAGCCAGGGTCAGGTAAAACACACTGATCAGTCAATGTTAGCCAGGATCAGGTAAACACACTGACCAAGGAATCCTTCGCCCCTCGCCCTCCCCGCCACACACACACACACACACACTTCCATGCAGTTCTCCCTGGAAACATGCTGTTTCAGCATGGCTAACGATGTGGTGATCGGCCTGATCTCCGTAGTAGTGAGCGTAAGCTCCTGGAGGATCCCGATCCACCTTCATCAGCACACTCGGTAAGTGAAGAAAGCTACTGCAACACGTCACCTAACGACCGTCAGGATCACAAAATAGTAACGTAATTCATCACGGGAATTCAACAGCACATTACACATTATTAACCAATCGGTGCGGAGCGGTCCAGTTTTCTATTTGTTTAGCACGAAATACTCGTTTACAAGCTTGTAACTGAATTAGAACTTTGAGACGCGAGGACTTTTTGAACGGGACATGGAAATGTGCGGCTGGATGTTGTTGCTTGTTTACATATGCCCTCCGTGGTTATAGCACTAAAAAGCCAGAAAAATACAGAACTTAATGACTTAAGAGTAGTACTTTGTCAACTATGCCAGCAGTCACACCCAAAAGAGTAGGTGTACAATGGGTTCCATCCCACTGTAACATCCAAGGCAACGAGGAGGCAGACAGACTGGCAAAAGAAAGTGCAAGGTTACCACAACCAGATTATAGTGTGACCTACGAAGAGTCCAAAAAGTTTATTAAGGCAAGATGCATGGCCAAATGGGAAACAGAGCATACTGGCTACACCAAAAATTATGCGTATTACCAGTTGAACAGAAGAGAGCAGGTCGTGGCCTTCAGACTCCGCATAGGCCACAACAGACTGGGGTACCATCTATTCAATAAACTGAAGATATGTGCTACTGATGAAAGCAACTGTGGTACAGGGAAAATGACTCCTGTACATCTGCTGCAAAATTGCCCGACATACAAGGACCAGAGAAAGCACATGTGGCCATAACCAGTGCCAAAACTAGACAAGCTCTATGGCAGTGTCGACAGCCTCAGGATGACTGATGCTTTCTTCGAACAAATTCAAGTTGACGTCTGACAGCCTCAGGATGACTGCTGCTTTCTTCGAACAAATTCAAGTTGACGTCTGACAGCTTACGATGAAGACGGAGGATGTTGTTGTTCAATGCCCACAGTGAGTAAATTTACTCTTTTTTGTGCCCTGAAAAGAGTTAAGTGGCAGGCTGTGGTAGCTTTCGTCCCATCCCTGTCATGCCGATGAAGGTGGCCTTCCTGGCGGTTTTTCATCTGCATGGCGCTCACTATTACGGAGATCGCACCTCGTCAGCCAGGATGCCTGAAAACAGCCTGTTTCCAGGGAACGCTATTTGGAAGAGAGCTTGTGGTCTTGGTCAGTGTATTGTGCCTGACCCTGACACGACGTCCTGGTCAGTATGTTGTGCCTGCCTAGACTATCGTCTCAGATCCACGTATGCAGCGCACGAACTGAAGCGGTCAGCGACCCATAGCTGACTGCTAGGGTCAGGGCCAGCGAACCCGAGCTGCTAAGACCCGTCTACACCTCCACGCGGTGATCCTGTATAACAGACTGCAAACGAGCTTGCTGAAGTCGGATGTGTTGGACCGAAAGGTGCAAATATCGCAGTCAAGCTGTAAACTATGACATAGCGCATTCCGTTCTCTGGACTACATTCTGCTACTTTTAGGGGTTGGTAGCCGGAGATTGAGAACGAACGAAGCCAAGTCAAGTTCCTCGTATGGCAGAATAACTTCTAAATGTCTATCTTTGTAGCATCACTGATTTTTTTATTAAGCCTAAATAAACAAAATCCACAGAACAGCTTTGAATTTTGGTTAAAAAATAGCTCATCGTTGCTATGGGTCATGAATATGGCTTTAACACTTTTAGACAATTTAACCAGTCCTGCAATTTATGTTAACAATTTTTAACTAGGCACTAATTCACCGTTATTTCTACATAACAATGCATACCAAACCAAAATATATTGTATTACTTAAACAGTATTAGCCTTTTTCGTATTAAGAAAAAATGTACTACTGTCAGTCGCATAGCGTTTGTGTCCTTGAACATGCTTGGTAGTTTTATTACTGAAGTAGCATTTATTGATGGCTTTAGTAGGTTTAAATCGTGGTAGTGGAGGTCCATATAGATTCACCATCAAAAACTAGCTCATGTACAACCTATTCAAACCATAATATCATTAATAGTCCTTTGAGAAGCGTTTTGTAGGAACGATTAAAAACTGATTTTTTTACACTCAAATAGCAAAAAGGTTTACTCGTCACAAACATTCACTTTTTTCAAGCCCTGGGCATGACTATAAAAAGTTCACACACAAAATAGCATTATATTCAGTCAAAGAGATGAAGTTATAAATCGCTAAAGTGTGACAATGTCATATACACCGATGGATGAGTCGTGCGCAGTCGGACATCAGGCTGGGGTTTCTCGGTTAGAGTGAGAGAAGAGGTCGTTGCTGAGCGCAGTAGGGCATACATGTCAACAACCTCCAGTATGAGATTGGAGACGGAAGCAGTGACCGCAGCACTGCAATGTATATCTGAGACTTCTGTAACAAGGGCAGTTATCATGACAGACGCGCACGCCGTACTACAGAAAGTAATGAAGGGATGGCTTAGGTACGAGTGGATAGCTACTGTTGAGGCCTAAAACCTCCAGGGGTTGACATGGATCTTCTGTCCTGCTCATGCCGGAGTTCAGGGCAATGAAAGAGCTGACATCTTGGCTTCATAAGCTGCCATTATGGGCACATTAGTGATGGATAGAAGTGACATTCTGAAATCAATCAATGACTGCCTTCTGGATGAAGACGCCGCAATAAATGAAGTAGCAATCCACAGACTGCAAAGTTTCGACATTAAACGAGGTTCGAGCGAAGTGGAGCGCATGGCAGGAAGGCGCAGGAGAGTGTATAACCAGCGAGCTACAGGGACCATCAGCATCCACACCTTACGCCATTTGATGAGAGACACTGAGCACCTATGGGTATGCCCGGAGTGCAGTGACGTCGATTCTTAGAAACAGAAATCGCTATGGACAGGCACGCATTTTGGAGCGCACTCGACTAGCACAACTGCTACGTAAGGGGAAGTAAGTCACTTTCAGGCAGGTCTTCCATGAAACGCGCTGTTATCATGGCAGGTTGGCTAACGAGGAAGGTGATCGACGCACACAGGAAACCACACATAGCAAAATCGCATGGACAGCCCGGGTCCTCCTCCATCAGCACGCTCGGGATGTGAGGAAAACTACTGCAACCTTTGTTAAACGCACGTTTCAGCATGCAGCAAATCTTACTCACGGTGCGCATTCTTCAACAACAACGACGGACGACGACATGTTTCGACAGTCAGAAAATGTTATGTTTGGGGTAGAGGCCAATGATTCATTCACATCTTCAACACGTTTGAGTTGGAAACACCAGTGCATGCATACTTACATGCACACACACAGACAGACACATACAGACAGACACACACAGACAGACACACACAGACTTACAAACACACATACCCATTGGGGATCATTCAAGATGCTGAGCAGCGCATGAGCTGCAGTGGTCAGCAACCCAAAGCTGACTACTAGCGTCAGGGCCAGCGAAACCCGGTACTGAAGTCGGATTTGTTGGACAGAAAGGTGCAAATATCGCAATGAAGCTGTAAACTACGACACAGCGCATTCCGTTCTCTGGACTACATTCTGCTACTTAAGCCCTTTCAGTGTTTGCTAGTGGGAGATTGATAATGAACGAAGCCAAGCCAAGCCATACCAATAGAGACAGGCACATACACTTACTTACATACACACATAGACAGACAAACATACATTCATGCATGGAGACAAACACACATACAGACAGAGAGTGACACCGACAGACGCATATGTTGACTTTACAGAGACACAAAGACACGGACAGAAACTGACACACGAATAGAAATAGACACACAGATAGAGATAAACAGATTCACATACACATAAATACACACTTACAGACATACACACAGAGAGACATACTAACACAGCCATTTAAACACATACATACACACAGAGATACATACACATAGAGAGACATAACACACACTGAGACAGACATACATACAGAGACAGCTAGATATTGGGGCAGACACGCACAAAGACATACATACACAAACAGATAGGTAATGACAGATACACAAAGGCAGACACACACCTACAGAGACACATACACACACACACACACACATAGATAACACACACACATAGACAGAGACACACATAGACAGACACGCACAAATACAAACAGAGACACATGCCACCACACGCCCACACACACGGGCTCTCACTCAAGAAAACTACGAAATGAAGGCACAAATAAACTGACTCTACATGAACTCTTCCTCCACAAGGGATGCACGCATATACGTCCCAGAAGACAACACTGACACGAAATAGATGGCATTCTATCCAACTCCAAAAATTAACTCCATTTCAGAAATCGCCAGACGCCCGGCACCAAACCACAATATTAATAAAATATCGCAAGCTTCACGAGCACACATAGAAGAGAGGCCGAACATGTTCTCCAACACTGTAGCTTTCAGTGCCTTCATCTCAATCAGCCGTCAAAACCCCAAAGACGACTATGAAGAGTTTGCCGTCAACGCCTTCTTGCAGCGGCAGAGTTCTGACGCAACATAAAGCTAGCTTCTCAACACATCGCCGAGAATCACCATGTCAGTCACTGCCTGAAATCGCCTAATGAGTCCCGAACTACATCAAGCTCTGTAAGTGACCAGAGTTCTGCTGACCATCCATCATCACAACCCAATCCCCACTTCCATCCCTTTCCAAACTTCCTACCTTCAGAAATCCGCCACGCCGTTGAGAGTATGCCACCTAAGACATCACAGGAGAAGATAACATCACTACAGATGACCTCAAAACCCCAGCTAAATGTTATAAAGCATGTTTCCACACAGAAACAATACCTACAGTCTGGCGTAACTCCAAAACGATACTTCTACATAAAAAAAGGAGACAAGGAAGACCTTGGAAACTATTGCCTAATTACGCTTCTCCTGGTCACTTATAAACTCTAAAAACTATATGTATACTCGTTAGGATCCGTCACCTCCTCAGGGCAGCGTAACCGATCGAACAGGCAGACTTATCGGAGAGTAACTAGCACAATGGACCACATCTAAACCTGATGCCACCTGATTGAAACAACCAGAGAGTACGAAACCCTTTTAATCTTCACCGTTATCAACTTTAAGAAAGCATTTGAACTCTGGACAACCACTTTTCGTCTGGCAATCGCTGCTGGACCAAGATATTGATCTCTGGTGTGTCAGAACCCTTGCTAAGTCCTACTTGAAACTGAACGAAAACCTTTTCATCCAATTCAAAGACCAGTAATAGTATCCGTCCAGGAAGGTGTTCGCCAGGGACATCCTACTTGACTAAGTTTCTTTTACGCATAGCTAGAATGCATTATCAGTCAATGTGGCAGAACCCCCTCCTTCCTCCCCTTTAGCACCAACATCAACGGTACGTGACTTCAATTTCTGCTTCGCAGATATGGTCCTCATTACAGAAACAGACAAAGATGCCAACCAGGTGGTAGCTATGTTTCATTAAGTAGGACTCGATAAGTTGGACTCGAGATGAACCCCTCCAAGACAAAAGTCACGGGAACCGTTTCGCAAACAACCACCCGATCATCCTTAATGGCAAGAATCTGGATCACGTGGAGAAGTATATCTTCCTGGGACCCCTATTGAACATGAGAGCGGTCTAAACCCAGAATTAACAAGACGAAACTAAACCATATCCACAACCAGAGTCTGCACACCTCCATATTAAACTCCACAGCGGGATCAAGATGCTGAGCAGCGCATGAGCTGAAGTAGTCAGCGACCCATAGCTGACTGCTAGCGTCAGGGCCAGCGAACCAGAGCTGAGCAGCGCATTAGCTGCAGTGGTCAGCGACCCATAGCTGACTGCTAGCGTCAGGGCCAGCGAACCAGAGCTGCCATGACCCTTCTATACCTCCACGTGGTGATCCTGGATAACAGGCTGCAGCAGGGCAGACTGGCTAATGAGAAGGGATCGAAGAGGGAATGCTAACCCGGTACTTAAAAAATGCTTGCTGAAGTCGGATGTGTTGGACCGAAAGGTGCAAAAATCGCAGTCAATCTGTAAACTGCGACACAACGCATTCTGTTCTCTGGACTACATTCTGCTACTTAAGCCCTTTCATGGTTTGGTAGCCGGAGATTGAGAACTAACGCAGAAGAAGAAGAAACTCCACAGTTCTCTCTGCAATATATCATGCCACACTATCCACAACATGTCCTATATAGTATTTCACTATCCACAACATGTCCTATATAGTATTTCACTATCCACAACA
Source organism: Ariolimax columbianus (assembly GCA_036924085.1). Lineage (NCBI taxonomy): Eukaryota > Metazoa > Mollusca > Gastropoda > Stylommatophora > Arionidae > Ariolimax > Ariolimax columbianus. Next base: position 10,069,032 of record JAVGWX010000021.1, read on the forward strand.
TGTCCTATATAGTATTTCACTATCCACAACATGTCCTATATAGTATTTCACTATCCACAACATGTCCTATATAGTATTTCACTATTCACAACATGTCCTATATAGTATTTCACTATCCACAACATGTCCTATATAGTATTTCACTATTCACATGTCCTAAGATGTAGACCAAAACTGAACTTTACTGTCCACACTGTACATTATTATCCACATGTTAACAGACAGAACCTGAGCACTAATAAACTGTGTAGTACTTTATTATTCTCATATTAGTGGACATACCCTGAGAAGTATTGTCCAACATTTGATCTTACTACCCATATTTTAACAGAGAAACATCGAGCTTTTCTCTTCTACACAGTGTTTCAGTTCAGTTCATCCTGTGATCTCTTGAAATTGTTGGGGAACCCCTGCTGTACCTCCACAATCCTGCGCCATCCATCTCTGTCTGCAGTTGGTTTTTGTGCCTTCTCTAGATGTAGGTTAGTCTATTCATAGATGTTATCTTCCCATCGATTTTTCGGACATCAACGTCTTTGCTTGCTCTATAATGTGCCCTGTAGTATGGTATCTGCAAGTCCCTTTGATCTTTAGGCATGGCCATAATAACTTACTATTCAAATTTCTTACAGACCAATGTTGAATTTTAATGTCCTACATAATATCTTACTCTCCAAATTTCCAACAAAATAATGTTGAATTTTAATGTTCTACATAATATTTCACTATGCAAATTTCTAACAGACCAATATTGAATTTGCATGTCCTACATAATATCTTACTATCCAAATTCTTAACAGACCAATGTTGAATTTTAATGGCCTACATAATATCTTACTATCCACATTTCTAACAGACCAATGTTGAATTTTAATCTCCTACATAATATCTTACTATCCACATTTTTAACAAACTGATACCGTTTGTTAACGAGCTCATGTTATCTTGATGTCTACATGTTAACAGACTGACACTGTTTGTTAGCGAACTCATGTTATCTTGATGCCCACATGCTAACAGACTGACAACAATCTGTAATATCCTAAGTAATATACTATACACATGCTTATAAGACCTGCACAGATCCTTACTGTTCAAAATAGAATCTTACATTTTGCATATAAAAAGACTGATAATAACTTTTAACATCCTACATAGAATCTTACTTTCCACCAGGCAACATATTAACATCATATTAACAGACCTTACCAAGCTTTTATGTACTACATAGCATTTTCCTATATCCATGTTAACAGACTGACACCTATCTTTTTTGTCCTACATAAGATTTTACTGTATCCATGTTAACAGACTGACACCTATCTTTTTTGTCCTACACAGCAATTTACTTTATCCATGTTATCAGACTGACACCTATCTTTATTGTCCTACACAGCAATTTACTGTATCCATGTTATCAGACTGACACCTATCTTTTTTGTCCTACATAAGATTTTACTGTATCCATGTTAACAGACTGACACCTATCTTTTTTGTCCTACACAGCAATTTACTGTATCCATGTTATCAGACTGACACCTATCTTTTTGTCCTACATAAGATTTTACTGTATCCATGTTATCAGACTGACACCTATCTTTTTTAGTCCTACATAGCATCATCATAGTATCTGTATGTCAAAAGATTTGATCCAACTCTGAGATTTAATATCCAACATAGTTTTTACTATCCCCATGTTAACAGACTAACTCTGAGACTCAATATCCTACATAGTATTTACTATCCACGTGTTAAGAGCAGCAAAGATGGCACCATAACATAACAGACAAGCACCGAGATATAATGTCATCTGTCCCCATGTTAACATACCAGCACCATGATATAATGTCATCTGTCCCCATGTTAACATACCAGCACCATGATATAATGTCATCTGTCCCCATGTTAACATACCAGCACCATGATATAATGGCATCTGTCCCCCTGTTAACATACAAGCACCGAGATATAATGTCATCTGTCCCCATGTTAACATACCAGCACCATGATATAATGTCATACCTATAAACTTTCTTTGCACATGTTCATAGACTGACACCAATCATTGTTCTGCGATTTCTTTGTATCCACATTTCAACAGATATAGACTGATGAAGAATTTTACTGTCCTAGTGGTTAATTGACACGGCTTTCAAGCCGAAGGTGCTGGGTTCGATACCCATCACAGCACCAGCCTTTACCCTGGGGAAGCAAATCCTTAGAAAATGCAGGTGAAAGCAGACACTAAAATAAAATGCATGCCAAAGTCGGATGCACTGGGCTAACAGGTGCAAAAAAAAACCGTAGTGCTACTACGCACACCGCCTTGGGGAAAAGAGAAATAGGCAAAGGTCAACAACAACATTTTTTTTAAATACTGTCCTAAGCAGTATCTGATCAACCACATGTTAACAGACTGGTGACTTAATACAATTGTATAAATTAATTTAGTTGATTTTATCTAATCACAAACTAGCCTCTATGGTCAACTCAGCTACAGAAATGGGGTACCAGAAAAATCTGAGAAGTAAAGGCGGCCGGCATGATGCTGATGACATCATCCACTATATGCCTTTAGTTACAAAATAATATGGGCCTAACACTATATTTCCCATACGCCGCATAGCGTGACAGGATCTTTTATAAATTAATTAATGGAAAGGATATATTAGACTATACCAAGTTTTTAAAATATGGCCGGCTTCAAGAACAAGAGGGTACAGATAAAAATTGTTTCAAGATAGGTCCATATTAGATATTAGGAAAACTTTTTGTAGTGAGAGAGTGGTGAGTTCTTGAAATGCATTGCCGCAGGATGTAGAAAAAGTAGAGTCAGCTAATGAATTCACAAATAGCAACAAACTGGTTGTATACAGACTATGTACAGCCTTCTAAACCAGTATAATGAAGTTAAGTTAAGGCCAATCATGAACATTAGTGTCCCCATAGTATCTTAACAGTCACCATGTTAACAGATTCACTCCGAGCTTTAAGGTCCTACATAGTACCTTACTATCAGCATGACAAAAGATGTAAGCCAACACCGAGCTTTAAGGTCCTATATAGTATGTTATTATCACCATGACAAAAGATGTAAGCCAAAACCGAGCTTTAAGGTCCTATATAGTATCAGTATCAGCATGACAAAAAATGTAAGCCGACCCCCAGCTTAAAGGTTCAATATAGTATCTTAGTATCAGCGTGACCAAAGATGTAAGCCAAAACCGAGCTTTAAGGTCCTATATAGTATCAGTATCAGCATGACAAAAGATATGAACCGACCCTGATCTTTAAAGTCATATATAGTATCTTCCTACTCACATGCTAACAGACTAAATGTGAGCTCTACTGTCCTGCATATCATGTTACTACCCACACATTTAACAAACAAATACCAGTATTATCTTACTACTGACATAGAGACATCAAAACATCAACAAAAATCATTAAATACACCAATGGAGAGAAGACCCAATTCTACAGGAATACTTATTTTGTAGCAAAGTGAGATGTCAGATGTAGTTAGAGAGTGCGGAGCTGAGGCAAAAGTTGCTGTGCAGCAACTCTGATCTGGTGAAGACCGCACACATCATATTGACAACTGGTCTGTAGATATAACATGACCAAAGGATCCTGAAAACAAAGAAGAAAGAAGACTTTTAACATGTTAGTGGACTAAAATTGAGCGTTAATGTCCTACATATGATCACTTTTACCACATGTCAACAGCCCAGCACTAAGTTTTAAGAGTCTACATATTATCTTACTATCCACATGTTAGCAGACTGACACAGAGTTTTAATCTACTACATAGTATCTTACTATCCACATGTTAGCAGACTGACACCAAGTTTTAATCTAATACATATTATCTTACTACCCACATGTTAGCAGACTGACACCAAGTTTTAATCTACTACATAGTATCTTACTATCCACATGTTAACAGACGGACACCAAGTTTTAATCTACTACATATTATCTTACTATCTCCAAGTTAACACATCAACACCAGTCTTTAAGTTCCTACATATTATCTTGCAGTGAACATGTTAACCTCAATATCATTGAAGACTCTCAAAGCCTTAGGTTTGGACATTCCAACATTTAAAAATAAACCAACCTCCTACTGAGTTGGAAGTAGCTAAATTGTTGCATCAACAACAAAACCAAACAAAGTGGTTCTGCAAGCAATTCTAAAACTGCATTTTGTTTAAAAACCATCAGGAAAAATTTAAAATGTTTTGTTACGTTTATTAAAATTCGTCTATAATGTAGAGCTTACACACAAAGGTATATATGTATGTGCAAACTAGTTAGTTAGTTTTCTTTCCACTTGTGCCGTTTGGCGACGTGGGGAGCTTAAGTCGCCTATCCTGCCCCAAGTTTGTTGTGTCGCTCAATGTGAGCTCTTGTTGTTACACAATCACTCTAATGGCATCTATCCACCTACCTCGCGGCCACCCCTTTACCCTGTAGCCAGATCTACCAGCATTGTAAGCCACCAGTGGAAGATGATGAGGGTGCATTCTCATGAGATGACCAAACCAATTTATTTTCTGTCTGAAAATGTATTCGGCAGAAGACGTAGTGCCGACATATGTGCAAATATGTGTCTGATATAATAAGGCTTGTATTACTACCAGGCCTTTTTCTTTTTGTGTCTGTTAATAGTGCCATTATTCGAATAAACCAAATGTGTGCAACATGCAATTTCATCAATACATAGGACAGCATTAATGTGTACTTTAGCAGCTGTTTGTTTACATTCTTGAACATGCCATCTTATGCATGTTGTGAATTAAAAATTTACCATGAAAATTCACACACTAGAATAAGATTCAGTTTGATTTTTATGTATTTCAAATGACATATTATGAGTATTACATTTATATTTATTCAGCAATCAGTGAACATGCACGATTCTATATCAATGGTGTTATTATAATGATGGTAATGGGTGTGCTGTTTTTGAAAAAGTACAGTTTAAATTTTGGATATGCACAGTGAGATTAACAATCTTCGAGAAATGAATAACAAGAAAGTTTACATACCTTTGCTTACATATACTCATTATATCCAACGTGAACAATTTATGAAGTAGCACACACGCAATATAAGCACGCTTAACCATACCCAACTCTCAGCACAGAATCTTCGGTTAGCTAGATAATAGTTTCACGGCCTAGTAGTGAACTGTATTTACATGCACAATGTTTACTTCCTCACAAGGGTTATGTATTCAAAAGAAAGGGAAGTAATAAATGCATCACAATAATATACATAATTTAGTAATTACACGCAAATAAGCAAACCATTCTAATAGTTTGTGTTTGTTTAATGCAGCATTCTAGACAAACTCTACTCTTGGGTAATTTATAACTTTTAGTTGCATTTTATGGATATTATTAAATACATTTTAAAAACAATATGCAAGACGTTGTTACCACAACAGAGCTAGTTTAAACAGGCATCAGCATATATGTTAACTGTAACATTACTATTAACAGCTACAGGAGCAGCCAGTGTTGTCTTCTGCCAGTTACTTGTCTAGTTCGCTCCATGACTTCGACGCCGGTCAAGGTTCAAGGTTCAGCTCTTGTGATAAGCACGGCTTTGCTGTCACAATCGCCGCGAGGCGAGCGCCTGGGGTCGCGAGCTGTTCCTCCCCATATGTCGTGCACGAGGACGACAACAAGCGTGAGAAATTTGGTCGGGTGGATAATTAACACCTATCGCCTTCAGTGTACAGATGCCAATGTACACGTCCATGTGGTTCTGGTGTAGGGCCATAGCTCACTCGTTCTAGGTTGTACCTGGATAAAGAGGGGAGATGCCCAAGCCAGAACCTCTCACGCGAATTTTTTATGATGGGATAACTCTAAACATGACTTATTTTTTTACATTTTATGGGTTATATCCCTTGCATAGTTTTTCGTCGACATTCTTCTACAGAAGCAGATGCCCCCGTTCAGATCCCAGCTCCGGTATGAGTTGGATGTAGCCGACAGAAGGGTTTCCTTCTTAGCGGGCTAGTCGCATCAAGCTGTATTGGAACAATCGGGTGGTTAAGCCATGTGCGAGTCCATCTTAATAGACTAGAGCAAAGTAGCGCCGCAGCCTGTTATGCGCTATCTATGCTGCTCTAAACAAACCACCTAACCATGGCCGGTGTTATGCCATGTCACACAGTTAGTCGCTTCTTACGACAAGCTTTCTGTGAGGCACTTGCCCTATTCGTGTCCTTATCATATACAAAAACCCCGGCAGACCACTCGGTATGTTGTAATATATGCTATGTTGTAATATTAATAAAATATCCTTGTTAGTGTCAGAATAAGATCAGTCCTAACATTATTGACTTGCAGATCTTTGAACATTCTGTCACAAAGTAACAATTATTTCACGAGATATGTAGAAGAAAAAGTGGGAATTCCATAGAAACATTGTAAGGAATGCATTAAAAGACCACAGTATAGAGCGTTGGGTGTAACGTTGTTAGAGTACCAGCTTCTCTCGCTGAGGTACACGGCTTACTCTCCACTTGCAACATGTTCCAACCAACCCAGCTGTAACTGAGAACCTGATTTACTGTTAGAAAAAATTTGACATAGGGACAAGAAGTGGTTCTAACAAAAGCTGACGTTTTTGGTTCGAATTAAGGTTTGCCTTTCTGGATTCTATTGACAAAGGCTCGCCCTTTCCCACCCCAGACCGTAGTCTTTAAGACGGTATCAGGACGTATTGGTCAGTGTATGGATTCGTGTGTGCACCCGAACAATGAAGTCTCTAGTACCTCATATTTGACAGTAATTACTGATATGGAACTAAATTTACCTATCTTTAATAAGTAATTAAGTCAAGGCAGCATGCAAGGGCTACCCTCATTTCACAAAAGCTGAGATCTCTCTCTTTTAGTAAAGTTTCTACCACTTCATCCCCGACTGCAGTTTTTGTATTATTTGATACATCCATGAGTATGAACAGCGAGTTGGCAATGTATTTTTACATTCTTTACTTGACATAACCAATGGTTTGTTGTTGGGATAGCCGTTACGGTTGACAGATTTTCAAGGCTAGTTTTTGTTCGTGAGCTTTACTTCCTTGTGCATTTTGTGTTGCTCCTAGCAGTGGGCAGTGAATACTGGAATTTCTGATATGATCACAACAATTCATTTTTGTCACACATTAGTTGGTAGTCAAATTTGTTTATTGATAGTACAGAGAAACAGAAACCAAAGTAGGGACAGAGAGAGAGACAGAGAGAGAGAGAGAGAGAGACAGAGAGAGAGGAAGAACAGAAAGAGAGATGTACATTGTTATATGACTGCTAATGGATGAAGGTGTTAAAAAAGATGCAAGGTAAATGATTGTGGAGAGATGAGGCAAAGGTAATCCAATAGCATTCACTCCTGTCAAGGATGCAGTGTCAGAGACTTGTACTAGCCCTGTACAAGACCTCAGCTTTTTATCAGGTGTAGTGGCCAACTCCTGTACTCCCCACGTTTCCATTAAAGACACTAAGCGAGGTTTCGGTACAGTCATCATTTGATAGAGTTGAGAGTCTGATCACACGATCAGACAGGTGAATAAGTCTATACGCCTAACATTGGAGACATAACATGATATGGGTTAGAATCAGTGTGTGACTTGATCCATGCCATGATAGCATTGCTTGTAATCATTGCTGCTGTATCAGTTCAGTTCATCCTGTAACCCATCAGGTCGTTAAGGCACACTTGAAGACATTCCCAAAATCCCACGCCATCTTTCTCTGTCGTATCTCACCGGGACGAAGGCTTGACCACTCAGTGATGTTGTCCAGCCACCTCTTCCTTGGACGTTCTCGCCCTCTCATTCCCGGTACGGAACCAAAGAGTATCGAGGTGGTAATTCCGTTGGACCTCCCGACGTGCCCGTACCAGGCCATCTTTCGTCTTTTAATAGTTGTGAACAGATCTTCAAAAGGACCAATAGCGTTTTCAACTCTCTGTCGTATTTCTACGTTCGTGACACGATCTTTATATGTAACATTTATGAGTTTTCTATAGCACCTCATTTCCATTGCATGTATTCTGCCCTAGATATCTGCTGTAATGTTCGACGTCTCGCAGGAATACAGATATATTGAGATCACCAGAGAGCGCTTTAGTCTAACTTTTATGCCTAGGGCAAGCCGCTTGTCTTGCCATATAGGTTTCAGCCGAGTAAGCGTCGCTGTTGTTTGTGCTTCTCTTACAATTACCTCTGGATGCGATCCCTCTTTACTGTATAGTTTATAGCAATGAATGAACAGACAACCTAGCTTCACAAACCACAGTAGCATGTTTGAATAACCCTCTGAGTTTGAAAGATTAGTTGGCAGGGGCAAGAACTTGAACATAACGATACACATACGTACCTGGGAAATACAATGGATCACACATTGTCATACGAACGACACTGTAAGCCGGTGAAACGAAACTTAACCTAACGTCTTTATACTGGTTTATAACACCCTGCTACTATTAGAGACATTACCAAAAACAAACAACAAACCACTGTTATCAGTTATCAGATCAGAACCGGGAAAACTCCAGGGATACTCAACAATAGCCCTCCAGTGGCTACCCTCCAAATGCGAAATGACGGGAAACGAGAGAGCTGATGCTCTGGCAAAAGATGGCAGCAAAATGGCACAATTTAGTCATCGAGTACAATACAGAGAAATCAAGAACATCATCAGAAATCAGTATAAACACCAATGGAGAGAAGACAGTAACAGTACACCAAACCCAATTCACCAACTCAAATAAAATCAACAAACTACCTTATTTCGCCTGAGAACTGGACACTGCAGACTACTAGAACATCTTTACCGACTGAAGATCTGGCACATCGATGAGTGCCCATGTGAAACAGGATGCCAGAACCCTGGGCATATTCTACAGGAATGCCCAATCTATAGGGAAATGAGATGCCAGACCTGGCCAGAGGGTGCGGAGCTGAGACAGAAGCTGTGGGTCAGCCGCTCCGACCTGGTGAAAACTACAGACTTCATCATGGCGACTGGCCTGCAGATATAGCATGACCAAAAGATGTGGGGCAGCCGCTCCGACCTGGTGAAGACTACAGACTTCATCATGGCGACTGGCCTGCAGATATAGCATGACCAAAAGATATGGGGCAGCCGCTCCGACCTGGTGAAGACTACAGACTTCATCATGGCGACTGGCCTGCAGATATAGCAGGACCAAAAGATGTGGGTCAGCCGCTCCGACCTGGTGAAGACTACAGACTTCATCATGGCGACTGGCCTGCAGATTAAGCATGACCAAAAGATGTGGGTCAGCCGCTCCGACCTGGTGAAGACTACAGACTTCATCATGGCGACTGGCCTGCAGATATAGCATGACCAAAAGATGTGGGTCAGCCGCTCCGACCTGGTGAAGACTACAGACTTCATCATGGCGACTGGCCTGCAGATATAGCATGACCAAAAGATCCTGAACGCTAAGAAGAAGAAAGAAGAAGACTCTACAGTTTAATTTAAATGACCTCGCTCTAAAAGCTATGCGCATCCAATTTATTCTTAAATCCATTAATTGTCTCTGCCTCCACTACCTCCTCCCGTGGCAATGCATTCCAAGCAATCACCACTCTCTGACTAAAAAAATATTTCCTAATATCTAATCTGTACCTCTCTTTAGTTAATTTGTAGCTATGCCTTCTTGCTCTTGTTGGTGGCTGTATTTTGAAAAAAAACTTGTTATAGTCTAATTTATCCATTAGTCTGATCTTCTTATAAACCTGTAGTCACCTCAAATTCTTCTCTCTTCTAGACACTGATGGCCGGTTTTTCTTGGTCTTTCCTCATAACTGTAGTTCTGAAATCCCACTTTCAGCTCTGTCGCTCTTTTTTGTATCCTTTACATCGTGTATATATCCCCTCTATGATAAGGACTCCACACCTGTACACAGTACTCCAATCTAGGTCTAACTAATGCTTTATACAGTTGGACTATCACTTTCTTGTTTCTATATTTAATATTTCTTTTTATCGTACCTAACGTTGCATTTCCCTTTTTTACTGCTACCTGAACTTGCTCCCTCACCTTTCCTGTATGATCTATTATAACCCCTAGGTTCATTTCTTTATCTATCTTTCTAAAATTGTTTTCTCTCAATAAACGTTAGCGCGAAATAACATACTGCGTTGTTATTTGTCCATCGTTTCAGAAGAAGATCGCATTGTCATCTGTCAATCCTGGAGTGGGTTCGTAGATCGCTGACAAACCCGAGCCCGAAAGCGTAAGTGGCTCCGAGAGCAGAGAAACACTGTCTGACCGTCAGGTAGAAGCCACTTTTCTCTTGACTTTCGTGTCGTTTCTTTCCGTACAGCTTCCCTGATTTATGTATGCTTCATATACATCACGACGGAAGAGATTTTCCTTCGCCAGGCAGAGCGATCAACAGCAATGTTCCCTCAACCATCAGGGTCAAGGACGCAGTTTTTCAGTGAAGCTTCCAGACTTTCTTTGTAACGTTTTATTTTGCCACCGCGAGCTTTCTTGCCTGACTCAAGCTTACCATATCATATTTTTTTTCGGAGTCGGAAAAAATACTTCTGCATATGTAATCCTATCTTGCCATTTTGTGTTCAGCAGTTTCCTTAGTTGCTAGATGGAGTGTCTAAAAAGTTTCCAATAAAGCGAGGACGCGGTGGATTAGGGTGTCTTATGATCTCTGATCACTGTTATCAACATATTAATCTTGCAACGGAATCAGTGGAGATGTGGTTTTATAGAAGCATGCTGCACACATCAGGGGTTGCAGAGAAGAGGCACAGACACAAATACAACTAATTGCAAAGGGCAGAACAAGGCAGTCATTCTTTTTCGGGCATATTATGAGAAGAGGCGGCTTGAAGCACGCTGTGACAACGAGAAAGATGGCAGAGAAGAGAGACAGAGAAAGCCAGAGAAAAAAGATGCTGGACAGCCTGCGAGACATTGGAAGGCCGAGAGAGAAGACGTTGGGCAGCCTGAGAGACAGAGGAAGGTCGAGAGAGAAGATGTTGGACAGCCTGAGAGACAGAGAAAGGCCGAGAGAGAAGATGTTGGACAGCCTGAGAGACAGAGGAAGGTCGAGAGAGAAGATGTTGGACAGCCTGAGAGACAGAGAAAGGCCGAGAGAGAAGATGTTGGACAGCCTGAGAGACAGAGAAAGGCCGAGAGAGAAGATGTTGGACAGCCTGAGAGACAGAGAAAGGCCGAGAGAGAAGATGTTGGACAGCCTGAGAGACAGAGGAAGGTCGAGAGAGAAGATGTTGTATAGCCTGAGAGACAGAGGAAGGCCGAGACAGAAGATGATGGACAGCCTGAGAGACAGAGAAAGGCTGAGAGAGAAGATGTTGGACAGCCTGAGAGACAGAGAAAGGCCGAGAGAGAAGATGTTGGACAGCCTGAGAGACAGAGAAAGGTCGAGAGAGAAGATGTTGGACAGCCTGAGAGACAGAGGTAGGTCGAGAGAGAAGATGTTGGACAGCCTGAGAGACAGAGAAAGGCCGAGAGAGAAGATGTTGGACAGCCTGAGAGACAGAGAAAGGCCGAGAGAGAAGATGTTGGACAGCCTGAGAGACAGAGAAAGGCCGAGAGAGAAGATGTTGGACAGCCTGAGAGACAGAGGAAGGTCGAGAGAGAAGATGTTGTATAGCCTGAGAGACAGAGGAAGGCCGAGACAGAAGATGATGGACAGCCTGAGAGACAGAGATAGGCCGAGAGAGAAGATGTTGGACAGCCTGAGAGACAGAGAAAGGCCGAGAGAGAAGATGTTGGACAGCCTGAGAGACAGAGAAAGGTCGAGAGAGAAGATGTTGGACAGCCTGAGAGACAGAGAAAGGTCGAGAGAGAAGATGTTGGACAGCCTGAGAGACAGAGAAAGGCAGAGACAGAAGATGTTGGACAGCCTGAGAGACAGAGAAAGGCCGAGAGAGAAGATGTTGGACAGCCTGAGAGACAGAGAAAGGTCGAGAGAGAAGATGTTGGACAGCCTGAGAGACAGAGGAAGGTCGAGAGAGAAGATGTTGGACAGCCTGAGAGAAAGAGAAAGGCCGAGAGAGAAGATGATGGACAGCCTGAGAGACAGAGATAGGCCGAGAGAGAAGATGTTGGACAGCCTGAGAGAATGGCACGGGCGACAATCAACAACAGAGTTGGTAAACGACACACGTGATAGTAGTGGATGGAGGTCAATGATCGCCAACGTCAACCGGCAGGGCACCTGATAATGATGATGATCCCTCAAATGTCCTTTGTTCTTTGTCGGGCACAGCTACCAGATCTTATATAGGTTCGTAGTAGTAGGTGAAACGGTTCTAGTTCTCATATCAAGTACTAAAGCCAATTATGAAAAACAAGCAAAAATATCAAGTACTAACGTCAATAATTAAAAACAAGCAAAAATACCCAGTACTAACGACAATCTACTTCCCCAGGTATACAGAACATGACTCTAAATTCAACCATGAACTTGAGCATCATCAATCTTTCACCTGGAGATGGTCTTCTGATACAGATCATAGATGGACAACCCGCAACCGCAAAATCTACAACTGCAAAACCCGGCTCAGCCCACGGTCTGAGACCTGGCATGCTGCCTCACTTTATATCAGCAATCACGTACATTGTTCAACCATTGTTCGTCTGGGCTATTCTGCGTTACAATAACATATTCACGTAGACCTGACATAGGAAATATACGCTGTTTGTCAAATGTCAATTTTTTTCTTTTATCTAAACCAGTAACTGTTATTTTTATATGATGTTATCAAGTTAAATGTGCATTACTACCCACACCCTCCAGACTACCCAGATGTAGATGGCAACTGCGTTACTGTTAATGTCTAGTATGGAAAAGTTAGGCTCCCATTGCAAGAGATGATAGCGACATCAGTAGACAGTCACGCTGTATTTGGATTATAGTGAGATAGAAGCTGTGCTGGTTATCAATCTCAATCTCTCGTCCTGAGCTACCGTGGACCAGTGGAAAGATTTATGTCAAGATAACTGGAGTTAATTCAGGATGCAGGTACTCTGGTCCTGCCTCACTTGAGGCCAGGGGTCGCTTGAAACCTGTGGGGCTCAAACCCATGCCGTTTCCGTTCATCACTTTGAAAGGCGAGTGCCTTACCTCTCGACCACGGTGACCCCTAACCCAGCTACATATAACGTGTGACCAAGTACACTGGTCAGTATCACCCCCTTCACGATGGCAGAGTTTATTAGAAGACCTTGACCTTACCATAGGCTCAGAAACAGAGCACGTTTGAAGTCTGTGTTAGCAGACCCATACATGGGCCATGCACAAGAGAGCAAAATGTCCACCTGTGAAATTAGATATATGTGATGGTTGCGGGGTGTCTAGGAGAGACACGGTGAGAAACGACAATATTCGCAAAGAGGATTGGCTCACGTCCCATTTGCCGAATATATGACCATACAGAAGATGCGATGGTTCAGTCATCTCATGAGAATGCGCGTAATTAGCTTCCTTTGCGAGATTTCAATGTACAAAGATCCGGCTTCCATATCCAGACAGAAGTTGCGATGACTTACCTCATGAGAATGCATGTGATTAGCTTCCTTTGCGAGCTTTTAATATCCAAAGATCCGGCTTCCATATCCAGGCGGAAGATGAAAAGATTCAGTCATCTAAAGAGAATGTATGTGATTAGCTTACATTGCAAGCTTTAAAAATTCAAAAGAGCCGCCTTTAGAGTAAGAGGGCAACCAAGGGGAAAGTAGACAACATAGTAAAGACGATTTTCCAACAACAAGCGTTGAAGACGTCAGACAAAACGCATCTGGTCCAGGATAGAAGACTAAGGCTCCCCATTTGGCCTATCAGGGTACATGTGGACTGATATCTGAAAGGAAATGTAAATAAGAGTCTGCTTTCCTGACTGCAGGTAACCTTCTACAGGTGTCTCCAGGTAACCACCTATAGGTGTCTCAGTCCCACATGTCGTGTCAGATTGTAACAATTGACGTCCTGTACAAAATAAAAACACCAAAACAGCCGACACAGCTGGAGATTAACTTTTTTTTTTTTTTTGCGTTTTCCTTATTTCTCTAATCCCCAAAGGCGGTGTCCGTTGCACTGTAGTTTCTATTTTGCGCCTGTTGGCCCATTGCATCCGACTTCAGCATGCATTTTATGTAAGGGTCTGCTTCCTCCTGCATTTTCTAAGGGTTTGCTTCCCCGGGGTAACGGCCGGTGCTGTGATGGGGATCAAACTCAGCACCTTCCAGTTGGGAGCCGTGCCACTTAACCACTAGGCCACGCCGTCCCCTAGATTAACTAATGAAAGTTGAGACAGGACACATGCTCCTCAAGAAGATTAGGTATATGACCAGACATGCACTGTACTGGAACCAAAAAAGCAAGAAAAAAGAAGACTAATAATTGTGGTTGATAACGTTGGCAGGAGCGATCAATAAAATCAGCTACAACTCAAAATATTCTGAACATTCATCTTGGAAATCCATATCGCTGCGGGTTTTACAAATCAGGTCGTTCCTGTTGTTGTTGTTGTTGTTGTTGCTATTGTTGTTGTTGCTTGAGGCTTCTCGTGCTGAGTTGAGTCCACTCCTGATGTTTCTTTGACAGTGGTGTGTCTTCCATCACAATGTCTAGTTCAGAATATGTGTTAGCCTTCTCTTGGATGTAGTGCAATACGAAGCTCGTCAGTCAGGTAAGCACTATGGGGATAAGTGTCGATCTCCACCTTGTTGGTCAGACTGCTGTAATCAGTCTGTTTCCAGGAGCCCGAATAAGAACTTTCAGATGGTGGACTCGGTCAGTCTGTTTCCAGGAGCCCGAACAAGGACTTTCAGGTGGCCGTCACGGTCAGTCTGTTTCCAAGAGCCCGAACAAGGACTTTCAGGTGGCGGTCACGGTCAGTCTGTTTCCAGGAGCCCGAACAAGGACTTTCAAGTGGCGGTTACTGTCAGTCTGTTTCCAGGAGCCCGAACAAGGACTTTCAGGTGGTGGTCTCGGTCAGTCTGTTTCCAGGAGCCCGAACAAGGACTTTCAGGTGGCGGTCACGGTCAGTCTGTTTCACCAGACTTTTAATAGTGCTTGCTGCCATTTCCATTCTACTTCTACTGACCGTTGACTGGATTATCAAGTCAACATTATCAACCAACAGTGACTGTGCTACTCTGACTTCAACCAACAGTGGCTGTGCTACTCTGACTTCAACCAACAGTGACTGTGCTACTCTGACTTCAACCAACAGTGACTAGACTACTCTGACTTCAACCAACAGTGACTGTGCTACTCTGAATTCAACCAACAGTGACTGTGCTACTCTGACTTCAACCAACAGTGACTGTACTACTGTGACTTCAATCAATAGTGACTATGCTACTGTGACTTCAACCAACAGTGACTATACCACTCTGACTTCAAGCAACAGTGACTATGCTACTGTGACTTCAACCAACAGTGACTGTACTATTCTGACTTCAACCAACAGTGACTGTACTACTGTGACTTCACGCAACAGTGACTATGCTACTGTGACTTCAAGCAACAGTGACTATGCTACTGTGACTTCAACCAACAGTGACTGTACTACTCTGACTTCAACCAACAGTGACTATACCACTCTGACTTCAACCAACAATGTCAGAGTACCACAAAACAAGTTAATAATGAAGGTGCAGGCTTTTGTAAATGAGTGCAGAATGGAGGGATTTAATGAGTATGGTAAAGTCAGTATGTTGATCTGTGTGAGAGCACGCGGGGGGGGGGGGGGGGGGGGGGAAGAGGGGGGGGGATACCAGGGGGTCAGGACAAGGAGTCATTCGCATTGCATAGGGCATGTTTTACGTAAAACATATTATTGAATTGTAGAGTCTGTTTTGGAGCCTTAGAGACAAGAGAAGTAGAGGATGTCCTACTACATGGTGAAGACAGCTTGAGACAAAAGAGGTAGAGGCGGGCCTACTAAATGTTGGATAGAGCTTGAGGAAAGAGAAGTAGACGATGCTGCCCTACTAAATCGTTGAGAGATCTTGAGACAAGAGAAGTAGAGAATGCCCTACTGCATGTAGGAGACAGCTTGGGACAAGAGAAATAGAGGTGGAATTACTGCAGCAGGCAAAGACAAGAGAAGTAGAGGCGGGACTACTGCAGCAGACAGAGACAGCTTGAGACAAGAGAAGTAGAGACCGGCCTACGACATGGCGGAGACAGCTTGAAGGCTAAAAGTTCTTGGAGGATATTGTTTGAACTGTCGCAGATGGTTCATGACACGAAGACAACTTTAATTGTTGAAGACCCTAGCTTTACGCGACACAAAGCTGTAAAGGTTTTGATTGATTGATTGATTGATTGATTAACTCATCTTTATCATCATTGCCATTCCGGTTGACTGATTGTGTTCTCTATTAGTGCAGATCAATCGATCTCTACTGATAGCCTGGTGTGCATTTTTGTTTGGTATTAAAACATAGTATATTGCATCTCCATGTTTTTGTTATGTTTATTTAATTTTGGAACAGGATGACAGTACCTATTGATATGTGTCATTATAAATTATAGGGTCTCATCTTATGTCGTTAGATTTCAGAGACAGGTGAAATTTTATTCTTCTTCGTACGCTGTCAGACTTCAAATTCAATTTGTTCGAAGAAAGCAGCTGTCATCCTGAGGCTGTCGACACTGCCATAGAGCTTGTCTAGTGTTGGCACTGGTGATGGCCACATGTGCTTTCTCTGGTCCTCGTATGTCGGGCAGTTTTGCAGCAGATGTTCAGCGGTCATTGTCCCTGTATCACAGGTGCATTTGTCAGTGCCACCTATCTTCAGTTTATTGAATAGATGGTACCTCAGTCTGTTGTGGTCTGTGCGGAGTCTGAAGACCACGACCTGCTCTCTTCTGCTCAACTGGTCCAATCTGCCAGCCCAGTTATACCACCTGGTACTCGGTCGTGCCCCACAACAGGCTCTGTAAGAAACAGGGGGCCTCTCATGAAGGTGCTGCTGGAGACACATGATGTAGGAGAGGCCATTGGCATGGAAACTCCTAAACAGCAAGCCGAACAGTGAATCCGGCGGCGATCTCTACACCTGGAAATGAGAGGCTATATCAGAAGCTTCACTTTCTCACAATGACACCTCTCCACGTGTCTAATTCCTGAATCGTCTCACAATGACACCTTGTCATGTGTCTAGTTGCTGAATCGTCTAACAATGACATCTTGCCATGTGTCTAATTGCTGAATCGTCTCACAATGACATCTTGCCATGTGTCTAATAAAATATAGGACATAGAGGGGAGAATAAAGAGGTTAGATGACAAAGGAAACAGTCATGTGGTAGTATTGGCAGGTACAAATAATGTAAAGAGAGAAGGTACAGAAATAATTATGGATAAATATAAAAGTCTTATGAGAATACTTAAGGAAAAAAAGTTTAGAAAGGTCACAATGATGGGCATTTTAGACAGAGCAGATGGGTCAGACTATCTAGATAGCAAAATAATAGGTATCAACCTTAGGTTACAGGTGATGTGTGCGGACATGGGAATGGAATTTATTGATGTTAAAGTAGACAAAAGTAAAATGTTAGATAGGGGAGGTTTACATCTAAATGAGATAGGACAGCATGTTGTAGCAAAGTATATGTTCTATCATTGTGTTAGAAATTTAAACTAGAAAGGCCTATGAAGTATGAGACTAAAGATAGGCCTACAATAGGGTGCTATAGAGGATGTAGTCAAAGGGGTAAGTTGGTGTCAGGGAAGTGTAAAATACATAGTAGAAAAGCAAACACTAAAATGATAAAGCAGAAGCAAAAAGAGGAAAACCAACAACATTACAAACTAAAATGTTTTTATGCAAATGTGAGAAGCATAGTAAATAAAAGAGAAGAATTGGAACTGTATGTAGAAGAAGAAAAACCAGATATAATAGGGTTAACAGAATCATGGACATATGAGGAGATTGCAGATAGTGAGCTTGAAATTGAGGGATATACAATGTTAAGGAAAGATAGGATAATTGGAGACAAGACTAAGGGAGGTGGCGTTTTATTATACTGTATAAATTCTGTTAATATAACGATCAAAGATTATTTATCATGTGCTAACAAAAATGAAAGTGTATGGGGAGAAATAGAAAGTGGGGGTGAAAGAACAGTGATTGGAGTGTGCTATAGATGTCCATCAAGTCAAAAAGAGGAAGATGAGGAGCTGATTAGTAGCATAGCAAAGGCAAGTAAAGGGAAATTATTATTAATGGGAGATTTCAACTATCCAGAAATAAAATGGGATATGGCAGAAGCACTTATAGAGTCAAAACCTTTTGTTAAGTGCATAACTGACAATTTTTTAATTCAACATGTAGAAGCAGCCACCAGAGGCAAAAACATACTCGACCTAGTTTTTACCACAGAGGAAAATATGATTGAAAACGTTACCGTTGGGGAACTGTTTGGCTCAAGTGACCATCAAATCATCCGTTGGGATCTTATTGCAGGGAAAGAAGTAAACATAAACACGCGAACATACGACTACTCTAAGGCAGATGTTAAGAGAATGAAAGAGGCAGCGAACCACATAATCTGGAAAGATATTGTTGTAGGAATAGATGTTGAACAGGAGTGGGAAAATTTTAAAACAGTTCTAGAAACGCTAAAAGAGGAATGTGTTCCATGTAGGGAGGTAAACTCCAAGCGTAAAAAGTGGATAACTAGATTTGTAGTGAAATGTAGAAGAGCAAAAAATAAAGCATGGAAAAAATATATAGAGGCAGGTAAATCAAAAGAAACATATGTAAAATATTTGGACAAGCAGAACATATCTCAGAAAGCGAATAAAACAGCAAATATAGACTTTGAAAAACAACTTGCTCAGAGGATCAAGACAGACAGTAAAAGCTTCTTTTCTTATGTTAGAAATAAACAAAGAACGAAAGACAAAGTAGGCCCTCTCATGGACAGTACATGGAAAATAATAAGTGAGAATAGGGAGGCTGCTAATCTGCTCAATCAGTACTTTGGCACAATCTTCATAAAGGAGGACTGCTCCGAGATCCCAGAGCCTATAGATATTTTTCAAAGAGACATGGATACAGCGGGATTAAGATCAATCTGTATTACAGAGGAAATGGTTTTTAAAAAATTGGAGGGATTGAAAGTGAATAAATGTCCAGGTCAAGATGGTATTCACCCAAAATTGCTGTATGAAGTTAGAGACCAACTAGCAAAACCATTGGCTATATTATGTTCTCAATCACTTACAAAAGGGATTGTTCCACGGGATTGGAAAGATGCAGGAGTGATCCGCTTATTAAAAAAAGGCAAAAAATCAGATCCGGCAAATTATAGACCGGTGAGTTTAACGAGCATAGTCTGTAAATTGTTAGAGTCAATAATCAAAGAAAACATTGTAATGCATTTAGTAAAATTTTATCTAATTAGAAATAGTCAGCATGGGTTTACTAGAGGGAGATCATGCTTAACAAATCTATTAGAATTCATGGAGGAGGTTACTAAAATCATAGATAAAGGGGAGCCAGTGGATGTTACTTATCTAGACTTTGCAAAGGCCTTTGATAGAGTACCTCATCAAAGATTATTTCGAAAGTTAAAATCCCATGGAATAGGTGGGGAAGTTGCCAAATGGATTGAAAATTGGTTAACGGGAAAAAGGCAGAGGGTGGGCATAAATAAGGAGTACTCTGAGTGGTGTGAAGTGAAAAGTGGTGTGCCACAGGGCTCGGTTTTGGGACCAATTTTGTTCTTGATATATATAAATGATTTGGACATTGATATGAGATCCATGATTGCAAAATTTGCTGATGACACAAAACTATGCAGTAGTGTCTCATCTAAAGCGGAAGTGGATATATTGATGTCAAATTTAGATAAAATTCGAGAATGGTCTGTAAGCTGGCAAATGGAGTTTAATGTAAATACATGTACAGTCATCCACATGGGTAGATCCAATATGGAACATAATTACAGAATGGGAGAAAACAATATTAGAAAGATAGATAAGGAAAGGGACTTAGGGGTTATAATAGATCATACAGGAAAGGTGAGTTAGCAAGTTAAGGTAGCAGTGAAAAAGGCAAATGCAATGTTAGGTATGATAAAAAGAAATATTAAACATAGGAGCAAGGAAGTGATCGCCAAACTGTATAAAGCTTTAGTTAGACCTAGATTGGAGTACTGTGTACAGGTGTAGAGTCCTTATCATAGAAGGGACATAAACATGCTAGAAAGAATACAAAAAAGAGCGACAGAGATGATAGTGGGATTCCAGAATTACAGTTATGAGGAACGACTCAGAAAAACCGGCCTACAGTATCTCGAAGAGAGAAGAATTCGTGGTGACTTAATACAGGTTTATAAGATGATCAGAGGAATCGATAAATTAGACTATAACAAGTTTTTTAAAATACAGCCACCTACAACAACACGAGGGAATAGCTACAAGCTGACTAAAGAGAGGTCCAGGTTAGATATTAGGAAATATTTTTTTAGTCAGAGAGTGGTGTCTGCTTGGAATGCATTGCCATGGGAGGTAGTGGAGGCAGGGACAGTTAATGCATTTAAGAATAAATTGGATGCGCATAGCTTTTAGAGCAAGGTGATGTAAATGTAACTGGTTGTATACAGACTCTGCAGGGTCTTCTAAACCAGTATAAAGACGTTAAGTTAAGTTAATTTGCTGAATCGTCTAACATTGACATCTTGCTGGATGTATAATTGCTGAATCGTCTAACAATGACGCCTTGCCATGTGTCTAGTTGCTGAAGCGTATAACAATGACGCCTTGCCATGTGTCTAGCTGCTGAATCGTCTAACAATGACATCTTGCCATATGTCTAGTTGCTGAATCGTATAACATTAACGTCTTACTGGGTGTCTAATTGCTGAATCGTCTCACAATGACACCTTGCCATGTGTCTAAATGCTGAATCGTCTCACAATGAAACCTTGCCATGTGTCTAGTTCCTGATTCGTCTCACAATGACACCTTGCCATGTGTCTAGTTGCTGAATCGTCTCACAATGACACCTTGTCATGTGTCTAATTGCTGAATCGTCTCACAATGAAACCTTGCCATGTGTCTAGTTGCTGAATCGTCTCACAATGACACATTGCCATGTGTCTAGTTGCTGAATCGTCTAACAATGACACCTTGCCATGTGTCTAGCTGCTGAATCGTCTCACAATGACACCTTGCCATGTGTCTAGTTGCTGAATATCATTACTACTGCCCGATCTGACGCATCTATCAGCTTGAGGCCCGTGGCTCATGTCCGACTTGGGGCCGAAGCCGCTGGAGAAGGCTGCTTGCGTCAGGGTCAGCTAACCGTAGCTTGCAAAATCCATATTCCGCCTTCGGGTCCTAGTCCTGAAAACAGGCTGCTTCCGTGCAGTCCAGCTAAAAGAATATGGATACAAGAGAGGCGGCACACATGGTCCTAAAAATGACACGCTGAAGTCAGATGTTCAGGGACGAGTGTGTTAAATATCGCAGCCTCGCTGTAAACTTTGAAATGACGTTAATTTCAGGACGGACACAGAAGAAGAGAAGAAGAATCAGGATTCTACATTTTTAAGTATATCAATGCTGAAGCTACACAACCTGAGGACAATATGAGGACACTTAACCTGGACAATATGGGAACACTTAACCTGGATATTATGAGAACACTTAACCTGGACAATATGGGAACACTTAACCTGGAAAATATAGGAACACTTAACCTGGACAATATGGGAACACTTAACCTGGACAATATGGGAACACTTAACCAGGACAATATGGGAACACTTAACATGGACAATATGGGAACACTTAACCTGGACAATATAGGAACACTTAACCTGGAGAATATGGGAACACTTAACCTGGACAATATGAGAACACTTAACCTGGACAATATGGGAACACTTAACCTGGACAATATGAGAACACTTAACCTGGACAATATGGGAACACTTAACCTGGAAAATATAGGAACACTTAACCTGGACAATATGGGAACACTTAACCTGGACAATATGGGAACACTTAACCTGGACAATATGGGAACACTTAACCTGGACAATATAGGAACACTTAACCTGGAGAATATGGGAACACTTAACCTGGACAATATGAGAACACTTAACCTGGACAATATGGGAACACTTAACCTGGACAATATGAGAACACTTAACCTGGACAATATGAGAACACTTAACCTGGACAATATGGGAACATTTAACCTGGACAATATGGGAACACTTAACCTGGACAATATGGGAACACTTAACCTGGACAATATGGGAACACTTAACCTGGACAATATGGGAACACTTAACCTGGACAATATGAGAACACTATTTATGCAGACTCTGTGCTGCCACTGTCAAACATGACCTCTGTCTAGGGCATGTGGGAGCAGAATTTTGACTTGTGAAAGGAAGGTCATCAGTGTTACCAAGAAAGACAGAATATGGATCGACGACATTCATAGTATGGACCGCACTACGTCTTGTGCCGTTTACATTTCCAGGCAGAAAATAAGTTGGTTTGGTCATCTCATGAAAATGCACCCTCATAAGCTTCCACTGATGGCTTACAATGCAGACAGATTTGGTTACAGGACAAGGGGGCAGATGTGAGGTAGGTGGATAGATAATAGAGGGATTGTGCAGCTACAACGGCTCACAGTGACCGACACAACGCACTTGGCATAGGATAGACGACTTAAGCTTGCCACATCGTTCAACGACACAAGTGGAAAGAAAACTAAATAAACTAACTAGCTAGATAGTATTTTCTTTCCATATGTAAAGAGACTGATACTGAGCTTTAACATGCTTCAAAGTGTCTAAATGTCCCTTATTTTTACAGACAAGCACCGAGATATGTCATCTGTCCCCATCTTAACAGACCAGCACCAAGATATAATGTCATCTGTCTCTATGTTAACAGACCAGCACCAAGATATAAGGTCATATCTCTATGTTAACAGACCAGCACCGAGATATAATGTCATATGTCTCTATGTTAACAGACAAGCACCGAGATATAATGTCATCTGTCCCCATGTTAACAGACAAGCATCGAGATATAATGTCATCTGTCTCCATGCAGACAAGCACCGAGATATAATGTCATATGTCCCCATGTTAACAGACAAGCACCGAGATATAATGTCATATGTCCCCATGTTAACAGACCAGCACCGAGATATAATGTCATCTGTCCCCATGTTAACAGACAAGCATCGAGATATAATGTCATCTGTCTCCATGCAGACAAGCACAGAGATATAATGTCATATGTCTCTATGTTAACAGACAAGCACCGAGATATAATGTCATATGTCCCCATGTTAACAGACCAGCACCGAGATATAATGTCATATGTCTCTATGTTAACAGACAAGCACCGAGATATAATGTCATCTATCCCCATGTTAACAGACAAGCATCGAGATATAATGTCATCTGTCTCCATGCAGACAAGCACCGAGATATAATGTCATATGTCTCTATGTTAACAGACAAGCACCGAGATATAATGTCATATGTCCCCATGTTAACAGACCAGCACCGAGATATAATGTCATATGTCTCTATGTTAACAGACAAGCACCGAGATATAATGTCATTTGTCCCCATGTTATCAGACCAGCACCAAGATATAATGTCATACCTATAAAATTTCTTTGCACATGTTCATAGACTGACACCAAACTTTGTTCTGAAGTTTCTTTGTATCCACATTTCAACAGATATAGATTGATTAAGAATGTTACTGTCCTAAGCGAGGATGGCGTGGGCTAGTGGTTAATTGACACGGCTTACAAACCGAAGGTGATGGGTTCGATACCAATCACAGCACCAACCGTTACCATGGGGAAACAAATCCTAAGAAAATGCAGGTGAAAGCAGACACTAAAATAAAATGCAGGCCAAAGTCGGATGCACTGGGCTAACAGGTGCAAAATAAAAACCGTAGTGCAACGTACACCGCCTTGGGGAAAAGAGAAATAAGGCGAATGTCAACAACAACAACAAACATTTTTTTAAATACTGTCCTAAGCAGTATCTTATCAACCACATGTTAACAGACAAGTGACTTAATACAAGTGTATAAATTAATTTAGTTGTTTTTTTTTCTAATCACAAACTGGCCCCTATAGTAAACTCAGCTACATACATTAGGTACCAGATAATCTGAGAAGTAAAGGCGGCTGGCGTGATGCTGACCACATCATCCACTATATGCCGTTGGTTACAAAATAATATGGGCCTAACACCATATTTTCTATATGCCGCATAGCGTGACGGGATCTTTTATAAATTAATTAATGGAAAGGATATATTAGACTATACCAAGTTTTTAAAACATGGCCGGCTACAAGAACAAGAGGGCACAGCTATAAATTGTTTAAAGATAGGTCCATATTAGATAAAAGGAAAAATTGTTGTAGTGAGAGAGTGGTGACTTCTTGGAATGCATTGCCGCAGAATGTAGAAGTAGAGTCAGTTAATGCATTCACAAATAGCAATAAACTGGTTGTATACAGACTCTGCAGAGCCTTCTAAACCAGTATAATGAAGTTAAGTTAAGGACAATCATGAACATTAGTGTCCCCATAGTATCTTAACAGTCACCATGTTAACAGATTCACACCAAGCTTTAAGGTCCTACATAGTACCTTACTATCAGCATGGCAAAAGATGTAAGCCAACACCGAGCTTTAAGGTCCTATATAGTATCTTAGTATCAGCGTGACAAAAGATGTAAGCCAAAACCGAGCTTTAAGGTCCTATATAGTATCAGTACCAGCATGACAAAAGATGTAAGCCGACCCCCAGCTTTAAGGTCATATATAGTATCAGTATCAGCATGACAAAAGATGTAATCCAACCTCGAGCTATGAGGTCCTATATAGTATCTTCCTACTCACATACAAACAGACCAAAGGTGATCTCTACTGTCCTGCATATCATGTTACTACCCACACATTTAACAAACAAATACCAGTATTATCTTACTACTGACATAGAGACATCAAAACATCAACAGAAATCATTAAATACACCAATGGAGAGAAGACCCAATTCTACAGGAATACTTATTTTGTAGCGAAGTGAGATGTCAGATGTAGTTGGAGAGTGCGGAGCTGAGGCAAAAGTTGCTGTGCAGCAACTCTGATCTGGTGAAGACTGCACACATCATATTGACAACTGGTCTGTAGATATAACATGACCAAAGGATCCTGAAAACAAAGAATAAAGAAGACTTTTAACATGTTAGTGGACCAAAATTGAGCGTTAATGTCCTACATATGATCACTTTTACCACATTTCAACAGCCCAGCACTAAGTTTTAAGAGTCTACATATTATCTTACTATCCACATGTTAGCAGACTGATTCCAAGTTTTAATGTACTACATAGTATCTTACAATCCACATGTTAGCAGACTGACACCAAGTTTTAATCTATTACATAGTATCTTACTATCTCCAAGTTAACACATCAACACCAGTCTTTAAGTTCCTACATATTATCTTGATGTGAACATGTAAACCTCAATAGCATTGAAGACTCTCATAGCCTTAGGTTTGGACATTCCAACATTTAAAAATAAACCAACCTCCTACTGAGTTGGAAGTAGCTAAATTGTTGCATCAACAACAAAACCAAACAAAGTGGTTCTGCAAGCAATTATAAGGCAGCATTTTTTTTAAAAACCATTAGGAACAGTATGTAAAATGTATTATAACATTTATTAAAATTCGTCTATAATGTAGAGCTTACACACAAATACACAAAGAAATATGTGTATGTGCAAATTAGTTAGTTAGTTTTCTTTCCACTTGTGCCATTTAGCGTTGTGGGGAGCTTAAGTCATCTATCCTGCGCCAAGTGCGTTGCGTCGGTCAATGTGAGCCCTTGTTGTTGCACAATCACTCTAATGTCATCTATCCACCTACCTCGCGGCCACCCCTTTACCCTGTAGCCAGATCTACCAGCATTGTAAGTCACCAGTGGAAGATGATGAGGGTGCATTCTTATGAGATGACCAAACCAATTTACTTTTCTGTCTGGAAATGTATTCGGCACAAGACGTAATGCCGACATATGGGCAAATATATGTCTTCTTCTTCTTCTTCGTTCGTTCTCAATCTCCCACTACCAAACCCTGAAAATTCTTAAGTAGCGGAATGTAGTCCAGAGAACGGAATGTGTTGTGTCGTAGTTTACAGCTTGGCTGCGATATTTTCACCTTTCGGTCCTTCTTCTTCTTCTTCTTCGTACGCACTCAGACAGTAACCATTATTTTTTCTAAAAAAGCAGCCGTTATCCTGAGGCTATAGACACTGCAATAGAGCTTGTCTAGTGTTGCCACTGGTGATGACCACATCTGCTCTCTCTGATCCTCCTATCTCGGGCAGTTTTGCAGCAAATGCTCAGCGGTCATTTTCCCGGTACCACACGGGCATTCGTCGATGCCACCTATCTTCAATTTGTTGAATAAGTGGTACCTGAGTCTATTGTGGCCAGTGCGAAGTCTGAAGACCTTTCGGTCCAACACATCCGACTTCAGCAAGCATTTTTTGAGTACCGGGTTAGCATTCCCTCTTCGAACCTTTCTCTTTAGCCAGTCAGTCTGTCCTGCTGCAGCCTGTTATCCAGAATCATCGCGTGGAGGTGTAGATGGGTCTTGAACGCTATGGTTCGCTGGCCCTGACGCTAGCAGTCAGCTATGGGTAGCTGACCACTGGTGACCACCGGGCAATGAGCGAGCTCATTTTTTGTCGTCACACGCACTCATAACAGGCACAGCGGACATGGATAAAGGTGACATAGTGAAGGTTATCAAGGACCATCTGCTGGAAAACGACACTGCTTTGGATGAGTCTGCAAGGCATAAGCTGCGGCACTTTGGAATCAAATTAGGATTCAGTGGATCAGATAATCTGAGAGGACGAAACAGGAAGGTGTACAACTAACAGGCTACAGGCACCATCATCATCCACACTTTGCGCCATCTGCTGAGAGAGACTGAGCACCTATGGGTATGCACGGGGTGCAGTGAAGTCGACTCGTAGAACAGAACAGAACAGATAAGACTTGGCATCTACTTCCAGTCTCAGAACATTTCTTTTCTTGAGACTTATTGAAAGATCCAAATCTTTGCAAGCCTGGGAGAAGCGATCCATCAATCTCTGAAGTTCCTGCTGACTGTGGGAGACAATTGCAGCATCATCAGCGAAAAGCAAGTCCCTGGTGTGATCTCCCTGATATTCGTTTTGGCCTTGAACCTTGCAAGGTTAAATAGCCGACAAACCGACCTAGTGTAAAGGCAGATTCCTTCATTTCCGTTACAAAATGCATGTTTCAGTAACAGATGATAAAAGATTCCGAACAGTGTTGGGATCAGAAAGTAGCCCTGCCAAACACCAAATACAAAATGGTTGTGATATGCTACAATCAAATTGGTCTGTTCCTGTCATGCCCTCATGGAACGATAATATTAGCTGTAGCAGTTTGCTTTGGAAGCCTATTTTAGAAAGGATTAGAGAGTCCATTCCTACAAACCAAATCAAATGCTTTTGTCTAGTCAATATAGACAATATAAAAAGGCTGATTCTGTTCACGGAACTTTTCCTAAAGTAGTGGAAGAAAAAAAATCATGGCAATGGTTGATCTTCCAGACTAGAATCCACACTGTGACTCCAGATAAACACGCTCAGCAAATTTATGTATCCTTAATAAGATTACTCTGGCAAAGACTTTGCCTACAACACTTAGCAGAGGGGTATCTCAATAGTTATTACAGGCAATACTATCAACTTTGTTTTGGGATGTTACGACCTGAGCATCTTTTATATCTAGACGTATGATGGCCTTCTTCCAGCACTGGCATGCCATCATTTACAGCGGTTGCAAGAGTGTATCGTTACAACGCTTGATCAAATTATGTGTACCTTTCCTCAGGTGGGAAAGACAGCATACTACCTGCGGCTCTACCTAGCTCTTGTGTTTGAGTCTATTAAAATGGACCCGCACATCGGTTAAATCACACTCAAAGAAACAGGTTGTAAACAGACTCTGCAGAGACTTCTAAACCAGTATAAAGAAGTTCAAGTTAAATCAGGTGGGATCCCGTCTCTACCTGATGATTTGTCTGAGGCTAAGGAGCGGTGCAGTGTTCCTACTCGCGGGACCAATAGCTTTCTTTATACCGTCGTACATTGTTTGATGTTCTTTGTTTGTGCTGCAGTCTGGATGTTTTCACTAAGCTGTAGCCAATACTCATTTGTACAAACGACGAACTGTTTGTTGCTCCTGGTTTCTGGCGCAGAGTACCTGCATTTCTTGGAAGTTGCTTGTATTTCATCAGAACAGCGCACCCAATGACGGGTATCCTATCCTTCACATTCGCTTCAAACCAGCCACCTGATTTAACAGTTCTTCTTCCAAAGGTAGCAAATGCTGTGCTTTGGATGACATTTCGGAGATGTTGCCTGGTCTCTGAAACAGTGTTGAAATAATGCGGGAAATTGCGAGTTTCCTCGAAAGAATTGTTGAATCTCTTGATCAGCTCAGGGTCCGAAATTTTCCTTGCGTCGATGATTGGATTGCCTTTGTTTCTGGTGCGGTGGAACTTCCTCAGCTACAATTTCATTTCACATCGAAGGAGTTAATGATCGGTGTCGCCGTCTGCACTATGGTACCAGCGCGTCAGGATCACGTATAAAAACTGAGGAAAAGAAAATGTATACAAAATGTATAGCCAGTTGAACAGTTTGGGACTGAAACATGGACTCTTGCAAATAAGGATGAAAACAGTTTGGAAGCATGTTTTTTTGTTGTTTTTTTTTTTTGCGTTCGCTTTATTTCTCTGAACCCAAGGCGGTGTGCTTTGCACTGTGGGTTTTTATTTTGCGCCTGTCGGCCCAGTGCATTCTAATTTAGCATGCATTTTATGTAAGGGTCTGCTTCCTTCTGCGTGTTCTCATGGTTTGCTTCCCTGGGGTAACGGCTGGTGCTGTGATCGAACGCAGCACCTTCATGTTGTGAGCCGTGTCACTCAACCACTAGGCCACGTCTGCCCTTAGATATGAAACCTTAGATAATAAAAATAAGATATCAGTGTATATTTAAAGCTTGAATATAATAATGACTTTCTGGGAGGTGGTGGCTTTGTTTAAGGTGTTTGTTGAGCCTGTTTAGCAGTAAGCGCGCTAGGATCTTGCCTGCTACGGAGAGTAGCGATATTCCACGATGATTATCGCATTCCTGACGATTGCCTTTTCTTTTGTATAAGTGAACGATTGAGGCGTCCTTTAGCTCCTGCGGAATTTTACCTTCAGCCCACATGTGACAGAAGAGTTCAGTGATCCTTCTGGTGAGGGATGGGCCAGCTGTCTTATATACCTCTGCTGGTATTGCATCAGCTCCTGGAGCTTTTCCTATAGATAGTGAACTGATTGCCCTGTCGACTTCCTCCTCAGTAATGACTTCATCCAACGTCAGGTTCAGTTCCACCTGCGGCATTCGCCGGATGGCCTCGTCATTTATGGACGATGGGTGGTTTAGTATTTTGCAGAAGTGGTCTGCCCATCTGTCTAGAATCTGAACCTTATCTGTTAGCAGTACCCCATCCGCACTGCGAACTGGAGTATTACTAGAGGGCTGCGGGCCGTAGAGAGCTTTCAGTGCCTCGTAAAACCGTTTGGTGTCATGACGCTCGGCGAACATCTCAATTTCGTCAGCTTTTTTGCTGAGCCAGGAGTTTTTCATCTCTCTAAGCCTGGTCTGGACAGCTTTGCGAGCAGTATTGAAGGCAGCTTTTGCTGCCGGAGATGGTGTGTCCCTCTAGTATTCCCTGTGCGCTTCATGTTTTGCATCGAGAAGGCCCTGTATTTCTAGATCGTTCTCATCAAACCAGTCTTTATGCTTGCGCGTGAGTGGGCCAATGTGTTTAACAGCTGTGGATTCAGAGCCGGAAAAGGAACAGTGGACATGATTTTTGCCGCTCGCCAAGTACAAGAGAAGTGTCGAGAGCAAAAACAGGCCTTGTACACCACATTTATTGATTTGACAAAGGCATTTGATACAGTAAACAGAGGAGGGCTGTGGATGATAATGTCTAAGTTTGGCTGCCCCAACAAGTTCATAACAATGGTGAAACAGCTACACGAAGGCATGTGTGCTCGTGTACTGGACAGCGGTGCAATCTCTAAAACGTTTCTAGTATCAAACGGAGTAAAACAAGGATGTGTACTCGCCCCGACTTTGTTCAGCATGATGTTCGCGGCCACGATGACAGACGCCTTCAGATCATTGGAGCTTGGAATACCCATAAAGTACCGCACAGATGGCAAGTTACTCAATTCCAGAAGAATGAAGGCCAAAACCAAAGTGGCTGGCGACGTAATCAGGGAACTTGTATTTGCTGACGACTGCGCTCGAATGAGCAACTCCGAACTAAACATGCAGGTTGGAATGGACCAATTCTCTGCCGCATGCGAAAATTTTGGCCTTTCCATAAATGGCAAAAAAACAGAGGTCATGTACAAACCAGTACCAGGCATGCCGTACACAAAACCAGAGACTACAGTCAGCGGGCAGACGTTGAATGCCGTAGACAAATTCACATATCTGGGCAGTACGCTATCGAGATCTGTCAGCCTAGACGATGAGGTGACAAGCAGAATAGCAAAGGCCAGTACAGCCTTTGGTAGAATGCGCTCGATGGTCTGGGCACGTCGTGGCATCAGCGTCAAGACCAAATTGAAAGTCTACCCTGCAACCATCATTCCAACCCTACTATACGCTTGCGAAAGCTAGACTGTATACTCTGGACATGCAAGGAGGTTAAACCACTTCCACACAGGTTGCCTGAGGCGAATATTCCACATCCGATGGCAAGATCGTGTGACTGACATCGAGGTTCTCTCGAATGCTAACATGCCCAGCATCCATGCACTGCTACAAAAAGCACGACTAGGATGGGCCGGACACCTCGTCCGTATGTCAGACGAGCGGCTCCCAAAGAAGCTTCTCTGCGGCGAGCTGAGAGAGGGATGGCGCGAGAGAGGGCGCCCAAAGAAACGTTTTAAAGACGGTCTGAAGGACTCACTAAAAAGTTGCCAGATAGAGATCGACACCTGGGAATGTCTTGCGAAAAACAGATCTGACTGGAGAAGCGCAGGTGCAAAAGAAGGTGCAAGACTACCACAAACAGATACTAGTATGACGTACGAAGAGTCAAAACGGCTTATCAAAGCCAGATACATGACCAAATGGGAAACCGAACATACTGGTTACACCAAAAACGATGCCTATTACCAGTTAAACCGAAGAGAGCAGGTCGTTGTCTTCAGACTTCGCACTGGCCACAATAGACTGAGGTACTACCTATTCAACAAATTGAAGATAGGTGGTACCAACGAATGCCCGTGCGGTACCGGTAAAATGACCGCTGAACATCTGCTGCAGAACTGCCCGACATACGAGGATCAGAGAGAGCAGATGTGGCCATCACCAGTGGAACTGCAAGACAAGCTCTATGGCAGTGGCGACAGCCTCAGGATGACCGCCGCTTTTTTTCGAAAAAATAATGGTTACTGTCTGACTGCGTACGAAGAAGAAGAAGAAGAAGAAATCGGGTGTAGCTGCCGGTGAAGATGACCGTGTTGTGAAAGCCCAGAACAGACGCGAGACGCAGAAATCCCGAGCAGCGGGAACACCATCCCCTTCTACAAACCTCGTGTGCCCGATATGTAGCAGATGTTTTCGTGATCGCATTGGCCTGTTCAGCCACATGCGCACCCACAGCTAACAGGGAAATCTGTGACAAGGATGATGTCGGCGGTCCTCATCGACAACGATGGACAGCTATTACTTTTATAATAATGAAATTATAAATGAGATATTATCCCATTTTCAGGGAAATTTTGCTGAATCTGGGTCACTCAATGTTATCTGCTATTTTTACATGATAATCTTCAGTTGTTTTATTTCAATCCAAATGATCCACTTCTGTATATCAAAACAGATACGTTGTTACTATATATGCTTGTTTATAAATAAATATGCAATCGCACGAGAGTATGTCTGTGGTTGTTAAAAAACAAACATGTGTATTTGATATCAGGAAGGGACTCTCAGTAAACCACAACAAAGACAAACCATGATATGCAGTATAAGGTGTTTGAGAAATGCTCTCGAGGTCAAAAGGCTGGGCAGAGTATGAAACGAAGTAATAAGGCATACACACAGGCGACGGCGTGGGCTGGTGGTTAAGTGATACGGCTCATAAGCTGAAGGTGCTGGGTTCGATCCTTACCACAGCACCGGCCGTTACCCCGGGGAAGCAAACCCTTAGACAATGCAGGAGGAAGAAGACCCTTACATAAAATGAATGCGGAAGTCGGATGCACTGGGCCGACAGGCGCAAAATAAAAACCACAGTGCAACGCACAACGCCTTGGGGAATAGAAAAATAAGGCGAGCACAAAAAAAAACCCCAAAAAATCAGACAGAGAGTGGGTGCAACACTGTGCATGGATTACATAGAAAATCAGAGAAACAAAATAGTTCGAACACAGGACAAGAGTGAAACCAAAGTTACCAGCTGCTCGTATCTACAATACCAGACACCAGGGTTGCAGAGCAGGAGGCAGACCACGAAAAACATGGATGGATGGTGTCAGTGAATCGCTGAAGAAACACGGAATGACAACAACATCGACGACAAAGCTGGCACGCGACAGAAAATTACACCTCCCCACGACGTCTAAAAATACAAGTGATAAAAGATAATGATGCTCTATTTATATTTAAAGCTTGAAGATGTTAGTGGAAATGTGTATGGGACATTTTCCAATTTGACGGGAAAATTCCGCTAAATCTGGGTTACCCTCTAAGTGGCTACCTCTTCAAATAAACACGTCTTTGGGTTACACTCTAAGTGGCTACCTCTTCATATAAACACATGTCTTTCGGTTACCCTCTAAGCGGCTACCCCTTCAAATAAACACATGTCTTTCGGTTACCCTCTAAGTGGCTACCTCTTCATATAAACACGTCTTTCGGTTACCCTCTAAGCGGCTACCCCTTCAAATAAACACATGTCTTTCGGTTACCCTCTAAGTGGCTATCCCTTCAAATAAACACGTCTTTGGGTTACCCTCTAAGTGGCTACCTCTTCAAATAAACACATGTCTTTCGGTTACCCTCTAAGTGGCTACCCCTTCAAATAAACACGTCTTTGGGTTACCCTCTAAGTGGCTACCTCTTCAAATAAAACACATGTCATTCGGTTACCCTCTAAGTAGCTACCCCTTCAAATGAACACATGTCATTCGGTTACCCTCTAAGTGGCTACCCCTTCAAATAAAACACATGTCATTCGGTTACCCTCTAAGTGGCTACCCCTTCAAATAAACACATGTCATTCGAAACCGGCATTACGATTGATTAAGTGCATGTTTTCTTACAGGGGTCAGGACAGGGGATCGAATAGTACCTGGTCTGTGTTTCAATAACTGGGGCAAAATAACATGAAGATAAAAAGATGTATAAGACTTCATATCGTCATTACACTTAAAGTTCGGCTCGCCATACGGATCATCAATTTCAGTTTTCATCCTGGTGTTTCATTTTCCTAGAACCGCGAAAGATCGATTGATTGATTGAGTGATAGATTTATTGTTTTTTCCACTCCAAGTAAATCAAATGCTCATCATTAAAACTGGGATAGTAACAAAAACTCGTTTTCCGAATATGTGCAGTGACAGTTTTAAAAAATATGATCTAATCATGATAAGGTTGCTAGCCTAGGAGACTACTTTCTTTAATTGCATTTGACGACATGTTTAGTTGGTCCAATCAAATGAAGGCCAAAGATTTTAGTTCCATGTACGGCACAGGTATTCAACCAATTCACGTCCAATTATTTTATCTTAAACCATTCGTTTCAGATCTATCCATCTCTTTATTGTTTGCTGTGTTTGTCTCTAACTTTAATTCTAATCTCCCTTTGCATTTTGGCCTGTTTCTGCTTCTCGGCCTTAATGGATACAGAACAGTTTCTTGGAAGGTTATAGAGGTGTTATTCGTTTTAACCTTGGTACGACTATCGTAGAGCGTCTGATTAGTGTAGTAATAGAGCACTCGCCTTTCAATGGAAGGGTAGAGGTTCATATCCCGCTACCGGCTCCCGTCAGCTGTATAGGCGGTACGTTTTCAAATGTGTATTCGTCCTGCGGTTCAGGAAAGAAAGGCATCGAGAAAGGGAACTGGCCACTATACCTCACACAAGTTGTGACTTAACACAATGAAGTCTGATAAGACTTCATCTTCGACGGCAATTTCTACTATGGGACTTGTAAGATGATCATCATCAGGTGCCTTGCCGGTTGACGTTGGCGATCATGGACCTCCATCCACTACTATCACGTGTGTCGTTTACCAACTCTGTTGTTGATTGTCGCCCCTGCCATTCTCTCAGGCTGTCCAACATCTTTTTTCTCTGCCTTCCTCTGCCTCTCTTCTCTGCTTGCCATCTTTCCCGTTGTCACAACGTGCTCCAAGCCACCTCTTCTCATAAAATGCCTGAAAAAGAATGACTGCCTTGGCGCGGTGGCAAAATAATACGTTACAAAGATACTCTGGAAGCTTCCCTGAAGAACTGCGGCCTTGCCCTGATGGTTGAGGGAACATTGCTGCTGATCGCTCTGCCTGGCGTTGGAAAATCTCTTCTCTCGCGATTTATATGGAGTAGACAAGAATCAGGGAAGCTGTTCGGAAACAAACGACACGAAACGCGAAACAAAAGTGGCCTCCACCTGACAGTCAGACGGTGTTTCTCTGCTCTCGGAGCCACATACGCTTTCGGGTTCGGGTTTGGTCAGCTATCTACGAACCCACTCCAGGATTGACAGATGACAATTTGGTCCATTTCTGAAACGATGGACAAACAATAACGCAGTATATTATTTCGCGCTAACGTTTATTGAGAGAAAACAATATTAGAAAGATAGATAAAGAAAGGAACTTAGGTGTTATAATAGATCATACAGGTAACGTGAGGGAGCAAGTTCAGGTAGCAGTAAAAAAAAGGCAAATGCAACGTTAGGTATGATAAAAAGAAATATTAAACATAGAAACAAGGATGTGATAGTCAAACTGTATAAAGCATTAGTTAGACCTAGATTGGAGTACTGTGTACAGGTGTGCAGTCCTTATCATAGAGGGGATATAAACATGCTGGAAAGGATACAAAAAAGAACGACAAAGCTGAAAGTGGGATTTCAAAATTACAGTTATGAGGAAAGACTAAGAAAAACCGGCCATCAGTGTCTAGAAGAGAGAAGAATTTGATGTGACAATTCAGGTTTATAAGAAGATCAGACTAATGGATAAATTAGACTATAACAAGTTTTTTTTTCAAAATACAGCCACCCACAAGAGCAAGAGGGCGTAGCTACAAATTTACTAAATATAGGTACAGATTAGATATTAGGAAATATTGTTTTAGTCAGAGAGGGGTGAATGCTCGTTTTGCATTGCCACAGGAGGAGGTAGTGGAGGCAGGGACAATTAATGGATTTAAGAATAAATTGGATGCGCACAGCTTTTAGAGCAAGGTCATTTAAATTAAACTGTAGAGTCTTCTTCTTTCTTCTTCTTAGCGTTCAGGATCTTTTGGTCATGCTATATCTGCAGGCCAGTCGCCATGATGAAGTCTGTAGTCTTCACCAGGTAGGATCGGCTGACCCACATGTTTGGTCATGCTATATCTGCAGGCCAGTCGCCATGATGAAGTCTGTAGTCTTCACCAGGTAGGATCGGCTGACCCACATGTTTGGTAATGCTATATCTGCAGGCCAGTCGCCATGATGAAGTCTGTAGTCTTCACCAGGTGGGATCGGCTGACCCACATGTTTGGTCATGCTATATCTGCAGACCAGTCGCCATGATGAAGTATGTAGTCTTCACCAGGTAGGATCGGCTGACCCACATGTTTGGTCATGCTATATCTGCAGGCCAGTCGCCATGATGAAGTATGTAGTCTTCACCAGGTCGGATCGGCTGACCCACAGATTATGTCACAGCTCTGCATCCTCTGGCCAGGTCTGGCATCTCATTTCCCTATAGAGTGGGCATTCCTGTAGAATATGCCCAGGGTTCTGGCATCCTGTTTCACATGGGCACTCATCGGTGTGCCAGATCTTCAGTCGGTAAAGATGTTCTAGTAGTCTGCAGTGTCCAGTTCTCAGGCGAAATAAGGTAGTTTGTTGATTTTATTTGAGTTGGTGAATTGGGTCTGGTGTACTGTTACTGTCTTCTCTCCATTGGTGTTTATACTGATTTCTGATGATGTTCTTGATTTCTCTGTATTGTACTCGATGACTAAATTGTGCCATTTTGCTGCCATCTTTTGCCAGAGCATCAGCTCTCTCGTTTCCCGTCATTTCGCATTTGGAGGGTAGCCACTGGAGGGCTATTGTTGAGTATCCCTGGAGTTTTCCCGGTTCTGATCTGATAACTGATAACAGTGGTTCGTTGTTTGTTTTTGGTAATGTCTCTAATAGTAGCAGGGTGTTATAAACCAGTATAAAGACGTTAGGTTAAGTTTCGTTTCACCGGCTTACAGTGTCGTTCGTATGACAATGTGTGATCCATTGTATTTCCCAGGTACGTATGTGTATCGTTATGTTCAAGTTCTTGCCCCTGCCAACTAACCTTTCAAACTCAGAGGGTTATTCTAACATGCTACTGTGGCTTGTGAAGCTAGGTTATCTATTCATTCATTGCTATAAACTATACAGTAAAGAGGGATCGCATCCAGAGGTAATTGTAAGAATAGCACAAACAACAGCGACGCTTACTCGGCTGAAACCTATATGGCAAGACAAGAGGCTCGCCCTCGGCATAAAAGTTAGACTAAAGCGCTCTCTGGTGATCTCAATATTTCTGTATGCCTGCGAGACGTCGACCATTACAGCAGATATCCAGGGCAGAATACATGCAATGGAAATGAGGTGCTATAGAAAACTCCTAAATGTTACATATAAAGATCGTGTCACGAACGTAGAAATACGACAGAGAGTTGAAAACGCTATTGGTCCTTTTGAAGATCTGTTCACAACAATCAAGAGACGAAAGATGGCCTGTGCGGGCACGTCGCGAGGTCCAACGGAATTACCACCTCGATACTCTTTGGTTCCGTGCCGGGAATGAGAGGGCGAGAACGTCCAAGGAAGAGGTGGGTGGACAACATCACTGAGTGGTCAAGCCTTCGTCCTGGTGAGATACGACAAGCGGCGGCTGACAGAGAAAGATGGCGTGGGATTTTGGGAGTGTCTTCAAGTGTGCTCCAACGATCTGATGGGTTACAGGATGAACTGAACTGATACAGCAGCAATGATTACAAGCAATGCTATCACGGCATGGATCAAGTCACACACTGATTCTAACCCTTATCATGTTATGTCTCCAATGTTAGGCGTATAGACTTATTCACCTGTCTGATTGTGTGATCACACTCTCAAATCTATCAAATAATGACTGTACCGAAAACTCGCTGGGCCAAACAGCGAAGAGGAAACTGCTATCGGTCCTAAACCAAAGCTGGAAAAGGGCATTACTGGTACCAGTACCAAAAACAGGAAAGGATAAAACAGATCCAAATGGATACAGGCCCATCAGCCTACTGAGCTGTGTCGGCAAGCTGATGGAACGGATGATAAACACCAGACTGATGTGGCATCTGGAAGAAAAACGAATACTAATTCCACAGCACGCCGGCTTTAGACAGCACAGATCCACTGAGGACTAGGTCATCCTCATAGCCCAGGAGATAGAAGATGCCTACCAGGCACAGAAACACACAGTAGCTGTTTGGGTGGATCTGGAAAAGGCATTTGACAAAGTCTGGAAAGACGGACTTAGAGTCAAGCTAAGAAGAAGTGATGTTTGTGGGAAAATGTACAAATGGATCAACCACTACCTCAAAGAAAGAACGGCCAGAGTCCAAGTTCAAAGGCAGAGGAGCAAAAAGGTGACACTCGAGCAGGGAGTACCCCAAGGGGGAGTACTGTCACCCACAC
Source organism: Ariolimax columbianus (assembly GCA_036924085.1). Classification (NCBI taxonomy): domain Eukaryota; kingdom Metazoa; phylum Mollusca; class Gastropoda; order Stylommatophora; family Arionidae; genus Ariolimax; species Ariolimax columbianus. The sequence continues at coordinate 10,107,175 of JAVGWX010000021.1, forward strand.
TCTTCCTGGTATATATAAACGATATTACAGAGAATATACCAAGAAGAGTCCATAGCTCAATGTTTGCAGACGATCTGGCTATGTGAACCTCTGAAAAGAATCTCACCATAGAAAGAAATCGGATGCAGACGGCCCTAACATCGCTGGAAGAGTGGGCGAACTCATGGCTGGTCAAAATAAACGAGGAGAAAACCACATGCACAATATTCTCGCTCTCATTAAAACCCCAAAATACAAAATTAAGTCTAAATGGCAAATTCCTGCAGCCAAACGACAACCCAAACTATCTGGGAGTCACATTTGATCGGCGCATGACATGGAAAAGTCAGATTGAGAGAAACCGAATGAAAGCCAGAGAAAGAATGGCAATCATGAGGAAACTTGCTGGCACAAGCTGGGGAGCAGACGAAGGCATACTAAAGAAACTGTACACTGGAAGAGTGAGACCAGTTCTCGAGTATGGCATTGCGGCATGGACAACAGCAGCGAAGGCGAACTTCGATAAAGTTAGCAAACTTCAAAACCAAGCCATGAGAATTATAAAAGGTGGCATGAAGTCAACGCCAATTGTAGAACTTGAAAAGATTACAAAACTGCAATCCATGACCGATAGAAGAGACTGCAGAGCCAGCTGCAGTCAGAGAAACTCCGAAGACAGACTGACCGACCATCCATTGCACCAGAGACTAAACAATTTGGAAATGGGAAACTAAAGCGTAGAAAACTTTGCAGAAATAGCCAAAGCAAAGATGCACGAAGATCCCATAAACGCAATAACAACACCAAAACCCATCACTACTGTACGAAAACCTACCTGGAGGCAGGATATATTTCCAGAGGTGGTAGAAAATATACCAGGTATTGCAAATAAAAACTGCCAGACTGAAAAGAAAGGAGAGATACTACCCTAAGCTTCATAACGAAAAGCTACCCAAGCATGACTGGACCCATGCATACACCGACGGTTCTGTAACAAAACACAACACAGAACGGAGGGGCAGGAGCATTCCTGAACCTACCAAATGTCAGAAAAATAACACTGTCATTCGCTACTGGTAAGTACACAAGCAATTTCAGAGCGGAGGCAGAGGCACTGAGGGCGGCAGTGGAAGAAATGGTGACACACAGTGAAAATGAAAGCCATATAGTCCTGCTTACAGATGCTCTCGCCGTAGTCACAGCGCTAAAAAAGCCAGAAAAATACTGAGCTTAATGACTTAAGAGCAGCACTCTGCAAACTGTGCCAGCAGTCCGCACCAAAAAGGGTAGTGGTACAGTGGGTCCCATCACACTGCAACATCCAAGGCAACGAGGAGGCAGACAGACTGGCAAAAGAAGGTGCAAGACTACCACAAACAGATACTAGTATGACGTACGAAGAGTCAAAACGGCTTGTCAAAGCCAGATAACATGACCAAATGGGAAACCGAAACATACTGGTTACACCAAAAACGATGCCTATTACAGTTAAACCGAAGAGAGCAGGTCGTTGTCTTCAGACTTCGCACTGGCCACAATAGACTGAGGTACCACCTATTCAACAATTGAAGATAGGGTGTACCGACGAATGCCCGTGCGGTACCGGTAAAATGACCGCTGAACATCTGCTGCAGAACTGCCCGACATACGAGGATCAGAGAGAGCAGATGTGGCCATCACAGTGGAACTGCAAGACAAGCTCTATGGCAGTGGCGACAGCCTCAGGATGACCGCCGCTTTTTCGAAAAAATAATGGTTACTGTCTGACTGCGTACGCAGAAGACGAAGAAGAAAGAAGACATATAAAGATCGTGTCACGAACGTAGAAATACGACAGAGAGTTGAAAACGCTATTGGCCCTTTTGAAGATCTGTTCACAACAATCAAGAGACGAAAGATGGCCTGTGCGGGCACGTCGCGAGGTCCAACGAATTTCCACCTCGATACTCTTTGGTTCCGTGCCGGGAATGAGAGGGCGAGAACGTCCAAGGAAGAGGTGGGTGGACAACATCACTGAGTGGTCAAGCCTTCGTCCTGGTGAGATACGACAAGCGGCGGCTGACAGAGAAAGATGGCGTGGGATTTTGGGAGTGTCTTCAAGTGTGCTCCAACGACCTGATGGGTTACAAGATGAACTGAACTGATACAGCAGCAATGATTACAAGCAATGCTATTACGGCATGGATCAAGTCTCACACTGATTCTAACCCTTATCATGTTATGTCTCCAATGTTAGGCGTATAGACTTATTCACCTGTCTGATTGTGTGATCACACTCTCAACTCTATCAAATAATGACTGCACCGAAACCTCGCTTAGTGTCTTTGATGGAAATGTAGGGAGTACAGGAGTTGACCACCACACTGATATTTGTGCAGGCTAGTACAAGTCTCTGACACTGCATCCTTGTCAGCAGTGAGTGCTATTGGATTATCTTTTCCTCATCTCTCCACAATCATTTACCTTGCATCTTTTTTAACATCTGCATCCATTAGCAGTCATATAACAATGTACATCTCTCTTTCTGTTCTTCCTCTCTCTCTCTCTCTCTCTCTCTCTCTCTCCCTACTTTGGTTCTTGTTTCTCTGTACTATCAATAAACAAATTTGACCAACTAATGTGTGACAAAATGAACTGTTGTGATCATATAAGAAATTCCAGTGTTCACTGCCCACTGCTAGGCGCAACACAAATACACAAGGAAGTAAAGCTCACGAACAAAAACTAGCCTTGAAAATCTGCCAACCGTAACGGCAATTCCAACAACAAACTATTGGTTATGTTAAGGTAAGAATGTAAAAATACATTGCCAACTCGCTGTTCATACTCATGGATGTATCAAATAATACAAAAACTGCAGTCGGGGATGAAGTGGTAGAATCTTTACTATAAGAGAGAGATCTCAGCTTTTGTGAAATGAGGGTAGCCAGTTCCCTTGCTCGCTGTCTTGACTTAATTATATATTAGAGATAGATAAATTTAGTTCTATATCAGTAATTACTGGCACATATGAGGTACTAGAAACTTCATTGTTCGGATGCACACACGAATCCATACACTGACCAATACGCCCTTATACCGCCTTAAAGACTACGGTCGGGGGGGGGGGGGGGGGGGGGGGCGAGCCTTTGTCAATAGAATCCAGAAAGGCAATCCTTAATTGGAACCAAAAACTTTAGCTTTTGTTAAAACCACTTCTTGTCCCTATGTTATATTTTTTCTAACAGTAAATCAGGTTCTCAGTTACAGCTGGGTTAGTTGGAACCACCATCCGTAAGCGCTTGTCCCAACGCAGCAATGCTGTTTGCGTCTAGCCCGCTAAGAAGGAAGCCCTTCTGTCGACTACATCCAGCTCATACCGGAGCTAGGATTAGTACGGGGACATCTGCTCCTGTAGAAGAATGTCGACGAAAATCAATGCAAGGGATTTAACCCATTAAATGTAAAAATAAGTCATATTTAGAGTTATCCCATCATAAAAAATTCGCGTGAGAGGTTCTGGCTTGGGCATCTCCCCTCTTTATCCAGGTACAACCTAGAACGAGTGAGCTATGGCCCTACACCAGAACCACATGGACGTATACATTGGCATCTGTACACTGAAGGCGATAGGTGTTAATTATCCACCCGACCAAATTTCTCACGCTTGTTGTCGTCCTCGTGCACGACATATGGGGAGGAACAGCTCGCGACCCCAGGCGCTCGACTCGCGGCGATTGTGACAGCAAAGCCGTGCTTATCACAAGAGCTGAACCTTGAACCTTGACCGGCGTCGAAGTCATGGAGCGAACTAGACAAGTAACTGGCAGAAGACAACACTGGCTGCTCCTGTAGCTGTTAATAGTAATGTTACAGTTAACATATATGCTGATGCCTGTTTAAACTAGCTCTGTTGTGGTAACAACGTCTTGCATATTGTTTTTAAAATGAATCTAATAATATCAATAAAATGCAACTAAATGTTATAAATTACCCAAGAGTAGAGTTTGTCTAGAATGCTGCATTAAACAAACACAAACTATTAGAATGGTTTGCTTATTTGCGTGTAATTATTAAAGTATGTATATTATTGTGATGCATTTATTACTTCCCTTTCTTTTGAATACATAACCATTGTGAGGAAGTAAACATTGTGCATGTAAATACAGTTCACTACTAGGCCGTGAAACTATTATCTAGTTAACCGAAGATTCTGTGCTGTCAGTTGTTTATGAATAAGCGTGCTTATATTGCGTGTGTGCTACTTCATAAATTGTTCAGCTTTGGATATAATGAATATATGAAAGAAAAGGTATGTAAACTTTCTTTTTATACATTTGTTGAAGATAGTTAATCTCACTGTGGATATCCAAACTTTAAACTGTACTTTTTCTAGAACAGCACACCCCTTACCATCATTATAATAACACCAGTGATATGGAATCGTGCATGTTCACTGATTGCTGAATAAATGTAAATGTAATAGTCATAATATGTCATTTGAAATACGTAAAAATCAAAATGAATCTTATTCTAGTGTATGAATTTTCATTGTTAATTTTTTAATTCACAATATACATAAGTTGGCATGTTCAAGAATGTAAACAAACAGCTGCTAAAGTACACATTCATGCTGTCCTATGTTTTGATGAAATTGCATGTTGCACACATTCGGTATATTCAAATAATGGCACTATTAACAGAAACAAAAAGGCAAAGGCCTGGCAGTAATACATACCTTATTATCAGACATATATTTGCACATATGTCGGCACTACGTCTTGTGCCGAATACATTTCCAGGCAGAAAGAAAATTAGTTTGGTCATCTCATGAGAATGCACCCTCATCATCTTCAACTGGTGGCTTACAGTGCTGGTAGATCTGCTTACAGGGTAAGGAGATGGCTGCGAGGTAGGTGGATAGAAAACATTACAGTGATTGTGCAATGACAAGGGCTCACATTGACCGACGCAACGCACTTGGCGCAGGATAGATGACGTAAGCGCCCCACAATGCTAAATGGCACAAGTGGAAAGAAAACTAACTAACTAATTTCCACATACACATATTTCTTTGTGTGTTTGTGTGTAAGCTCTACATTATAGACGAATTTTAATAAACGTTATAATACATTTTACATATTGTTCCTGATGGTTTTTAACAAAATGAAGCTTTAGAATTGCTTGCAGAACCACTTTGTTTGGTTTTGTTGTTGATGCAACAATTTAGCTACTTCCAACTCAGTAGGAGGTTGGTTTATTTTTAAATGTTGGAATGTCCAAACCTAAGGCTATGAGAGTCTTCAATGCTATTGAGGTTTACATGTTCACATCAAGATAATATGTAGGAACTTAAAGACTGGTGTTGATGTGTTAACTTGGGGATAGTAAGATACTATGTAGTAGATTAAAACTTGGTGTCAGTCTGCTAACATGTGGATAGTAAGATAATATGTAGTAGATTAAAACTTGGTGTCAGTCTGCTAATATGTGGATAGTAAGATACTATGTAGTAGATTAAAACTTGGTGTCAGTCTGCTAACATGTGGATAGTAAGATACTATGTAGTAGATTAAAACTTTGTGTCAGTCTGCTAACATTTGGATATTAAGATACTATGTGGTAGATTAAAACTTAGTACTAGGCTGTTGATGTGTGGTTAAAGTGATCATATGTAGAACATTAACGCTCTCAATTTCGGTCCACTAACATGTTAAAAAGTATTCTTTCTTCTTTGCTTTCAGGATCCTTTTGTCATGTTATAACTACAGACCAGTTGTCAATATGATGTGTGTAGTCTTCACCAGATCAGAGTTGCTGCACAGCAACTATTGCCTCAGCTCCACGCTCTCTGACTACATCTGACATCTCACTTCGCTACAAAAGAAGTATTCCTGTAGAATATTTTCAGAATTCTGTTCCACATGGGCACTCATCAGTGTATGAGATCTTTAGTCAGTATAATTTTCTAGTATTCTTCAGTGTCAAGTTTTCAAGTGAAATAAGGTAATTTGTTGGTTTCTTTTGAGTTAGTGAATTCTCTCCGTTGGTGTATTTAATGATTACTGCTGATGTTTAGATGTCTCTATGTATGAAGTAAGATAATGCTAGTATTTGTTTGTTAATTTGTGGGTAGTAACATGATGTGCAGGATAGTAGAGCTCGCCTTTGGTCTGTTAGCATGTGAGTAGGAAGATACTATATAGGACCTTAAAGGTCAGGGTCGGCTTACATCTTGTATCACGCTGCTACTATATAGGACCTTAAAGCTTGGGGTCGGCTTACATCTTGTGTCACGCTGATACTGATACTATATAGGACCTTAAAGCTTGAGGTTGGCTTACATCTTGTGTCACGCTGATACTGATACTATATAGGACCTTAAAGCTTGAGGTCGGTTTACATCTTTTGTCATGCTGATACTATATAGGACCTTAAAGCTTGAGGTCGGCTTACATCTTTTGTCATGCTGATACTGTATAGGACCTTAAAGCTTGAGGTTGGCTTACATCTTGTGTCATGCTGATACTGATACTATATAGGACCTTAAAGCTTGGGGTCGGCTTCCATATTTGTCACGCTGATACAGATACTATATAGGACCTTAAAGCTTGGGGTAGGCTTACATCTTGTGTTACACTGATACTGATACTATATAGGACCTTAAGGCTTGGGGTCGGCTTCCATATTTGTCACGCTGATACAGATACTATATAGGACCTTAAAGCTTGGGGTCGGCTTCCATATTTGTCACGCTGATACAGATACTATATAGGACCTTAAAGCTCGATTTTGGCTTACATCTTTTCTCATGATGATACTATATAGGACCTTAAAGCTTGTTGTGAATCTGTTAACATGGTGACTGTTAAGATACTATGTGGACACTAATGTTCATGATTGGCCTTAACTTAACTTCATTATACTGGTTTAGAAGGTTCTGCAGAGTCTATATACAACCAGTTGATTGCTATTTGTGAATGCATTAACTGACTCTACTTCCAGTACATCCTGCGGCAATGCATTTTAGGAACTCACCACTCTCTTACTACAACATTTTTTACGAATATCTAATATGGACTTGTCTTTAAACAATTTGTAGCTGTGCCCTCTTGTTCTTGTAGCCGGCCATGTTTTAAAAATTGGTATAGTGTAATTTATTCTTCTCCATTAATTAATTTATAAAAGATCCGGTCAAGTTGTGTGACGCATAGGACATATGGTGTTAGGCTCATTTTATTTTGTAACCATCGGCATATAGTGGATGATGTGGTCAACATCACGCTGGCTGGCTTTATTTCCCAGATTTTTCTGGTACCCAATTTCGGTAGCTGAGTCGACCATAGGGGCCAGTTTGTGATTAGAAAAAAACAACTAAATTAATTTATACACTTGTATTAATTCGCCGGTCTGATAACACGTGGTCGATAAGATACTGCTTAGGACAGTATTTTTTTTAAAATGTTGTTGTTGTTGACATTTGCCTTATTTCACTATTCCCGAAGACGGTGTGCGTTGCACTACGGTTTTTATTTTGCACCTGTTAGCCAAGTGCATCCGACTTTAGCATGCATTTTATTTTAGTGTCTGCTTCCACCTACATTTTCTAAGGATTTGCTTCTCCAGGGTAACGGCTGGTGCTGTAATGGGCATCGAACCCAGCACCCTCAGTTTGTAAGCTGTGTCAATTAACCACTAGCCAACTCCATCCTCGCTTAAGACAGTAAAATTCTTTATCGGTCTATATCTGTTGACATGTAGATACAAAGAGACCACAGAACAACAAAGATTGGTGTCAGTCTATGAACATGTGCATAGAAAGTTAATAGGTATGACATTATATCTCGGTGCTGGTCTGTTAACATGGGGACAGATGACATTATATCTCGGTGCTGGTCTGTTAACATGGGGACAGATGACAAATTTCGGTGCTGGTCTGTTAACATGGGGACAGATGACATATCTCGGTGCTTGTCTGTAAAATTAGGGGACAGTAAGACACTTTGTAGGATGTTAAAGCTCGGTGTTAGTCTCTTTACATATGGAAAGAAAAATACTATGCTAGTTAGTTAGTTTAGTTAGTTTTCTTTTCACTTGTGTCGTTGAACGTCGTGGGAAGCTTAAGTCGTCTATTCTGTGCCAAGTGCGTTGTGTCGGTCAATGTGAGCCCTTGTAGCTGCACAATCACTCTATCATCTATCCACCTACCTCACAGCCGCCCCCTTGTCCTGTAGCCAAATCTGCCAGCACTGTAAGCTATCTGTGGAAGCTTATGAGGGTACATTTTCATGAGATGACGAAACCAACTTATTTTCTGCCTGGAAATGTAAACGGCACAAGACGTAGTGCGGTCCATACTATGAATGTCGTCGATCCACATTCTGTCTTTCTTGGTAACACTGATGACCTTCCTTTCACAAGTCAAAATTCTGCTCCCACATGCCCTAGACAGAGGCCATGTTTGACACTGGCAGCACAGAGTCTGCATAAATATACTGTTTGTCAGCTGTTGCTTTGTTGCCAAACTAATGCTCGGGTTCCTAAGCCTTGGTGACAGCTGATAAGTTACCGCAGATGCTTTCTGACACCTAGTCTCAATTTTCTTGTTGATCTTGCCGTCTGCCGAACAAATACTGCCCACATACTTGAACTCATTGAAATACTTTGAAGGATATTAAATCTCAGAGTTAGTCTGTTAACATGGGAATAGTAAATACTTTGTTGGATATTAAATCTCAGAGTTAGTCTGTTAACATGGGGATAGTAAATACTATGTTGGATATGAAATCTCAAAGTTAGTCTGTTAACATGGGGATAGTAAATACTATTTTGGATATTAAATCTCAGAGTTAGTCTGTTAACATGGGGATAGTAAATACTTTGTTGGATATTAAATCTCAGAGTTAGTTTGTTAACATGGGGATAGTAAATACTATTTTGGATATTAAATCTCAGAGTTAGTCTGTTAACATGGGGATAGTAAATACTATGATGGATATTAAATCTCAGTTGGATCAAATCTGTTGACATACAGATACTATGATGATGTTATGTAGAACAATAAAGATAGATGTCAGTCTGCTAACATGGATACAGTAAAATGCTATGTAGGACAATAAATATTGGTGTCAGTATGTTAACATGGATACAGTAAAATGCTATGTAAGACATAAAAGCTTGGTTAGGTCTGTTAACATGATGTTAATTTGTTGCCATGTGGAAAGTAAGATAATATGTAGGATGTTAAAGGTTTTTGTCAGTCTTTTTATATGCAAAATGTAAGATTCTATTTTTAACAGTAAGGCTCTGTGTAGGTTTTAAAAACATGTGGATAGTATGATATTATTTAGGATATTAAAGATTGCTGTCAGTCTGTTAACATGTGGGCATCAAGATAACACGAGTTCACTAACAAACGGTGTTAGTTTGTTACAAATGTGGATAGTACGATATTATATAGGACATTTAAATTCACCATTGGTCTGTTCGGAATTTGGATAGTAAGATATTATGTAGAACATTACAATTCAACATTGGTCTGTTAGGAATTTGGATAGTAATATATTGTGTAGAACATTAAAATTCAACATTGGTCTGTTAGAAATTTGGATAGTAAGATATTATGTTAGTTACTTAGTTTTCTTTCCACTTGTGCCGTTTAGCATCGTGGGGAGCTTGAGTCGTCTATCCTGCACCAAGTGCGTTGTGTCGGTCAATGTGAGCCCTTGTCATTGCCCAATCACTCTGTCATCTATCCACCTACCACGCAGGCCGCCCCCTTGCCCTGTAACCAGATCTATCTACCAGCATTGTAAGCCATCAGTGGAAGATGTAAGACACTAAAATTCAACATTGGTCTGTTAGAAATTTGGATGGTAAGATATTATGTAGGACATTAAAATTCAACATTAGTCTGTTAGAAATTTAGAAAGTAAGATATTATGTCATCATCATCATGTAGCATGTCCTTTGTAGAACGTCGCTCCCATCACAGTCTATCTGAAAGAAACTCGTTCCCTTGCCAAGACACCAGCTTCCGCCACTGTCATACTCAGGCATTCCTGGATATCTTGGTGCCATCGTCTTCTTGGTCTACCCCTTCCTCTTTTGCCTGGCACCATACCTTCCATCACCGTTCTCTCAAGACCATTGTGTCTCTTGATGTGACCAAAGTATTTGCATTATCTAGCCAAAATGGAATTGATAAACCAGTTCTCCTCTATGCTCAACTCTTGCCGAATGTCTACATTTGTTCTTTTCTCTGTCCAGGGTAATCTGAGGATCTTTCTGTAACATTTTGCCTCGAAGGATTCGATTCTTTGTCTAGAAGTTTTGGTAATCGTCCATGCTTCACAACCATAAGCTGCCACAAGAAATACACAGGCTCTAAAGACTTTTACTTTTATCATTTTGTTGGTGCCCTGCCATAATTTCTTCAGGCTGTTCAGTCTCTGCATTGCCATAGCTAGTCTTCATCTGATTTCTTTCGAGCAGTCACCATTTTTTTCAATTCTGGAGACCAGATATTCAAAATGTGTGACCTGATCTATTTCCTCACCACCCACTGTAAATTTAGCTGCCATTGTGTTTTATTATGTAGGACATTAAAATTCAACATTGGTCTGTTAGAAATTTGGATAGTAAGATATTATGGCCATGTCTGAAGGTCAAAGGGACTTGCAGATACCATATTACAGGGCACAGTATAGGGCAAGCAAAGATGAGGATCTCTGAGAAAATTAATGGAAGATAACATCTATGAATAGACTAACCTACGACTCAAGGAGGCACAAAAAGCAACTGCAGACAGAGAGGGATGGCGCAGGATTGTGGAGGTGTCAGTAGGAGTGCCCCAACAATCTCAAGAGATCACATGATGAACTGAACTGAACGGAGACACTATGTAGGACAGTAAAGATTGATGTTGATCTGTTAAAATATGAATCGGAATATTGAAAATGTTGGTCAATGTTTCTCATGGTAGGTCTACTAACATGTGGATAATAAAGTACTATTAGGTCAGGTCATACCATAACCGGTGAGGTCAATGGGGCACACATGAAGACTCCCTCACAACTTCACGCCATCCTTCTCTATCAGCAGCCGCTGCCTGTGCCTCTTCTGGTCGGAGATTGGTCCATTTTTTTAATGTTGTCCTCCCACCTCTTTTTGGGACGACTTCTTCGTCGTCTGCCTTGCACCTTTCCGTGCAGGATCGTATTTGCAAGACTATTTGATCTCGATATGTGACTGTACCCAAACAAGTTTCCTTCTTTTGACAATTGCCAAGAGGTCTTCAAAAGGGCCTACACAGTATATTAATGCTCAGGTTCCGTCTGTTAACATGTGGATAATAAGAGAATAGGTAGGAAAGTAAAGTTCAGTTTTGGTCTACATCTTAGGACAAGTAGATAGTGAAATACTATCTAGGTCATGTGGATAGTGAAATACTATCTAGGTCATGTGGATAGTGAAATACTATGTAGGTCATGTGGATAGTGAAATACTATCTAGGTCATGTCGATAGTGAAATACTATCTAGGTCATGTGGAGTTTATGATGGTGAATCTAAATGGACCTCTACTGCCACAAGTTAAACCTACTAAAGCCATTGATAAATGGTACTTCAGTGCAAAAACTACCAAGCATGTGCAAGGACACAAACGCCATGCCTCTAATAGCAATACATTTTTTCTTAATATGAAAAATGCTAATACTATTTAAGTTTTACAATATATTTTGGTTTGGTACACATTGTTCTGTAGAAATAACGGTGAAATAGTGCCTAGTTAAAATTGTTAACTTAAATTGAAGGACTGGTGAGCCGCTCTAAAAGTGTTTAAGCCATGTTCTTGGCCGGAAGCAAGGATGACCTATTTTTAAACCAAAATTCAAAGCTGTTCTGTGGATTTTGCTTATTTAGTCTTAATAAAAAATCAGTGATGCTACAAGGATAGACATTTAGAAGTATACTGCCATTCGGGGAACTTGGCTTGGCTTGGCTTCGTTCACTCTCAATCTCCCGCTACTAAACCCTAAAAGGGCTTAAGCAGCAGAATGTAATCCAGAGAAAGGAATACGTTGTGTCGTAGTTTACAGCTTGACTGCGATATTTGCACCTTTCCGTCCAACACATCCGACTTCAGCAAGCATTTTTTTAGTACCGGAATAGCATTCCCTCTTCGATCCCTTCTCCTTAGCCAGTCTGCTCTGTTCCAGCCTGTTATCCATGATCATTGCGTGGAGATGTAGAAGGGTCTTGGCAGCTCTGGTTCGCTGGCCCTGACTCTAGCAGTCAGCTATGGGTCGATGACCCCTGCAGCTCATGCGCTGCATACGGGGAGTTGAGATGCTAGTCTAGCCAGGCACAACATACTGACCAGGACGTCGTGTCAGGGTCAGGCACAACACACTGACCAAGACCATAATCTCGCTTCCATGTAGTCTTCCCTGGAAACAGGCTGTTTTCAAGCAGTCTTGCTGACGAAGTGTAATCTCCGTAATAGTGCGCAACACGCAGATGTAAAACCGTCAGAAAGGCCACCTTCATCGCCATGACAGAGACGGGACGAAAGCTACCACAGCCTGCCACTTAACTCTTTTCAGGGCGCACAAAAGAGTAAACTTACTCACTGTGGGCATTGAACAACAACATCCTCCGTCTTAATTGTACGCTGTCAGGCGTCAACTTGAATTTGTTCGAAGAAAGTAGCGGTCATCCTGAGGCTGTCAGACGTCATTTTGAATTTGTTAGAAGAAAGAAGCGGTCATCCTGAGGCTGTCAGACGTCAATTTGAATTTGTTCGAAGAAAGAAGCGGTCATCCTGAGGCTGTCAGACATCAAGTTGAATTTGTTCGAAAAAAGAAGCGGTCATCCTGAGGCTGTCCAACGTCAATTTGAATTTGTTCGAAGAAAGCAGCAGTCATCGTGAGGCTGTCGACACTGCCGTAGAGCTTGTCTAGTGTTGGCACTGGTGATGGCCACATGTACTTTCTCTAGTCCTCGTATGTCGGGTAAATTTGCAGCAGATGTTCTGGAGTAATTTTCCCTGTACCACAGGTGCATTCATCAGTAGCACCTATCTTCAGTTTATTGAATAGATGGTACCTTAGTCTGTTGTGGCCTGTGCGGAGTCTTCTTTCTTCTTCTTCTGCGTACGCAGTCAGACAGTAACCATTATTTTTTCTAAAAAAGCGGCAGTCATCCTGAGGCTGTCGCCACTGCCATAGAGCTTGTCTTGCAGTTCCACTGGTAATGGCCACATCTGCTCTCTCTGATCCTCGTATGTCGGGCAGTTCTGCAGCAGATGTTCAGCGGTCATTTTACCAGTACCGCACGGGCATTCGTCGGTACACCCTATCTTCAATTTGTTGAATAGGTGGTACCTCAGTCTGTTGTGGCCAGTGCGAAGTCTAAAGACAACGACCTGCTCTCTTATGTTCAACTGGTAATAAGCATCATTTTTTGTGTAGCCAGTATGTTCTGTTTCCCACTTGTCCATGTATCTGGCCCTAATAAACCTTTTGGACTCTTTGTAGGTCACACTAGAATCTGGTTGTGGTAGTCTTGCACCTTCTTTTGCCAGTCTGTCTGCCTCCTCGTTGCCTTGGATGTTAAAGTGGGATGGAACCCACTGTACCCCTACTATTTTGGTTGTGGACTGCTGGCATAATTGACAAAGTACTGTTCTTAAGTCATTAAGTTATTCATTTATCTGGCTTTTTAGTGCTGTAACCACAGACAGGGCATCTGTAAACAAGCAAAAACATCCAGTCGCAAATTTCCGTGTTTCGTTCAAAAAGTACTCCCGTCTCAAAGCTGTAATTCAGTTACAAGCTAGTTAAACGGATATTTCGTGTTAAAAAAAGGAAAACTGGACCGCTCCACACCGATTGGTTTAATGGTGTGTAATGTGTTGTTGGATGCCCGTGATGAATTACGTTACTATTTTGTGAGCCTGTCGGTCGTTAGGTGACGTGTTGCAGTAGCTTTCTTCACTTACCAAGTGTTCTGATGAAGGTGGATCGGGATCCTAGAAAAGAGATTACGCTCACTACTACGGAAACACGTTGCTTACCACATCGTTAGCCAGTGTGAGACAGTCTGTTTTCGAGGAGAACTGCATGGAAGTGGAGGGGGAAGGGGTGGGGGGGGAGGGAGAGGTCCTTCGTCAGTGTGTTTGCCTGACCCTAACTAACATTGTCTGAACAGTATGTTTTACCTGTCCATGACTAACATTGTCTGTTCAGTATATTTTACCTGACTCTGACTAACATTGTCTGATCGGTATGTTTTACTTGTCCCCACATCGTCCGATCAGTATGATTTACCTGACCCCGGCTAACATTGTCTGATCAGTATGTTTTACCTGACCCCGGCTAACATTGTCTGATCGGTATGTTTTACCTGACCCTGGATAACATTGTCCGATCAGTATGTTTTATCTGTCCCTGGATAACATTGTCTGATCGGTATGTTTTACCTGACCCTGGATAACATTGTCTGATCGGTATGTTTTACCTGACCCTGGATAACATTGTCTGATCAGTATGTTTTACCTGACCGGGCGTAGGTCTCCTTTCCCTATGCCCAATGTGGATTCGATGTTGTCATATTTCAGTGGCGATTCAATAAATATTTCGTTTTCCTGTAAAACAAATGGAAAGAATCTACTTCATTATTAACTGATGAGTTTAAAGAGCACATTCATGTCTTTGGAGAATGTGACAGTATTATTATATATCTACTTCTGCATGAAGCTAATAGGGCTCGTTTGCATCATGACATCCAAGAACCTAAAAAGATAAATCCACTTATACACAAAACTAATCTACTATAAATATATCAAAGTTCGCGTTAACAAATTCGCTTTTACATAAAACTGGTCTTTTATAACAGTAAAGTAACAGTAGGCCGAGAGATGATTATTTTGAAAGACAGCCATGTGTGTAGAAACGGTAAGGCCGAAAATTGATGTTTTGACAGAGATCTCAGTGTGTAATAACTGTGTGGCACAGACTTGACTGTTTTGACAGAGATCTGTGCGTGGTAGATTAATTAAATTATTGAATTTTTGTATTGCTGTTTGTGTTGACAGAATTATAACTTTTAGAACACAAGTGAGACAAATTGTCATATATTTTATCTTATTAGTACTACTGGTCTACTAAAATAGCAATACCACGCAAACAAATCAAACTAGAACCTTCAAACTTGACACTTCCACAGAAACTAAGATAAAACTTTCAAACTCTCACAGCTGACCACATACATTAAGTTAGAGCTTTCAAACTTTCACAGTAGTCCACAGAAATCATGCTAGAATGTTCTTCTTCTTCTTCGTACGCTGTCACACGTCAACTTGAATTTGTTCGAAGAAAGCAGCTGTCATCCTGAGGCTGTCGACACTGCCATATAGCTTGTCTAGTGTTGGCACTGGTGATGGCCACATGTGCTTTCTCTGGTCCGTGTATGTCAGGCAATTTTACAGCGAATGTTCAGCGGTCTTTTTCCCTGTACCACAGGTGCATTCGTCAGTGCCCCCTATCTTCAGTTTATTGAACAGATGGTACCTCAGTCTGTTGTGGCCTGTGCGGAGTCTGAAGACCATGACCTGCTCTTTTCTGTTCAACTAGTAGTAGGCATCATTTTTTGTGTAGCCAGTATGTTCTGTTTCCCATTTGGCCATGTATCTGGCCCTAATAAACCTTTTGGACTCTTCGTAGGTCACACTAGAATCTGGCTGTGGTAGTCTTGCACCTTCTTTTGCCAGTATGTCTGCCTCATCGTTGCCTTGGATGTTACAGTGGGATTGAACCCAATGTACCGCTACTCCTTTTGGTGCGGACTGCTGGCATAGTTGACAGAGTACTGCTCTTAAATCATTAAGTTCAGTATTTTTCTGGCTTTTTAGTGCTGTAAACAGGACTATCTGGCTTTCATTGCTTTTACTGCAGCCTTCAGTGCCTCTGCCTCCGCTCTGAAATTGCTTGAGAATTTTCCAGTTGCCACTGACAGTGTTATTTTTCTACCATTTGGTAGGCTCAGGAATACCCCTGCCCCTCCATTCTGTGTTGTGTTTGTTACAGAACCGTCAGTGTATGCATGGGTCCAGTCCATGCTTGGGTAGTTTTCCGCTATGTACATCAGGGTTATGTCTCTTCTTTCTGTTTCAGATTGGCTGTTCTTATTTCCAATAGCTGGTATATTTTTCACCACCTCCGGATTGATATACTGCTTCCATGTGGATGTGCGTACAGTAGGGATGGGCTTTGGTGTTGTTATGGTGCTCAAAGGGTCTTCGCTCATCTTTGCTTTGGCAATTTCTGCAAAGTTTCTCTGCTTTAGTTTCCCTTTTCCAACTCTATTTACTCTCTGTTGCATTGGATGGTCTGTCAGTCTCCTTAGTTTCTCCGTTGCTGCTGGGCTCTGCAGTCTCTTCTGTCGGTCATGGATTGCAGATTTGTCATCTTTTCAAGTTCTACAATTGGCGTTGACTTCATGCCTCCTGTTATAACTCTCATGGCTTGGTTTTGAAGTTTGCTAATTGTATCAAAGTTCGCCTTTGCTGCTGTTGCCCATGCCGCAATGCCATACTCTAGAACTGGTCTCACTCTTCCAGTGTACAGTTTCTTAAGTATTCTTCCATCTGCTCCCCAGCTTGTGCCAGCAAGTTTCTTCGTGATTGCCATTCTTTGTCTGGCTCTCATTCAGTTTTCTTTCGATCTGACTTTTCCATGTCATGCGCTGATCAAATGTAACGCCCAGGTAGTTTGGTTCGTCGTTTGGCCGCAGATATTTGCCGTTAAGACTTATTTTGGTGTTCTGTGGTTTATTTGAAAGCGAGAATATCGTACATGTTGTTTTTTCTTCATTTATTTTGACCAGCCATGATTTCGCCCACTCCTCCAACGATGTTAGGGCCTGTATCATCCGATTGTTTGCTACGGTGAGAATTTTATCAGAGGTCCACATAGCCAGATCGTCTGCAAACATGGAGCTGTGGACTCTTCTTGGTATACTCTCTATGACGTTGTTTATATACACCAGAAAAAGTGTGGGTGACAGTACTCCTCCTTGGGGTACTCCTTGCTCCAATGTCACTTTTTTGCTCATCTGCCCTTGTACTTGAACTCTGGCTGTTCTGTTTTCGAGGTAGTGGCTGATCCATCTGTGCATTTTTCCAGATGTTTAATTTCTTCGTAGCTTGACTTTAAGTCCCTCTTTCCACACCTTGTCAAATGCCTTCTCTAGATCCACCCAAACCGCTACTGGATGCTTTTTCTCTTGGTAAGCATTATTTATTTCCTGTGCTATGAGAGTGATCTGGTCCTCAGTGGATCTGTGTTGTCTAAATTCTGCTTGCTGTGCAATGAGTATGTGTTTTTCTTCCAGGTGCCACATCAGTCTGGTGTTTATCATACGCTCCATCAGTTTACCTACACAGCTCAGTAAACGGATAGGCCTGTATCCATTTGGATCTGTTCTATCTTTTTCTTTCTTTGGTACGGGTATAAGTACAGCATCTTTCTATGCCTGCGGTACAATTCCCCTTTTCCAGCTTTGGCTCAGGACTGACAGTAACTTCCTTTTTGCTGTTTGGCCCAACCTCATCAGCATTTCATTTGTTACCCCATCTTTTCCGTGCGATTTATTTTTCTTTAAAGTTCTCATGGCCACATTTATTTCATTCATCGTTAAGCTAGAACGTTCAAACTTTCATAGCTGTTCACATAAAAAGAGCTAGAGCCTTAAAACTTTCACAGTAGTCCACAGAAGTCAAGTTAGAACATTCAAACTCTCGCAGTTGTACACATAAACCAAGCTAGAACATTCAAACCTTCGCCGTAGTTCATAGAAATCAAATTAGATCTTCCAAATTCACAGTAATCTACAGAAATCAAGTTATATAGGACCTTCAAACATTCACAGTAGTCCACAGAAACAAAGAAACTTACTTGGGATACCATCAATTGCGACCACTCCCAGTATATGCCTGGTTAAGAATGACTGTACATATGTAGCTGATTCGAGCATCTATTACAAACGAAAATGTGTAGCAATGAAAAATGCGACGGCGAATTCTGACCGACTAATGACCACGAGTCATGGTCTGGTGGCTGGAAAAGTGAGAAAGTAGACTTAATGCGTGTCAATGAGCAGGTGTGTTAAGTTAGCTAGCTTTAACCGCATCCATTTTACCGGCCTTTTACGTCTTTTCTTTGGTGGTCACAAAGCCATTTTCTATCTTATCCAAGTATCTCTAGATGTTGACCTAATCTTATTCAAGTATCTCTAGATGTTGACCTAATCTTATCCAAGTATCTCTAGACGTAGACATAATCTTACCAAGTATCTGTAGACGTAGACATGATCTTGTCCAAATATCTCTAGACGTAGACATAATCGTATCCAAGTATCTCTAGACGTAGACATGATCTTGTCCAAGTATCTGTAGATATAGACATAATCGTATCCAAGTATCTCTAGATGTAGACATAACCTTATCCAAGTATCTTTAGACGTAGACATAATCTTATCCAAGTATTTCTAGATGTAGACCTAACCTTATCCAAGTATATCTAGACGTAGACATGATCTTGTCCAAGTATCTCTAAGACGTAGACATGATCTTATTCAAGTATCTCTAGACGTAGACAATCTTATCCAAGTATCTGTAGACGTAGACCATCTTATCCAAGTATCTGTAGACGTAGACATGATCTTATCCAAGTATCTGTAGACGTAGACAATCTTATCCAAGTATCTGTAGACGTAGACATGACATTATCCAAGTATCTCTTGACATAGACATGATCTTATTCAAGTGTCTTTAGACGTAGACATAACCTTATCCAAGGGTTTCTAGACGTAGACATAACCTTATCCAAGTATCGCTAAACGTTAACCACATTTTCATTTCTCATAGAGTGGATCCATGAGCACTACCACACATGACAAAGTCAAGGTAGACAGACTAGCAAAGAAGGGATAAAGACAAGAACTTCCGCACGCTGCGACATTCCTACAATAGCCAAACAGCTCATACCAGCAAACAAAGAGACGTGTCTGAACAGATAGACTATGGTAACAAACGGGAATGGAGATCACAAACGGCAAGCCCCAATCTAAATTACAGCATCAATCAACTCACATAGAAAGAATCATAATACCATTTTCTGGATGAGAGACAGACACATTCCACGTAACACGTACCTGAACATAATCCAACCACAACACACACCACAGTGTCAGCTGTGTACACACCCATATGCCACAGTTGGTCATTATCTCTTTAAGTGATCGGCGCTCAACGATGTTAGGAGAATGCTTCTTCCTATGAAGCCAGATAAATGGAACATTATGTATGGCACTAGACAACAACTAACAACCACGTCCAGACGACAGTATATGGCATTGGGTTGAAGGGTGTGAGCACCGATGCTTCTGGATCCGTAACAAAGTCTGGTCAGGCAAAACATACTGATCGGACATGTTAGTCAGGGTCAGGTAAAATAACAGTAAAACAACAACAAATTATTAGAAACAGGCATACTTCTAAATGACACTTCACATCGGATCCACAACTTGGGGATTGCATGTTAAGTTTTGATTGCAGTTATTCTTTTATAAGTCTAGTGATATTGCGAGCTTAATATCTGAGTAGTAACATGTCACGTTGTCAGCTTGTGCATTCCCAAGTAAAAACAACTTTGGTTCTCTGTATAAGTGAAATATTACCTCTAAATCAGCCATATAACCGATGTACTACAGTAAACACAAAATCTGACCTCTATCTCACCATATAATCGGTGTACTACAGTAAACACAAAATCTGACCTCTATCTCACCATATAATCGGTGTACTACAGTAAACACAAAATCTTACCTCTATCTCACCATATAATCAGTGTACTACAGTAAACACAAAATCTTACCTCTATCTCACCATATAATCAGTGTACTACAGTAAACACAAAATCTTACCTCTATCTCACCATATAATCGATAGGAAAGAATCATCACCAATCACACGGACTGGTGCAGCACTATTGCTGAGGGTGTTAAGAGACAAGAGTCATCAAGAATAGATGAGGCCATCCAGAGACAAGAGTCATCAAGAATAGATGAAGCCATCCAGAGACGCTCGCTATGCAAGTCAACTCACACCAACCCTTCTTCAACCCTGGTGGAAGGAGGTGTCTTATTTCCCTGTACAAAGTACAACAGCCAATTCAAGGCTCAGAATGGCTTATTTAATCCATCTGCGAACTCATGTGAACAGTTTACAGTGAATGCTGACAAAGCGGTCCTCATCGATTACGATGGACTAACAACAATCGGTGTACTACAGTAAACACTAAATCTTACCTCTAGCCCACTGTATGGTCGGTTTACTATAGTAAACACTAAATCGTACCTGTAACCCACCATATGGTCGGTGCACTACAGTAAACACAAAATCTTATTAAAAAATTGTCCTTTGTTGCAGGTTGTACATTGTTTACACCATACGAAAAACAGGACCACTAATTGAGTCGTCACCGGATTCTCCCGCGCAACACTTTGTTGAGACATTTCGCATCTACTACCATTTATCCTACACGATGCCCAGGACTCATCACCCGTTGTCGTGGATGATCAACGCTAAAGGCACTGGTTGGATATACTGATTGCTTGACTTGACTTGAAGCAGGAGGCACCAACTGTAGCTGGTCCTCTTTCTTGTCTTTTTTTCACGCCAGCCGAAGCACAGCGGTACCAGCACAGTCGACCTCCATCAAGAAACCTGCGACAAAGAACGTTGCATGCTCCTGCAGTAGTCGATTCTGTAACTATTGTCTAGCATGATGAGGCTGCTAGTATAATGCACAACTCTCTTTAGTCGTCCCTTTTAATGCATGCATGGAATTCATGGAATCGAATCAAAATCACGTCCCTTCATTTCTTGAATCACATGTCCAGCCCTGTAGTTAAACATAACGAGCTTTTAGAAAACATAATTCTTTTCATTTGCAGTACGGTAGAAATAATTTTTACATTGTTATTTTGCCACGTCCATGCACAACCCTTAGTCGCATCTTACAACTTGCAAGGCATTAAATACTTTACCTTATTTTCTTCACAACTCAGGAGAAATAAATACATTGCCCACCTTCACATATTTTGTCCTGGACTGTGGCAATATTTGGCAGTGGTTATATCCTTTCAGTTGCCAAGTGGTCTTCAAAAAGCCATATTGCTGTTGTATTTCTATCTCGATTTTCTCATTTGTAACTCGATCTTTGTACGTGACGTTTAAAAGTCTTCGGAATCATCTCATCTCCAAGGCCTGTATTCTTCGCTGAAGGTCAGCTGTACCTGTCCATGTTTCCCAAGCATATATGGATTATTGACAGTGCAAATGTAGGCATTAATCTGATTTTCGGGCATAGTGCTAGCCGTTTATCCTGCCAGATTTTTTTAAGCCGTGCAAGCGCCGTTATTGTCTGTTCTATTCTGACCAACACCTCACATTTTTATCCTTCATTACTGACAATCGAACCAAAATATTTAAAACGGAAACTCGCTTGGTACGGTCACATATCGAAATCAAATGGTCTTGCAAATACGATCCTCCACGGAAAGGTGTAAGGCAGACGACGAAGAAGTCGGCCCAAATAGAGGTCGGAGGACAACATAAAAGAATGGACCAGAAGAGGTACAGGCAGCGGCCGCTGACAGAGAAGGG
This sequence comes from Ariolimax columbianus, assembly GCA_036924085.1. Taxonomy (NCBI): domain Eukaryota; kingdom Metazoa; phylum Mollusca; class Gastropoda; order Stylommatophora; family Arionidae; genus Ariolimax; species Ariolimax columbianus. Next base: position 10,128,864 of record JAVGWX010000021.1, read on the forward strand.
TACGTGGAGTTGTGAGGATGTCTTCATGTGTCCCCCATCGACCTCACCGGTTACGGGATGACCTGACCTGACCTGATATCCTGTCATTCCCAGTAAGGGGCCACGGGATCCACTGGTTGAAGTAATCTTATTGGCAGGTGTGAAACATGCGGCAACAACGATAAAAAAAGATATGAATGTAGCTTTCCCAAAGTGCTCAAAATAGCGGTGTAGCTACATTGGCTTACAAACGGAGAACATGTCTGTGTTCATAATCCTGAACCTGCAGGGACGGAAACCTATGAGATGTGAGTCCATTTAAAGTTTGTACTGACTGTGGATTCACCAGAATGTAAGATGCTAAACACTTAGTACTTCGTGTTAGGAAATACAGTGAACGATGTAAACAAAATATGTGACATTGTACTTTACTTGAAATACTTGGAATACTTGTATTCAAACATACATGTTTAGGTGATCAAGATGCTGAGCAGCGCATGAACTGCAGTGGTCAGCGACCCATAGCTGACTGCTGGCGTCAGGGCCAGCGAACCAGAGCTGCCAAGACCCTTCTTCACCTCCAAGCGGTGATCCTGGATAACAGGCTGTAACCGAGCAGACTGGCTAATGAGAAGGGATCGAAGAAGGAATGCTAACCCGGTACTCAAAAAAATGATTACTGAAGTCGATTGTGTTGGGCCGAAAGGTGCAAATATCGCAGTCAAGCTGTAAACTACGACACAACGCATTCCGTTCTCTGGACTTCATTCTGCTGCTTAGGCCCGTGTCAGGGTTTGGTAGCGGGAGATTGAGAACGAACGAACGAAGCCAAGCCAAGCCAAGCCAAATATGCATTAGTATTGCCAGGTAACCGAAGGCTTGGGCTGTGTAGTAGGTTTTTTAGAACTTCCTGCGGCTTACTATATAATACAATATAAACGGTATATTGTTTTCTCTAGTTTTTCATTCTATGTTTTTGATTAAACGATATACAGAAGTAAGTCAGTAAATAGATCACAAATCAATATGGAATAGCTGAACGACGTAGCTGATAGTTTCTAAAGGTGTCAAAAGTTAGCAGCAACATCCAGCTTTGTGATTACTTATTTAGCAGACGCAAGGTGTCGCATGCACGTGCGTAGCCGAGATTAAATATGGCGTTCTTGCTCACAGAGAGTACATAAAAAAAACAGCTTTTGGGTAGTGGGGTTTATTTAAGGCGGTGGGAAGAAAGAGGGAAAATGTACTTCAAATGATATTCATAAGGAAATGCTTTCTGTTTATGGTGCGAAGTGTTTGTCAGGTAAAGTGGTGCAATAATTGTCGATACGTTTTCTCAAGGACGCTTTTAAAATGCCGATTGAAGCACTACCTGGACATCCCGTTAAGATTACAACAGAAGCATTTGTGTGAAGGGTAAAAGAGATGATTTTAGCGGAAAGAATAGCAACTATGGACAGTGCAGCAACTGCAATACTGTGTTCGCGTGGTTTAGTCTACAGCATAATGCACGATCGATTGAATGTATGGAAAGTGCGCTCATCATGGGTACCCAGACTATGGCCGTTTGCACCTTGACAGACGGTCAGTCAGCTGGTCTGTTGAAGAGATGGCGGTGGCAGCACCTGTCCTGGAGGAACACCGACTTTCGTCTCTGATTTTGCTGATGCTCGATTGACAGAGATGACAGCAGTCTAAACAGAAAAAGTTCGAGTTGTGTGGTGTAGGCTCCTTTCTGTTGGGTCGCTTGTCTTCCATCTTTGTCATCAGACCTAGCTCTGATGCCTCGATGCCCGTTTTCAAGGTCGCTCTATCCTCTGCAATCTCCTTCCAGGTATTTGGATTGATCGTAAAATCGTTCATGGATCTTTTGCAAATGTTCTTGTATCTTAATTTACGCCATCATTGGTATCTGGTTCCCGATACAAGTTCACCCAGTAGTAACTGCTTCGGAATGCGGGTATTTGACATTCGTTTCGCGTGACCCAACCATCTCAGTCTCTTGTTACTCAGAGTCTAGAAAAGGGAAGGTATCATGGCACGTTTCAGTATTTTCAAGTTGGTCCCCTTGTCCTGCCATCTTATGTTCATTATACTTCGAAGACATCGCATATGACAACTGTTTAACCTCTTCTCGTGTCTTTAAGCAGTTTTCATAGTACCCAGGCTATTGACTGGCGAACGCAAATAGAACCAAATGAGCCATTTTTTTCCTGCACTGATTAAGCACTGGAATAAATGCATTAATATTGGTGGGAATTATGTTAAGATATACGGGACAATGTTAGTGCAACAATAAATGGTTTTCAAATTGGTATCTAATTTATTTTCTTTTAATTGCCAATTGTGACCAATTTACTGACAATGTGTGATGCTGGTATGACGGAGAATATATTCTGAAGACTGGGGTATCTTTGAGTGGGGCAGAATGAGAGCACGGCGCTCATCCATCCATCTGTAGAACAAAATGTACGGTGATCACATACGTCTGAGACAGACCACCATGTTTAGAGGGAGATGTACGGTAAACCATTTTAAACAATCAGTTCAAAGGTGGTCATTTGGAACATGTTCTGAACCTTTGACGCAGCAAATGGTTTGATCACATTTATTTCTATGTCTGATTTTCTGAATTGGATAATCATTAGTTGTGTTCTGATGAAAACTAATAAAGTTATTTCTTTGTTACGTTTGAGATGGTTTGTTCGGGTCATTTCGTATGTGAGCGACTTCTTTTACTACTTCTTCTACGTCTTCTTTTTCTACTTCTTTTTCTATTTTTTTTTCTACTTCTTCTTCTTATTATTATTCTTATTATTTTTATTATTTCTTATTCTTCATCTTCTACCACACCTCCTCTTCAGCCTCCTCCTGATCTTCTTCTTTTTCTCTAACTCTCCACCTCTTCCTCCACCTTTTTCTTCTCCTCCTCAGCCTTCTCTTCGGACATATTTTTTTCTTCTCTTCACCTACTCCCACATCTCTTCATTCTTCTTCTCTTCACCTACTCCCACATCTCTTCATTCTTCTTCTCAGCATACTCATCTTTTTTTCTTCATTTTCTTCTTCTTTTCCTCCTCCTCCTCGACCTCCTTAGTCGCATCCTCATCTCCTTCATCTTCTTCTTTGTAGTTCGTTCTGAAAAGGTTTTGTAGCTTGCAGCGAGGCTGCGATGTCTGCGCGGTACATCTAATTTAATGTGGCTTCATTCGGGATACTGCATGGCCTAGAGGTGAAGCGTCCGTGTCCCACTCTTAACGCACCGGTCTCAAATCACGCTCGTGTCCAGTTTGGGTGGTCAGACATGGGTGGTTCCGCTCCTCCACGTACGGAAAGTAATGGCAACCTACCGTACTACACACTTGCCAAGAAATTTGTAGGTGACGGTTGTAAGAAGCGGCGTTCTGCAAAGGATATGCTACTTACTTTTACTTTGTATTCTGGTATCGAGTCTGCCTTTCCATATGCCGCTCATCCCTATAGTAATCACGTAATGTGCCGGCAAAGTATTTTACTCCGTATAAAAGACAGGATTTTAAAAACGTGCGCTATCGGTAATTCATGTCCCTTTTTCACTCCCGCCGGAGCATAAAGTCACCACTACAGGTGACCTTCTTTATAAAATGTACACAAAAGCATTGTGTCTGCTTTTGCTAATGTGGTTTCTGTAACAATTTATTTGACACGGTACACTTTAGCCCCATGTACAACTCTCTTTCGTCACTTTTTACCACATGCATGGATGTGCAGGTGTGTACTTTTCTTCCCCACTAAAGGGTTCTGGGACCCACTGGGGAAATACCCTCGGTTAGAAGACAACGAATCTAAGCCGCGTATTCACCCAGACCTCACAATGCAGTTACATTGTAATAACGTATCCTGCTTCCTAAACCGTACACTTGTATAGGCTCGAAGGATTTATCATTCCCGTAAGGGGTTTTTGCGTTGGGACTACCCTTGCCTTAATGTCAAGGTCAAGTATGCAACACCAAATCACAGCAACCTAGATAATCGGCGCTATTTATGTTCTGCTCTGCATGCAGCGCTCTGCATAGGCATTAAAACGTATAGTGACCTGGAATCAAAACAACACTTGGGAAATCTTTATGCAGAATTTCAAATACTCTGAACAGCTCAATTGAAGAAAAGCAACTGAGTTCTCAGCAACAAAAAACGTATGATCAATTCAATCGTTCGGGTCAAGGTCGCAGTGAACTGAAATCAGCTGTCAAAGACTGCTTGTGTCATGGTTTGCAGACCAGGATTGTCCGATTCCTCAAAGCGTCACCATGTATACACCCTGTCGCATACGATGAAAAGACTAACAAATAAATAATTACGCAGTTACTTTCTGGTCCGATGTGGACATATTGACATGGGTAGCGGGAATTCCCCAAGTGCAGAGATCGGCAAACATATTTGGTCAAATGCCAGAGTAAGTATTTTAGGACATGTAAACACTCGAGAACATGTGTGTAGGAAGACCTACTTAAATAACAAAGAAAATAAATCATTTTCACACATTTATTGAACAAAATGTAAAATAATAGTAATAATAATAAGACGAATTATTTTAAATACAGCTCAATTAAATAGAAAAATAATCTTGCTTATTTCACGTGGGTTTTCTGGTAAAAATTCCCATGATCTCTGGGTAGTGAGATCGGACTCCCATGTTCAGTGTTGAGCACGTAATAAATACTTTGGCAGTTAGAAATTGAAAAGACAAGGTCTAAATTCAAGTTAAAAATCTACCCAAATTATGTGCATCTTCCCACAGGCCTATTAAGCCGCAGGAAGTTGTCAAATACCTTTAGCCGAAGCATTTAGCTACCTGGCAACATACATTAACATGCCTATTTGTTTATCAGGATTCCAAGTGTTCCAAGATAGGATTTCACCAAATTTGGGTTTAAAGTTAGAACAACCTAGCATCAAAATTGATTGCAAATGTTCATCTGTTAATGCCGATCTGTTTTGAGATTTTACATATTTCATCTTTCAAAATGTCTTTTCACACAGGTAGGTGCTGCCAGATACAGATATAAATCCGCGAGTAGATGTTTTGTTTTTGTTTAAATATTCATCGCTTGAATGACATTTACATAATTGTTAGATTCTTCTCCTGAAATATGTCGTTTAGCGTGTCATCACAAGCAGATTAATCACTTCCAAATGAAAGTTTGATGGAAGCTGCTCAATTGCACATTCCTTTACATTTTAAAGAATTTGAAAACGCAAAATCCATTCTTAGCTCGAGAGCCTTAAAAAAGAAACGACGGGCTGGAATTGACTCGCGGGCAGTAGCACGCCATCCTACAGGGCTTGAACCACGCACTTTCCGTTCATCGCTTTGAGAGGCGAGTGCATTACCTCTGACCACTGCGCCCTTCTCCCCCCCCCCCCCCCCAGAGCAAACTAAATGTGGGTTAACACCAATATAATTGGGAGGGAAGCAACAACAGATAGAACGGGAAAACTTCCAGATCTCACCAAAACCTGGCAGATTGCTCCATCAAGGCAAGAGACGGAGAACGTTGGAGATCATTTGCAGCCAACCTTTAATATAGATATGGCACTTGAATTGTTGTTGTTGTTGTTGAATGCCCATAGTGATTAAGTTAACTCTTTTGTGCGCCCTGAATAGGACGTTAAGTGGTGGATTGTAGCAGCTTTCCTAACATCCCGAGCGTGCTGATGAAGGTTGACCGCCATTTTTCAGGGGGGTGGGCTATGTTTTGCTTCATCTGCGTGAGGCTAACTACTACAGGGATCACGTATTCCAAGTACAGTACAATGTCACATATTTTGTTTACATCGTTCACTGCGTTTCCTAAGACGAAGTACTAAGTGTTTTGCACCTTACATTCTGGTGAATCCACATTCGGTACGAACTTTAAATGGACTCACATCCCATAGGTTTCCTTCCCTGCAGGTTCATGAATCTGAACAGATACATGGTCTCTGCTTAAGAGCCAGTGTAGCCACACCGTGATTTTGAGCACTTTGACGAAAGCTACATTCATGGACTTCACATTCAGAACTTTTCTATCGTTGTCGTTGCATGTTTCACACCTGCCAATAAGATGACCTTCTAGCTACATTCATGGACTTCACATTCAGAACTTTTCTATCGTTGTCGTTGCATGTTTCCCACCTGCCAATAAGATGACCTCCTAGCTACATTCATGGACTTCACATTCAGAACTTTTCTATCGTTGTCGTTGCATGTTTCACACCTGCCAATAAAATGAACTCCTAGCTACATTCATGGACTTCACATTCAGAACTTTTCTATCGTTGTCGTTGCATGTTTCACACCTGCCAATAAGATGACTTCTAGCTACATTCATGGACTTCACATTCAGAACTTTTCTATCGTTGTCGTTGCATGTTTCACACCTGTCAATAAGATGACCTACTAGCTACATTCCTTTCCGTGGAGGATCGTAGTTGCAAGACCATTTCATCGCGATATGTGACCGTACCAAGCGAGTTTCCGTTTTAAATATCTTGGTTCTTCTTCTTCTTCTTCTGCGTACGCAGTCAGACAGTAACCATTATTTTTGCGAAAAAAGCGGCGGTCATCCCGAGGCTCTCGCCACTGCCATAGAGCTTGTCTTGCAGTTCCACTGGTAATGGCCACACCTGCTCTCTCTGATCCTCGTATGTCGGGCAGTTCTGCAGCAGATGTTCAGCGGTCATTTTACCAGTACCGCACGGGCATTCGTCGGTACACCCTATCTTCAATTTGTTGAATAGGTGGTACCTCAGTCTGTTGTGGCCAGTGCGAAATCTGAAGACAACGACCTGCTCTCTTCGGTTCAACTGGTAATAGGCATCGTTTTTGGTGTAACCTGTATGTTCGGTTTCCCATTTGGTCATGTATCTGGCTTTGATAAGCCGTTTTGACTCTTCGTACGTCATACTGGTATCTGTTTGTGGTAGTCTTGCACCTTCTTTTGCCAGTCTGTCTGCCTCCTCGTTGCCTTGGATGTTGCAGTGTGACGGAACCCACTGTACCACTACCCTTTTTGGTGCGGACTGATGGCACAGTTTGCAGAGTGCTGCTCTTAAGTCATTAATCTCAGTGTTTTTCTGGCTTTTTAGCGCTGTGACTACGGCGAGAGCATCTGTCAGCAGGACTATATGGCTCTCATTTTCACTGTGTGTTCCCATTTCTTCCACTGCCGCCCTCAGTGCCTCTGCCTCCGCTCTGAAATTGCTTGTGTACTTACCAGTAGCGAATGACAGTGTTATTTTTCTGCCATTTGGTAGGTTCAGGAATGCTCCTGCCCCTCCGTTCTGTGTAGTGTTTGTTACAGAACCGTCGGTGTATGCATGGGTCCAGTCCATGCTTGGGTAGCTTTTCGTTATGAAGCTTAGGGTAGTGTCTCTCCTTTCTTTTTCAGTCTGGCAGTTTTTGTTTGCAATACCTGGTATATTTTCTACCACCTCTAGAAATATATCCTGCCTCCAGGTAGGTTTTCGTACAGTAGTGATGGGTTTTGGTGTTGTTAGTGCGTTTATGGGATCTTCGTGCATCTTTGCTTTGGCTATTTCTGCAAAGTTTCTCCGCTTTAGTTTCCCATTTCCCAAATTGTTTAGTCTCTGGTACATTGGATGGTCCGTCAGTCTTCGGAGTTTCTCTTATTGCAGCTGGGCTCTGCAGTCTCTTCTATCGGTCATGGATTGCAGTTTTGTAATCTTTTCAAGTTCTACAATTGGCGTTGACTTCATGCCACCTGTTATAATTCTCATGGCTTGGTTTTGAAGTTTGTTAACTTTATCGAAGTTCGCCTTCGCTGCTGTTGTCCATGCCACAATGCCATACTCGAGAACTGGTCTCACTCTTCCAGTGTACAGTTTCTTTAGTATGCCTTCGTCTGCTCCCCAGCTTGTGCCAGCAAGTTTCCTCATGATTGCCATTCTTTCTCTGGCTTTCATTCGGTTTCTCTCAATCTGACTTTTCCATGTCATGCGCCGATAAAATGTGACTCCCAGATAGGTTGGGTTATCGTTTGGCTGCAGGATTTTGCCATTTAGACTTAATTTGGTACTTTGGGGTTTTAATGAAAGCGAGAATATTGTGCATGTGGTTTTCTCCTCGTTTATTTTGACCAGCCATGAGTTCGCCCACTCTTCCAGCGATGTTAGGGCCGTCTGCATCCGATTTCTTGCTATGGTGAGATTCTTTTCAGAGGTCCACATAGCCAGATCGTCTGCAAACATTGAGCTATGGACTCTTCTTGGTAGAATATCTATTGTCAGTTATGAAGGATCAAAATGTGAGGTGTTGGCCAGAATAGCACAGGCAGTGGCGGCGCTTGCACGGCTTAAAAAAATATGGCAAGATAAACGGTTAGGACTATGCACGATAATTAGATTAATGACTACACTGGTCCTGTCAATATTCCTCTATGCTTGTGAGACATGGACAGTTACAGCCGACATTAAGCGAAGGATACAGGCCTTGGAGATGAGATGTTTCCGAAGACTTTTAAACGTCACGTACACAGATCGAGTTACAAATGAGGAAATCGAGATAGAATTACAACAGTAATATGGCCTTTTGAAGATCTTTTGGCAACTGAAAGGATATAACCACTGCCAAATATTGCCACAATAAGTACAGGACAAAATATGTCAAGGTGGGCGATGTATTTATTTCTCTAGAGTGGTGAAGAAAATAGGATAAATTATTTTATGCTTTGCATGTTGTAAAATGCGACTATGGGTTATGCATGGTCGCGGCAAAATAACAATGTAAAAATTATTGTTATCGTACTGCAAATGAGAAGAATCGTGTTTTCTAAAAGCTGGTTATGTTAAGTAAAATACAGGGCTGGACATGTGATTCAAGAAATGACGGGACGTGATTTTGATTTTATTCCATGAACTCCATGCATGCATTGAAAGGGACAACTAAAGAGAGTTGTGCATTATACTAGCAGCCTCATCATGTTAGACAATAGTTACAGATTTCACTACTGCAAGAGCATGCAACGTTCTTTGTCGCAGGTTTCTTGATGGAGGTCGACTGGATTATGTTCAGGTACGTGTTTCGTGGAATGTGTTTGGTTCTCAGACAGAAAGTGGTTCTATACTTCTGTCTAAGTGAGTTGATTGTTGCTGTAATTTAGATTGGGGCTTGCCGTTTGTGATCTCCATTCCCGTGTTTCCCATGGTCCATCTGTTCAGGCCTTTCTTAGTTTGCTAGTATGAGCTGTTTGGCTATTGCAGAGAGGTCGCAGCGTGTGGTAGGTCTTGTCTTTATCCCTTCTTTGCTAGTCTGTCTACCTTGTCGTTGTCATGTGTGGTAGTGTTCATGGATCCTCTGTATGAGAAATGAAAATGTGGTTAACGTTTAGAGATACTTGGATTAGGTTATGTCTACGTCTAGAGATACTTGGATAAGGTTATGTCTACGTCTAGAGATACTTGAATAATGTTATGTCTACGTCTAGAGATACTTGGATACGATTATGTCTACGTCTAGAGACACTTGGACACGATCATGTCTACGTCTAGAGATACTTGGATATGATTATGTTTACGTCTAGAGATACTTGGACAAGATCATGTCTACGTCTACAGATACTTGGATAAGATTATGTCTACATCTAGAGATACTTGGATAAGATTAGGTCAACATTTAGAGATACTTGGATAAGATTAGGTCTACGTCTATAGATACTTGGATAAGATTATGTCAACATCTAGAGATACTTGAATAAGATTAGGTGAACATCAAGAGATACTTGGATGAGATATAAAATGGCTTTGTGACCCCCAAAGAAAAGCCGTAAACGGCGGCCAAAATGGATGCGGTTAAAACTAGCTAACTTAAGACACCTGCTAATTGACACACATTAAGTCTACTTTCTCACTTTTCCAGCCACTAGACCGTGACTCGTGGTCATTAGTCGGTCAGAACTCGCCGTCACATTTTTCATTGCTACACATTTTCGTTTGTAATAGAGGCTCGAATCAGCTACGTCTACACAATCACTCTTACCCAGGTATTTACTGCGTGTGGTCGCAATTGTTGGTATCTCAAGTAAGTTTCTTTGTTTATGGACACTATTGCGAGTTTAAATGTTCTAGCTTGATTTATGTGGACTATTATGCAAGTTTGATGGTTCTTGCTTGATTTCTGTGGATTACTGTGAACGTTTGAAGGTTCTCGCTTGATATATGTAGACTATTGTGAAAGTTTGAATGCCCTAGCTTGAATTCGGTGGACTATTGTGAACGTTTGAAGGTTCTAACTTGATTTACATGGACTACTATGAACATTTGAAGGTTCTACCTTGATTTATGTGTACAACAGTGATAATGTTGAGATTATAGCTTGATTTATGTGCGCAACTGTGAAAGATTGAAGGCTCCAGCTTAATTTATGTGGACAGCTGTGAAAGGTTTGAAGGCTCTAGCTTAATTTATGTGGACAGCTGTGAGAGTTTAAAAGTTTTATCTTAGTTTCTGTGGACGTGACAAGTTTGCAGGTTCTAGTTTAATTTGTTTGCGTGCTATTGCTGTTTTCGTAGCCCAGTGGTACTAAGAAGATAAAATATACAACATATTGTCTCACTTGTGTTCTAAAAGTTATAATTCTGCCAACACAAACAGCAATACAAAAATGCAATCATATAATTAATCTACCACGCACAGATCTCTGCCAAAAGAATCACGCCTTTGTCACACAGTTGTTTCACACTAAGATCTCTGCCAAAACAATCAAGTCTTGGTCACACAGTTATTATACACTGATATCTCTGTCTAAACAATCAAGTCTCGGTCACACAGTTATTACACACTGAGATCTCTGCCAGAACAATCAAGTCTCGGTCACACAGTTATTACACACTGAGATCTCTGCCAAAACAATCAAGTCTCGGCTTTACCGTTACTACACATATAGCTGTCTCTCAGAATAATCAACTCTCGGCCTATTGTTACTACACTGTTATAAGAGACTAGTTTTGTATAAAAGTGGATTTCTCTTCTTATGTTCTTGGATGTCATGATGCAAACGAGCCCTATTAGATTCCTGCAGTACCTATATAATAGTACAGTCACCTTCTCCAAATACATGAATGTGCTCTTTAAACTCATCGGTTAATAATGAAGTAGATTCTTTCGATTTGTTTTACAGGAAAACGAAATACTTATTTAATCGCCACTTAAATATGACAACATCAAATACACATTACACATGGGGAAAAGAGACTTACGTCCGGTCATGTAAAATAGAATGATCAGACAATGTTAGCCAGGATCAGGTAAACACACTGATCAGACAATGTTAGCCAGGTTCAGGTAAACACACTGATCAGACAATGTTAGCCAGGGTCAGGTAAACACACTGATCAGACAATGTTAGCCAGGATCAGGTAAACACACTGATCAGACAATGTTAGCCAGGTTCAGGTAAACACACTGATCAGACAATGTTAGCCAGGGTCAGGTAAACACACTGATCAGACAATGTTAGCCAGGATCAGGTAAACACACTGATCAGACAATGTTAGCCAGGATCAGGTAAACACACTGATCAGACAATGTTAGCCAGGATCAGGTAAACACACTGATCAGACAATGTTAGCCAGGATCAGATAAACACACTGATCAGACAATGTTAGCAAGGGTCAGGTAAACACACTGATCAGACAATGTTAGCCAGGATCAGGTAAACACACTGATCAGACAATGTTAGCCAGGATCAGGTAAACACACTGATCAGACAATGTTAGCCAGGATCAGGTAAACACACTGATCAGACAATGTTAGCCAGGATCAGGTAAACACACTGATCAGACAATGTTAGCCAGGATCAGGTAAATACACTGATCAGACAATGTTAGCCAGGTTCAGATAAACACACTGATCAGACAATGTTAGCCAGGATCAGGTAAACACACTGATCAGACAATGTTAGCCAGGATCAGGTAAACACACTGATCAGACAATGTTAGCCAGGATCAGGTAAACACACTGATCAGACAATGTTAGCCAGGTTCAGGTAAACACACTGATCAGACAATGTTAGCCAGGTTCAGGTAAACACACTGATCAGACAATGTTAGCCAGGTTCAGGTAAACACACTGATCAGACAATGTTAGCCAGGGTCAGGTAAACACACTGATCAGACAATGTTAGCCAGGGTCAGGTAAACACACTGATCAGACAATGTTAGCCAGGGTCAGGTAAACACACTGATCAGACAATGTTAGCCAGGGTCAGGTAAACACACTGATCAGACAATGTTAGCCAGGATCAGGTAAACACACTGATCAGACAATGTTAGCCAGGGTCAGGTAAACACACTGATCAGACAATGTTAGCCAGGATCAGGTAAACACACTGATCAGACAATGTTAGCCAGGATCAGGTAAACACACTGATCAGACAATGTTAGCCAGGTTCAGGTAAACACACTGATCAGACAATGTTAGCCAGGGTCAGGTAAACACACTGATCAGACAATGTTAGCCAGGATCAGGTAAACACACTGATCAGACAATGTTAGCCAGGGTCAGGTAAACACACTGATCAGACAATGTTAGCCAGGGTCAGGTAAACACACTGATCAGACAATGTTAGCCAGGATCAGGTAAACACACTGATCAGACAATGTTAGCCAGGATCAGGTAAACACACTGATCAGACAATGTTAGCCAGGGTCAGGTAAACACACTGATCAGACAATGTTAGCCAGGATCAGGTAAACACACTGATCAGACAATGTTAGCCAGGGTCAGGTAAACACACTGATCAGACAATGTTAGCCAGGGTCAGGTAAACACACTGATCAGACAATGTTAGCGAGGGTCAGGTAAACACACTGATGAGACAATGTTAGCCAGGATCAGGTAAAACACACTGATCAGACAATGTTAGCCAGGATCAGGTAAAACACATTGATCAGACAATGTTAGCCAGGATCAGGTAAACACACTGATCAGACAATGTTAGCCAGGGTCAGGTAAACACACTGATCAGACAATGTTAGCCAGGGTCAGGTAAAACACACTGATCAGTCAATGTTAGCCAGGATCAGGTAAACACACTGACCAAGGAATCCTTCGCCCCTCGCCCTCCCCGCCACACACACACACACACACACACTTCCATGCAGTTCTCCCTGGAAACATGCTGTTTCAGCATGGCTAACGATGTGGTGATCGGCCTGATCTCCGTAGTAGTGAGCGTAAGCTCCTGGAGGATCCCGATCCACCTTCATCAGCACACTCGGTAAGTGAAGAAAGCTACTGCAACACGTCACCTAACGACCGTCAGGATCACAAAATAGTAACATAATTCATCACGGGAATTCAACAGCACATTACACATTATTAACCAATCGGTGCGGAGCGGTCCAGTTTTCTATTTGTTTAGCACGAAATACTCGTTTACAAGCTTGTAACTGAATTAGAACTTTGAGACGCGAGGACTTTTTGAACGGGACATGGAAATGTGCGGCTGGATGTTGTTGCTTGTTTACATATGCCCTCCGTGGTTATAGCACTAAAAAGCCAGAAAAATACAGAACTTAATGACTTAAGAGTAGTACTTTGTCAACTATGCCAGCAGTCACACCCAAAAGAGTAGGTGTACAATGGGTTCCATCCCACTGTAACATCCAAGGCAACGAGGAGGCAGACAGACTGGCAAAAGAAAGTGCAAGGTTACCACAACCAGATTATAGTGTGACCTACGAAGAGTCCAAAAAGTTTATTAAGGCAAGATGCAGGGCCAAATGGGAAACAGAGCATACTGGCTACACCAAAAATTATGCTTATTACCAGTTGAACAGAAGAGAGCAGGTCGTGGCCTTCAGACTCCGCATAGGCCACAACAGACTGGGGTACCATCTATTCAATAAACTGAAGATATGTGCTACTGATGAAAGCAACTGTGGTACAGGGAAAATGACTCCTGTACATCTGCTGCAAAATTGCCCGACATACAAGGACCAGAGAAAGCACATGTGGCCATAACCAGTGCCAAAACTAGACAAGCTCTATGGCAGTGTCGACAGCCTCAGGATGACTGATGCTTTCTTCGAACAAATTCAAGTTGACGTCTGACAGCCTCAGGATGACTGCTGCTTTCTTCGAACAAATTCAAGTTGACGTCTGACAGCTTACGATGAAGACGGAGGATGTTGTTGTTCAATGCCCACAGTGAGTAAATTTACTCTTTTTTGTGCCCTGAAAAGAGTTAAGTGGCAGGCTGTGGTAGCTTTCGTCCCATCCCTGTCATGCCGATGAAGGTGGCCTTCCTGGCGGTTTTTCATCTGCATGGCGCTCACTATTACGGAGATCGCACCTCGTCAGCCAGGATGCCTGAAAACAGCCTGTTTCCAGGGAACGCTATTTGGAAGAGAGCTTGTGGTCTTGGTCAGTGTATTGTGCCTGACCCTGACACGACGTCCTGGTCAGTATGTTGTGCCTGCCTAGACTATCGTCTCAGATCCACGTATGCAGCGCACGAACTGAAGCGGTCAGCGACCCATAGCTGACTGCTAGGGTCAGGGCCAGCGAACCCGAGCTGCTAAGACCCGTCTACACCTCCACGCGGTGATCCTGTATAACAGACTGCAAACGAGCTTGCTGAAGTCGGATGTGTTGGACCGAAAGGTGCAAATATCGCAGTCAAGCTGTAAACTATGACATAGCGCATTCCGTTCTCTGGACTACATTCTGCTACTTTTAGGGGTTGGTAGCCGGAGATTGAGAACGAACGAAGCCAAGTCAAGTTCCTCGTATGGCAGAATAACTTCTAAATGTCTATCTTTGTAGCATCACTGATTTTTTTATTAAGCCTAAATAAACAAAATCCACAGAACAGCTTTGAATTTTGGTTAAAAAATAGCTCATCGTTGCTATGGGTCATGAATATGGCTTTAACACTTTTAGAAAATTTAACCAGTCCTGCAATTTATGTTAACAATTTTTAACTAGGCACTAATTCACCGTTATTTCTACATAACAATGCATACCAAACCAAAATATATTGTATTACTTAAACAGTATTAGCCTTTTTCGTATTAAGAAAAAATGTACTACTGTCAGTCGCATAGCGTTTGTGTCCTTGAACATGCTTGGTAGTTTTATTACTGAAGTAGCATTTATTGATGGCTTTAGTAGGTTTAAATCGTGGTAGTGGAGGTCCATATAGATTCACCATCAAAAACTAGCTCATGTACAACCTATTCAAACCATAATATCATTAATAGTCCTTTGAGAAGCGTTTTGTAGGAACGATTAAAAACTGATTTTTTTACACTCAAATAGCAAAAAGGTTTACTCGTCACAAACATTCACTTTTTTCAAGCCCTGGGCATGACTATAAAAAGTTCACACACAAAATAGCATTATATTCAGTCAAAGAGATGAAGTTATAAATCGCTAAAGTGTGACAATGTCATATACACCGACGGATGAGTCGTGCGCAGTCGGACATCAGGCTGGGGTTTCTCGGTTAGAGTGAGAGAAGAGGTCGTTGCTGAGCGCAGTAGGGCATACATGTCAACAACCTCCAGTATGAGGTTGGAGACGGAAGCAGTGACCGCAGCACTGCAATGTATATCTGAGACTTCTGTAACAAGGGCAGTTATCATGACAGACGCGCACGCCGTACTACAGAAAGTAATGAAGGGATGGCTTAGGTACGAGTGGATAGCTACTGTTGAGGCCTAAAACCTCCAGGGGTTGACATGGATCTTCTGTCCTGCTCATGCCGGAGTTCAGGGCAATGAAAGAGCTGACATCTTGGCTTCATAAGCTGCCATTATGGGCACATTAGTGATGGATAGAAGTGACATTCTGAAATCAATCAATGACTGCCTTCTGGATGAAGACGCCGCAATAAATGAAGTAGCAATCCACAGACTGCAAAGTTTCGACATTAAACGAGGTTCGAGCGAAGTGGAGCGCATGGCAGGAAGGCGCAGGAGAGTGTATAACCAGCGAGCTACAGGGACCATCAGCATCCACACCTTACGCCATTTGATGAGAGACACTGAGCACCTATGGGTATGCCCGGAGTGCAGTGACGTCGATTCTTAGAAACAGAAATCGCTATGGACAGGCACGCATTTTGGAGCGCACTCGACTAGCACAACTGCTACGTAAGGGGAAGTAAGTCACTTTCAGGCAGGTCTTCCATGAAACGCGCTGTTATCATGGCAGGTTGGCTAACGAGGAAGGTGATCGACGCACACAGGAAACCACACATAGCAAAATCGCATGGACAGCCCGGGTCCTCCTCCATCAGCACGCTCGGGATGTGAGGAAAACTACTGCAACCTTTGTTAAACGCACGTTTCAGCATGCAGCAAATCTTACTCACGGTGCGCATTCTTCAACAACAACGACGGACGACGACATGTTTCGACAGTCAGAAAATGTTATGTTTGGGGTAGAGGCCAATGATTCATTCACATCTTCAACACGTTTGAGTTGGAAACACCAGTGCATGCATACTTACATGCACACACACAGACAGACACATACAGACAGACACACACAGACTTACAAACACACATACCCATTGGGGATCATTCAAGATGCTGAGCAGCGCATGAGCTGCAGTGGTCAGCAACCCAAAGCTGACTACTAGCGTCAGGGCCAGCGAAACCCGGTACTGAAGTCGGATTTGTTGGACAGAAAGGTGCAAATATCGCAATGAAGCTGTAAACTACGACACAGCGCATTCCGTTCTCTGGACTACATTCTGCTACTTAAGCCCTTTCAGTGTTTGCTAGTGGGAGATTGATAATGAACGAAGCCAAGCCAAGCCATACCAATAGAGACAGGCACATACACTTACTTACATACACACATAGACAGACAAACATACATTCATGCATGGAGACAAACACACATACAGACAGAGAGTGACACCGACAGACGCATATGTTGACTTTACAGAGACACAAAGACACGGACAGAAACTGACACACGAATAGAAATAGACACACAGATAGAGATAAACAGATTCACATACACATAAATACACACTTACAGACATACACACAGAGAGACATACTAACACAGCCATTTAAACACATACATACACACAGAGATACATACACATAGAGAGACATAACACACACTGAGACAGACATACATACAGAGACAGCTAGATATTGGGGCAGACACGCACAAAGACATACATACACAAACAGATAGGTAATGACAGATACACAAAGGCAGACACACACCTACAGAGACACATACACACACACACACACACATAGATAACACACACACATAGACAGAGACACACATAGACAGACACGCACAAATACAAACAGAGACACATGCCACCACACGCCCACACACACGGGCTCTCACTCAAGAAAACTACGAAATGAAGGCACAAATAAACTGACTCTACATGAACTCTTCCTCCACAAGGGATGCACGCATATACGTCCCAGAAGACAACACTGACACGAAATAGATGGCATTCTATCCAACTCCAAAAATTAACTCCATTTCAGAAATCGCCAGACGCCCGGCACCAAACCACAATATTAATAAAATATCGCAAGCTTCACGAGCACACATAGAAGAGAGGCCGAACATGTTCTCCAACACTGTAGCTTTCAGTGCCTTCATCTCAATCAGCCGTCAAAACCCCAAAGACGACTATGAAGAGTTTGCCGTCAACGCCTTCTTGCAGCGGCAGAGTTCTGACGCAACATAAAGCTAGCTTCTCAACACATCGCCGAGAATCACCATGTCAGTCACTGCCTGAAATCGCCTAATGAGTCCCGAACTACATCAAGCTCTGTAAGTGACCAGAGTTCTGCTGACCATCCATCATCACAACCCAATCCCCACTTCCATCCCTTTCCAAACTTCCTACCTTCAGAAATCCACCACGCCGTTGAGAGTATGCCACCTAAGACATCACAGGAGAAGATAACATCACTACAGATGACCTCAAAACCCCAGCTAAATGTTATAAAGCATGTTTCCACACAGAAACAATACCTACAGTCTGGCGTAACTCCAAAACGATACTTCTACATAAAAAAAGGAGACAAGGAAGACCTTGGAAACTATTGCCTAATTACGCTTCTCCTGGTCACTTATAAACTCTAAAAACTATATGTATACTCGTTAGGATCCGTCACCTCCTCAGGGCAGCGTAACCGATCGAACAGGCAGGCTTATCGGAGAGTAACTAGCACAATGGACCACATCTAAACCTGATGCCACCTGATTGAAACAACCAGAGAGTACGAAACCCTTTTAATCTTCACCGTTATCAACTTTAAGAAAGCATTTGAACTCTGGACAACCACTTTTCGTCTGGCAATCGCTGCTGGACCAAGATATTGATCTCTGGTGTGTCAGAACCCTTGCTAAGTCCTACTTGAAACTGAACGAAAACCTTTTCATCCAATTCAAAGACCAGTAATAGTATCCGTCCAGGAAGGTGTTCGCCAGGGACATCCTACTTGACTAAGTTTCTTTTACGCATAGCTAGAATGCATTATCAGTCAATGTGGCAGAACCCCCTCCTTCCTCCCCTTTAGCACCAACATCAACGGTACGTGACTTCAATTTCTGCTTCGCAGATATGGTCCTCATTACAGAAACAGACAAAGATGCCAACTAGGTGGTAGCTATGTTTCATTAAGTAGGACTCGATAAGTTGGACTCGAGATGAACCCCTCCAAGACAAAAGTCACGGGAACCGTTTCGCAAACAACCACCCGATCATCCTTAATGGCAAGAATCTGGATCACGTGGAGAAGTATATCTTCCTGGGACCCCTATTGAACATGAGAGCGGTCTAAACCCAGAATTAACAAGACGAAACTAAACCATATCCACAACCAGAGTCTGCACACCTCCATATTAAACTCCACAGCGGGATCAAGATGCTGAGCAGCGCATGAGCTGAAGTAGTCAGCGACCCATAGCTGACTGCTAGCGTCAGGGCCAGCGAACCAGAGCTGAGCAGCGCATTAGCTGCAGTGGTCAGCGACCCATAGCTGACTGCTAGCGTCAGGGCCAGCGAACCAGAGCTGCCTTGACCCTTCTATACCTCCACGTGGTGATCCTGGATAACAGGCTGCAGCAGGGCAGACTGGCTAATGAGAAGGGATCGAAGAGGGAATGCTAACCCGGTACTTAAAAAATGCTTGCTGAAGTCGGATGTGTTGGACCGAAAGGTGCAAAAATCGCAGTCAATCTGTAAACTGCGACACAACGCATTCTGTTCTCTGGACTACATTCTGCTACTTAAGCCCTTTCATGGTTTGGTAGCCGGAGATTGAGAACTAACGCAGAAGAAGAAGAAACTCCACAGTTCTCTCTGCAATATATCATGCCACACTATCCACAACATGTCCTATATAGTATTTCACTATCCACAACATGTCCTATATAGTATTTCACTATCCACAACATGTCCTATATAGTATTTCACTATCCACAACATGTCCTATATAGTATTTCACTATCCACAACATGTCCTATATAGTATTTCACTATTCACAACATGTCCTATATAGTATTTCACTATCCACAACATGTCCTATATAGTATTTCACTATTCACATGTCCTAAGATGTAGACCAAAACTGAACTTTACTGTCCACACTGTACATTATTATCCACATGTTAACAGACAGAACCTGAGCACTAATAAACTGTGTAGTACTTTATTATTCTCATATTAGTGGACATACCCTGAGAAGTATTGTCCAACATTTGATCTTACTACCCATATTTTAACAGAGAAACATCGAGCTTTTCTCTTCTACACAGTGTTTCAGTTCAGTTCAGTTCATCCTGTGATCTCTTGAAATTGTTGGGGAACCCCTGCTGTACCTCCACAATCCTGCGCCATCCATCTCTGTCTGCAGTTGGTTTTTGTGCCTTCTCTAGATGTAGGTTAGTCTATTCATAGATGTTATCTTCCCATCGATTTTTCGGACATCAACGTCTTTGCTTGCTCTATAATGTGCCCTGTAGTATGGTATCTGCAAGTCCCTTTGATCTTTAGGCATGGCCATAATAACTTACTATTCAAATTTCCAACAAAATAATGTTGAATTTTAATGTTCTACATAATATTTCACTATGCAAATTTCTAACAGACCAATATTGAATTTGCATGTCCTACATAATATCTTACTATCCACATTTCTAACAGACCAATGTTGAATTTTAATCTCCTACATAATATCTTACTATCCACATTTTTAACAAACTGATACCGTTTGTTAACGAGCTCATGTTATCTTGATGTCTACATGTTAACAGACTGACACTGTTTGTTAGCGAACTCATGTTATCTTGATGCCCACATGCTAACAGACTGACAACAATCTGTAATATCCTAAGTAATATACTATACACATGCTTATAAGACCTGCACAGATCCTTACTGTTCAAAATAGAATCTTAAATTTTGCATATAAAAAGACTGATAATAACTTTTAACATCCTACATAGAATCTTACTTTCCACCAGGCAACATATTAACATCATATTAACAGACCTTACCAAGCTTTTATGTACTACATAGCATTTTCCTATATCCATGTTAACAGACTGACACCTATCTTTTTTGTCCTACATAAGATTTTACTGTATCCATGTTAACAGACTGACACCTATCTTTTTTGTCCTACACAGCAATTTACTTTATCCATGTTATCAGACTGACACCTATCTTTATTGTCCTACACAGCAATTTACTGTATCCATGTTATCAGACTGATACCTATCTTTTTTGTCCTACATAAGATTTTACTGTATCCATGTTAACAGACTGACACCTATCTTTTTTGTCCTACACAGCAATTTACTGTATCCATGTTATCAGACTGACACCTATCTTTTTTGTCCTACATAAGATTTTACTGTATCCATGTTATCAGACTGACACCTATCTTTTTTAGTCCTACATAGCATCATCATAGTATCTGTATGTCAAAAGATTTGATCCAACTCTGAGATTTAATATCCAACATAGTTTTTACTATCCCCATGTTAACAGACTAACTCTGAGACTCAATATCCTACATAGTATTTACTATCCACGTGTTAAGAGCAGCAAAGATGGCACCATAACATAACAGACAAGCACCGAGATATAATGTCATCTGTCCCCATGTTAACATACCAGCACCATGATATAATGTCATCTGTCCCCATGTTAACATACCAGCACCATGATATAATGTCATCTGTCCCCATGTTAACATACCAGCACCATGATATAATGGCATCTGTCCCCCTGTTAACATACAAGCACCGAGATATAATGTCATCTGTCCCCATGTTAACATACCAGCACCATGATATAATGTCATACCTATAAACTTTCTTTGCACATGTTCATAGACTGACACCAATCATTGTTCTGCGATTTCTTTGTATCCACATTTCAACAGATATAGACTGATGAAGAATTTTACTGTCCTAGTGGTTAATTGACACGGCTTTCAAGCCGAAGGTGCTGGGTTCGATACCCATCACAGCACCAGCCTTTACCCTGGGGAAGCAAATCCTTAGAAAATGCAGGTGAAAGCAGACACTAAAATAAAATGCATGCCAAAGTCGGATGCACTGGGCTAACAGGTGCAAAAAAAAAACGTAGTGCTACTACGCACACCGCCTTGGGGAAAAGAGAAATAGGCAAAGGTCAACAACAACATTTTTTTAAAATACTGTCCTAAGCAGTATCTGATCAACCACATGTTAACAGACTGGTGACTTAATACAATTGTATAAATTAATTTAGTTGATTTTATCTAATCACAAACTAGCCTCTATGGTCAACTCAGCTACAGAAATGGGGTACCAGAAAAATCTGAGAAGTAAAGGCGGCCGGCATGATGCTGATGACATCATCCACTATATGCCTTTAGTTACAAAATAATATGGGCCTAACACTATATTTCCCATACGCCGCATAGCGTGACAGGATCTTTTATAAATTAATTAATGGAAAGGATATATTAGACTATACCAAGTTTTTAAAATATGGCCGGCTTCAAGAACAAGAGGGTACAGATAAAAATTGTTTCAAGATAGGTCCATATTAGATATTAGGAAAACTTTTTGTAGTGAGAGAGTGGTGAGTTCTTGAAATGCATTGCCGCAGGATGTAGAAAAAGTAGAGTCAGCTAATGAATTCACAAATAGCAATAAACTGGTTGTATACAGACTATGTACAGCCTTCTAAACCAGTATAATGAAGTTAAGTTAAGGCCAATCATGAACATTAGTGTCCCCATAGTATCTTAACAGTCACCATGTTAACAGATTCACTCCGAGCTTTAAGGTCCTACATAGTACCTTACTATCAGCATGACAAAAGATGTAAGCCAACACCGAGCTTTAAGGTCCTATATAGTATGTTATTATCACCATGACAAAAGATGTAAGCCAAAACCGAGCTTTAAGGTCCTATATAGTATCAGTATCAGCATGACAAAAAATGTAAGCCGACCCCCAGCTTAAAGGTTCAATATAGTATCTTAGTATCAGCGTGACCAAAGATGTAAGCCAAAACCGAGCTTTAAGGTCCTATATAGTATCAGTATCAGCATGACAAAAGATATGAACCGACCCTGATCTTTAAAGTCATATATAGTATCTTCCTACTCACATGCTAACAGACTAAATGTGAGCTCTACTGTCCTGCATATCATGTTACTACCCACACATTTAACAAACAAATACCAGTATTATCTTACTACTGACATAGAGACATCAAAACATCAACAAAAATCATTAAATACACCAATGGAGAGAAGACCCAATTCTACAGGAATACTTATTTTGTAGCAAAGTGAGATGTCAGATGTAGTTAGAGAGTGCGGAGCTGAGGCAAAAGTTGCTGTGCAGCAACTCTGATCTGGTGAAGACCGCACACATCATATTGACAATTGGTCTGTAGATATAACATGACCAAAGGATCCTGAAAACAAAGAAGAAAGAAGACTTTTAACATGTTAGTGGACTAAAATTGAGCGTTAATGTCCTACATATGATCACTTTTACCACATGTCAACAGCCCAGCACTAAGTTTTAAGAGTCTACATATTATCTTACTATCCACATGTTAGCAGACTGACACAGAGTTTTAATCTACTACATAGTATCTTACTATCCACATGTTAGCAGACTGACACCAAGTTTTAATCTAATACATATTATCTTACTACCCACATGTTAGCAGACTGACACCAAGTTTTAATCTACTACATAGTATCTTACTATCCACATGTTAACAGACGGACACCAAGTTTTAATCTACTACATATTATCTTACTATCTCCAAGTTAACACATCAACACCAGTCTTTAAGTTCCTACATATTATCTTGCAGTGAACATGTTAACCTCAATATCATTGAAGACTCTCAAAGCCTTAGGTTTGGACATTCCAACATTTAAAAATAAACCAACCTCCTACTGAGTTGGAAGTAGCTAAATTTTTGCATCAACAACAAAACCAAACAAAGTGGTTCTGCAAGCAATTCTAAAACTGCATTTTGTTTAAAAACCATCAGGAAAAATTTAAAATGTTTTGTTACGTTTATTAAAATTCGTCTATAATGTAGAGCTTACACACAAACACACAAAGGTATATATGTATGTGCAAACTAGTTAGTTAGTTTTCTTTCCACTTGTGCCGTTTGGCGACGTGGGGAGCTTAAGTCGCCTATCCTGCCCCAAGTTTGTTGTGTCGCTCAATGTGAGCTCTTGTTGTTACACAATCACTCTAATGGCATCTATCCACCTACCTCGCGGCCACCCCTTTACCCTGTAGCCAGATCTACCAGCATTGTAAGCCACCAGTGGAAGATGATGAGGGTGCATTCTCATGAGATGACCAAACCAATTTATTTTCTGTCTGAAAATGTATTCGGCAGAAGACGTAGTGCCGACATATGTGCAAATATGTGTCTGATATAATAAGGCTTGTATTACTACCAGGCCTTTTTCTTTTTGTGTCTGTTAATAGTGCCATTATTCGAATAAACCAAATGTGTGCAACATGCAATTTCATCAATACATAGGACAGCATTAATGTGTACTTTAGCAGCTGTTTGTTTACATTCTTGAACATGCCATCTTATGCATGTTGTGAATTAAAAATTTACCATGAAAATTCACACACTAGAATAAGATTCAGTTTGATTTTTATGTATTTCAAATGAAGTATTATGAGTATTACATTTATATTTATTCAGCGAGCTGTGAACATGCACGATTCTATATCAATGGTGTTATTATAATGATGGTAATGGGTGTGCTGTTTTTGAAAAAGTACAGTTTAAATTTTGGATATGCACAGTGAGATTAACAATCTTCGAGAAATGAATAACAAGAAAGTTTACATACCTTTGCTTACATATACTCATTATATCCAACGTGAACAATTTATGAAGTAGCACACACGCAATATAAGCACGCTTAACCATACCCAACTCTCAGCACAGAATCTTCGGTTAGCTAGATAATAGTTTCACGGCCTAGTAGTGAACTGTATTTACATGCACAATGTTTACTTCCTCACAAGGGTTATGTATTCAAAAGAAAGGGAAGTAATAAATGCATCACAATAATATACATAATTTAATAATTAAACGCAAATAAGCAAACCATTCTAATAGTTTGTGTTTGTTTAATGCAGCATTCTAGACAAACTCTACTCTTGGGTAATTTATAACTTTTAGTTGCATTTTATGGATATTATTAAATACATTTTAAAAACAATATGCAAGACGTTGTTACCACAACAGAGCTAGTTTAAACAGGCATCAGCATATATGTTAACTGTAACATTACTATTAACAGCTACAGGAGCAGCCAGTGTTGTCTTCTGCCAGTTACTTGTCTAGTTCGCTCCATGACTTCGACGCCGGTCAAGGTTCAAGGTTCAGCTCTTGTGATAAGCACGGCTTTGCTGTCACAATCGCCGCGAGGCGAGCGCCTGGGGTCGCGAGCTGTTCCTCCCCATATGTCGTGCACGAGGACGACAACAAGCGTGAGAAATTTGGTCGGGTGGATAATTAACACCTATCGCCTTCAGTGTACAGATGCCAATGTACACGTCCATGTGGTTCTGGTGTAGGGCCATAGCTCACTCGTTCTAGGTTGTACCTGGATAAAGAGGGGAGATGCCCAAGCCAGAACCTCTCACGCGAATTTTTTATGATGGGATAACTCTAAACATGACTTATTTTTTTACATTTTATGGGTTATATCCCTTGCATAGTTTTTCGTCGACATTCTTCTACAGAAGCAGATGCCCCCGTTCAGATCCCAGCTCCGGTATGAGTTGGATGTAGCCGACAGAAGGGTTTCCTTCTTAGCGGGCTAGTCGCATCAGGCTGTATTGGAACAATCGGGTGGTTAAGCCATGTGCGAGTCCATCTTAATAGACTAGAGCAAAGTAGCGCCGCAGCCTGTTATGCGCTATCTATGCTGCTCTAAACAAACCACCTAACCATGGCCGGTGTTATGCCATGTCACACAGTTAGTCGCTTCTTACGACAAGCTTTCTGTGAGGCACTTGCCCTATTCGTGTCCTTATCATATACAAAAACCCCGGCAGACCACTCGGTATGTTGTAATATATGCTATGTTGTAATATTAATAAAATATCCTTGTTAGTGTCAGAATAAGATCAGTCCTAACATTATTGACTTGCAGATCTTTGAACATTCTGTCACAAAGTAACAATTATTTCACGAGATATGTAGAAGAAAAAGTGGGAATTCCATAGAAACATTGTAAGGAATGCATTAAAAGACCACAGTATAGAGCGTTGGGTGTAACGTTGTTAGAGTACCAGCTTCTCTCGCTGAGGTACACGGCTTACTCTCCACTTGCAACATGTTCCAACCAACCCAGCTGTAACTGAGAACCTGATTTACTGTTAGAAAAAATTTGACATAGGGACAAGAAGTGGTTCTAACAAAAGCTGACGTTTTTGGTTCGAATTAAGGTTTGCCTTTCTGGATTCTATTGACAAAGGCTCGCCCTTTCCCACCCCAGACCGTAGTCTTTAAGACGGTATCAGGACGTATTGGTCAGTGTATGGATTCGTGTGTGCACCCGAACAATGAAGTCTCTAGTACCTCATATTTGACAGTAATTACTGATATGGAACTAAATTTACCTATCTTTAATAAGTAATTAAGTCAAGGCAGCATGCAAGGGCTACCCGCATTTCACAAAAGCTGAGATCTCTCTCTTTTAGTAAAGTTTCTACCACTTCATCCCCGACTGCAGTTTTTGTATTATTTGATACATCCATGAGTATGAACAGCGAGTTGGCAATGTATTTTTACATTCTTTACTTGACATAACCAATGGTTTGTTGTTGGGATAGCCGTTACGGTTGACAGATTTTCAAGGCTAGTTTTTGTTCGTGAGCTTTACTTCCTTGTGCATTTTGTGTTGCTCCTAGCAGTGGGCAGTGAATACTGGAATTTCTGATATGATCACAACAATTCATTTTTGTCACACATTAGTTGGTAGTCAAATTTGTTTATTGATAGTACAGAGAAACAGAAACCAAAGTAGGGACAGAGAGAGAGACAGAGAGAGAGAGAGAGAGAAACAGAGAGAGAGGAAGAACAGAAAGAGAGATGTACATTGTTATATGACTGCTAATGGATGAAGGTGTTAAAAAAGATGCAAGGTAAATGATTGTGGAGAGATGAGGCAAAGGTAATCCAATAGCATTCACTCCTGTCAAGGATGCAGTGTCAGAGACTTGTACTAGCCCTGTACAAGACCTCAGCTTTTTATCAGGTGTAGTGGCCAACTCCTGTACTCCCCACGTTTCCATTAAAGACACTAAGCGAGGTTTCGGTACAGTCATCATTTGATAGAGTTGAGAGTCTGATCACACGATCAGACAGGTGAATAAGTCTATACGCCTAACATTGGAGACATAACATGATATGGGTTAGAATCAGTGTGTGACTTGATCCATGCCATGATAGCATTGCTTGTAATCATTGCTGCTGTATCAGTTCAGTTCATCCTGTAACCCATCAGGTCGTTAAGGCACACTTGAAGACATTCCCAAAATCCCACGCCATCTTTCTCTGTCGTATCTCACCGGGACGAAGGCTTGACCACTCAGTGATGTTGTCCAGCCACCTCTTCCTTGGACGTTCTCGCCCTCTCATTCCCGGTACGGAACCAAAGAGTATCGAGTTGGTAATTCCGTTGGACCTCCCGACGTGCCCGTACCAGGCCATCTTTCGTCTTTTAATAGTTGTGAACAGATCTTCAAAAGGACCAATAGCGTTTTCAACTCTCTGTCGTATTTCTACGTTCGTGACACGATCTTTATATGTAACATTTATGAGTTTTCTATAGCACCTCATTTCCATTGCATGTATTCTGCCCTAGATATCTGCTGTAATGTTCGACGTCTCGCAGGCATACAGAAATATTGAGATCACCAGAGAGCGCTTTAGTCTAACTTTTATGCCTAGGGCAAGCCGCTTGTCTTGCCATATAGGTTTCAGCCGAGTAAGCGTCGCTGTTGTTTGTGCTTTTCTTACAATTACCTCTGGATGCGATCCCTCTTTACTGTATAGTTTATAGCAATGAATGAACAGACAACCTAGCTTCACAAACCACAGTAGCATGTTTGAATAACCCTCTGAGTTTGAAAGATTAGTTGGCAGGGGCAAGAACTTGAACATAACGATACACATACGTACCTGGGAAATACAATGGATCACACATTGTCATACGAACGACACTGTAAGCCGGTGAAACGAAACTTAACCTAACGTCTTTATACTGGTTTATAACACCCTGCTACTATTAGAGACATTACCAAAAACAAACAACAAACCACTGTTATCAGTTATCAGATCAGAACCGGGAAAACTCCAGGGATACACAACAATAGCCCTCCAGTGGCTACCCTCCAAATGCGAAATGACGGGAAACGAGAGAGCTGATGCTCTGGCAAAAGATGGCAGCAAAATGGCACAATTTAGTCATCGAGTACAATACAGAGAAATCAAGAACATCATCAGAAATCAGTATAAACACCAATGGAGAGAAGACAGTAACAGTACACCAAACCCAATTCACCAACTCAAATAAAATCAACAAACTACCTTATTTCGCCTGAGAACTGGACACTGCAGACTACTAGAACATCTTTACCGACTGAAGATCTGGCACATCGATGAGTGCCCATGTGAAACAGGATGCCAGAACCCTGGGCATATTCTACAGGAATGCCCAATCTATAGGGAAATGAGATGCCAGACCTGGCCAGAGGGTGCGGAGCTGAGACAGAAGCTGTAAGTCAGCCGCTCCGACCTGGTGAAAACTACAGACTTCATCATGGCGACTGGCCTGCAGATATAGCATGACCAAAAGATGTGGGGCAGCCGCTCCGACCTGGTGAAGACTACAGACTTCATCATGGCGACTGGCCTGCAGATATAGCATGACCAAAAGATATGGGGCAGCCGCTCCGACCTGGTGAAGACTACAGACTTCATCATGGCGACTGGCCTGCAGATATAGCAGGACCAAAAGATGTGGGTCAGCCGCTCCGACCTGGTGAAGACTACAGACTTCATCATGGCAACTGGCCTGCAGATTAAGCATGACCAAAAGATGTGGGTCAGCCGCTCCGACCTGGTGAAGACTACAGACTTCATCATGGCGACTGGCCTGCAGATATAGCATGACCAAAAGATGTGGGTCAGCCGCTCCGACCTGGTGAAGACTACAGACTTCATCATGGCGACTGGCCTGCAGATATAGCATGACCAAAAGATCCTGAACGCTAAGAAGAAGAAAGAAGAAGACTCTACAGTTTAATTTAAATGACCTCGCTCTAAAAGCTATGCGCATCCAATTTATTCTTAAATCCATTAATTGTCTCTGCCTCCACTACCTCCTCCCGTGGCAATGCATTCCAAGCAATCACCACTCTCTGACTAAAAAAATATTTCCTAATATCTAATCTGTACCTCTCTTTAGTTAATTTGTAGCTATGCCTTCTTGCTCTTGTTGGTGGCTGTATTTTGAAAAAAAACTTGTTATAGTCTAATTTATCCATTAGTCTGATCTTCTTATAAACCTGTAGTCACCTCAAATTCTTCTCTCTTCTAGACACTGATGGCCGGTTTTTCTTGGTCTTTCCTCATAATTGTAGTTCTGAAATCCCACTTTCAGCTCTGTCGCTCTTTTTTGTATCCTTTACATCGTGTATATATCCCCTCTATGATAAGGACTCCACACCTGTACACAGTACTCCAATCTAGGTCTAACTAATGCTTTATACAGTTGGACTATCACTTTCTTGTTTCTATATTTAATATTTCTTTTTATCGTACCTAACGTTGCATTTCCCTTTTTTACTGCTACCTGAACTTGCTCCCTCACCTTTCCTGTATGATCTATTATAACCCCTAGGTTCATTTCTTTATCTATCTTTCTAAAATTGTTTTCTCTCAATAAACGTTAGCGCGAAATAACATACTGCGTTGTTATTTGTCCATCGTTTCAGAAGAAGATCGCATTGTCATCTGTCAATCCTGGAGTGGGTTCGTAGATCGCTGACAAACCCGAGCCCGAAAGCGTAAGTGGCTCCGAGAGCAGAGAAACACTGTCTGACCGTCAGGTAGAAGCCACTTTTCTCTTGACTTTCGTGTCGTTTCTTTCCGTACAGCTTCCCTGATTTATGTATGCTTCATATACATCACGACGGAAGAGATTTTCCTTCGCCAGGCAGAGCGATCAACAGCAATGTTCCCTCAACCATCAGGGTCAAGGACGCAGTTTTTCAGTGAAGCTTCCAGACTTTCTTTGTAACGTTTTATTTTGCCACCGCGAGCTTTCTTGCCTGACTCAAGCTTACCATATCATATTTTTTTTCAGAGTCGGAAAAAATACTTCTGCATATGTAATCCTATCTTGCCATTTTGTGTTCAGCAGTTTCCTTAGTTGCTAGATGGAGTGTCTAAAAAGTTTCCAATAAAGCGAGGACGCGGTGGATTAGGGTGTCTTATGATCTCTGATCACTGTTATCAACATATTAATCTTGCAACGGAATCAGTGGAGATGTGGTTTTATAGAAGCATGCTGCACACATCAGGGGTTGCAGAGAAGAGGCACAGACACAAATACAACTAACTGCAAAGGGCAGAACAAGGCAGTCATTCTTTTTCGGGCATATTATGAGAAGAGGCGGCTTGAAGCACGCTGTGACAACGGGAAAGATGGCAGAGAAGAGAGACAGAGAAAGCCAGAGAAAAAAGATGCTGGACAGCCTGCGAGACATTGGAAGGCCGAGAGAGAAGACGTTGGGCAGCCTGAGAGACAGAGGAAGGTCGAGAGAGAAGATGTTGGACAGCCTGAGAGACAGAGAAAGGCCGAGAGAGAAGATGTTGGACAGCCTGAGAGACAGAGGAAGGTCGAGAGAGAAGATGTTGGACAGCCTGAGAGACAGAGGAAGGTCGAGAGAGAAGATGTTGGACAGCCTGAGAGACAGAGAAAGGCCGAGAGAGAAGATGTTGGACAGCCTGAGAGACAGAGGAAGGTCGAGAGAGAAGATGTTGGACAGCCTGAGAGACAGAGAAAGGCCGAGAGAGAAGATGTTGGACAGCCTGAGAGACAGAGGAAGGTCGAGAGAGAAGATGTTGGACAGCCTGAGAGACAGAGAAAGGCCGAGAGAGAAGATGTTGGACAGCCTGAGAGACAGAGAAAGGCCGAGAGAGAAGATGTTGGACAGCCTGAGAGACAGAGGAAGGTCGAGAGAGAAGATGTTGGACAGCCTGAGAGACAGAGGAAGGCCGAGAGAGAAGATGTTGGACAGCCTGAGAGACAGAGGAACCCGAGACAGAAGATGTTGGACAGCCTGAGAGACAGAGAAAGGCCGAGAGAGAAGATGTTGGAATGCCTGAGAGACAGAGGAAGGTCGAGACAGAAGATGATGGACAGCCTGAGAGACAGAGATAGGCCGAGAGAGAAGATGTTGGACAGCCTGAGAGACAGAGAAAGGCCGAGAGAGAAGATGTTGGACAGCCTGAGAGACAGAGAAAGGTCGAGAGAGAAGATGTTGGACAGCCTGAGAGACAGAGGTAGGTCGAGAGAGACGATGTTGGACAGCCTGAGAGACAGAGAAAGGCAGAGAGAGAAGATGTTGGACAGCCTGAGAGAATGGCACGGGCGACAATCAACAACAGAGTTGGTAAACGACACACGTGATAGTAGTGGATGGAGGTCAATGATCGCCAACGTCAACCGGCAGGGCACCTGATAATGATGATGATCCCTCAAATGTCCTTTGTTCTTTGTCGGGCACAGCTACCAGATCTTATATAGGTTCGTAGTAGTAGGTGAAACGGTTCTAGTTCTCATATCAAGTACTAAAGCCAATTATGAAAAACAAGCAAAAATATCAAGTACTAACGTCAATAATTAAAAACAAGCAAAAATACCCAGTACTAACGACAATCTACTTCCGCAGGTATACAGAACATGACTCTAAATTCAACCATGAACTTGAGCATCATCAATCTTTCACCTGGAGATGGTCTTCTGATACAGATCATAGATGGACAACCCGCAACCGCAAAATCTACAACTGCAAAACCCGGCTCAGCCCACGGTCTGAGACCTGGCATGCTGCCTCACTTTATATCAGCAATCACGTACATTGTTCAACCATTGTTCGTCTGGGCTATTCTGCGTTACAATAACATATTCACGTAGTCCTGACATAGGAAATATACGCTGTTTGTCAAATGTCAATTTTTTTCTTTTATCTAAACCAGTAACTGTTATTTTTATATGATGTTATCAAGTTAAATGTGCATTACTACCCACACCCTCCAGACTACCCAGATGTAGATGGGAACTGCGTTACTGTTAATGTCTAGTATGGAAAAGTTAAGTTCCCATTGCAAGAGATGATAGCGACATCAGTAGACAGTCACGCTGTATTTGGATTATAGTGAGATAGAAGCTGTGCTGGTTATCAATCTCAATCTCTCGTCCTGAGCTACCGTGGACCAGTGGAAAGATTTATGTCAAGATAACTGGAGTTAATTCAGGATGCAGGTACTCTGGTCCTGCCTCACTTGAGGCCAGGGGTCGCTTGAAACCTGTGGGGCTCAAACCCATGCCGTTTCCGTTCATCACTTTGAAAGGCGAGTGCCTTACCTCTCGACCACGGTGACCCCTAACCCAGCTACATATAACGTGTGACCAAGTACACTGGTCAGTATCACCCCCTTCACGATGGCAGAGTTTATTAGAAGACCTTGACCTTACCATAGGCTCAGAAACAGAGCACGTTTGAAGTCTGTGTTAGCAGACCCATACATGGGCCATGCACAAGAGAGCAAAATGTCCACCTGTGAAATTAGATATATGTGATGGTTGCGGGGTGTCTAGGAGAGACACGGTGAGAAACGACAATATTCGCAAAGAGGATTGGCTCACGTCCCATTTGCCGAATACATGACCATACAGAAGATGCGATGGTTCAGTCATCTCATGAGAATGCGCGTAATTAGCTTCCTTTGCGAGATTTCAATGTACAAAGATCCGGCTTCCATATCCAGACAGAAGTTGCGATGACTTACCTCATGAGAATGCATGTGATTAGCTTCCTTTGCGAGCTTTTAATATCCAAAGATCCGGCTTCCATATCCAGGCGGAAGATGAAAAGATTCAGTCATCTAAAGAGAATGTATGTGATTAGCTTACATTGCAAGCTTTAAAAATTCAAAAGAGCCGCCTTTAGAGTAAGAGGGCAACCAAGGGGAAAGTAGACAACATAGTAAAGACGATTTTCCAACAACAAGCGTTGAAGACGTCAGACAAAACGCATCTGGTCCAGGATAGAAGACTAAGGCTCCCCATTTGGCCTATCAGGGTACATGTGGACTGATATCTGAAAGGAAATGTAAATAAGAGTCTGCTTTCCTGACTGCAGGTAACCTTCTACAGGTGTCTCCAGGTAACCACCTATAGGTGTCTCAGTCCCACATGTCGTGTCAGATTGTAACAATTGACGTCCTGTACAAAATAAAAACACCAAAACAGCCGACACAGCTGGAGATTAACTTTTTTTTTTTTTTTTTGCGTTTTCCTTATTTCTCTAATCCCCAAAGGCGGTGTCCGTTGCACTGTAGTTTCTATTTTGCGCCTGTTGGCCCATTGCATCCGACTTCAGCATGCATTTTATGTAAGGGTCTGCTTCCTCCTGCATTTTCTAAGGGTTTGCTTCCCCGGGGTAACGGCCGGTGCTGTGATGGGGATCAAACTCAGCACCTTCCAGTTGGGAGCCGTGCCACTTAACCACTAGGCCACGCCGTCCCCTAGATTAACTAATGAAAGTTGAGACAGGACACATGCTCCTCAAGAAGATTAGGTATATGACCAGACATGCACTGTACTGGAACCAAAAAAGCAAGAAAAAAGAAGACTAATAATTGTGGTTGATAACGTTGGCAGGAGCGATCAATAAAATCAGCTACAACTCAAAATATTCTGAACATTCATCTTGGAAATCCATATCGCTGCGGGTTTTACAAATCAGGTCGTTCCTGTTGTTGTTGTTGTTGTTGTTGTTGTTGTTGCTATTGTTGTTGTTGCTTGAGGCTTCTCGTGCTGAGTTGAGTCCACTCCTGATGTTTCTTTGACAGTGGTGTGTCTTCCATCACAATGTCTAGTTCAGAATATGTGTTAGCCTTCTCTTGGATGTAGTGCAATACGAAGCTCGTCAGTCAGGTAAGCACTATGGGGATAAGTGTCGATCTCCACCTTGTTGGTCAGACTGCTGTAATCAGTCTGTTTCCAGGAGCCCGAATAAGAACTTTCAGATGGTGGACTCGGTCAGTCTGTTTCCAGGAGCCCGAACAAGGACTTTCAGGTGGCGGTCACGGTCAGTCTGTTTCCAGGAGCCCGAACAAGGACTTTCAGGTGGCGGTTACTGTCAGTCTGTTTCCAGGAGCCCGAACAAGGACTTTCAGGTGGTGGTCTCGGTCAGTCTGTTTCCAGGAGCCCGAACAAGGACTTTCAGGTGGCGGTCACGGTCAGTCTGTTTCACCAGACTTTTAATAGTGCTTGCTGCCATTTCCATTCTACTTCTACTGACCGTTGACTGGATTATCAAGTCAACATTATCAACCAACAGTGACTGTGCTACTCTGACTTCAACCAACAGTGGCTGTGCTACTCTGACTTCAACCAACAGTGACTGTGCTACTCTGACTTCAACCAACAGTGACTAGACTACTCTGACTTCAACCAACAGTGACTGTGCTACTCTGAATTCAACCAACAGTGACTGTGCTACTCTGACTTCAACCAACAGTGACTGTACTACTGTGACTTCAATCAATAGTGACTATGCTACTGTGACTTCAACCAACAGTGACTATACCACTCTGACTTCAAGCAACAGTGACTATGCTACTGTGACTTCAACCAACAGTGACTGTACTATTCTGACTTCAACCAACAGTGACTGTACTACTGTGACTTCACGCAACAGTGACTATGCTACTGTGACTTCAAGCAACAGTGACTATGCTACTGTGACTTCAACCAACAGTGACTGTACTACTCTGACTTCAACCAACAGTGACTATACCACTCTGACTTCAACCAACAATGTCAGAGTACCACAAAACAAGTTAATAATGAAGGTGCAGGCTTTTTGTAAATGAGTGCAGAATGGGGGGATTTAATGAGTATGGTAAAGTCAGTATGTTGATCTGTGTGAGAGCACGCGGGGGGGGGGGGGGGGGGGAGAGGGGGGGGGGATACCAGGGGGTCAGGACAAGGAGTCATTCGCATTGCATAGGGCATGTTTTACGTAAAACATATTATTGAATTGTAGAGTCTGTTTTGGAGCCTTAGAGACAAGAGAAGTAGAGGATGTCCTACTACATGGTGAAGACAGCTTGAGACAAAAGAGGTAGAGGCGGGCCTACTAAATGTTGGATAGAGCTTGAGGAAAGAGAAGTAGACGATGCTGCCCTACTAAATCGTTGAGAGATCTTGAGACAAGAGAAGTAGAGAATGCCCTACTGCATGTAGGAGACAGCTTGGGACAAGAGAAATAGAGGTGGAATTACTGCAGCAGGCAAAGACAAGAGAAGTAGAGGCGGGACTACTGCAGCAGGCAGAGACAGCTTGAGACAAGAGAAGTAGAGGTGGGATTACTGCAGCAGACAGAGACAGCTTGAGACAAGAGAAGTAGAGGCGGGACTACTGCAGCAGACAGAGACAGCTTGAGACAAGAGAAGTAGAGACCGGCCTACGACATGGCGGAGACAGCTTGAGACAAGAGAAGTAGAGGCAGGACTACTGCTGCAGACAGAGACAGCTTGAGACAAGAGAAGTAGAGACCGGCCTACGACATGGCGGAGACAGCTTGAAGGCTAAAAGTTCTTGGAGGATATTGTTTGAACTGTCGCAGATGGTTCATGACACGAAGACAACTTTAATTGTTGAAGACCCTAGCTTTACGCGACACAAAGCTGTAAAGGTTTTGATTGATTGATTGATTGATTAACTCATCTTTATCATCATTGCCATTCCGGTTGACTGATTGTGTTCTCTATTAGTGCAGATCAATCGATCTCTACTGATAGCCTGGTGTGCATTTTTGTTTGGTATTAAAACATAGTATATTGCATCTACATGTTTTTGTTATGTTTATTTAATTTTGGAACAGGATGACAGTACCTATTGATATGTGTCATTATAAATTATAGGGTCTCATCTTATGTCGTTAGATTTCAGAGACAGGTGAAATTTTATTCTTCTTCGTACGCTGTCAGACTTCAAATTCAATTTGTTCGAAGAAAGCAGCTGTCATCCTGAGGCTGTCGACACTGCCATAGAGCTTGTCTAGTGTTGGCACTGGTGATGGCCACATGTGCTTTCTCTGGTCCTCGTATGTCGGGCAGTTTTGCAGCAGATGTTCAGCGGTCATTGTCCCTGTATCACAGGTGCATTTGTCAGTGCCACCTATCTTCAGTTTATTGAATAGATGGTACCTCAGTCTGTTGTGGCCTGTGCGGAGTCTGAAGACCACGACCTGCTCTCTTCTGCTCAACTGGTCCAATCTGCCAGCCCAGTTATACCACCTGGTACTCGGTCGTGCCCCACAACAGGCTCTGCAAGAAACAGGGGGCCTCTCATGAAGGTGCTGCTGGAGACACATGATGTAGGAGAGGCCATTGGCATGGAAACTCCTAAACAGCAAGCCGAACAGTGAATCCGGCGGCGATCTCTACACCTGGAAATGAGAGGCTATATCAGAAGCTTCACTTTCTCACAATGACACCTCTCCACGTGTCTAATTCCTGAATCGTCTCACAATGACACCTTGTCATGTGTCTAGTTGCTGAATCGTCTAACAATGACATCTTGCCATGTGTCTAATTGCTGAATCGTCTCACAATGACATCTTGCCATGTGTCTAATAAAATATAGGACATAGAGGGGAGAATAAAGAGGTTAGATGACAAAGGAAACAGTCATGTGGTAGTATTGGCAGGTACAAATAATGTAAAGAGAGAAGGTACAGAAATAATTATGGATAAATATAAAAGTCTTATGAGAATACTTAAGGAAAAAAAGTTTAGAAAGGTCACAATGATGGGCATTTTAGACAGAGCAGATGGGTCAGACTATCTAGATAGCAAAATAATAGGTATCAACCTTAGGTTACAGGTGATGTGTGCGGACATGGGAATGGAATTTATTGATGTTAAAGTAGACAAAAGTAAAATGTTAGATAGGGGAGGTTTACATCTAAATGAGATAGGACAGCATGTTGTAGCAAAGTATATGTTCTATCATTGTGTTAGAAATTTAAACTAGAAAGGCCTATGAAGTATGAGACTAAAGATAGGCCTACAATAGGGTGCTATAGAGGATGTAGTCAAAGGGGTAAGTTGGTGTCAGGGAAGTGTAAAATACATAGTAGAAAAGCAAACACTAAAATGATAAAGCAGAAGCAAAAAGAGGAAAACCAACAACATTACAAACTAAAATGTTTTTATGCAAATGTGAGAAGCATAGTAAATAAAAGAGAAGAATTGGAACTGTATGTAGAAGAAGAAAAACCAGATATAATAGGGTTAACAGAATCATGGACATATGAGGAGATTGCAGATAGTGAGCTTGAAATTGAGGGATATACAATGTTAAGGAAAGATAGGATAATTGGAGACAAGACTAAGGGAGGTGGCGTTTTATTATACTGATTAAATTCTGTTAATATAACGATCAAAGATTATTTATCATGTGCTAACAAAAATGAAAGATGTTTGGGGATAAATAGAAAGTGGGGGTGAAAAAACAGTGATTGGAGTGTGCTATAGATGTCCATCAAGTCAAAAAGAGGAAGATGAGGAGCTGATTAGTAGCATAGCAAAGGCAAGTAAAGGGAAATTATTATTAATGGGAGATTTCAACTATCCAGAAATAAAATGGGATATGGCAGAAGCACTTATAGAGTCAAAACCTTTTGTTAAGTGCATAACTGACAATTTTTTAATTCAACATGTAGAAGCCGCCACCAGAGGCAAAAACATACTCGACCTAGTTTTTACCACAGAGGAAAATATGATTGAAAACGTTACCGTTGGGGAACTGTTTGGCTCAAGTGACCATCAAATCATCCGTTGGGATCTTATTGCAGGGAAAGAAGTAAACATAAACACGCGAACATACGACTACTCTAAGGCAGATGTTAAGAGGATGAAAGAGGCAGCGAACCACATAATCTGGAAAGATATTGTTGTAGGAATAGATGTTGAACAGGAGTGGGAAAATTTTAAAACAGTTCTAGAAACGCTAAAAGAGGAATGTGTTCCATGTAGGGAGGTAAACTCCAAGCGTAAAAAGTGGATAACTAGATTTGTAGTGAAATGTAGAAGAGCAAAAAATAAAGCATGGAAAAAATATATAGAGGCAGGTAAATCAAAAGAAACATATGTAAAATATTTGGACAAGCAGAACATATCTCAGAAAGCGAATAAAACAGCAAATATAGACTTTGAAAAACAACTTGCTCAGAGGATCAAGACAGACAGTAAAAGCTTCTTTTCTTATGTTAGAAATAAACAAAGAACGAAAGACAAAGTAGGCCCTCTCATGGACAGTACATGGAAAATAATAAGTGAGAATAGGGAGGCTGCTAATCTGCTCAATCAGTACTTTGGCACAATCTTCATAAAGGAGGACTGCTCCGAGATCCCAGAGCCTATAGATATTTTTCAAAGAGACATGGATACAGCGGGATTAAGATCAATCTGTATTACAGAGGAAATGGTTTTTAAAAAATTGGAGGGATTGAAAGTGAATAAATGTCCAGGTCAAGATGGTATTCACCCAAAATTGCTGTATGAAGTTAGAGACCAACTAGCAAAACCATTGGCTATATTATGTTCTCAATCACTTACAAAAGGGATTGTTCCACGGGATTGGAAAGATGCAGGAGTGATCCGCTTATTCAAAAAAGGCAAAAAATCAGATCCGGCAAATTATAGACCGGTGAGTTTAACGAGCATAGTCTGTAAATTGTTAGAGTCAATAATCAAAGAAAACATTGTAATGCATTTAGTAAAATTTTATCTAATTAGAAATAGTCAGCATGGGTTTACTAGAGGGAGATCATGCTTAACAAATCTATTAGAATTCATGGAGGAGGTTACTAAAATCATAGATAAAGGGGAGCCAGTGGATGTTACTTATCTAGACTTTGCAAAGGCCTTTGATAGAGTACCTCATCAAAGATTATTTCGAAAGTTAAAATCCCATGGAATAGGTGGGGAAGTTGCCAAATGGATTGAAAATTGGTTAACGGGAAAAAGGCAGAGGGTGGGCATAAATAAGGAGTACTCTGAGTGGTGTGAAGTGAAAAGTGGTGTGCCACAGGGCTCGGTTTTGGGACCAATTTTGTTCTTGATAT
The DNA here is from genome assembly GCA_036924085.1 of Ariolimax columbianus. Taxonomy (NCBI): domain Eukaryota; kingdom Metazoa; phylum Mollusca; class Gastropoda; order Stylommatophora; family Arionidae; genus Ariolimax; species Ariolimax columbianus. Next base: position 10,167,837 of record JAVGWX010000021.1, read on the forward strand.
ATATAAATGATTTGGACATTGATATGAGATCCATGATTGCAAAATTTGCTGATCACACAAAACTATGCAGTAGTGTCTCATCTAAAGCGGAAGTGGATATATTGATGTCAAATTTAGATAAAATTCGAGAATGGTCTGTAAGCTGGCAAATGGAGTTTAATGTAAATACATGTACAGTCATCCACATGGGTAGATCCAATATGGAACATAATTACAGAATGGGAGAAAACAATATTAGAAAGATAGATAAGGAAAGGGACTTAGGGGTTATAATAGATCATACAGGAAAGGTGAGTTAGCAAGTTAAGGTAGCAGTGAAAAAGGCAAATGCAATGTTAGGTATGATAAAAAGAAATATTAAACATAGGAGCAAGGAAGTGATCGTCAAACTGTATAAAGCTTTAGTTAGACCTAGATTGGAGTACTGTGTACAGGTGTAGAGTCCTTATCATAGAAGGGACATAAACATGCTAGAAAGAATACAAAAAAGAGCGACAAAGATGATAGTGGGGTTCCAGAATTACAGTTATGAGGAACGACTCAGAAAAACCGGCCTACAGTATCTCGAAGAGAGAAGAATTCGTGGTGACTTAATACAGGTTTATAAGATGATCAGAGGAATCGATAAATTAGACTATAACAAGTTTTTTTAAAATACAGCCACCTACAACAACACGAGGGAATAGCTACAAGCTGACTAAAGAGAGGTCCAGGTTAGATATTAGGAAATATTTTTTTAGTCAGAGAGTGGTGTCTGCTTGGAATGCATTGCCATGGGAGGTAGTGGAGGCAGGGACAGTTAATGCATTTAAGAATAAATTGGATGCGCATAGCTTTTAGAGCAAGGTGATGTAAATGTAACTGGTTGTATACAGACTCTGCAGGGTCTTCTAAACAAGTATAAAGACGTTAAGTTAAGTTAATTTGCTGAATCGTCTAACATTGACATCTTGCTGGATGTCTAATTGCTGAATCGTCTAACAATGACGCCTTGCCATGTGTCTAGTTGCTGAAGCGTATAACAATGACGCCTTGCCATGTGTCTAGCTGCTGAATCGTCTAACAATGACATCTTGCCATATGTCTAGTTGCTGAATCGTATAACATTAACGTCTTACTGGGTGTCTAATTGCTGAATCGTCTCACAATGACACCTTGCCATGTGTCTAAATGCTGAATCGTCTCACAATGAAACCTTGCCATGTGTCTAGTTGCTGATTCGTCTCACAATGACACCTTGCCATGTGTCTAGTTGCTGAATCGTCTCACAATGACACCTTGTCATGTGTCTAATTGCTGAATCGTCTCACAATGAAACCTTGCCATGTGTCTAGTTGCTGAATCGTCTCACAATGACACATTGCCATGTGTCTAGTTGCTGAATCGTCTCACAATGACACCTTGCCATGTGTCTAGTTGCTGAATCGTCTCACAATGACACCTTGCCATGTGTCCTGTTGCTGAATCGTCTAACAATGACACCTTGCCATGTGTCTAGCTGCTGAATCGTCTCACAATGACACCTTGCCATGTGTCTAGTTGCTGAATATCATTACTACTGCCCGATCTGACGCATCTATCAGCTTGAGGCCCGTGGCTCATGTCCGACTTGGGGCCGAAGCCGCTGGAGAAGGCTGTTTGCGTCAGGGTCAGCTAACCGTAGCTTGCAAAATCCATATTCCGCCTTCGGGTCCTAGTCCTGAAAACAGGCTGCTTCCGTGCAGTCCAGCTAAAAGAATATGGATACAAGAGAGGCGGCACACATGGTCCTAAAAATGACACGCTGAAGTCGGATGTTCAGGGACGAGTGTGTTAAATATCGCAGCCTCGCTGTAAACTTTGAAATGACGTTAATTTCAGGACGGACACAGAAGAAGAGAAGAAGAATCAGGATTCTACATTTTTAAGTATATCAATGCTGAAGCTACACAACCTGAGGACAATATGAGGACACTTAACCTGGACAATATGGGAACACTTAACCTGGATATTATGAGAACACTTAACCTGGACAATATGGGAACACTTAACCTGGAAAATATAGGAACACTTAACCTGGACAATATGGGAACACTTAACCTGGACAATATGGGAACACTTAACCAGGACAATATGGGAACACTTAACATGGACAATATGGGAACACTTAACCTGGACAATATAGGAACACTTAACCTGGAGAATATGGGAACACTTAACCTGGACAATATGAGAACACTTAACCTGGACAATATGGGAACACTTAACCTGGACAATATGAGAACACTTAACCTGGACAATATGGGAACACTTAACCTGGAAAATATAGGAACACTTAACCTGGACAATATGGGAACACTTAACCTGGACAATATGGGAACACTTAACCTGGACAATATGGGAACACTTAACATGGACAATATGGGAACACTTAACCTGGACAATATAGGAACACTTAACCTGGAGAATATGGGAACACTTAACCTGGACAATATGAGAACACTTAACCTGGACAATATGGGAACACTTAACCTGGACAATATGAGAACACTTAACCTGGACAATATGAGAACACTTAATCTGGACAATATGGGAACATTTAACCTGGACAATATGGGAACACTTAACCTGGACAATATGGGAACACTTAACCTGGACAATATGGGAACACTTAACCTGGACAATATGGGAACACTTAACCTGGACAATATGAGAACACTATTTATGCAGACTCTGTGCTGCCACTGTCAAACATGACCTCTGTCTAGGGCATGTGGGAGCAGAATTTTGACTTGTGAAAGGAAGGTCATCAGTGTTACCAAGAAAGACAGAATATGGATCGACGACATTCATAGTATGGACCGCACTACGTCTTGTGCCGTTTACATTTCCAGGCAGAAAATAAGTTGGTTTGGTCATCTCATAAAAATGCACCCTCATAAGCTTCCACTGATGGCTTACAATGCAGACAGATTTGGTTACAGGACAAGGGGGCAGATGTGAGGTAGGTGGATAGATAATAGAGTGATTGTGCAGCTACAACGGCTCACAGTGACCGACACAACGCACTTGGCATAGGATAGACGACTTAAGCTTGCCACATCGTTCAACGACACAAGTGGAAAGAAAACTAAATAAACTAACTAGCTAGATAGTATTTTCTTTCCATATGTAAAGAGACTGATACTGAGCTTTAACATGCTTCAAAGTGTCTAAATGTCCCTTATTTTTACAGACAAGCACCGAGATATGTCATCTGTCCCCATCTTAACAGACCAGCACCAAGATATAATGTCATCTGTCTCTATGTTAACAGACCAGCACCAAGATATAAGGTCATATCTCTATGTTAACAGACCAGCACCGAGATATAATGTCATATGTCTCTATGTTAACAGACAAGCACCGAGATATAATGTCATCTGTCCCCATGTTAACAGACAAGCATCGAGATATAATGTCATCTGTCTCCATGCAGACAAGCACCGAGATATAATGTCATATGTCCCCATGTTAACAGACAAGCACCGAGATATAATGTCATACGTCCCCATGTTAACAGACCAGCACCGAGATATAATGTCATCTGTCCCCATGTTAACAGACAAGCATCGAGATATAATGTCATCTGTCTCCATGCAGACAAGCACCGAGATATAATGTCATATGTCTCTATGTTAACAGACAAGCACCGAGATATAATGTCATATGTCCCCATGTTAACAGACCAGCACCGAGATATAATGTCATATGTCTCTATGTTAACAGACAAGCACCGAGATATAATGTCATCTGTCCCCATGTTAACAGACAAGCATCGAGATATAATGTCATCTGTCTCCATGCAGACAAGCACCGAGATATAATGTCATATGTCTCTATGTTAACAGACAAGCACCGAGATATAATGTCATATGTCCCCATGTTAACAGACCAGCACCGAGATATAATGTCATATGTCTCTATGTTAACAGACAAGCACCGAGATATAATGTCATTTGTCCCCATGTTATCAGACCAGCACCAAGATATAATGTCATACCTATAAAATTTCTTTGCACATGTTCATAGACTGACACCAAACTTTGTTCTGAAGTTTCTTTGTATCCACATTTCAACAGATATAGATTGATTAAGAATGTTACTGTCCTAAGCGAGGATGGCGTGGGCTAGTGGTTAATTGACACGGCTTACAAACCGAAGGTGATGGGTTCGATACCAATCACAGCACCAACCGTTACCATGGGGAAACAAATCCTAAGAAAATGCAGGTGAAAGCAGACACTAAAATAAAATGCATGCCAAAGTCGGATGCACTGGGCTAACAGGTGCAAAATAAAAACCGTAGTGCAACGTACACCGCCTTGGGGAAAAGAGAAATAAGGCGAATGTCAACAACAACAACAAACATTTTTTTAAATACTGTCCTAAGCAGTATCTTATCAACCACATGTTAACAGACAAGTGACTTAATACAAGTGTATAAATTAATTTAGTTGTTTTTTTTTCTAATCACAAACTGGCCCCTATAGTAAACTCAGCTACATACATTAGGTACCAGATAATCTGAGAAGTAAAGGCGGCTGGCGTGATGCTGACCACATCATCCACTATATGCCGTTGGTTACAAAATAATATGGGCCTAACACCATATTTTCTATATGCCGCATAGCGTGACGGGATCTTTTATAAATTAATTAATGGAAAGGATATATTAGACTATACCAAGTTTTTAAAACATGGCCGGCTACAAGAACAAGAGGGCACAGCTATAAATTGTTTAAAGATAGGTCCATATTAGATAAAAGGAAAAATTGTTGTAGTGAGAGAGTGGTGACTTCTTGGAATGCATTGCCGCAGAATGTAGAAGTAGAGTCAGTTAATGCATTCACAAATAGCAATAAACTGGTTGTATACAGACTCTGCAGAGCCTTCTAAACCAGTATAATGAAGTTAAGTTAAGGACAATCATGAACATTAGTGTCCCCATAGTATCTTAACAGTCACCATGTTAACAGATTCACACCAAGCTTTAAGGTCCTACATAGTACCTTACTATCAGCATGGCAAAAGATGTAAGCCAACACCGAGCTTTAAGGTCCTATATAGTATCTTAGTATCAGCGTGACAAAAGATGTAAGCCAAAACCGAGCTTTAAGGTCCTATATAGTATCAGTACCAGCATGACAAAAGATGTAAGCCGACCCCCAGCTTTAAGGTCATATATAGTATCAGTATCAGCATGACAAAAGATGTAATCCAACCTCGAGCTATTAGGTCCTATATAGTATCTTCCTACTCACATACAAACAGACCAAAGGTGATCTCTACTGTCCTGCATATCATGTTACTACCCACACATTTAACAAACAAATACCAGTATTATCTTACTACTGACATAGAGACATCAAAACATCAACAGAAATCATTAAATACACCAATGGAGAGAAGACCCAATTCTACAGGAATACTTATTTTGTAGCGAAGTGAGATGTCAGATGTAGTTAGAGAGTGCGGAGCTGAGGCAAAAGTTGCTGTGCAGCAACTCTGATCTGGTGAAGACTGCACACATCATATTGACAACTGGTCTGTAGATATAACATGACCAAAGGATCCTGAAAACAAAGAAGAAAGAAGACTTTTAACATGTTAGTGGACCAAAATTGAGCGTTAATGTCCTACATATGATCACTTTTACCACATTTCAACAGCCCAGCACTAAGTTTTAAGAGTCTACATATTATCTTACTATCCACATGTTAGCAGACTGATTCCAAGTTTTAATGTACTACATAGTATCTTACAATCCACATGTTAGCAGACTGACACCAAGTTTTAATCTATTACATAGTATCTTACTATCTCCAAGTTAACACATCAACACCAGTCTTTAAGTTCCTACATATTATCTTGATGTGAACATGTAAACCTCAATAGCATTGAAGACTCTCATAGCCTTAGGTTTGGACATTCCAACATTTAAAAATAAACCAACCTCCTACTGAGTTGGAAGTAGCTAAATTGTTGCATCAACAACAAAACCAAACAAAGTGGTTCTGCAAGCAATTATAAGGCAGCATTTTTTTTAAAAACCATCAGGAACAGTATGTAAAATGTATTATAACATTTATTAAAATTCGTCTATAATGTAGAGCTTACACACAAATACACAAAGAAATATGTGTATGTGCAAATTAGTTAGTTAGTTTTCTTTCCACTTGTGCCATTTAGCGTTGTGGGGAGCTTAAGTCATCTATCCTGCGCCAAGTGCGTTGCGTCGGTCAATGTGAGCCCTTGTTGTTGCACAATCACTCTAATGTCATCTATCCACCTACCTCGCGGCCACCCCTTTACCCTGTAGCCAGATCTACCAGCATTGTAAGTCACCAGTGGAAGATGATGAGGGTGCATTCTTATGAGATGACCAAACCAATTTACTTTTCTGTCTGGAAATGTATTCGGCACAAGACGTAATGCCGACATTTGGGCAAATATATGTCTTCTTCTTCTTCTTCGTTCGTTCTCAATCTCCCACTACCAAACCCTGAAAATTCTTAAGTAGCGGAATGTAGTCCAGAGAACGGAATGTGTTGTGTCGTAGTTTACAGCTTGGCTGCGATATTTTCACCTTTCGGTCCTTCTTCTTCTTCTTCTTCGTACGCACTCAGACAGTAACCATTATTTTTTCTAAAAAAGCAGCCGTTATCCTGAGGCTATAGACACTGCAATAGAGCTTGTCTAGTGTTGCCACTGGTGATGACCACATCTGCTCTCTCTGATCCTCCTATCTCGGGCAGTTTTGCAGCAAATGCTCAGCGGTCATTTTCCCGGTACCACACGGGCATTCGTCGATGCCACCTATCTTCAATTTGTTGAATAAGTGGTACCTGAGTCTATTGTGGCCAGTGCGAAGTCTGAAGACCTTTCGGTCCAACACATCCGACTTCAGCAAGCATTTTTTGAGTACCGGGTTAGCATTCCCTCTTCGAACCTTTCTCTTTAGCCAGTCAGTCTGTCCTGCTGCAGCCTGTTATCCAGAATCATCGCGTGGAGGTGTAGATGGGTCTTGAACGCTATGGTTCGCTGGCCCTGACGCTAGCAGTCAGCTATGGGTAGCTGACCACCGGTGACCACCGGGCAACGAGCGAGCTCATTTTTTGTCGTCACACGCACTCATAACAGGCACAGCGGACATGGATAAAGGTGACATAGTGAAGGTTATCAAGGACCATCTGCTGGAAAACGACACTGCTTTGGATGAGTCTGCAAGGCATAAGCTGCGGCACTTTGGAATCAAATTAGGATTCAGTGGATCAGATAATCTGAGAGGACGAAACAGGAAGGTGTACAACCAACAGGCTACAGGCACCATCATCATCCACACTTTGCGCCATCTGCTGAGAGAGACTGAGCACCTATGGGTATGCACGGGGTGCAGTGAAGTCGACTCGTAGAACAGAACAGAACAGATAAGACTTGGCATCTACTTCCAGTCTCAGAACATTTCTTTTCTTGAGACTTATTGAAAGATCCAAATCTTTGCAAGCCTGGGAGAAGCGATCCATCAATCTCTGAAGTTCCTGCTGACTGTGGGAGACAATTGCAGCATCATCAGCGAAAAGCAAGTCCCTGGTGTGATCTCCCTGATATTCGTTTTGGCCTTGAACCTTGCAAGGTTAAATAGCCGACAAACCGACCTAGTGTAAAGGCAGATTCCTTCATTTCCGTTACAAAATGCACGTTTCAGTAACAGATGATAAAAGATTCCGAACAGTGTTGGGATCAGAAAGTAGCCCTGCCAAACACCAAATACAAAATGGTTGTGATATGCTACAATCAAATTGGTCTGTTCCTGTCATGCCCTCATGGAACGATAATATTAGCTGTAGCAGTTTGCTTTGGAAGCCTATTTTAGAAAGGATTAGAGAGTCCATTCCTACAAACCAAATCAAATGCTTTTGTCTAGTCAATATAGACAATATAAAAAGGCTGATTCTGTTCACGGAACTTTTCCTAAAGTAGTGGAAGAAAAAAAATCATGTCAATGGTTGATCTTCCAGACTAGAATCCGCACTGTGACTCCAGATAAACACGCTCAGCAAATTTATGTATCCTTAATAAGATTACTCTGGCAAAGACTTTGCCTACAACACTCAGCAGAGGGGTATCTCAATAGTTATTACAGTCAATACTATCAACTTTGTTTTGGGATGTTACGACCTGAGCATCTTTTATATCTAGACGTATGATGGCCTTCTTCCAGCACTGGCATGCCATCATTTACAGCGGTTGCAAGAGTGTATCGTTACAACGCTTGATCAAATTATGTGTACCTTTCCTCAGGTGGGAAAGACAGCATACTACCTGCGGCTCTACCTAGCTCTTGTGTTTGAGTCTATTAAAATGGACCCGCACATCGGTTAAATCACACTCAAAGAAACAGGTTGTAAACAGACTCTGCAGAGACTTCTAAACCAGTATAAAGAAGTTCAAGTTAAATCAGGTGGGATCCCGTCTCTACCTCATGATTTGTCTGAGGCTAAGGAGCGGTGCAGTGTTCCTACTCGCGGGACCAATAGCTTTCTTTATACCGTCGTACATTGTTTGATGTTCTTTGTTTGTGCTGCAGTCTGGATGTTTTCACTAAGCTGTAGCCAATACTCATTTGTACAAACGACGAACTGTTTGTTGCTCCTGGTTTCTGGCGCAGAGTACCTGCATTTCTTGGAAGTTGCTTGTATTTCATCAGAACAGCGCACCCAATGACGGGTATCCTATCCTTCACATTCGCTTCAAACCAGCCACCTGATTTAACAGTTCTTCTTCCAAAGGTAGCAAATGCTGTGCTTTGGATGACATTTCGGAGATGTTGCCTGGTCTCTGAAACAGTGTTGAAATAATGCGGGAAATTGCGAGTTTCCTCGAAAGAATTGTTGAATCTCTTGATCAGCTCAGGGTCCGAAATTTTCCTTGCGTCGATGATTGGATTGCCTTTGTTTCTGGTGCGGTGGAACTTCCTCAGCTACAATTTCATTTCACATCGAAGGAGTTAATGATCGGTGTCGCCGTCTGCACTATGGTACCAGCGCGTCAGGATCACGTATAAAAACTGAGGAAAAGAAAATGTATACAAAATGTATAGCCAGTTGAACAGTTTGGGACTGAAACATGGACTCTTGCAAATAAGGATGAAAACAGTTTGGAAGCATGTTTTTTTGTTGTTTTTTTTTTTTGCGTTCGCTTTATTTCTCTGAACCCAAGGCGGTGTGCTTTGCACTGTGGGTTTTTATTTTGCGCCTGTCGGCCCAGTGCATTCTAATTTAGCATGCATTTTATGTAAGGGTCTGCTTCCTTCTGCGTGTTCTCATGGTTTGCTTCCCTGGGGTAACGGCTGGTGCTGTGATCGAACGCAGCACCTTCATGTTGTGAGCCGTGTCACTCAACCACTAGGCCACGTCTGCCCTTAGATATGAAACCTTAGATAATAAAAATAAGATATCAGTGTATATTTAAAGCTTGAATATAATAATGACTTTCTGGGAGGTGGTGGCTTTGTTTAAGGTGTTTGTTGAGCCTGTTTAGCAGTAAGCGCGCTAGGATCTTGCCTGCTACGGAGAGTAGCGATATTCCACGATGATTATCGCATTCCTGACGATTGCCTTTTCTTTTGTATAAGTGAACGATTGAGGCGTCCTTTAGCTCCTGCGGAATTTTACCTTCAGCCCACATGTGACAGAAGAGTTCAGTGATCCTTCTGGTGAGGGATGGGCCAGCTGTCTTATATACCTCTGCTGGTATTGCATCAGCTCCTGGAGCTTTTCCTATAGATAGTGAACTGATTGCCCTGTCGACTTCCTCCTCAGTAATGACTTCATCCAACGTCAGGTTCAGTTCCACCTGCGGCATTCGCCGGATGGCCTCGTCATTTATGGACGATGGGTGGTTTAGTATTTTGCAGAAGTGGTCTGCCCATCTGTCTAGAATCTGAACCTTATCTGTTAGCAGTACCCCATCCGCACTGCGAACTGGAGTATTACTAGAGGGCTGCGGGCCGTAGAGAGCTTTCAGTGCCTCGTAAAACCGTTTGGTGTCATGACGCTCGGCGAACATCTCAATTTCGTCAGCTTTTTTGCTGAGCCAGGAGTTTTTCATCTCTCTAAGCCTGGTCTGGACAGCTTTGCGAGCAGTATTGAAGGCAGCTTTTGCTGCCGGAGATGGTGTGTCCCTCTAGTATTCCCTGTGCGCTTCATGTTTTGCATCGAGAAGGCCCTGTATTTCTAGATCGTTCTCATCAAACCAGTCTTTATGCTTGCGCGTGAGTGGGCCAATGTGTTTAACAGCTGTGGATTCAGAGCCGGAAAAGGAACAGTGGACATGATTTTTGCCGCTCGCCAAGTACAAGAGAAGTGTCGAGAGCAAAAACAGGCCTTGTACACCACATTTATTGATTTGACAAAGGCATTTGATACAGTAAACAGAGGAGGGCTGTGGATGATAATGTCTAAGTTTGGCTGCCCCAACAAGTTCATAACAATGGTGAAACAGCTACACGAAGGCATGTGTGCTCGTGTACTGGACAGCGGTGCAATCTCTAAAACGTTTCTAGTATCAAACGGAGTAAAACAAGGATGTGTACTCGCCCCGACTTTGTTCAGCATGATGTTCGCGGCCACGATGACAGACGCCTTCAGATCATTGGAGCTTGGAATACCCATAAAGTACCGCACAGATGGCAAGTTACTCAATTCCAGAAGAATGAAGGCCAAAACCAAAGTGGCTGGCGACGTAATCAGGGAACTTATATTTGCTGACGACTGCGCTCGAATGAGCAACTCCGAACTAAACATGCAGGTTGGAATGGACCAATTCTCTGCCGCATGCAAAAATTTTGGCCTTTCCATAAATGGCAAAAAAATAGAGGTCATGTACAAACCAGTACCAGGCATGCCGTACACAAAACCAGAGACTACAGTCAGCGGGCAGACGTTGAATGCCGTAGACAAATTCACATATCTGGGCAGTACGCTATCGAGATCTGTCAGCCTAGACGATGAGGTGACAAGCAGAATAGCAAAGGCCAGTACAGCCTTTGGTAGAATGCGCTCGATGGTCTGGGCACGTCGTGGCATCAGCGTCAAGACCAAATTGAAAGTCTACCCTGCAACCATCATTCCAACCCTACTATACGCTTGCGAAAGCTAGACTGTATACTCTGGACATGCAAGGAGGTTAAACCACTTCCACACAGGTTGCCTGAGGCGAATATTCCACATCCGATGGCAAGATCGTGTGACTGACATCGAGGTTCTCTCGAATGCTAACATGCCCAGCATCCATGCACTGCTACAAAAAGCACGACTAGGATGGGCCGGACACCTCGTCCGTATGTCAGACGAGCGGCTCCCAAAGAAGCTTCTCTGCGGCGAGCTGAGAGAGGGATGGCGCGAGAGAGGGCGCCCAAAGAAACGTTTTAAAGACGGTCTGAAGGACTCACTAAAAAGTTGCCAGATAGAGATCGACACCTGGGAATGTCTTGCGAAAAACAGATCTGACTGGAGAAGCGCAGGTGCAAAAGAAGGTGCAAGACTACCACAAACAGATACTAGTATGACGTACGAAGAGTCGGCTTATCAAAGCCAGATACATGACCAAATGGGAAACCGAACATACTGGTTACACCAAAAACGATGCCTATTACCAGTTAAACCGAAGAGAGCAGGTCGTTGTCTTCAGACTTCGCACTGGCCACAATAGACTGAGGTACCACCTATTCAACAAATTGAAGATAGGGTGTACCGACGAATGCCCGTGCGGTACCGGTAAAATGACCGCTGAACATCTGCTGCAGAACTGCCCGACATACGAGGATCAGAGAGAGCAGATGTGGCCATCACCAGTGGAACTGCAAGACAAGCTCTATGGCAGTGGCGACAGCCCCAGGATGACCGCCGCTTTTTTCGAAAAAATAATGGTTACTGTCTGACTGCGTACGAAGAAGAAGAAGAAGAAGAAATCGGGTGTAGCTGCCGGTGAAGATGACCGTGTTGTGAAAGCCCAGAACAAACGCGAGACGCGGAAATCCCGAGCAGCGGGAACACCATCCCCTTCTACAAACCTCGTGTGCCCGATATGTAGCAGATGTTTTCGTGATCGCATTGGCCTGTTCAGCCACATGCGCACCCACAGCTAACAGGGAAATCTGTGACAAGGATGATGTCGGCGGTCCTCATCGACAACGATGAACAGCTATTACTTTTATAATAATGAAATTATAAATGAGATATTATCCCATTTTCAGGGAAATTTTGCTGAATCTGGGTCACTCAATGTTATCTGCTATTTTTACATGATAATCTTCAGTTGTTTTATTTCAATCCAAATGATCCACTTCTGTATATCAAAACAGATACGTTGTTACTATATATGCTTGTTTATAAATAAATATGCAATCGCACGAGAGTATGTCTGTGGTTGTTAAAAAACAAACATGTGTATTTGATATCAGGAAGGGACTCTCAGTAAACCACAACAAAGACAAACCATGATATGCAGTATAAGGTGTTTGAGAAATGCTCTCGAGGTCAAAAGGCTGGGCAGAGTACGAAACGAAGTAATAAGGCATACACACAGGCGACGGCGTGGGCTGGTGGTTAAGTGATACGGCTCATAAGCTGAAGGTGCTGGGTTCGATCCTTACCACAGCACCGGCCGTTACCCCGGGGAAGCAAACCCTTAGACAATGCAGGAGGAAGAAGACCCTTACATAAATTGAATGCGGAAGTCGGATGCACTGGGCCGACAGGCGCAAAATAAAAACTACAGTGCAACGCACAACGCCTTGGGGAATAGAAAAATAAGGCGAGCACAAAAAAAACCCAAAAAAATCAGACAGAGAGTGGGTGCAACACTGTGCATGGATTACATAGAAAATCAGAGAAACAAAATAGTTCGAACACAGGACAAGAGTGAAACCAAAGTTACCAGCTGCTCGTATCTACAATACCAGACACCAGGGTTGCAGAGCAGGAGGCAGACCACGAAAAACATGGATGGATGGTGTCAGTGAATCGCTGAAGAAACACGGAATGACAACAACATCGACGACAAAGCTGGCACGCGACAGAAAATTACACCTCCCCACGACGTCTAAAAATACAAGTGATAAAAGATAATGATGCTCTATTTATATTTAAAGCTTGAAGATGTTAGTGGAGATGTGTATGGGACATTTTCCAATTTGACGGGAAAATTCCGCTAAATCTGGGTTACCCTCTAAGTGGCTACCTCTTCAAATAAACACGTCTTTGGGTTACCCTCTAAGTGGCTACCTCTTCAAATAAACACATGTCTTTCGGTTACCCTCTAAGTGGCTACCCCTTCAAATAAACACGTCTTTGGGTTACCCTCTAAGTGGCTACCTCTTCAAATAAAACACATGTCATTCGGTTACCCTCTAAGTAGCTACCCCTTCAAATGAACACATGTCATTCGGTTACCCTCTAAGTGGCTACCCCTTCAAATAAAACACATGTCATTCGGTTACCCTCTAAGTGGCTACCCCTTCAAATAAACACGTCTTTGGGTTACCCTCTAAGTGGCTACCTCTTCAAATAAAACACATGTCATTCGGTTACCCTCTAAGTAGCTACCCCTTCAAATGAACACATGTCATTCGGTTACCCTCTAAGTGGCTACCCCTTCAAATAAACACATGTCATTCGAAACCGGCATTACGATTGATTAAGTGCATGTTTTCTTACAGGGGTCAGGACAGGGGATCGAATAGTACCTGGTCTGTGTTTCAATAACTGGGGCAAAATAACATGAAGATAAAAAGATGTATAAGACTTCATATCGTCATTACACTTAAAGTTCGGCTCGCCATACGGATCATCAATTTCAGTTTTCATCCTGGTGTTTCATTTTCCTAGAACCGCGAAAGATCGATTGATTGATTGAGTGATAGATTTATTGTTTTTTCCACTCCAAGTAAATCAAATGCTCATCATTAAAACTGGGATAGTAACAAAAACTCGTTTTCCGAATATGTGCAGTGACAGTTTTAAAAAATATGATCTAATCATGATAAGGTTGCTAGCCTAGGAGACTACTTTCTTTAATTGCATTTGACGACATGTTTAGTTGGTCCAATCAAATGAAGGCCAAAGATTTTAGTTCCATGTACGGCACAGGTATTCAACCAATTCACGTCCAATTATTTTATCTTGAACCATTCGTTTCAGATCTATCCATCTCTTTATTGTTTGCTGTGTTTGTCTCTAACTTTAATTCTAATCTCCCTTTGCATTTTGGCCTGTTTCTGCTTCTCGGCCTTAATGGATACAGAACAGTTTCTTGGAAGGTTATAGAGGTGTTATTCGTTTTAACCTTGGTACGACTATCGTAGAGCGTCTGATTAGTGTAGTAATAGAGCACTTGCCTTTCAAGGGAAGGGTAGAGGTTCATATCCCGCTACCGGCACCCGTCAGCTGTATAGGCGGTACGTTTTCAAATGTGTATTCGTCCTGCGGTTCAGGAAAGAAAGGCATCAAGAAAGGGAACTGGCCACTATACCTCACACAAGTTGTGACTTAACACAATGAAGTCTGATAAGACTTCATCTTCGACGGCAATTTCTACTATGGGACTTGTAAGATGATCATCATCAGGTGCCTTGCCGGTTGACGTTGGCGATCATGGACCTCCATCCACTACTATCACGTGTGTCGTTTACCAACTCTGTTGTTGATTGTCGCCCCTGCCATTCTCTCAGGCTGTCCAACATCTTTTTTCTCTGCCTTCCTCTGCCTCTCTTCTCTGCTTGCCATCTTTCCCGTTGTCACAACGTGCTCCAAGCCACCTCTTCTCATAAAATGCCCGAAAAAGAATGACTGCCTTGGCGCGGTGGCAAAATAATACGTTACAAAGATACTCTGGAAGCTTCCCTGAAGAACTGCGGCCTTGCCCTGATGGTTGAGGGAACATTGCTGCTGATCGCTCTGCCTGGCGTTGGAAAATCTCTTCTCTCGCGATTTATATGGAGTAGACAAGAATCAGGGAAGCTGTTCGGAAACAAGCGACACGAAACGCGAAACAAAAGTGGCCTCCACCTGACAGTCAGACGGTGTTTCTCTGCTCTCGGAGCCACATACGCTTTCGGGTTCGGGTTTGGTCAGCTATCTACGAACCCACTCCAGGATTGACAGATGACAATTTGGTCCATTTCTGAAACGATGGACAAACAATAACGCAGTATATTATTTCGCGCTAACGTTTATTGAGAGAAAACAATATTAGAAAGATAGATAAAGAAAGGAACTTAGGTGTTATAATAGATCATACAGGTAACGTGAGGGAGCAAGTTCAGGTAGTAGTAAAAAAAAGGCAAATGCAACGTTAGGTATGATAAAAAGAAATATTAAACATAGAAACAAGGATGTGATAGTCAAACTGTATAAAGCATTAGTTAGACCTAGATTGGAGTACTGTGTACAGGTGTGCAGTCCTTATCATAGAGGGGATATAAACATGCTGGAAAGGATACAAAAAAGAACGACAAAGCTGAAAGTGGGATTTCAAAATTACAGTTATGAGGAAAGACTAAGAAAAACCGGCCATCAGTGTCTAGAAGAGAGAAGAATTTGATGTGACAATTCAGGTTTATAAGAAGATCAGACTAATGGATAAATTAGACTATAACAAGTTTTTTTTTCAAAATACAGCCACCCACAAGAGCAAGAGGGCGTAGCTACAAATTTACTAAATATAGGTACAGATTAGATATTAGGAAATATTGTTTTAGTCAGAGAGGGGTGAATGCTCGTTTTGCATTGCCACAGGAGGAGGTAGTGGAGGCAGGGACAATTAATGGATTTAAGAATAAATTGGATGCGCACAGCTTTTAGAGCAAGGTCATTTAAATTAAACTGTAGAGTCTTCTTCTTTCTTCTTCTTAGCGTTCAGGATCTTTTGGTCATGCTATATCTGCAGGCCAGTCGCCATGATGAAGTCTGTAGTCTTCACCAGGTAGGATCGGCTGACCCACATGTTTGGTCATGCTATATCTGCAGGCCAGTCGCCATGATGAAGTCTGTAGTCTTCACCAGGTAGGATCGGCTGACCCACATGTTTGGTAATGCTATATCTGCAGGCCAGTCGCCATGATGAAGTCTGTAGTCTTCACCAGGTGGGATCGGCTGACCCACATGTTTGGTCATGCTATATCTGCAGACCAGTCGCCATGATGAAGTATGTAGTCTTCACCAGGTAGGATCGGCTGACCCACATGTTTGGTCATGCTATATCTGCAGGCCAGTCGCCATGATGAAGTATGTAGTCTTCACCAGGTCGGATCGGCTGACCCACAGATTATGTCACAGCTCTGCATCCTCTGGCCAGGTCTGGCATCTCATTTCCCTATAGAGTGGGCATTCCTGTAGAATATGCCCAGGGTTCTGGCATCCTGTTTCACATGGGCACTCATCGGTGTGCCAGATCTTCAGTCGGTAAAGATGTTCTAGTAGTCTGCAGTGTCCAGTTCTCAGGCGAAATAAGGTAGTTTGTTGATTTTATTTGAGTTGGTGAATTGGGTCTGGTGTACTGTTACTGTCTTCTCTGTATTGTACTCGATGACTAAATTGTGCCATTTTGCTGCCATCTTTTGCCAGAGCATCAGCTCTCTCGTTTCCCGTCATTTCGCATTTGGAGGGTAGCCACTGGAGGGCTATTGTTGAGTATCCCTGGAGTTTTCCCGGTTCTGATCTGATAACTGATAACAGTGGTTCGTTGTTTGTTTTTGGTAATGTCTCTAATAGTAGCAGGGTGTTATAAACCAGTATAAAGACGTTAGGTTAAGTTTCGTTTCACCGGCTTACAGTGTCGTTCGTATGACAATGTGTGATCCATTGTATTTCCCAGGTACGTATGTGTATCGTTATGTTCAAGTTCTTGCCCCTGCCAACTAACCTTTCAAACTCAGAGGGTTATTCTAACATGCTACTGTGGCTTGTGAAGCTAGGTTATCTATTCATTCATTGCTATAAACTATACAGTAAAGAGGGATCGCATCCAGAGGTAATTGTAAGAATAGCACAAACAACAGCGACGCTTACTCGGCTGAAACCTATATGGCAAGACAAGCGGCTTTCCCTCGGCATAAAAGTTAGACTAAAGCGCTCTCTGGTGATCTCAATATTTCTGTATGCCTGCGAGACGTCGACCATTACAGCAGATATCCAGGGCATAATACATGCAATGGAAATGAGGTGCTATAGAAAACTCCTAAATGTTACATATAAAGATCGTGTCACGAACGTAGAAATACGACAGAGAGTTGAAAACGCTATTGGTCCTTTTGAAGATCTGTTCACAACAATCAAGAGACGAAAGATGGCCTGTGCGGGCACGTCGCGAGGTCCAACGGAATTACCACCTCGATACTCTTTGGTTCCGTGCCGGGAATGAGAGGGCGAGAACGTCCAAGGAAGAGGTGGGTGGACAACATCACTGAGTGGTCAAGCCTTCGTCCTGGTGAGATACGACAAGCGGCGGCTGACAGAGAAAGATGGCGTGGGATTTTGGGAGTGTCTTCAAGTGTGATCCAACGACCTGATGGGTTACAGGATGAACTGAACTGAACTGATACAGCAGCAATGATTACAAGCAATGCTATCACGGCATGGATCAAGTCACACACTGATTCTAACCCTTATCATGTTATGTCTCCAATGTTAGGCGTATAGACTTATTCACCTGTCTGATTGTGTGATCACACTCTCAAATCTATCAAATAATGACTGTACCGAAAACTCGCTGGGCCAAACAGCGAAGAGGAAACTGCTATCGGTCCTAAACCAAAGCTGGAAAAGGGCATTACTGGTACCAGTACCAAAAACAGGAAAGGATAAAACAGATCCAAATGGATACAGGCCCATCAGCCTACTGAGCTGTGTCGGCAAGCTGATGGAACGGATGATAAACACCAGACTGATGTGGCATCTGGAAGAAAAACGAATACTAATTCCACAGCACGCCGGCTTTAGACAGCACAGATCCACTGAGGACCAGGTCATCCTCATAGCCCAGGAGATAGAAGATGCCTACCAGGCACAGAAACACACAGTAGCTGTTTGGGTGGATCTGGAAAAGGCATTTGACAAAGTCTGGAAAGACGGACTTAGAGTCAAGCTAAGAAGAAGTGATGTTTGTGGGAAAATGTACAAATGGATCAACCACTACCTCAAAGAAAGAACGGCCAGAGTCCAAGTTCAAAGGCAGAGGAGCAAAAAGGTGACACTCGAGCAGGGAGTACCCCAAGGGGGAGTACTGTCACCCACACTCTTCCTGGTATATATAAACGATATTACAGAGAATATACCAAGAAGAGTCCATAGCTCAATGTTTGCAGACGATCTGGCTATGTGGACCTCTGAAAAGAATCTCACCATAGAAAGAAATCGGATGCAGACGGCCCTAACATCGCTGGAAGAGTGGGCGAACTCATGGCTGGTCAAAATAAACGAGGAGAAAACCACATGCACAATATTCTCGCTCTCATTAAAACCCCAAAATACAAAATTAAGTCTAAATGGCAAATTCCTGCAGCCAAACGACAACCCAAACTATCTGGGAGTCACATTTGATCGGCGCATGACATGGAAAAGTCAGATTGAGAGAAACCGAATGAAAGCCAGAGAAAGAATGGCAATCATGAGGAAACTTGCTGGCACAAGCTGGGGAGCAGACGAAGGCATACTAAAGAAACTGTACACTGGAAGAGTGAGACCAGTTCTCGAGTATGGCATTGCGGCATGGACAACAGCAGCGAAGGCGAACTTCGATAAAGTTAGCAAACTTCAAAACCAAGCCATGAGAATTATAAAAGGTGGCATGAAGTCAACGCCAATTGTAGAACTTGAAAAGATTACAAAACTGCAATCCATGACCGATAGAAGAGACTGCAGAGCCCAGCTGCAATAAGAGAAACTCCGAAGACAGACTGACCGACCATCCATTGCACCAGAGACTAAACAATTTGGGAAATGGGAAACTAAAGCGGAGAAACTTTGCAGAAATAGCCAAAGCAAAGATGCACGAAGATCCCATAAACGCAATAACAACACCAAAACCCATCACTACTGTACGAAAACCTACCTGGAGGCAGGATATATTTCCAGAGGTGGTAGAAAATATACCAGGTATTGCAAATAAAAACTGCCAGACTGAAAAAGAAAGGAGAGATACTACCCTAAGCTTCATAACGAAAAGCTACCCAAGCATGGACTGGACCCATGCATACACCGACGGTTCTGTAACAAACACAACACAGAACGGAGGGGCAGGAGCATTCCTGAACCTACCAAATGTCAGAAAAATAACACTGTCATTCGCTACTGGTAAGTACACAAGCAATTTCAGAGCGGAGGCAGAGGCACTGAGGGCGGCAGTGGAAGAAATGGTGACACACAGTGAAAATGAAAGCCATATAGTCCTGCTTACAGATGCTCTCGCCGTAGTCACAGCGCTAAAAAGCCAGAAAAATACTGAGCTTAATGACTTAAGAGCAGCACTCTGCAAACTGTGCCAGCAGTCCGCACCAAAAAGGGTAGTGGTACAGTGGGTCCCATCACACTGCAACATCCAAGGCAACGAGGAGGCAGACAGACTGGCAAAAGAAGGTGCAAGACTACCACAAACAGATACTAGTATGACGTACGAAGAGTCAAAACGGCTTGTCAAAGCCAGATACATGACCAAATGGGAAACCGAACATACTGGTTACACCAAAAACGATGCCTATTACCAGTTAAACCGAAGAGAGCAGGTCGTTGTCTTCAGACTTCGCACTGGCCACAATAGACTGAGGTACCACCTATTCAACAAATTGAAGATAGGGTGTACCGACGAATGCCCGTGCGGTACTGGTAAAATGACCGCTGAACATCTGCTGCAGAACTGCCCGACATACGAGGATCAGAGAGAGCAGATGTGGCCATCACCAGTGGAACTGCAAGACAAGCTCTATGGCAGTGGCGACAGCCTCAGGATGACCGCCGCTTTTTCGAAAAAATAATGGTTACTGTCTGACTGCGTACGCAGAAGACGAAGAAGAAGAAGACATATAAAGATCGTGTCACGAACGTAGAAATACGACAGAGAGTTGAAAACGCTATTGGCCCTTTTGAAGATCTGTTCACAACAATCAAGAGACGAAAGATGGCCTGTGCGGGCACGTCGCGAGGTCCAACGGAATTTCCACCTCGATACTCTTTGGTTCCGTGCCGGGAATGAGAGGGCGAGAACGTCCAAGGAAGAGGTGGGTGGACAACATCACTGAGTGGTCAAGCCTTCGTCCTGGTGAGATACGACAAGCGGCGGCTGACAGAGAAAGATGGCGTGGGATTTTGGGAGTGTCTTCAAGTGTGCTCCAACGACCTGATGGGTTACAGGATGAACTGAACTGATACAGCAGCAATGATTACAAGCAATGCTATTACGGCATGGATCAAGTCTCACACTGATTCTAACCCTTATCATGTTATGTCTCCAATGTTAGGCGTATAGACTTATTCACCTGTCTGATTGTGTGATCACACTCTCAACTCTATCAAATAATGACTGCACCGAAACCTCGCTTAGTGTCTTTGATGGAAATGTAGGGAGTACAGGAGTTGACCACCACACCTGAGTATTTGTGCAGGGCTAGTACAAGTCTCTGACACTGCATCCTTGTCAGCAGTGAGTGCTATTGGATTATCTTTGCCTCATCTCTCCACAATCATTTACCTTGCATCTTTTTTAACATCTGCATCCATTAGCAGTCATATAACAATGTACATCTCTCTTTCTGTTCTTCCTCTCTCTCTCTCTCTCCCTACTTTGGTTTCTTGTTTCTCTGTACTATCAATAAACAAATTTGACCAACTAATGTGTGACAAAAATGAACTGTTGTGATCATATAAGAAATTCCAGTGTTCACTGCCCACTGCTAGGCGCAACACAAAATACACAAGGAAGTAAAGCTCACGAACAAAAACTAGCCTTGAAAATCTGCCAACCGTAACGGCAATTCCAACAACAAACTATTGGTTATGTTAAGGTAAGAATGTAAAAATACATTGCCAACTCGCTGTTCATACTCATGGATGTATCAAATAATACAAAAACTGCAGTCGGGGATGAAGTGGTAGAATCTTTACTATAAGAGAGAGATCTCAGCTTTTGTGAAATGAGGGTAGCCAGTTCCCTTGCTCGCTGTCTTGACTTAATTACATATTAGAGATAGATAAATTTAGTTCTATATCAGTAATTACTGGCACATATGAGGTACTAGAAACTTCATTGTTCGGATGCACACACGAATCCATACACTGACCAATACGCCCTTATACCGCCTTAAAGACTACGGTCGGGGGGGGGGGGGGGGGGGGCGAGCCTTTGTCAATAGAATCCAGAAAGGCAATCCTTAATTGGAACCAACAACTTTAGCTTTTGTTAAAACCACTTCTTGTCCCTATGTTATATTTTTTCTAACAGTAAATCAGGTTCTCAGTTACAGCTGGGTTAGTTGGAACCACCATCCGTAAGCGCTTGTCCCAACGCAGCAATGCTGTTTGCGTCTAGCCCGCTAAGAAGGAAGCCCTTCTGTCGACTACATCCAGCTCATACCGGAGCTAGGATTAGTACGGGGACATCTGCTCCTGTAGAAGAATGTCGACGAAAATCAATGCAAGGGATTTAACCCATTAAATGTAAAAATAAGTCATATTTAGAGTTATCCCATCATAAAAAATTCGCGTGAGAGGTTCTGGCTTGGGCATCTCCCCTCTTTATCCAGGTACAACCTAGAACGAGTGAGCTATGGCCCTACACCAGAACCACATGGACGTATACATTGGCATCTGTACACTGAAGGCGATAGGTGTTAATTATCCACCCGACCAAATTTCTCACGCTTGTTGTCGTCCTCGTGCACGACATATGGGGAGGAACAGCTCGCGACCCCAGGCGCTCGCCTCGCGGCGATTGTGACAGCAAAGCCGTGCTTATCACAAGAGCTGAACCTTGAACCTTGACCGGCGTCGAAGTCATGGAGCGAACTAGACAAGTAACTGGCAGAAGACAACACTGGCTGCTCCTGTAGCTGTTAATAGTAATGTTACAGTTAACATATATGCTGAGGCCTGTTTAAACTAGCTCTGTTGTGGTAACAACGTCTTGCATATTGTTTTTAAAATGAATCTAATAATATCAATAAAATGCAACTAAATGTTATAAATTACCCAAGAGTAGAGTTTGTCTAGAATGCTGCATTAAACAAACACAAACTATTAGAATGGTTTGCTTATTTGCGTGTAATTATTAAAGTATGTATATTATTGTGATGCATTTATTACTTCCCTTTCTTTTGAATACATAACCATTGTGAGGAAGTAAACATTGTGCATGTAAATACAGTTCACTACTAGGCCGTGAAACTATTATCTAGTTAACCGAAGATTCTGTGCTGTCAGTTGTTTATGAATAAGCGTGCTTATATTGCGTGTGTGCTACTTCATAAATTGTTCAGCTTTGGATATAATGAATATATGAAAGAAAAGGTATGTAAACTTTCTTTTTATACATTTGTTGAAGATAGTTAATCTCACTGTGGATATCCAAACTTTAAACTGTACTTTTTCTAGAACAGCACACCCCTTACCATCATTATAATAACACCAGTGATATGGAATCGTGCATGTTCACTGATTGCTGAATAAATGTAAATGTAATAGTCATAATATGTCATTTGAAATACGTAAAAATCAAAATGAATCTTATTCTAGTGTATGAATTTTCATTGTTAATTTTTTAATTCACAATATACATAAGTTGGCATGTTCAAGAATGTAAACAAACAGCTGCTAAAGTACACATTCATGCTGTCCTATGTTTTGATGAAATTGCATGTTGCACACATTCGGTATATTCAAATAATGGCACTATTAACAGAAACAAAAAGGCAAAGGCCTGGCAGTAATACATACCTTATTATCAGACATATATTTGCACATATGTCGGCACTACGTCTTGTGCCGAATACATTTCCAGGCAGAAAGAAAATTAGTTTGGTCATCTCATGAGAATGCACCCTCATCATCTTCAACTGGTGGCTTACAGTGCTGGTAGATCTGCTTACAGGGTAAGGAGATGGCTGCGAGGTAGGTGGATAGAAAACATTACAGTGATTGTGCAATGACAAGGGCTCACATTGACCGACGCAACGCACTTGGCGCAGGATAGATGACGTAAGCGCCCCACAATGCTAAATGGCACAAGTGGAAAGAAAACTAACTAACTAATTTCCACATACACATATTTCTTTGTGTGTTTGTGTGTAAGCTCTACATTATAGACGAATTTTAATAAACGTTATAATACATTTTACATATTGTTCCTGATGGTTTTTAACAAAATGAAGCTTTAGAATTGCTTGCAGAACCACTTTGTTTGGTTTTGTTGTTGATGCAACAATTTAGCTACTTCCAACTCAGTAGGAGGTTGGTTTATTTTTAAATGTTGGAATGTCCAAACCTAAGGCTATGAGAGTCTTCAATGCTATTGAGGTTTACATGTTCACATCAAGATAATATGTAGGAACTTAAAGACTGGTGTTGATGTGTTAACTTGGGGATAGTAAGATACTATGTAGTAGATTAAAACTTGGTGTCAGTCTGCTAACATGTGGATAGTAAGATAATATGTAGTAGATTAAAACTTGGTGTCAGTCTGCTAATATGTGGATAGTAAGATACTATGTAGTAGATTAAAACTTGGTGTCAGTCTGCTAACATGTGGATAGTAAGATACTATGTAGTAGATTAAAACTTTGTGTCAGTCTGCTAACATTTGGATATTAAGATACTATGTGGTAGATTAAAACTTAGTACTAGGCTGTTGATGTGTGGTTAAAGTGATCATATGTAGAACATTAACGCTCTCAATTTCGGTCCACTAACATGTTAAAAGTATTCTTTCTTCTTTGCTTTCAGGATCCTTTTGTCATGTTATAACTACAGACCAGTTGTCAATATGATGTGTGTAGTCTTCACCAGATCAGAGTTGCTGCACAGCAACTATTGCCTCAGCTCCACGCTCTCTGACTACATCTGACATCTCACTTCGCTACAAAAGAAGTATTCCTGTAGAATATTTTCAGAATTCTGTTCCACATGGGCACTCATCAGTGTATGAGATCTTTAGTCAGTATAATTTTCTAGTATTCTTCAGTGTCAAGTTTTCAAGTGAAATAAGGTAATTTGTTGGTTTCTTTTGAGTTAGTGAATTCTCTCCGTTGGTGTATTTAATGATTACTGCTGATGTTTAGATGTCTCTATGTATGAAGTAAGATAATGCTAGTATTTGTTTGTTAATTTGTGGGTAGTAACATGATGTGCAGGATAGTAGAGCTCGCCTTTGGTCTGTTAGCATGTGAGTAGGAAGATACTATATAGGACCTTAAAGCTCAGGGTCGGCTTACATCTTGTATCACGCTGCTACTATATAGGACCTTAAAGCTTGGGGTCGGCTTACATCTTGTGTCACGCTGATACTGATACTATATAGGACCTTAAAGCTTGAGGTTGGCTTACATCTTGTGTCACGCTGATACTGATACTATATAGGACCTTAAAGCTTGAGGTCGGTTTACATCTTTTGTCATGCTGATACTATATAGGACCTTAAAGCTTGAGGTCGGCTTACATCTTTTGTCATGCTGATACTGTATAGGACCTTAAAGCTTGAGGTTGGCTTACATCTTGTGTCATGCTGATACTGATACTATATAGGACCTTAAAGCTTGGGGTCGGCTTCCATATTTGTCACGCTGATACAGATACTATATAGGACCTTAAAGCTTGGGGTAGGCTTACATCTTGTGTTACACTGATACTGATACTATATAGGACCTTAAGGCTTGGGGTCGGCTTCCATATTTGTCACGCTGATACAGATACTATATAGGACCTTAAAGCTTGGGGTCGGCTTCCATATTTGTCACGCTGATACAGATACTATATAGGACCTTAAAGCTCGATTTTGGCTTACATCTTTTCTCATGATGATACTATATAGGACCTTAAAGCTTGTTGTGAATCTGTTAACATGGTGACTGTTAAGATACTATGTGGACACTAATGTTCATGATTGGCCTTAACTTAACTTCATTATACTGGTTTAGAAGGTTCTGCAGAGTCTATATACAACCAGTTGATTGCTATTTGTGAATGCATTAACTGACTCTACTTCCAGTACATCCTGCGGCAATGCATTTTAGGAACTCACCACTCTCTTACTACAACATTTTTTACGAATATCTAATATGGACTTGTCTTTAAACAATTTGTAGCTGTGCCCTCTTGTTCTTGTAGCCGGCCATGTTTTAAAAATTGGTATAGTGTAATTTATTCTTCTCCATTAATTAATTTATAAAAGATCCGGTCAAGTTGTGTGACGCATAGGACATATGGTGTTAGGCTCATTTTATTTTGTAACCATCGGCATATAGTGGATGATGTGGTCAACATCACGCTGGCTGGCTTTATTTCCCAGATTTTTCTGGTACCCAATTTCGGTAGCTGAGTCGACCATAGGGGCCAGTTTGTGATTAGAAAAAAACAACTAAATTAATTTATACACTTGTATTAATTCGCCGGTCTGATAACACGTGGTCGATAAGATACTGCTTAGGACAGTATTTTTTTTAAAATGTTGTTGTTGTTGACATTTGCCTTATTTCACTATTCCCGAAGACGGTGTGCGTTGCACTACGGTTTTTATTTTGCACCTGTTAGCCAAGTGCATCCGACTTTAGCATGCATTTTATTTTAGTGTCTGCTTCCACCTACATTTTCTAAGGATTTGCTTCTCCAGGGTAACGGCTGGTGCTGTAATGGGCATCGAACCCAGCACCCTCAGTTTGTAAGCTGTGTCAATTAACCACTAGCCAACTCCATCCTCGCTTAAGACAGTAAAATTCTTTATCGGTCTATATCTGTTGACATGTAGATACAAAGAGACCACAGAACAACAAAGATTGGTGTCAGTCTATGAACATGTGCATAGAAAGTTAATAGGTATGACATTATATCTCGGTGCTGGTCTGTTAACATGGGGACAGATGACATTATATCTCGGTGCTGGTCTGTTAACATGGGGACAGATGACAAATTTCGGTGCTGGTCTGTTAACATGGGGACAGATGACATATCTCGGTGCTTGTCTGTAAAATTAGGGGACAGTAAGACACTTTGTAGGATGTTAAAGCTCGGTGTTAGTCTCTTTACATATGGAAAGAAAAATACTATGCTAGTTAGTTAGTTTAGTTAGTTTTCTTTTCACTTGTGTCGTTGAACGTCGTGGGAAGCTTAAGTCGTCTATTCTGTGCCAAGTGCGTTGTGTCGGTCAATGTGAGCCCTTGTAGCTGCACAATCACTCTATCATCTATCCACCTACCTCACAGCCGCCCCCTTGTCCTGTAGCCAAATCTGCCAGCACTGTAAGCTATCTGTGGAAGCTTATGAGGGTACATTTTCATGAGATGACGAAACCAACTTATTTTCTGCCTGGAAATGTAAACGGCACAAGACGTAGTGCGGTCCATACTATGAATGTCGTCGATCCACATTCTGTCTTTCTTGGTAACACTGATGACCTTCCTTTCACAAGTCAAAATTCTGCTCCCACATGCCCTAGACAGAGGCCATGTTTGACACTGGCAGCACAGAGTCTGCATAAATATACTGTTTGTCAGCTGTTGCTTTGTTGCCAAACTAATGCTCGGGTTCCTAAGCCTTGGTGACAGCTGATAAGTTACCGCAGATGCTTTCTGACACCTAGTCTCAATTTTCTTGTTGATCTTGCCGTCTGCCGAACAAATACTGCCCACATACTTGAACTCATTGAAATACTTTGAAGGATATTAAATCTCAGAGTTAGTCTGTTAACATGGGAATAGTAAATACTTTGTTGGATATTAAATCTCAGAGTTAGTCTGTTAACATGGGGATAGTAAATACTATGTTGGATATGAAATCTCAGAGTTAGTCTGTTAACATGGGGATAGTAAATACTTTGTTGGATATTAAATCTCAGAGTTAGTTTGTTAACATGGGGATAGTAAATACTATTTTGGATATTAAATCTCAGAGCTAGTCTGTTAACATGGGGATAGTAAATACTATGATGGATATTAAATCTCAGTTGGATCAAATCTGTTGACATACAGATACTATGATGATGTTATGTAGAACAATAAAGATAGATGTCAGTCTGCTAACATGGATACAGTAAAATGCTATGTAGGACAATAAATATTGGTGTCAGTATGTTAACATGGATACAGTAAAATGCTATGTAAGACATAAAAGCTTGGTTAGGTCTGTTAACATGATGTTAATTTGTTGCCATGTGGAAAGTAAGATAATATGTAGGATGTTAAAGGTTATTGTCAGTCTTTTTACATGCAAAATGTAAGATTCTATTTTTAACAGTAAGGCTCTGTGTAGGTTTTAAAAACATGTGGATAGTATGATATTATTTAGGATATTAAAGATTGCTGTCAGTCTGTTAACATGTGGGCATCAAGATAACACGAGTTCACTAACAAACGGTGTTAGTTTGTTACAAATGTGGATAGTACGATATTATATAGGACATTTAAATTCACCATTGGTCTGTTCGGAATTTGGATAGTAAGATATTATGTAGAACATTACAATTCAACATTGGTCTGTTAGGAATTTGGATAGTAATATATTGTGTAGAACATTAAAATTCAACATTGGTCTGTTAGAAATTTGGATAGTAAGATATTATGTTAGTTACTTAGTTTTCTTTCCACTTGTGCCGTTTAGCATCGTGGGGAGCTTGAGTCGTCTATCCTGCACCAAGTGCGTTGTGTCGGTCAATGTGAGCCCTTGTCATTGCCCAATCACTCTGTCATCTATCCACCTACCACGCAGGCCGCCCCCTTGCCCTGTAACCAGATCTATCTACCAGCATTGTAAGCCATCAGTGGAAGATGTAAGACACTAAAATTCAACATTGGTCTGTTAGAAATTTGGATGGTAAGATATTATGTAGGACATTAAAATTCAACATTAGTCTGTTAGAAATTTAGAAAGTAAGATATTATGTCATCATCATCATGTAGCATGTCCTTTGTAGAACGTCGCTCCCATCACAGTCTATCTGAAAGAAACTCGTTCCCTTGCCAAGACACCAGCTTCCGCCACTGTCATACTCAGGCATTCCTGGATATCTTGGTGCCATCGTCTTCTTGGTCTACCCCTTCCTCTTTTGCCTGGCACCATACCTTCCATCACCGTTCTCTCAAGACCATTGTGTCTCTTGATGTGACCAAAGTATTTGCATTATCTAGCCAAAATGGAATTGATAAACCAGTTCTCCTCTATGCTCAACTCTTGCCGAATGTCTACATTTGTTCTTTTCTCTGTCCAGGGTAATCTGAGGATCTTTCTGTAACATTTTGCCTCGAAGGATTCGATTCTTTGTCTAGAAGTTTTGGTAATCGTCCATGCTTCACAACCATAAGCTGCCACAAGAAATACACAGGCTCTAAAGACTTTTACTTTTATCATTTTGTTGGTGCCCTGCCATAATTTCTTCAGGCTGTTCAGTCTCTGCATTGCCATAGCTAGTCTTCATCTGATTTCTTTCGAGCAGTCACCATTTTTTTCAATTCTGGAGACCAGATATTCAAAATGTGTGACCTGATCTATTTCCTCACCACCCACTGTAAATTTAGCTGCCATTGTGTTTTATTATGTAGGACATTAAAATTCAACATTGGTCTGTTAGAAATTTGGATAGTAAGATATTATGGCCATGTCTGAAGGTCAAAGGGACTTGCAGATACCATATTACAGGGCACAGTATAGGGCAAGCAAAGATGAGGATCTCTGAGAAAATTAATGGAAGATAACATCTATGAATAGACTAACCTACGACTCAAGGAGGCACAAAAAGCAACTGCAGACAGAGAGGGATGGCGCAGGATTGTGGAGGTGTCAGTAGGAGTGCCCCAACAATCTCAAGAGATCACATGATGAACTGAACTGAACGGAGACACTATGTAGGACAGTAAAGATTGATGTTGATCTGTTAAAATATGAATCGGAATATTGAAAATGTTGGTCAATGTTTCTCATGGTAGGTCTACTAACATGTGGATAATAAAGTACTATTAGGTCAGGTCATACCATAACCGGTGAGGTCAATGGGGCACACATGAAGACTCCCTCACAACTTCACGCCATCCTTCTCTATCAGCAGCCGCTGCCTGTGCCTCTTCTGGTCGGAGATTGGTCCATTTTTTTAATGTTGTCCTCCCACCTCTTTTTGGGACGACTTCTTCGTCGTCTGCCTTGCACCTTTCCGTGCAGGATCGTATTTGCAAGACTATTTGATCTCGATATGTGACTGTACCCAAACAAGTTTCCTTCTTTTGACAATTGCCAAGAGGTCTTCAAAAGGGCCTACACAGTATATTAATGCTCAGGTTCCGTCTGTTAACATGTGGATAATAAGAGAATAGGTAGGAAAGTAAAGTTCAGTTTTGGTCTACATCTTAGGACAAGTAGATAGTGAAATACTATCTAGGTCATGTGGATAGTGAAATACTATCTAGGTCATGTGGATAGTGAAATACTATGTAGGTCATGTGGATAGTGAAATACTATCTAGGTCATGTCGATAGTGAAATACTATCTAGGTCATGTGGAGTTTATGATGGTGAATCTAAATGGACCTCTACTGCCACAAGTTAAACCTACTAAAGCCATTGATAAATGGTACTTCAGTGCAAAAACTACCAAGCATGTGCAAGGACACAAACGCCATGCCTCTAATAGCAATACATTTTTTCTTAATATGAAAAATGCTAATACTATTTAAGTTTTACAATATATTTTGGTTTGGTACACATTGTTCTGTAGAAATAACGGTGAAATAGTGCCTAGTTAAAATTGTTAACTTAAATTGAAGGACTGGTGAGCCGCTCTAAAAGTGTTTAAGCCATGTTCTTGGCCGGAAGCAAGGATGACCTATTTTTAAACCAAAATTCAAAGCTGTTCTGTGGATTTTGCTTATTTAGTCTTAATAAAAAATCAGTGATGCTACAAGGATAGACATTTAGAAGTATACTGCCATTCGGGGAACTTGGCTTGGCTTGGCTTCGTTCACTCTCAATCTCCCGCTACTAAACCCTAAAAGGGCTTAAGCAGCAGAATGTAATCCAGAGAAAGGAATACGTTGTGTCGTAGTTTACAGCTTGACTGCGATATTTGCACCTTTCCGTCCAACACATCCGACTTCAGCAAGCATTTTTTTAGTACCGGAATAGCATTCCCTCTTCGATCCCTTCTCCTTAGCCAGTCTGCTCTGTTCCAGCCTGTTATCCATGATCATTGCGTGGAGATGTAGAAGGGTCTTGGCAGCTCTGGTTCGCTGGCCCTGACTCTAGCAGTCAGCTATGGGTCGATGACCCCTGCAGCTCATGCGCTGCATACGGGGAGTTGAGATGCTAGTCTAGCCAGGCACAACATACTGACCAGGACGTCGTGTCAGGGTCAGGCACAACACACTGACCAAGACCATAATCTCGCTTCCATGTAGTCTTCCCTGGAAACAGGCTGTTTTCAAGCAGTCTTGCTGACGAAGTGTAATCTCCGTAATAGTGCGCAACACGCAGATGTAAAACCGTCAGAAAGGCCACCTTCATCGCCATGACAGAGACGGGACGAAAGCTACCACAGCCTGCCACTTAACTCTTTTCAGGGCGCACAAAAGAGTAAACTTACTCACTGTGGGCATTGAACAACAACATCCTCCGTCTTAATTGTACGCTGTCAGGCGTCAACTTGAATTTGTTCGAAGAAAGTAGCGGTCATCCTGAGGCTGTCAGACGTCATTTTGAATTTGTTAGAAGAAAGAAGCGGTCATCCTGAGGCTGTCAGACGTCAATTTGAATTTGTTCGAAGAAAGAAGCGGTCATCCTGAGGCTGTCAGACATCAAGTTGAATTTGTTCGAAAAAAGAAGCGGTCATCCTGAGGCTGTCCGACGTCAATTTGAATTTGTTCGAAGAAAGCAGCAGTCATCGTGAGGCTGTCGACACTGCCGTAGAGCTTGTCTAGTGTTGGCACTGGTGATGGCCACATGTACTTTCTCTAGTCCTCGTATGTCGGGTAAATTTGCAGCAGATGTTCTGGAGTAATTTTCCCTGTACCACAGGTGCATTCATCAGTAGCACCTATCTTCAGTTTATTGAATAGATGGTACCTTAGTCTGTTGTGGCCTGTGCGGAGTCTTCTTTCTTCTTCTTCTGCGTACGCAGTCAGACAGTAACCATTATTTTTTCTAAAAAAGCGGCAGTCATCCTGAGGCTGTCGCCACTGCCATAGAGCTTGTCTTGCAGTTCCACTGGTAATGGCCACATCTGCTCTCTCTGATCCTCGTATGTCGGGCAGTTCTGCAGCAGATGTTCAGCGGTCATTTTACCAGTACCGCACGGGCATTCGTCGGTACACCCTATCTTCAATTTGTTGAATAGGTGGTACCTCAGTCTGTTGTGGCCAGTGCGAAGTCTAAAGACAACGACCTGCTCTCTTATGTTCAACTGGTAATAAGCATCATTTTTTGTGTAGCCAGTATGTTCTGTTTCCCACTTGTCCATGTATCTGGCCCTAATAAACCTTTTGGACTCTTTGTAGGTCACACTAGAATCTGGTTGTGGTAGTCTTGCACCTTCTTTTGCCAGTCTGTCTGCCTCCTCGTTGCCTTGGATGTTAAAGTGGGATGGAACCCACTGTACCCCTACTATTTTGGTTGTGGACTGCTGGCATAATTGACAAAGTACTGTTCTTAAGTCATTAAGTTATTCATTTATCTGGCTTTTTAGTGCTGTAACCACAGACAGGGCATCTGTAAACAAGCAAAAACATCCAGTCGCAAATTTCCGTGTTTCGTTCAAAAAGTACTCCCGTCTCAAAGCTGTAATTCAGTTACAAGCTAGTTAAACGGATATTTCGTGTTAAAAAAAGGAAAACTGGACCGCTCCACACCGATTGGTTTAATGGTGTGTAATGTGTTGTTGGATGCCCGTGATGAATTACGTTACTATTTTGTGAGCCTGTCGGTCGTTAGGTGACGTGTTGCAGTAGCTTTCTTCACTTACCAAGTGTTCTGATGAAGGTGGATCGGGATCCTAGAAAAGAGATTACGCTCACTACTACGGAAACACGTTGCTTACCACATCGTTAGCCAGTGTGAGACAGTCTGTTTTCGAGGAGAACTGCATGGAAGTGGAGGGGGAAGGGGTGGGGGGGGGAGGGAGAGGTCCTTCGTCAGTGTGTTTGCCTGACCCTAACTAACATTGTCTGATCAGTATGTTTTACCTGTCCATGACTAACATTGTCTGTTCAGTATATTTTACCTGACTCTGACTAACATTGTCTGATCGGTATGTTTTACTTGTCCCCACATCGTCCGATCAGTATGATTTACCTGACCCCGGCTAACATTGTCTGATCAGTATGTTTTACCTGACCCTGGATAACATTGTCTGATCGGTATGTTTTACCTGACCCTGGATAACATTGTCTGATCGGTATGTTTTACCTGACCCTGGATAACATTGTCTGATCAGTATGTTTTACCTGACCGGGCGTAGGTCTCCTTTCCCTATGCCCAATGTGGATTCGATGTTGTCATATTTCAGTGGCGATTCAATAAATATTTCGTTTTCCTGTAAAACAAATGGAAAGAATCTACTTCATTATTAACTGATGAGTTTAAAGAGCACATTCATGTCTTTGGAGAATGTGACAGTATTATTATATATCTACTTCTGCATGAAGCTAATAGGGCTCGTTTGCATCATGACATCCAAGAACCTAAAAAGATAAATCCACTTATACACAAAACTAATCTACTATAAATATATCAAAGTTCGCGTTAACAAATTCGCTTTTACATAAAACTGGTCTTTTATAACAGTAAAGTAACAGTAGGCCGAGAGATGATTATTTTGAAAGACAGCCATGTGTGTAGAAACGGTAAGGCCGAAAATTGATGTTTTGACAGAGATCTCAGTGTGTAATAACTGTGTGGCACAGACTTGACTGTTTTGACAGAGATCTGTGCGTGGTAGATTAATTAAATTATTGAATTTTTGTATTGCTGTTTGTGTTGACAGAATTATAACTTTTAGAACACAAGTGAGACAAATTGTCATATATTTTATCTTATTAGTACTACTGGTCTACTAAAATAGCAATACCACGCAAACAAATCAAACTAGAACCTTCAAACTTGACACTTCCACAGAAACTAAGATAAAACTTTCAAACTCTCACAGCTGACCACATACATTAAGTTAGAGCTTTCAAACTTTCACAGTAGTCCACAGAAATCATGCTAGAATGTTCTTCTTCTTCTTCGTACGCTGTCACACGTCAACTTGAATTTGTTCGAAGAAAGCAGCTGTCATCCTGAGGCTGTCGACACTGCCATATAGCTTGTCTAGTGTTGGCACTGGTGATGGCCACATGTGCTTTCTCTGGTCCGTGTATGTCAGGCAATTTTACAGCGAATGTTCAGTGGTCTTTTTCCCTGTACCACAGGTGCATTCGTCAGTGCCCCCTATCTTCAGTTTATTGAACAGATGGTACCTCAGTCTGTTGTGGCCTGTGCGGAGTCTGAAGACCATGACCTGCTCTTTTCTGTTCAACTAGTAGTAGGCATCATTTTTTGTGTAGCCAGTATGTTCTGTTTCCCATTTGGCCATGTATCTGGCCCTAATAAACCTTTTGGACTCTTCGTAGGTCACACTAGAATCTGGCTGTGGTAGTCTTGCACCTTCTTTTGCCAGTATGTCTGCCTCATCGTTGCCTTGGATGTTACAGTGGGATTGAACCCAATGTACCGCTACTCCTTTTGGTGCGGACTGCTGGCATAGTTGACAGAGTACTGCTCTTAAATCATTAAGTTCAGTATTTTTCTGGCTTTTTAGTGCTGTAAACAGGACTATCTGGCTTTCATTGCTTTTACTGCAGCCTTCAGTGCCTCTGCCTCCGCTCTGAAATTGCTTGAGAATTTTCCAGTTGCCACTGACAGTGTTATTTTTCTACCATTTGGTAGGCTCAGGAATACCCCTGCCCCTCCATTCTGTGTTGTGTTTGTTACAGAACCGTCAGTGTATGCATGGGTCCAGTCCATGCTTGGGTAGTTTTCCGCTATGTACATCAGGGTTATGTCTCTTCTTTCTGTTTCAGATTGGCTGTTCTTATTTCCAATAGCTGGTATATTTTTCACCACCTCCGGATTGATATACTGCTTCCATGTGGATGTGCGTACAGTAGGGATGGGCTTTGGTGTTGTTATGGTGCTCAAAGGGTCTTCGCTCATCTTTGCTTTGGCAATTTCTGCAAAGTTTCTCTGCTTTAGTTTCCCTTTTCCAACTCTATTTACTCTCTGTTGCATTGGATGGTCTGTCAGTCTCCTTAGTTTCTCCGTTGCTGCTGGGCTCTGCAGTCTCTTCTGTCGGTCATGGATTGCAGATTTGTCATCTTTTCAAGTTCTACAATTGGCGTTGACTTCATGCCTCCTGTTATAACTCTCATGGCTTGGTTTTGAAGCTTGCTAATTGTATCAAAGTTCGCCTTTGCTGCTGTTGCCCATGCCGCAATGCCATACTCTAGAACTGGTCTCACTCTTCCAGTGTACAGTTTCTTAAGTATTCTTCCATCTGCTCCCCAGCTTGTGCCAGCAAGTTTCTTCGTGATTGCCATTCTTTGTCTGGCTCTCATTCAGTTTTCTTTCGATCTGACTTTTCCGTGTCATGCGCTGATCAAATGTAACGCCCAGGTAGTTTGGTTCGTCGTTTGGCCGCAGATATTTGCCGTTAAGACTTATTTTGGTGTTCTGTGGTTTATTTGAAAGCGAGAATATCGTACATGTTGTTTTTTCTTCATTTATTTTGACCAGCCATGATTTCGCCCACTCCTCCAACGATGTTAGGGCCTGTATCATCCGATTGTTTGCTACGGTGAGAATTTTATCAGAGGTCCACATAGCCAGATCGTCTGCAAACATGGAGCTGTGGACTCTTCTTGGTATACTCTCTATGACGTTGTTTATATACACCAGAAAAAGTGTGGGTGACAGTACTCCTCCTTGGGGTACTCCTTGCTCCAATGTCACTTTTTTGCTCATCTGCCCTTGTACTTGAACTCTGGCTGTTCTGTTTTCGAGGTAGTGGCTGATCCATCTGTGCATTTTTCCAGATGTTTAATTTCTTCGTAGCTTGACTTTAAGTCCCTCTTTCCACACCTTGTCAAATGCCTTCTCTAGATCCACCCAAACCGCTACTGGATGCTTTTTCTCTTGGTAAGCATTATTTATTTCCTGTGCTATGAGAGTGATCTGGTCCTCAGTGGATCTGTGTTGTCTAAATTCTGCTTGCTGTGCAATGAGTATGTGTTTTTCTTCCAGGTGCCACATCAGTCTGGTGTTTATCATACGCTCCATCAGTTTACCTACACAGCTCAGTAAACGGATAGGCCTGTATCCATTTGGATCTGTTCTATCTTTTTCTTTCTTTGGTACGGGTATAAGTACAGCATCTTTCTATGCCTGCGGTACAATTCCCCTTTTCCAGCTTTGGCTCAGGACTGACAGTAACTTCCTTTTTGCTGTTTGGCCCAACCTCATCAGCATTTCATTTGTTACCCCATCTTTTCCGTGCGATTTATTTTTCTTTAAAGTTCTCATGGCCACATTTATTTCATTCATCGTTAAGCTAGAACGTTCAAACTTTCATAGCTGTTCACATAAAAAGAGCTAGAGCCTTAAAACTTTCACAGTAGTCCACAGAAGTCAAGTTAGAACATTCAAACTCTCGCAGTTGTACACATAAACCAAGCTAGAACATTCAAACCTTCGCCGTAGTTCATAGAAATCAAATTAGATCTTCCAAATTCACAGTAATCTACAGAAATCAAGTTATATAGGACCTTCAAACATTCACAGTAGTCCACAGAAACAAAGAAACTTACTTGGGATACCATCAATTGCGACCACTCCCAGTATATGCCTTGTTAAGAATGACTGTACATATGTAGCTGATTCGAGCATCTATTACAAACGAAAATGTGTAGCAATGAAAAATGCGACGGCGAATTCTGACCGACTAATGACCACGAGTCATGGTCTGGTGGCTGGAAAAGTGAGAAAGTAGACTTAATGCGTGTCAATGAGCAGGTGTGTTAAGTTAGCTAGCTTTAACCGCATCCATTTTACCGGCCTTTTACGTCTTTTCTTTGGTGGTCACAAAGCCATTTTCTATCTTATCCAAGTATCTCTAGATGTTGACCTAATCTTATTCAAGTATCTCTAGATGTTGACCTAATCTTATCCAAGTATCTCTAGACGTAGACATAATCTTACCAAGTATCTGTAGACGTAGACATGATCTTGTCCAAATATCTCTAGACGTAGACATAATCGTATCCAAGTATCTCTAGACGTAGACATGATCTTGTCCAAGTATCTGTAGATATAGACATAATCGTATCCAAGTATCTCTAGATGTAGACATAACCTTATCCAAGTATCTTTAGACGTAGACATAATCTTATCCAAGTATTTCTAGATGTAGACCTAACCTTATCCAAGTATATCTAGACGTAGACATGATCTTGTCCAAGTATCTCTAAGACGTAGACATGATCTTATTCAAGTATCTCTAGACGTAGACAATCTTATCCAAGTATCTGTAGACGTAGACCATCTTATCCAAGTATCTGTAGACGTAGACATGATCTTATCCAAGTATCTCTAGACGTAGACAATCTTATCCAAGTATCTGTAGACGTAGACATGACATTATCCAAGTATCTCTTGACATAGACATGATCTTATTCAAGTGTCTTTAGACGTAGACATAACCTTATCCAAGTGTTTCTAGACGTAGACATAACCTTATCCAAGTATCGCTAAACGTTAACCACATTTTCATTTCTCATAGAGTGGATTCCTGAGCACTACCACACATGACAACGTCAAGGTAGACAGACTAGCAAAGAAGGGATAAAGACAAGAACTTCCGCACGCTTCGACATTCCTACAATAGCCAAACAGCTCATACCAGCAAACAAAGAGACGTGTCTGAACAGATAGACTATGGTAACAAACGGGAATGGAGATCCCAAACGGCAAGCCCCAATCTAAATTACAGCATCAATCAACTCACATAGAAAGAATCATAATACCATTTTCTGGATGAGAGACAGACACATTCCACGTAACACGTACCTGAACATAATCCAACCACAACACACACCACAGTGTCAGCTGTGTACACACCCATATGCCACAGTTGGTCATTATCTCTTTAAGTGATCGGCGCTCAACGATGTTAGGAGAATGCTTCTTCCTATGAAGCCAGATAAATGGAACATTATGTATGGCACTAGACAACAACTAACAACCACGTCCAGACGACAGTATATGGCATTGGGTTGAAGGGTGTGAGCACCGATGCTTCTGGATCCGTAACAAAGTCTGGTCAGGCAAAACATACTGATCGGACATGTTAGTCAGGGTCAGGTAAAATAACAGTAAAACAACAACAAATTATTAGAAACAGGCATACTTCTAAATGACACTTCACATCGGATCCACAACTTGGGGATTGCATGTTAAGTTTTGATTGCAGTTATTCTTTTATAAGTCTAGTGATATTGCGAGCTTAATATCTGAGTAGTAACATGTCACGTTGTCAGCTTGTGCATTCACAAGTAAAAACAACTTTGGTTCTCTGTATAAGTGAAATATTACCTCTAAATCAGCCATATAACCGATGTACTACAGTAAACACAAAATCTGACCTCTATCTCACCATATAATCGGTGTACTACAGTAAACACAAAATCTGACCTCTATCTCACCATATAATCGGTGTACTACAGTAAACACAAAATCTTACCTCTATCTCACCATATAATCAGTGTACTACAGTAAACACAAAATCTTACCTCTATCTCACCATATAATCAGTGTACTACAGTAAACACAAAATCTTACCTCTATCTCACCATATAATCGATAGGAAAGAATCATCACCAATCACACAGACTGGTGCAGCACTATTGCTGAGGGTGTTAAGAGACAAGAGTCATCAAGAATAGATGAGGCCATCCAGAGACAAGAGTCATCAAGAATAGATGAAGCCATCCAGAGACGCTCGCTATGCAAGTCAACTCACACCAACCCTTCTTCAACCCCGGTGGAAGGAGGTGTCTTATTTCCCTGTACAAAGTACAACAGCCAATTCAAGGCTCAGAATGGCTTATTTAATCCATCTGCGAACTCATGTGAACAGTTTACAGTGAATGCTGACAAAGCGGTCCTCATCGATTACGATGGACTAACAACAATCGGTGTACTACAGTAAACACTAAATCTTACCTCTAGCCCACTGTATGGTCGGTTTACTATAGTAAACACTAAATCGTACCTGTAACCCACCATATGGTCGGTGCACTACAGTAAACACAAAATCTTATTAAAAAATTGTCCTTTGTTGCAGGTTGTACATTGTTTACACCATACGAAAAACAGGACCACTAATTGAGTCGTCACCGGATTCTCCCGCGCAACACTTTGTTGAGACATTTCGCATCTACTACCATTTATCCTACACGATGCCCAGGACTCATCACCCGTTGTCGTGGACGATCAACGCTAAAGGCACTGGTTGGATATACTGATTGCTTGACTTGACTTGAAGCAGGAGGCACCAACTGTAGCTGGTCCTCTTTCTTGTCTTTTTTTCACGCCAGCCGAAGCACAGCGGTACCAGCACAGTCGACCTCCATCAAGAAACCTGCGACAAAGAACGTTGCATGCTCCTGCAGTAGTCGATTCTGTAACTATTGTCTAGCATGATGAGGCTGCTAGTATAATGCACAACTCTCTTTAGTCGTCCCTTTTAATGCATGCATGGAATTCATGGAATCGAATCAAAATCACGTCCCTTCATTTCTTGAATCACATGTCCAGCCCTGTAGTTAAACATAACGAGCTTTTAGAAAACATAATTCTTTTCATTTGCAGTACGGTAGAAATAATTTTTACATTGTTATTTTGCCACGCCCATGCACAACCCTTAGTCGCATCTTACAACTTGCAAGGCATTAAATACTTTACCTTATTTTCTTCACAACTCAGGAGAAATAAATACATTGCCCACCTTCACATATTTTGTCCTGGACTGTGGCAATATTTGGCAGTGGTTATATCCTTTCAGTTGCCAAGTGGTCTTCAAAAAGCCATATTGCTGTTGTATTTCTATCTCGATTTTCTCATTTGTAACTCGATCTTTGTACGTGACGTTTAAAAGTCTTCGGAATCATCTCATCTCCAAGGCCTGTATTCTTCGCTGAAGGTCAGCTGTACCTGTCCA
Source organism: Ariolimax columbianus (assembly GCA_036924085.1). Classification (NCBI taxonomy): domain Eukaryota; kingdom Metazoa; phylum Mollusca; class Gastropoda; order Stylommatophora; family Arionidae; genus Ariolimax; species Ariolimax columbianus. The sequence continues at coordinate 10,207,340 of JAVGWX010000021.1, forward strand.
TGTTTCCCAAGCATATATGGATTATTGACAGTGCAAATGTAGGCATTAATCTGATTTTCGGGCATAGTGCTAGCCGTTTATCCTGCCAGATTTTTTTAAGCCGTGCAAGCGCCGTTATTGTCTGTTCTATTCTGGCCAACACCTCACATTTTTATCCTTCATTACTGACAATCGAACCAAAATATTTAAAACGGAAACTCGCTTGGTACGGTCACATATCGAAATCAAATGGTCTTGCAAATACGATCCTCCACGGAAAGGTGTAAGGCAGACGACGAAGAAGTCGGCCCAAATAGAGGTCGGAGGACAACATAAAAGAATGGACCAGAAGAGGTACAGGCAGCGGCCGCTGACAGAGAAGGGTACGTGGAGTTGTGAGGATGTCTTCATGTGTCCCCCATCGACCTCACCGGTTACGGGATGACCTGACCTGACCTGACCTGATATCCTGTCATTCCCAGTAAGGGGCCACGGGATCCACTGGTTGAGGTAATCTTATTGGCAGGTGTGAAACATGTGGCAACAACGATAAAAAAAGATATGAATGTAGCTTTCCCAAAGTGCTCAAAATAGCGGTGTAGCTACATTGGCTTACAAACGGAGAACATGTCTGTGTTCATAATCCTGAACCTGCAGGGACGGAAACCTATGAGATGTGAGTCCATTTAAAGTTTGTACTGACTGTGGATTCACCAGAATGTAAGATGCTAAACACTTAGTACTTCGTGTTAGGAAACACAGTGAACGATGTAAACAAAATATGTGACATTGTACTGTACTTGAAATACTTGGAATACTTGTATTCAAACATACATGTTTAGGTGATCAAGATGCTGAGCAGCGCATGAACTGCAGTGGTCAGCGACCCATAGCTGACTGCTAGCGTCAGGGCCAGCGAACCAGAGCTGCCAAGACCCTTCTTCACCTCCAAGCGGTGATCCTGGATAACAGGCTGTAACCGAGCAGACTGGCTAATGAGAAGGGATCGAAGAAGGAATGCTAACCCGGTACTCAAAAAAATGATTGCTGAAGTCGATTGTGTTGGGCCGAAAGGTGCAAATATCGCAGTCAAGCTGTAAACTACGACACAACGCATTCCGTTCTCTGGACTTCATTCTGCTGCTTAGGCCCGTGTCAGGGTTTGGTAGCGGGAGATTGAGAACGAACGAACGAAGCCAAGCCAAGCCAAGCCAAGCCAAACATGCATTACTATTGCCAGGTAACCGAAGGCTTGGGCTGTGTAGTAGGTTTTTTAGAACTTCCTGCGGCTTACTATATAATACAATATAAACGGTATATTGTTTTCTCTAGTTTTTCATTCTATGTTTTTGATTAAACGATATACAGAAGTAAGTCAGTAAATAGATCACAAATCGATATGGAATAGCTGAACGACGTAGCTGATAGTTTCTAAAGGTGTCAAAAGTTAGCAGCAACATCCAGCTTTGTGATTACTTATTTAGCAGACGCAAGGTGTCGCATGCACGTGCGTAGCCGAGATTAAATATGGCGTTCTTGCTCACAGAGAGTACATAAAAAAAACAGCTTTTGGGTAGTGGGGTTTATTTAAGGGGGTGGTAAGAGAGAGGGAAAATGTACTTCAAATGATATTCATAAGGAAATGCTTTCTGTTTATGGTGCGAAGTGTTTGTCAGGTAAAGTGGTGCAATAATTGTCGATAAGTTTTCTCAAGGACGCTTTTAAAATGCCGATTGAAACACTACCTGGGCATCCCGTTAAGATTACAACAGAAGCATTTGTGTGAAGGGTAAAAGAGATGATTTTAGCGGAAAGAATAGCAACTATGGACAGTGCAGCAACTGCAATACTGTGTTCGCGTGGTTTAGTCTACAGCATAATGCACGATCGATTGAATGTATGGAAAGTGCGCTCATCATGGGTACCCAGACTATGGCCGTTTGCACCTTGACAGACGGTCAGTCAGCTGGTCTGTTGAAGAGATGGCGGTGGCAGCACCTGTCCTGGAGGAACACCGACTTTCGTCTCTGATTTTGCTGATGCTCGATTGACAGAGATGACAGCAGTCTAAACAGAAAAAGTTCGAGTTGTGTGGTGTAGGCTCCTTTCTGTTGCGTCGCTTGTCTTCCATCTTTGTCATCAGACCTAGCTCTGATGCCTCGATGCCCGTTTTCAAGGTCGCTCTATCCTCTGCAATCTCCTTCCAGGTATTTGGATTGATAATAAAATCGTTCATGGATCTTTTGCATATGTTCTTGTATCTTAATTTACGCCATCATTGGGATCTGGTTCCCGATACAAGTTCACCCAGTAGTAACTGCTTCGGAATGCGGGTTTTTGACATTCGTTTCGCGTGACCCAGCCATCTCAGTCTCTTGTTGCTCAGAGTCGAGAAAAGGAAAGGTATCATGGCACGTTTCAGTATTTCCGAGTTGGTCCCCTTGTCCTGCCATCTTATGCTCATAATACTGCGAAGCATCGCATATGACAACTGTTTAACCTCTTCTCGTGTCTTGAAGCAGTTTTCATAGTACCCAGGCTATTGACTGGCGAACGCAAATAGAACCAAATGAGCCATTTTTTCCTGCACTGATTAAGCACTGGAATAAATGCATTAATATTGGTGGGAATTATGTTAAGATATACGGGACAATGTTAGTGCAACAATAAATGGTTTTCAAATTGGTATCTAATTTATTTTCTTTTAATTGCCAATTGTGACCAATTTACCGACTTGTGTGATGCTGGTATGACGGAGAACATGTTCTGAAGACTGGGGTATCTTTGAGTGGGGCAGAATGAGAGCACGGCGCTCATCCATCCATCTGTAAAACAAAATGTACGGTGATCACAGACGTCTGAGACAGACCACCATGTTTAGAGGGAGATGTACGGTAAACCATTTTAAACAATCAGTTCAAAGGTGGTCATTTGGAACATGTTCTGAACCTTTGACGCAGCAAATGGTTTGATCACATTTATTTCCATGTCTGATTTTCTGTATTGGATAATCATTAGTTGTGTTCTGATGAAAACTAATAAAGTTATTTCTTTGTTACGTTTGAAATGGTTTGTTCGGGTCATTTCGTATGTGAGCGACTTCTTTTACTACTTCTTCTACGTCTTCTTCTTCTTTTTCTACTTCTTTTTCTATTTTTTTTTCTACTTCTGCTTCTTATTATTATTCTTATTATTTTTATTATTTCTTATTCTTCATCTTCTACCACACCTCCTCTTCAGCCTCCTCCTGATCTTCTTCTTTTTCTCTAACTCTCCACCTCCTCCTCCACCTTTTTCTTCTCCTCCTCAGCCTTCTCTTCGGACATATTTTTTTCTTCTCTTCACCTACTCCCACATCTCTTCATTCTTCTTCTCTTCACCTACTCCCACATCTCTTCATTCTTCTTCTCTTCACCTACTCCCACATCTCTTCTTCTCTTCATTCTTCTTCTCAGCATACTCATCTTTTTTCGTCATATTCTTAATCTTTTTTTCTTCATTTTCTTCTTCTTCTCCTCCTCCTTCTCGACCTCCTTAGTCTCATCCTCATCTCCTTCATCTTCTTCTTTGTAGTTCGTTCTGAAAAGGTTTTGTAGCTTGCAGCGAGGCTGCGATGTCTGCGCGATACATCTAATTTCATGTGGCTTCATTCGGGATACTGCATGGCCTAGGGGTGAAGCGTCCGTGTCCCACTCTTAACGCACCGGGCTCAAATCACGCTCGTGTCCAGTTTGGGTGGTCAGACATGGGTGGTTCCGCTCCTCCACGTACGGAAAGTAATGGCAACCTACCGTACTACACACTTGCCAAGAAATTTGTAGGTGACGGTTGTAAGAAGCGGCGTTCTGCAAAGGATATGCTACTTACTTTTACTTTGTATTCTGGTATCGAGTCTGCCTTTCCATATGCCGCTCATCCCTATAGTAATCACGTAATGTGCAGGCAAAGTATTTTACTCCGTATAAAAGACAGGATTTTAAAAACGTGCGCTATCGGTAATTCATGTCCCTTTTTCACTCCTGCCGGAGCATAAAGTCACCACTACAGGTGATCTTCTTTATAAAATGTACACCAAAGCATTGTGTGTGCTTTTGCTAATGTGGTTTCTGTAACAATTTATTTGACACGGTACACTTTAGCCCCATGTACAACTCTCTTTCATCACCTTTTACCACATGCATGGATGTGCAGGTGTGTACTTTTCTTCCCCACTAAAGGGTTCTGGGACCCACTGGGGAAATCCCCTCGGTTAGAAGACAACGAATATAAGCCGCGTATTCGCCCAGACCTCACAATGCAGTTACATTGTAATAACGTATCCTGCTTCCTAAACCGTACACTTGTATAGGCTCGAAGGATTTATCATTCCCGTAAGGGGTTTTTGCGTTGGGACTACCCTTGCCTTAATGTCAAGGTCAAGTATGCAACACCAAATCACAGCAACCTAGATAATCGGTGCTATTTATGTTCTGCTCTGCATGCAGCGCTCTGCATAGGCATTAAAACGTATAGTGACCTGGAATCAAAACAACACTTGGGAAATCTTTATGCAGAATTTGAAATACTCTGAACAGCTCAATTGAAGAAAAGCAACTGAGTTCTCAGCAACAAAAAACGTATGATCAATTCAATCGTTCGGGTCAAGGTCGCAGTGAACTGAAATCAGCTGTCAAAGACTGCTTGTGTCATGGTTTGCAGACCAGGATTGTCCGATTCCTCAAAGCGTCACCATGTATACACCCTGTCGCATACGATGAAAAGACTAACAAATAAATAATTACGCAGTTACTTTCTGGTCCGATGTGGACATATTGACATGGGTAGCGGGAATTCCCCAAGTGCAGAGGTCGGCAAACATATTTGGTCAAATGCCAGAGTAAGTATTTTAGGACATGTAAACACTCGAGAACATGTGTGTAGGAAGACCTACTTAAATAACAAAGAAAATAAATCATTTTCACACATTTATTGAACAAAATGTAAAATAATAGTAATAATAATAAGACGAATTATTTTAAATACAGCTCAATTAAATAGAATAATAATCTTGCTTATTTCACGTGGGTTTTCTGGTAAAAATTCCCATGATCTCTGGGTAGTGAGATCGGACTCCCATGTTCAGTGTTGAGCACGTAATAAATACTTTGGCAGTTAGAAATTGAAAAGACAAGGTCTAAATTCAAGTTAAAAATCTACCCAAATTATGTGCATCTTCCCACAGGCCTAGTAAGCCGCAGGAAGTTGTCAAATACCTTTAGCCGAAGCATTTAGCTACCTGGCAACATACATTAACATGCCTATTTGTTTATCAGGATTCCAAGTGTTCCAAGATAGGATTTCACCAAATTTGGGTTTAAAGTTAGAACAACCTAGCATCAAAATTGATTGCAAATGTTCATCTGTTAATGCCGATCTGTTTTGAGATTTTACATATTTCATCTTTCAAAATGTCTTTTCACACAGGTAGGTGCTGCCAGATACAGATATAAATCCGCGAGTAGATGTTTTGTTTTTGTTTAAATATTCATCGCTTGAATGACATTTACATAATTGTTAGATTCTTCTCCTGAAATATGTCGTTTAGCGTGTCATCACAAGCAGATTAATCACTTCCAAATGAAAGTTTGATGGAAGCTGCTCAATTGCACATTCCTTTACATTTTAAAGAATTTGAAAACGCAAAATCCATTCTTAGCTCGAGAGCCTTAAAAAAGAAACGACGGGCTGGAATTGACTCGCGGGCAGTAGCACGCCATCCTACAGGGCTTGAACCACGCACTTTCCGTTCATCGCTTTGAGAGGCGAGTGCATTACCTCTGACCACTGCGCCCTTCTCCCCCCCCCCCCCCCCAGAGCAAACTAAATGTGGGTTAACACCAATATAATTGGGAGGGAAGCAACAACAGATAGAACGGGAAAACTTCCAGATCTCACCAAAACCTGGCAGATTGCTCCATCAAGGCAAGAGACGGAGAACGTTGGAGATCATTTGCAGCCAACCTTTAATATAGATATGGCACTTGAATTGTTGTTGTTGTTGTTGAATGCCCATAGTGATTAAGTTAACTCTTTTGTGCGCCCTGAATAGGACGTTAAGTGGTGGATTGTAGCAGCTTTCCTAACATCCCGAGCGTGCTGATGAAGGTTGACCGCCATTTTTCAGGGGGGTGGGCTATGTTTTGCTTCATCTGCGTGAGGCTAACTACTACAGGGATCACGTATTCCAAGTACAGTACAATGTCACATATTTTGTTTACATCGTTCACTGCGTTTCCTAAGACGAAGTACTAAGTGTTTTGCACCTTACATTCTGGTGAATCCACATTCGGTACGAACTTTAAATGGACTCACATCCCATAGGTTTCCTTCCCTGCAGGTTCATGAATCTGAACAGAGACATGGTCTCTGCTTAAGAGCCAGTGTAGCCACACCGTGATTTTGAGCACTTTGACGAAAGCTACATTCATGGACTTCACATTCAGAACTTTTCTATCGTTGTCGTTGCATGTTTCACACCTGCCAATAAGATGACCTTCTAGCTACATTCATGGACTTCACATTCAGAACTTTTCTATCGTTGTCGTTGCATGTTTCCCACCTGCCAATAAGATAACCTCCTAGCTACATTCATAGACTTCACATTCAGAACTTTTCTATCGTTGTCGTTGCATGTTTCACACCTGCCAATAAAATGAACTCCTAGCTACATTCATGGACTTCACATTCAGAACTTTTCTATCGTTGTCGTTGCATGTTTCACACCTGCCAATAAGATGACTTCTAGCTACATTCATGGACTTCACATTCAGAACTTTTCTATCGTTGTCGTTGCATGTTTCACACCTGTCAATAAGATGACCTACTAGCTACATTCCTTTCCGTGGAGGATCGTAGTTGCAAGACCATTTCATCGCGATATGTGACCGTACCAAGCGAGTTTCCGTTTTAAATATCTTGGTTCTTCTTCTTCTTCTTCTGCGTACGCAGTCAGACAGTAACCATTATTTTTTCGAAAAAAGCGGCGGTCATCCCGAGGCTCTCGCCACTGCCATAGAGCTTGTCTTGCAGTTCCACTGGTAATGGCCACACCTGCTCTCTCTGATCCTCGTATGTCGGGCAGTTCTGCAGCAGATGTTCAGCGGTCATTTTACCAGTACCGCACGGGCATTCGTCGGTACACCCTATCTTCAATTTGTTGAATAGGTGGTACCTCAGTCTGTTGTGGCCAGTGCGAAATCTGAAGACAACGACCTGCTCTCTTCGGTTCAACTGGTAATAGGCATCGTTTTTGGTGTAACCTGTATGTTCGGTTTCCCATTTGGTCATGTATCTGGCTTTGATAAGCCGTTTTGACTCTTCGTACGTCATACTGGTATCTGTTTGTGGTAGTCTTGCACCTTCTTTTGCCAGTCTGTCTGCCTCCTCGTTGCCTTGGATGTTGCAGTGTGACGGAACCCACTGTACCACTACCCTTTTTGGTGCGGACTGATGGCACAGTTTGCAGAGTGCTGCTCTTAAGTCATTAATCTCAGTGTTTTTCTGGCTTTTTAGCGCTGTGACTACGGCGAGAGCATCTGTCAGCAGGACTATATGGCTCTCATTTTCACTGTGTGTTCCCATTTCTTCCACTGCCGCCCTCAGTGCCTCTGCCTCCGCTCTGAAATTGCTTGTGTACTTACCAGTAGCGAATGACAGTGTTATTTTTCTGCCATTTGGTAGGTTCAGGAATGCTCCTGCCCCTCCGTTCTGTGTAGTGTTTGTTACAGAACCGTCGGTGTATGCATGGGTCCAGTCCATGCTTGGGTAGCATTTCGTTATGAAGCTTAGGGTAGTGTCTCTCCTTTCTTTTTCAGTCTGGCAGTTTTTGTTTGCAATACCTGGTATATTTTCTACCACCTCTAGAAATATATCCTGCCTCCAGGTAGGTTTTCGTACAGTAGTGATGGGTTTTGGTGTTGTTAGTGCGTTTATGGGATCTTCGTGCATCTTTGCTTTGGCTATTTCTGCAAAGTTTCTCCGCTTTAGTTTCCCATTTCCCAAATTGTTTAGTCTCTGGTACATTGGATGGTCCGTCAGTCTTCGGAGTTTCTCTTATTGCAGCTGGGCTCTGCAGTCTCTTCTATCGGTCATGGATTGCAGTTTTGTAATCTTTTCAAGTTCTACAATTGGCGTTGACTTCATGCCACCTGTTATAATTCTCATGGCTTGGTTTTGAAGTTTGTTAACTTTATCGAAGTTCGCCTTCGCTGCTGTTGTCCATGCCACAATGCCATACTCGAGAACTGGTCTCACTCTTCCAGTGTACAGTTTCTTTAGTATGCCTTCGTCTGCTCCCCAGCTTGTGCCAGCAAGTTTCCTCATGATTGCCATTCTTTCTCTGGCTTTCATTCGGTTTCTCTCAATCTGACTTTTCCATGTCATGCGCCGATAAAATGTGACTCCCAGATAGGTTGGGTTATCGTTTGGCTGCAGGATTTTGCCATTTAGACTTAATTTGGTACTTTGGGGTTTTAATGAAAGCGAGAATATTGTGCATGTGGTTTTCTCCTCGTTTATTTTGACCAGCTATGAGTTCGCCCACTCTTCCAGCGATGTTAGGGCCGTCTGCATCCGATTTCTTGCTATGGTGAGATTCTTTTCAGAGGTCCACATAGCCAGATCGTCTGCAAACATTGAGCTATGGACTCTTCTTGGTAGAATATCTATTGTCAGTTATGAAGGATCAAAATGTGAGGTGTTGGCCAGAATAGCACAGGCAGTGGCGGCGCTTGCACGGCTTAAAAAAATATGGCAAGATAAACGGTTAGCACTATGCACGATAATTAGATTAATGACTACACTGGTCCTGTCAATATTCCTCTATGCTTGTGAGACATGGACAGTTACAGCCGACATTAAGCGAAGGATACAGGCCTTGGAGATGAGATGTTTCCGAAGACTTTTAAACGTCACGTACACAGATCGAGTTACAAATGAGGAAATCGAGATAGAATTACAACAGTAATATGGCCTTTTGAAGATCTTTTGGCAACTGAAAGGATATAACCACTGCCAAATATTGCCACAATAAGTACAGGACAAAATATGTCAAGGTGGGCGATGTATTTATTTCTCCTGAGTGGTGAAGAAAAAAGGATAAATTATTTTATGCTTTGCATGTTGTAAAATGCGACTATGGGTTATGCATGGTCGCGGCAAAATAACAATGTAAAAATTATTGTTATCGTACTGCAAATGAGAAGAATCGTGTTTTCTAAAAGCTGGTTATGTTAAGTAAAATACAGGGCTGGACATGTGATTCAAGAAATGACGGGACGTGATTTTGATTTTATTCCATGAACTCCATGCATGCATTGAAAGGGACAACTAAAGAGAGTTGTGCATTATACTAGCAGCCTCATCATGTTAGACAATAGTTACAGATTTCACTACTGCAAGAGCATGCAACGTTCTTTGTCGCAGGTTTCTTGATGGAGGTCGACTGGATTATGTTCAGGTACGTGTTTCGTGGAATGTGTTTGGTTCTCAGACAGAAAGTGGTTCTATACTTCTGTCTAAGTGAGTTGATTGTTGCTGTAATTTAGATTGGGGCTTGCCGTTTGTGATCTCCATTCCCGTGTTTCCCATGGTCCATCTGTTCAGGCCTTTCTTAGTTTGCTAGTATGAGCTGTTTGGCTATTGCAGAGAGGTCGCAGCGTGTGGTAGGTCTTGTCTTTATCCCTTCTTTGCTAGTCTGTCTACCTTGTCGTTGTCATGTGTGGTAGTGTTCATGGATCCTCTGTATGAGAAATGAAAATGTGGTTAACGTTTAGAGATACTTGGATTAGGTTATGTCTACGTCTAGAGATACTTGGATAAGGTTATGTCTACGTCTAGAGATACTTGAATAATGTTATGTCTACGTCTAGAGATACTTGGATACGATTATGTCTACGTCTAGAGACACTTGGACACGATCATGTCTACGTCTAGAGATACTTGGATATGATTATGTTTACGTCTAGAGATACTTGGACAAGATCATGTCTACGTCTACAGATACTTGGATAAGATTATGTCTACATCTAGAGATACTTGGATAAGATTAGGTCAACATTTAGAGATACTTGGATAAGATTAGGTCTACGTCTATAGATACTTGGATAAGATTATGTCAACATCTAGAGATACTTGAATAAGATTAGGTGAACATCAAGAGATACTTGGATGAGATATAAAATGGCTTTGTGACCCCCAAAGAAAAGCCGTAAACGGCGGCCAAAATGGATGCGGTTAAAACTAGCTAACTTAAGACACCTGCTAATTGACACACATTAAGTCTACTTTCTCACTTTTCCAGCCACTAGACCGTGACTCGTGGTCATTAGTCGGTCAGAACTCGCCGTCACATTTTTCATTGCTACACATTTTCGTTTGTAATAGAGGCTCGAATCAGCTACGTCTACACAATCACTTTTACCCAGGTATTTACTGCGTGTGGTCGCAATTGTTGGTATCTCAAGTAAGTTTCTTTGTTTATGGACACTATTGCGAGTTTAAATGTTCTAGCTTGATTTATGTGGACTATTATGCAAGTTTGATGGTTCTTGCTTGATTTCTGTGGATTACTGTGAACGTTTGAAGGTTCTCGCTTGATATATGTGGACTATTGTGAAAGTTTGAATGCCCTAGCTTGAATTCGGTGGACTATTGTGAACGTTTGAAGGTTCTAACTTGATTTACATGGACTACTATGAACATTTGAAGGTTCTACCTTGATTTATGTGTACAACAGTGATAATGTTGAGATTATAGCTTGATTTATGTGCGCAACTGTGAAAGATTGAAGGCTCCAGCTTAATTTATGTGGACAGCTGTGAAAGGTTTGAAGGCTCTAGCTTAATTTATGTGGACAGCTGTGAGAGTTTAAAAGTTTTATCTTAGTTTCTGTGGACGTGACAAGTTTGCAGGTTCTAGTTTAATTTGTTTGCGTGCTATTGCTGTTTTCGTAGCCCAGTGGTACTAAGAAGATAAAATATACAACATATTGTCTCACTTGTGTTCTAAAAGTTATAATTCTGCCAACACAAACAGCAATACAAAAATGCAATCATATAATTAATCTACCACGCACAGATCTCTGCCAAAAGAATCACGCCTTTGTCACACAGTTGTTTCACACTAAGATCTCTGCCAAAACAATCAAGTCTTGGTCACACAGTTATTATACACTGATATCTCTGTCTAAACAATCAAGTCTCGGTCACACAGTTATTACACACTGAGATCTCTGCCAAAACAATCAAGTCTCGGCTTTACCGTTGCTACACATATAGCTGTCTCTCAGAATAATCAACTCTCGGCCTATTGTTACTACACTGTTATAAGAGACTAGTTTTGTATAAAAGTGGATTTCTCTTCTTATGTTCTTGGATGTCATGATGCAAACGAGCCCTATTAGATTCCTGCAGTACCTATATAATAGTACAGTCACCTTCTCCAAATACATGAATGTGCTCTTTAAACTCATCGGTTAATAATGAAGTAGATTCTTTCGATTTGTTTTACAGGAAAACGAAATACTTATTTAATCGCCACTTAAATATGACAACATCAAATACACATTACACATGAGGAAAGGAAACTTACGTCCGGTCATGTAAAATAGAATGATCAGACAATGTTAGCCAGGATCAGGTAAACACACTGATCAGACAATGTTAGCCAGGTTCAGGTAAACACACTGATCAGACAATGTTAGCCAGGGTCAGGTAAACACACTGATCAGACAATGTTAGCCAGGATCAGGTAAACACACTGATCAGACAATGTTAGCCAGGGACAGGTAAACACACTGATCAGACAATGTTAGCCAGGGTCAGGTAAACACACTGATCAGACAATGTTAGCGAGGGTCAGGTAAACACACTGATCAGACAATGTTAGCCAGGATCAGGTAAAACACACTGATCAGACAATGTTAGCCAGGATCAGGTAAAACACATTGATCAGACAATGTTAGCCAGGATCAGGTAAACACACTGATCAGACAATGTTAGCCAGGGTCAGGTAAACACACTGATCAGACAATGTTAGCCAGGGTCAGGTAAAACACACTGATCAGTCAATGTTAGCCAGGATCAGGTAAACACACTGACCAAGGAATCCTTCGCCCCTCGCCCTCCCCGCCACACACACACACACTTCCATGCAGTTCTCCCTGGAAACATGCTGTTTCAGCATGGCTAACGATGTGGTGATCGGCCTGATCTCCGTAGTAGTGAGCGTAAGCTCCTGGAGGATCCCGATCCACCTTCATCAGCACACTCGGTAAGTGAAGAAAGCTACTGCAACACGTCACCTAACGACCGTCAGGATCACAAAATAGTAACGTAATTCATCACGGGAATTCAACAGCACATTACACATTATTAACCAATCGGTGCGGAGCGGTCCAGTTTTCTATTTGTTTAGCACGAAATACTCGTTTACAAGCTTGTAACTGAATTAGAACTTTGAGACGCGAGGACTTTTTGAACGGGACATGGAAATGTGCGGCTGGATGTTGTTGCTTGTTTACATATGCCCTCCGTGGTTATAGCACTAAAAAGCCAGAAAAATACAGAACTTAATGACTTAAGAGTAGTACTTTGTCAACTATGCCAGCAGTCACACCCAAAAGAGTAGGTGTACAATGGGTTCCATCCCACTGTAACATCCAAGGCAACGAGGAGGCAGACAGACTGGCAAAAGAAAGTGCAAGGTTACCACAACCAGATTATAGTGTGACCTACGAAGAGTCCAAAAAGTTTATTAAGGCAAGATGCATGGCCAAATGGGAAACAGAGCATACTGGCTACACCAAAAATTATGCTTATTACCAGTTGAACAGAAGAGAGCAGATCGTGGCCTTCAGACTCCGCATAGGCCACAACAGACTGGGGCACCATCTATTCAATAAACTGAAGATATGTGCTACTGATGAAAGCAACTGTGGTACAGGGAAAATGACTCCTGTACATCTGCTGCAAAATTGCCCGACATACAAGGACCAGAGAAAGCACATGTGGCCATAACCAGTGCCAACACTAGACACGCTCTATGGCAGTGTCGACAGCCTCAGGATGACTGATGCTTTCTTCGAACAAATTCAAGTTGACGTCTGACAGCCTCAGGATGACTGCTGCTTTCTTCGAACAAATTCAAGTTGACGTCTGACAGCTTACGATGAAGACGGAGGATGTTGTTGTTCAATGCCCACAGTGAGTAAATTTACTCTTTTTTGTGCCCTGAAAAGAGTTGAGTGGCAGGCTGTGGTAGCTTTCGTCCCATCCCTGTCATGCCGATGAAGGTGGCCTTCCTGGCGGTTTTTCATCTGCATGGCGCTCACTATTACGGAGATCGCACCTCGTCAGCCAGGATGCCTGAAAACAGCCTGTTTCCAGGGAACGCTATTTGGAAGAGAGATTGTGGTCTTGGTCAGTGTATTGTGCCTGACCCTGACACGACGTCCTGGTCAGTATGTTGTGCCTGCCTAGACTATCGTCTCAGATCCACGTATGCAGCGCACGAACTGAAGCGGTCAGCGACCCATAGCTGACTGCTAGGGTCAGGGCCAGCGAACCCGAGCTGCTAAGACCCGTCTACACCTCCACGCGGTGATCCTGTATAACAGACTGCAAACGAGCTTGCTGAAGTCGGATGTGTTGGACCGAAAGGTGCAAATATCGCAGTCAAGCTGTAAACTATGACATAGCGCATTCCGTTCTCTGGACTACATTCTGCTACTTTTAGGGGTTGGTAGCCGGAGATTGAGAACGAACGAAGCCAAGTCAAGTTCCTCGTATGGCAGAATAACTTCTAAATGTCTATCTTTGTAGCATCACTGATTTTTTTATTAAGCCTAAATAAACAAAATCCACAGAACAGCTTTGAATTTTGGTTAAAAAATAGCTCATCGTTGCTATGGGTCATGAATATGGCTTTAACACTTTTAGACAATTTAACCAGTCCTGCAATTTATGTTAACAATTTTTAACTAGGCACTAATTCACCGTTATTTCTACATAACAATGCATACCAAACCAAAATATATTGTATTACTTAAACAGTATTAGCCTTTTTCGTATTAAGAAAAAATGTACTACTGTCAGTCGCATAGCGTTTGTGTCCTTGAACATGCTTGGTAGTTTTATTACTGAAGTAGCATTTATTGATGGCTTTAGTAGGTTTAAATCGTGGTAGTGGAGGTCCATATAGATTCACCATCAAAAACTAGCTCATGTACAACCTATTCAAACCATAATATCATTAATAGTCCTTTGAGAAGCGTTTTGTAGGAACGATTAAAAACTGATTTTTTTACACTCAAATAGCAAAAAGGTTTACTCGTCACAAACATTCACTTTTTTCAAGCCCTGGGCATGACTATAAAAAGTTCACACACAAAATAGCATTATATTCAGTCAAAGAGATGAAGTTATAAATCGCTAAAGTGTGACAATGTCATATACACCGACGGATGAGTCGTGCGCAGTCGGACATCAGGCTGGGGTTTCTCGGTTAGAGTGAGAGAAGAGGTCGTTGCTGAGCGCAGTAGGGCATACATGTCAACAACCTCCAGTATGAGATTGGAGACGGAAGCAGTGACCGCAGCACTGCAATGTATATCTGAGACTTCTGTAACAAGGGCAGTTATCATGACAGACGCGCACGCCGTACTACAGAAAGTAATGAAGGGATGGCTTAGGTACGAGTGGATAGCTACTGTTGAGGCCTAAAACCTCCAGGGGTTGACATGGATCTTCTGTCCTGCTCATGCCGGAGTTCAGGGCAATGAAAGAGCTGACATCTTGGCTTCATAAGCTGCCATTATGGGCACATTAGTGATGGATAGAAGTGACATTCTGAAATCAATCAATGACTGCCTTCTGGATGAAGACGCCGCAATAAATGAAGTAGCAATCCACAGACTGCAAAGTTTCGACATTAAACGAGGTTCGAGCGAAGTGGAGCGCATGGCAGGAAGACGCAGGAGAGTGTATAACCAGCGAGCTACAGGGACCATCAGCATCCACACCTTACGCCATTTGATGAGAGACACTGAGCACCTATGGGTATGCCCGGAGTGCAGTGACGTCGATTCTTAGAAACAGAAATCGCTATGGACAGGCACGCATTTTGGAGCGCACTCGACTAGCACAACTGCTACGTAAGGGGAAGTAAGTCACTTTCAGGCAGGTCTTCCATGAAACGCGCTGTTATCATGGCAGGTTGGCTAACGAGGAAGGTGATCGACGCACACAGGAAACCACACATAGCAAAATCGCATGGACAGCCCGGGTCCTCCTCCATCAGCACGCTCGGGATGTGAGGAAAACTACTGCAACCTTTGTTAAACGCACGTTTCAGCATGCAGCAAATCTTACTCACGGTGCGCATTCTTCAACAACAACGACGGACGACGACATGTTTCGACAGTCAGAAAATGTTATGTTTGGGGTAGAGGCCAATGATTCATTCACATCTTCAACACGTTTGAGTTGGAAACACCAGTGCATGCATACTTACATGCACACACACAGACAGACACATACAGACAGACACACACAGACAGACACACACAGACTTACAAACACACATACCCATTGGGGATCATTCAAGATGCTGAGCAGCGCATGAGCTGCAGTGGTCAGCAACCCAAAGCTGACTACTAGCGTCAGGGCCAGCGAAACCCGGTACTGAAGTCGGATTTGTTGGACAGAAAGGTGCAAATATCGCAATGAAGCTGTAAACTACGACACAGCGCATTCCGTTCTCTGGACTACATTCTGCTACTTAAGCCCTTTCAGTGTTTGCTAGTGGGAGATTGATAATGAACGAAGCCAAGCCAAGCCATACCAATAGAGACAGGCACATACACTTACTTACATACACACATAGATAGACAAACATACATTCATGCATGGAGACAAACACACATACAGACAGAGAGTGACACCGACAGACGCATATGTTGACTTTACAGAGACACAAAGACACGGACAGAAACTGACACACGAATAGAAATAGACACACAGATAGAGATAAACAGATTCACATACACATAAATACACACTTACAGACATACACACAGAGAGACATACTAACACAGCCATTTAAACACATACATACACACAGAGATACATACACATAGAGAGACATAACACACACTGAGACAGACATACATACAGAGACAGCTAGATATTGGGGCAGACACGCACAAAGACATACATACACAAACAGATAGGTAATGACAGATACACAAAGGCAGACACACACCTACAGAGACACATACACACACACACACACATAGATAACACACACACATAGACAGAGACACACATAGACAGACACGCACAAATACAAACAGAGACACATGCCACCACACGCCCACACACACGGGCTCTCACTCAAGAAAACTACGAAATGAAGGCACAAATAAACTGACTCTACATGAACTCTTCCTCCACAAGGGATGCACGCATATACGTCCCAGAAGACAACACTGACACGAAATAGATGGCATTCTATCCAACTCCAAAAATTAACTCCATTTCAGAAATCGCCAGACGCCCGGCACCAAACCACAATATTAATAAAATATCGCAAGCTTCACGAGCACACATAGAAGAGAGGCCGAACATGTTCTCCAACACTGTAGCTTTCAGTGCCTTCATCTCAATCAGCCGTCAAAACCCCAAAGACGACTATGAAGAGTTTGCCGTCAACGCCTTCTTGCAGCGGCAGAGTTCTGACGCAACATAAAGCTAGCTTCTCAACACATCGCCGAGAATCACCATGTCAGTCACTGCCTGAAATCGCCTAATGAGTCCCGAACTACATCAAGCTCTGTAAGTGACCAGAGTTCTGCTGACCATCCATCATCACAACCCAATCCCCACTTCCATCCCTTTCCAAACTTCCTACCTTCAGAAATCCGCCACGCCGTTGAGAGTATGCCACATCACAGGAGAAGATAACATCACTACAGATGACCTCAAAACCCGAGCTAAATGTTATAAAGCATGTTTCCACACAGAAACAATACCTACAGTCTGGCGTAACTCCAAAACGATACTTCTACATAAAAAAAGGAGACAATGAAGACCTTGGAAACTATTGCCTAATTACGCTTCTCCTGGTCACTTATAAACTCTAAAAACTATATGTATACTCGTTAGGATCCGTCACCTCCTCAGGGCAGCGTAACCGATCGAACAGGCAGGCTTATCGGAGAGTAACTAGCACAATGGACCACATCTAAACCTGATGCCACCTGATTGAAACAACCAGAGAGTACGAAACCCTTTTAATCTTCACCGTTATCAACTTTAAGAAAGCATTTGAACTCTGGACAACCACTTTTCGTCTGGCAATCGCTGCTGGACCAAGACATTGATCTCTGGTGTGTCAGAACCCTTGCTAAGTCCTACTTGAAACTGAACGAAAACCTTTTCATCCAATTCAAAGACCAGTAATAGGATCCGTCCAGGAAGGTGTTCGCCAGGGACATCCTACTTGACTAAGTTTCTTTTACGCATAGCTAGAATCCATTATCAGTCAATGTGGCAGAACCCCCTCCCCTTTAGCACCAACATCAACGGTACGTGACTTCAATTTCTGCTTCGCAGATATGGTCCTCATTACAGAAACAGACAAAGATGCCAACCAGGTGGTAGCTATGTTTCATTAAGTAGGACTCGATAAGTTGGACTCGAGATGAACCCCTCCAAGACAAAAGTCACGGGAACCGTTTCGCAAACAACCACCCGATCATCCTTAATGGCAAGAATCTGGATCACGTGGAGAAGTATATCTTCCTGGGACCCCTATTGAACATGAGAGCGGTCTAAACCCAGAATTAACAAGACGAAACTAAACCATATCCACAACCAGAGTCTGCACACCTCCATATTAAACTCCACAGCGGGATCAAGATGCTGAGCAGCGCATGAGCTGAAGTAGTCAGCGACCCATAGCTGACTGCTAGCGTCAGGGCCAGCGAACTAGAGCTGAGCAGCGCATTAGCTGCAGTGGTCAGCGACCCATAGCTGACTGCTAGCGTCAGGGCCAGCGAACCAGAGCTGCCATGACCCTTCTACACCTCCACGTGGTGATCCTGGATAACAGGCTGCAGCAGGGCAGACTGGCTAAGGAGAAGAGATCGAAGAGGGAATGCTAACCCGGTACTTAAAAAATGCTTGCTGAAGTCGGATGTGTTGGACCGAAAGGTGCAAAAATCGCAGTCAATCTGTAAACTGCGACACAACGCATTCTGTTCTCTGGACTACATTCTGCTTCTTAAGCCCTTTCATGGTTTGGTAGCCGGAGATTGAGAACTAACGCAGAAGAAGAAGAAACTCCACAGTTCTCTCTGCAATATATCATGCCACACTATCCACAACATGTCCTATATAGTATTTCACTATTCACATGTCCTAAGATGTAGACCAAAACTGAACTTTACTGTCCACACTGTACATTATTATCCACATGTTAACAGACAGAACCTGAGCACTAATAAACTGTGTAGTACTTTATTATTCTCATATTAGTGGACATACCCTGAGAAGTATTGTCCAACATTTGATCTTACTACCCATATTTTAACAGAGAAACATCGAGCTTTTCTCTTCTACACAATGTTTCAGTTCAGTTCAGTTCATCCTGTGATCTCTTGAAATTGTTGGGGAACCCCTGCTGTACCTCCACAATCCTGCGCCATCCATCTCTGTCTGCAGTTGGTTTTTGTGCCTTCTCTAGATGTAGGTTAGTCTATTCATAGATGTTATCTTCCCATCGTTTTTTCGGACATCAACGTCTTCGCT
Source organism: Ariolimax columbianus (assembly GCA_036924085.1). Lineage (NCBI taxonomy): Eukaryota > Metazoa > Mollusca > Gastropoda > Stylommatophora > Arionidae > Ariolimax > Ariolimax columbianus. Next base: position 10,226,167 of record JAVGWX010000021.1, read on the forward strand.
TGCTCTATAATGTGCCCTGTAGTATGGTATCTGCAAGTCCCTTTGATCTTTAGGCATGGCCATAATAACTTACTATTCAAATTTCTAACAGACCAATGTTGAATTTTAATGTCCTACGTAATAACTTACTATCCAAATTTCTAACAGACCAATGTTGAATTTTAATGTCCTACATAATATCTTACTCTCCAAATTTCCAACAAAATAATGTTGAATTTTAATGTTCTACATAATATTTCACTATGAAAATTTCTAACAGACCAATATTGAATTTGCATGTCCTACATAATATCTTACTATCCAAATTCTTAACAGACCAATGTTGAATTTTAATGGCCTACATAATATCTTACTATCCACATTTCTAACAGACCAATGTTGAATTTTAATCTCCTACATAATATCTTACTATCCACATTTTTAACAAACTGATACCGTTTGTTAACGAGCTCATGTTATCTTGATGTCTACATGTTAACAGACTGACACTGTTTGTTAGCGAACTCATGTTATCTTGATGCCCACATGCTAACAGACTGACAACAATCTGTAATATCCTAAGTAATATACTATACACATGCTTATAAGACCTGCACAGATCCTTACTGTTCAAAATAGAATCTTACATTTTGCATATAAAAAGACTGATAATAACTTTTAACATCCTACATAGAATCTTACTTTCCACCAGGCAACATATTAACATCATATTAACAGACCTTATCAAGCTTTTATGTACTACATAGCATTTTCCTATATCCATGTTAACAGACTGACACCTATCTTTTTTGTCCTACATAAGATTTTACTGTATCCATGTTAACAGACTGACACCTATCTTTTTTGTCCTACACAGCAATTTACTTTATCCATGTTATCAGACTGACACCTATCTTTATTGTCCTACACAGCAATTTACTGTATCCATGTTATCAGACTGACACCTATCTTTTTTGTCCTACATAAGATTTTACTGTATCCATGTTAACAGACTGACACCTATCTTTTTTGTCCTACACAGCAATTTACTGTATCCATGTTATCAGACTGACACCTATCTTTTTTGTCCTACATAAGATTTTACTGTATCCATGTTATCAGACTGACACCTATCTTTTTTAGTCCTACATAGCATCATCATAGTATCTGTATGTCAAAAGATTTGATCCAACTCTGAGATTTAATATCCAACATAGTTTTTACTATCCCCATGTTAACAGACTAACTCTGAGACTCAATATCCTACATAGTATTTACTATCCACGTGTTAAGAGCAGCAAAGATGGCACCATAACATAACAGACAAGCACCGAGATATAATGTCATCTGTCCCCATGTTAACATACCAGCACCATGATATAATGTCATCTGTCCCCATGTTAACATACCAGCACCATGATATAATGTCATCTGTCCCCATGTTAACATACCAGCACCATGATATAATGGCATCTGTCCCCCTGTTAACATACAAGCACCGAGATATAATGTCATCTGTCCCCATGTTAACATACCAGCACCATGATATAATGTCATCTGTCCCCATGTTAACATACCAGCACCATGATATAATGTCATACCTATAAACTTTCTTTGCACATGTTCATAGACTGACACCAATCATTGTTCTGCGATTTCTTTGTATCCACATTTCAACAGATATAGACTGATGAAGAATTTTACTGTCCTAGTGGTTAATTGACACGGCTTTCAAGCCGAAGGTGTTGGGTTCGATACCCATCACAGCACCAGCCTTTACCCTGGGGAAGCAAATCCTTAGAAAATGCAGGTGAAAGCAGACACTAAAATAAAATGCATGCCAAAGTCGGATGCACTGGGCTAACAGGTGCAAAAAAAAACCGTAGTGCTACTACGCACACCGCCTTGGGGAAAAGAGAAATAGGCAAAGGTCAACAACAACATTTTTTTTAAATACTGTCCTAAGCAGTATCTGATCAACCACATGTTAACAGACTGGTGACTTAATACAATTGTATAAATTAATTTAGTTGATTTTATCTAATCACAAACTAGCCTCTATGGTCAACTCAGCTACAGAAATGGGGTACCAGAAAAATCTGAGAAGTAAAGGCGGCCGGCATGATGCTGATGACATCATCCACTATATGCCTTTAGTTACAAAATAATATGGGCCTAACACTATATTTCCCATACGCCGCATAGCGTGACAGGATCTTTTATAAATTAATTAATGGAAAGGATATATTAGACTATACCAAGTTTTTAAAATATGGCCGGCTACAAGAACAAGAGGGTACAGATAAAAATTGTTTCAAGATAGGTCCATATTAGATATTAGGAAAACTTTTTGTAGTGAGAGAGTGGTGAGTTCTTGAAATGCATTGCCGCAGGATGTAGAAAAAGTAGAGTCAGCTAATGAATTCACAAATAGCAATAAACTGGTTGTATACAGACTATGTACAGCCTTCTAAACCAGTATAATGAAGTTAAGTTAAGGCCAATCATGAACATTAGTGTCCCCATAGTATCTTAACAGTCACCATGTTAACAGATTCACTCCGAGCTTTAAGGTCCTACATAGTACCTTACTATCAGCATGACAAAAGATGTAAGCCAACACCGAGCTTTAAGGTCCTATATAGTATGTTATTATCACCATGACAAAAGATGTAAGCCAAAACCGAGCTTTAAGGTCCTATATAGTATCAGTATCAGCATGACAAAAAATGTAAGCCGACCCCCAGCTTAAAGGTTCAATATAGTATCTTAGTATCAGCGTGACCAAAGATGTAAGCCAAAACCGAGCTTTAAGGTCCTATATAGTATCAGTATCAGCATGACAAAAGATATGAACCGACCCTGATCTTTAAAGTCATATATAGTATCTTCCTACTCACATGCTAACAGACTAAATGTGAGCTCTACTGTCCTGCATATCATGTTACTACCCACACATTTAACAAACAAATACCAGTATTATCTTACTACTGACATAGAGACATCAAAACATCAACAAAAATCATTAAATACACCAATGGAGAGAAGACCCAATTCTACAGGAATACTTATTTTGTAGCAAAGTGAGATGTCAGATGTAGTTAGAGAGTGCGGAGCTGAGGCAAAAGTTGCTGTGCAGCAACTCTGATCTGGTGAAGACCGCACACATCATATTGACAACTGGTCTGTAGATATAACATGACCAAAGGATCCTGAAAACAAAGAAGAAAGAAGACTTTTAACATGTTAGTGGACTAAAATTGAGCGTTAATGTCCTACATATGATCACTTTTACCACATTTCAACAGCCCAGCACTAAGTTTTAAGAGTCTACATATTATCTTACTATCCACATGTTAGCAGACTGACACAGAGTTTTAATCTACTACATAGTATCTTACTATCCACATGTTAGCAGACTGACACCAAGTTTTAATCTAATACATATTATCTTACTACCCACATGTTAGCAGACTGACACCAAGTTTTAATCTACTACATAGTATCTTACTATCCACATGTTAACAGACGGACACCAAGTTTTAATCTACTACATATTATCTTACTATCTCCAAGTTAACACATCAACACCAGTCTTTAAGTTCCTACATATTATCTTGCAGTGAACATGTTGACCTCAATATCATTGAAGACTCTCAAAGCCTTAGGTTTGGACATTCCAACATTTAAAAATAAACCAACCTCCTACTGAGTTGGAAGTAGCTAAATTGTTGCATCAACAACAAAACCAAACAAAGTGGTTCTGCAAGCAATTCTAAAGCTTCATTTTGTTAAAAACCATCAGGAACAATATGTAAAATGTATTATAACGTTTATTAAAATTCGTCTATAATGTAGAGCTTACACACAAACACACAAAGAAATATGTGTATGTGCAAATTAGTTAGTTAGTTTTCTTTCCACTTGTGCCATTTAGCATTGTGGGGCGCTTAAGTCATCTATCCTGCGCCAAGTGCGTTGCGTCGGTCAATGTGAGCCCTTGCCATTGCACAATCACTGTAATGTTTTCTATCCACCTACCTCGCAGCCATCTCCTTACCCTGTAAGCAGATCTACCAGCACTGTAAGCCACCAGTGGAAGATGATGAGGGTGCATTCTCATGAGATGACCAAACCAATTTATTTTCTGTCTGAAAATGTATTCGGCAGAAGACGTAGTGCCGACATATGTGCAAATATGTGTCTGATATAATAAGGCTTGTATTACTACCAGGCCTTTTTCTTTTTGTGTCTGTTAATAGTGCCATTATTCGAATAAACCAAATGTGTGCAACATGCAATTTCATCAATACATAGGACAGCATTAATGTGTACTTTAGCAGCTGTTTGTTTACATTCTTGAACATGCCATCTTATGCATGTTGTGAATTAAAAATTTACCATGAAAATTCACACACTAGAATAAGATTCAGTTTGATTTTTATGTATTTCAAATGACATATTATGAGTATTACATTTATATTTATTCAGCGAGCTGTGAACATGCACGATTCCATATCACTAGTGTTATTATAATGATGGTAATGGGTGTGCTGTTTTTGAAAAAGTACAGTTTAAATTTTGGATATGCACAGTGAGATTAACAATCTTCGAGAAATGAATAACAAGAAAGTTTACATACCTTTGCTTACATATACTCATTATATCCAACGTGAACAATTTATGAAGTAGCACACACGCAATATAAGCACGCTTAACCATACCCAACTCTCAGCACAGAATCTTCGGTTAGCTAGATAATAGTTTCACGGCCTAGTAGTGAACTGTATTTACATGCACAATGTTTACTTCCTCACAATGGTTATATATTCAAAAGAAAGGGAAGTAATAAATGCATCACAATAATATACATAATTTAATAATTACACGCTAATAAGCAAACCATTCTAATAGTTTGTGTTTGTTTAATGCAGCATTCTAGACAAACTCTACTCTTGGGTAATTTATAACTTTTAGTTGCATTTTATGGATATTATTAAATACATTTTAAAAACAATATGCAAGACGTTGTTACCACAACAGAGCTAGTTTAAACAGGCATCAGCATATATGTTAACTGTAACATTACTATTAACAGCTACAGGAGCAGCCAGTGTTGTCTTCTGCCAGTTACTTGTCTAGTTCGCTCCATGACTTCGACGCCGGTCAAGGTTCAAGGTTCAGCTCTTGTGATAAGCACGGCTTTGCTGTCACAATCGCCGCGAGGCGAGCGCCCGGGGTCGCGAGCTGTTCCTCCCCATATGTCGTGCACGAGGACGACAACAAGCGTGAGAAATTTGGTCGGGTGGATAATTAACACCTATCGCCTTCAGTGTACAGATGCCAATGTACACGTCCATGTGGTTCTGGTGTAGGGCCATAGCTCACTCGTTCTAGGTTGTACCTGGATAAAGAGGGGAGATGCCCAAGCCAGAACCTCTCACGCGAATTTTTTATGATGGGATAACTCTAAACATGACCTATTTTTTTACATTTTATGGGTTATATCCCTTGCATAGTTTTTCGTCGACATTCTTCTACAGAAGCAGATGCCCCCGTTCAGATCCCAGCTCCGGTATGAGTTGGATGTAGCCGACAGAAGGGTTTCCTTCTTAGCGGGCTAGTCGCATCAGGCTGTATTGGAACATTAGGGTGGTTAAGCCATGTGCGAGTCCATCTTAATAGACTAGAGCAAAGTAGCGCCGCAGCCTGTTATGCGCTATCTATGCTGCTCTAAACAAACCACCTAACCATGGCCGGTGTTATGCCATGTCACACAGTTAGTCGCTTCTTACGACAAGCTTTCTGTGAGGCACTTGCCCTATTCGTGTCCTTATCATATACAAAAACCCCGGCAGACCACTCGGTATGTTGTAATATATGCTATATTGTAATATTAATAAAATATCCTTGTTAGTGTCAGAATAAGATCAGTCCTAACATTATTGACTTGCAGATCTTTGAACATTCTGTCACAAAGTAACAATTATTTCACGAGATATGTAGAAGAAAAAGTGGGAATTCCATAGAAACATTGTAAGGAATGCATTAAAAGACCACAGTATAGAGCGTTGGGTGTAACGTTGTTAGAGTACCAGCTTCTCTCGCTGAGGTACACGGCTTACTCTCCACTTGCAACATGTTCCAACCAACCCAGCTGTAACTGAGAACCTGATTTACTGTTAGAAAAAATTTGACATAGGGACAAGAAGTGGTTCTAACAAAAGCTGACGTTTTTGGTTCGAATTAAGGTTTGCTTTTCTGGATTCTATTGACAAAGGCTCGCCCTTTCCCACCACAGACCGTAGTCTTTAAGACGGTATCAGGACGTATTGGTCAGTGTATGGATTCGTGTGTGCACCCGAACAATGAAGTCTCTAGTACCTCATATTTGACAGTAATTACTGATATGGAACTAAATTTACCTATCTTTAATAAGTAATTAAGTCAAGGCAGCATGCAAGGGCTACCCTCATTTCACAAAAGCTGAGATCTCTCTCTTTTAGTAAAGTTTCTACCACTTCATCCCCGACTGCAGTTTTTGTATTATTTGATACATCCATGAGTATGAACAGCGAGTTGTCAATGTATTTTTACATTCTTTACTTGACATAACCAATGGTTTGTTGTTGGGATAGCCGTTACGGTTGACAGATTTTCAAGGCTAGTTTTTGTTCGTGAGCTTTACTTCCTTGTGCATTTTGTGTTGCTCCTAGCAGTGGGCAGTGAATACTGGAATTTCTGATATGATCACAACAGTTCATTTTTGTCACACATTAGTTGGTAGTCAAATTTGTTTATTGATAGTACAGAGAAACAGAAACCAAAGTAGGGAGAGAGAGAGAGACAGAGAGGGAGAGAGAGAGAGACAGAGAGAGAGGAAGAACAGAAAGAGAGATGTACATTGTTATATGACTGCTAATGGATGAAGGTGTTAAAAAAGATGCAAGGTAAATGATTGTGGAGAGATGAGGCAAAGGTAATCCAATAGCATTCACTCCTGTCAAGGATGCAGTGTCAGAGACTTGTACTAGCCCTGTACAAGACCTCAGCTTTTTATCAGGTGTGGTGGCCAACTCCTGTACTCCCCACGTTTCCATAAAAGAAACTAAGCGAGGTTTCGGTACAGTCATTATTTGATAGAGGTGAGAGTCTGATCACACAATCAGACAGGTGAATAAGTCTATACGCCTAACATTGGAGACATAACATGATATGGGTTAGAATCAGTGTGTGACTTGATCCATGCCATGATAGCATTGCTTGTAATCATTGCTGCTGTATCAGTTCAGTTCATCCTGTAACCCCATCAGGTCGTTAAGGCACACTTGAAGACATTCCCAAAATCCCACGCCATCTTTCTCTGTCGTATCTCACCGGGACGAAGGCTTGACCACTCAGTGATGTTGTCCAGCCACCTCTTCCTTGGACGTTCTCGCCCTCTCATTCCCGGTACAGAACCAAAGAATATCGAGTTGGTAATTCCGTTGGACCTCGCGACGTGCCCGTACTAGGCCATCTTTCGTCTTTTAATAGTTGTGAACAGATCTTCAAAAGGACCAATAGCGTTTTCAACTCTCTGTCGTATTTCTACGTTCGTGACACGATCTTTATATGTAACATTTATGAGTTTTCTATAGCACCTCATTTCCATTGCATGTATTCTGCCCTAGATATCTGCTGTAATGTTCGACGTCTCGCAGGCATACAGATATATTGAGATCACCAGAGAGCGCTTTAGTCTAACTTTTATGCCTAGGGCAAGCCGCTTGTCTTGCCATATAGGTTTCAGCCGAGTAAGCGTCGCTGTTGTTTGTGCTTTTCTTACAATTACCTCTGGATGCGATCCCTCTTTACTGTATAGTTTATAGCAATGAATGAACAGACAACCTAGCTTCACAAACCACAGTAGCATGTTAGAATAACCCTCTGAGTTTGAAAGATTAGTTGGCAGGGGCAAGAACTTGAACATAACGATACACATACGTACCTGGGAAATACAATGGATCACACATTGTCATACGAACGACACTGTAAGCCGGTGAAACGAAACTTAACCTAACGTCTTTATACTGGTTTATAAGACTCTGCTACTATTAGAGACAATACCAAAAACAAAACAACGAACCACTGTTATCAGAGCAGATCAGAACTGGGAAAACTCCAGGGATACTCAACAATAGCCCTCCAGTGGCTACCCTCCAAATGCGAAATGACGGGAAACGAGAGAGCTGATGCTCTGGCAAAAAATGGCAGCAAAATGGCACAATTTAGTCATCGAGTACAATACAGAGAAATCAAGAACATCATCAGAAATCAGTATAAACACTAATGGAGAGAAGACAGGAACAGTACACCAGACCCAATTCACCAACTCAAAAGAAATCAACAAACTACCTTATTTCGCCTGAGAACTGGACACTGCAGACTACTAGAACATCTATACCGACTGAAGATCTCACACACCGATGAGTGCCCATGTGGAACACGAGTCCAGAACCCTGGGCATATTCTACAGGAATGCTCAATCTATAGGGAAATGAGATGCCAGACCTGGCCAGAGGGTGCGGAGCTGAGACAGAAGCTGTGGGGCAGCCGCTCCGACCTGGTGAAAACTACAGAATTCATCATGGCGACTGGCCTGCAGATATAGCATGACCAAAAGATGTGGGGCAGCCGCTCCGACCTGGTGAAGACTACAGAGACTTCATCATGGCGACTGGCCTGCAGATATAGCATGACCAAAAGATGTGGGGCAGCCGCTCCGACCTGGTGAAGACTACAGACTTCATCATGGCGACTGGCCTGCAGATATAGCAGGACCAAAAGATGTGGGTCAGCCGCTCCGACCTGGTGAAGACTACAGACTTCATCATGGCGACTGGCCTGCAGATTAAGCATGACCAAAAGATGTGGGTCAGCCGCTCCGACCTGGTGAAGACTACAGACTTCATCATGGCGACTGGCCTGCAGATATAGCATGACCAAAAGATGTGGGTCAGCCGCTCCGACCTGGTGAAGACTACAGACTTCATCATGGCGACTGGCCTGCAGATATAGCATGACCAAAAGATCCTGAACGCTAAGAAGAAGAAAGAAGAAGACTCTACAGTTTAATTTAAATGACTTTGCTCTAAAAGCTATGCGCATCCAATTTATTCTTAAATCCATTAATTGTCTCTGCCTCCACTACCTCCTCCCGTGGCAATGCATTCCAAGCAATCACCACTCTCTGACTAAAACAATATTTCCTAATATCTAATCTGTACCTCTCTTTAGTTAATTTGTAGCTATGCCTTCTTGCTCTTGTTGGTGGCTGTATTTTGAAAAAAAACTTGTTATAGTCTAATTTATCCATTACTCTGATCTTCTTATAAACCTGTAGTCACCTCAAATTCTTCTCTCTTCTAGACACTGATGGCCGGTTTTTCTTGGTCTTTCCTCATAACTGTAGTTCTGAAATCCCACTTTCAGCTCTGTCGCTCTTTTTTGTATCCTTTACATCGTGTATGTATCCCCTCTATGATAAGGACTCCACACCTGTACACCGTACTCCAATCTAGGTCTAGCTAATGCTTTATACAGTTGGACTATCACTTTCTTGTTTCTATATTTAATATTTCTTTTTATCGTACCTAACGTTGCATTTCCCTTTTTTACTGCTACCTGAACTTGCTCCCTCACCTTACCTGTATGATCTATTATAACCCCTAGGTTCATTTCTTTATCTATCTTTCTAAAATTGTTTTCTCTCAATAAACGTTAGCGCGAAATAACATACTGCGTTGTTATTTGTCCATCGTTTCAGAAGAAGATCGCATTGTCATCTGTCAATCCTGGAGTGGGTTCGTAGATCGCTGACCAAACCCGAGCCCGAAAGCGTAAGTGGCTCCGAGAGCAGAGAAACACTGTCTGACCGTCAGGTAGAAGCCACTTTTCTCTTGACTTTCGTGTCGTTTCTTTCCGTACAGCTTCCCTGATTTATGTATGCTCCATATACATCACGACGGAAGAGATTTTCCTTCACCAGGCAGAGCGATCAACAGCAATGTTCCCTCAACCATCAGGGTCAAGGACGCAGTTTTTCAGTGAAGCTTCCAGACTTTCTTTGTAACGTTTTATTTTGCCACCGCGAGCTTTCTTGCCTGACTCAAGCTTACCATATCATATTTTCTTTCGGAGTCGGAAAAAATACTTCTGCATATGTAATTCTATCTTGCCATTTTATGTTCAGCAGTTTCCTTAGTTGCTAGATGGAGTGTCTAAAAAGTTTCCAATAAAGCGAGGTCGCGGTGGATTAGGGTGTCATGATCTCTGATCACTGTTATCAACATATTAATCTTGCAACGGAATCAGTGGAGATGTGGTTTTATAGAAGCATGCTGCACACATCAGGGGTTGCAGAGAAGAGGCACAGACACAAATACAACTAATTGCAAAGGGCAGAACAAGGCAGTCATTCTTTTTCGGGCATATTATGAGAAGAGGCGGCTTGAAGCACGCTGTGACAACGGCAAAGATGGCAGAGAAGAGAGACTGAGAAAGCCAGAGAAAAAAGATGCTGGACAGCCTGCGAGACACTGGAAGGCCGAGAGAGAAGACGTTGGGCAGCCTGAGAGACAGAGGAAGGTCGAGAGAGAAGATGTTGGACAGCCTGAGAGACAGAGAAAGGCCGAGAGAGAAGATGTTGGACAGCCTGAGAGACAGAGGAAGGTCGAGAGAGAAGATGTTGGACAGCCTGAGAGACAGAGAAAGGCCGAGAGAGAAGATGTTGGACAGCCTGAGAGACAGAGGAAGGTCGAGAGAGAAGATGTTGGACAGCCTGAGAGACAGAGAAAGGCCGAGAGAGAAGATGTTGGACAGCCTGAGAGACAGAGAAAGGCCGAGAGAGAAGATGTTGGACAGCCTGAGAGACAGAGGAAGGTCGAGAGAGAAGATGTTGGACAGCCTGAGAGACAGAGAAAGGCAGAGACAGAAGATGTTGGACAGCCTGAGAGACAGAGAAAGGCCGAGAGAGAAGATGATGGACAGCCTGAGAGACAGAGAAAGGCCGAGAGAGAAGATGTTGGACAGCCTGAGAGACAGAGAAAGGCCGAGACAGAAGATGATGGACAGCCTGAGAGAATGGCACGGGCGACAATCAACAACAGAGTTGGTAAACGACACACGTGATAGTAGTGGATGGAGGTCAATGATCGCCAACGTCAACCGGCAGGGCACCTGATAATGATGATGATCCCTCAAATGTCCTTTGTTCTTTGTCGGGCACAGCTACCAGATCTTATATAGGTTCGTAGTAGTAGGTGAAACGGTTCTAGTTCTCATATCAAGTACTAAAGCCAATTATGAAAAACAAGCAAAAATATCAAGTACTAACGTCAATAATTAAAAACAAGCAAAAATACCCAGTACTAACGACAATCTACTTCCCCAGGTATACAGAACATGACTCTAAATTCAACCTTGAACTTGAGCATCATCAATCTTTCCCCTGGAGATGGTCTTCTGATACAGATCATAGATGGACAACCCGCAACCGCAAAATCTACAACTGCAAAACCCGGCTCAGCCCACGGTCTGAGACCTGGCATGCTGCCTCACTTTATATCAGCAATCACGTACATTGTTCAACCATTGTTCGTCTGGGCTATTCTGCGTTACAATAACATATTCACGTAGACCTGACATAGGAAATATACGCTGTTTGTCAAATGTCAATTTTTTTCTTTTATCTAAACCAGTAACTGTTATTTTTATATGATGTTATCAAGTTAAATGTGTATTACTACCCACATCCTCCAGACTACCCAGATGTAGATGGGGACTGCGTTGCTGTTAATGTCTAGTATGGAAAAGTTAGGTTCCCATTGCAAGAGATGATAGCGACATCATTAGACAGTCACGCTGTATTTGGATTATAGTGAGATAGAAGCTGTGCTGGTTATCAATCTCAATCTCTCGTCCTGAGCTACCGTGGACCAGTGGAAAGATTTATGTCAAGATAACTGGAGTTAATTCAGGATGCAGGTACTCTGGTCCTGCCTCACTTGAGGCCAGGGGTCGCTTGAAACCTGTGGGGCTCAAACCCATGCCGTTTCCGTTCATCACTTTGAAAGACGAGTGCCTTACCTCTCGACCACGGTGACCCCTAACCCAGCTACATATAACGTGTGACCAAGTACACTGGTCAGTATCACCCCCTTCACGATGGCAGAGTTTATTAGAAGACCTTGACCTTACCATAGGCTCAGAAACAGAGCACGTTTGAAGTCTGTGTTAGCAGACCCATACATGGGCCATGCACAAGAGAGCAAAATGTCCACCTGTGAAATTAGATATATGTGATGGTTGCGGGGTGTCTAGGAGAGACACGGTGAGAAACGACAATATTCGCAAAGAGGATTGGCTCACGTCCCATTTGCCGAATACATGACCATACAGAAGATGCGATGGTTCAGTCATCTCATGAGAATGCGCGTAATTAGCTTCCTTTGCGAGCTTTCAATGTCCAAAGATCTGGCTTCCATATCCAGACGGAAGATGGGAGGATTCAGTCATCTAAAAAGAATGTATGTGATCAGCTTCCTTTGCGAGATTTCAATGTACAAAGATCCGGCTTCCATATCCAGACAGAAGTTGCGATGACTTACCTCATGAGAATGCATGTGATTAGCTTCCTTTGCGAGCTTTTAATATCCAAAGATCCGGCTTCCATATCCAGGCGGAAGATGAAAAGATTCAGTCATCTAAAGAGAATGTATGTGATTAGCTTACATTGCAAGCTTTAAAAATTTAAAAGAGCCGCCTTTAGAGTAAGAGGGCAACCAAGGGGAAAGTAGACAACATAGTAAAGACGATTTTCCAACAACAAGCGTTGAAGACGTCAGACAAAACGCATCTGGTCCAGGATAGAAGACTAAGGCTCCACATTTGGCCTATCAGGGTACATGTGGACTGATATCTAAAGGAAATGTAAATAAGAGTCTGCTTTCCTGACTGCAGGTAACCTTCTACAGGTGTCTCCAGGTAACCACCTATAGGTGTCTCAGTCCCACATGTCGTGTCAGATTGTAACAATTGACGTCCTGTACAAAATAAAAACACCAAAACAGCCGACACAGCTGGAGATTAACTTATTTTTTTTTTATTTTTTATTTTTTTGCGTTTTCCTTATTTCTCTAATCCCCAAAGCGGTGTCCGTTGCACTGTAGTTTCTATTTTGCGCCTGTTGGCCCAATGCATCCGACTTCAGCATGCATTTTATGTAAGGGTCTGCTTCCTCCTGCATTTTCTAAGGGTTTGCTTCCCCGGGGTAACGGCCGGTGCTGTGATGGGGATCAAACTCAGCACCTTCCAGTTGGGAGCCGTGCCACTTAACCACTAGACCACGCCGTCCCCTAGATTAACTAATGAAAGTTGAGACAGGACACATGCTCCTCAAGAAGATTAGGTATATGACCAGACATGCACTGTACTGGAACCAAAAAAGCAAGAAAAATAAAGACTAATAATTGTGGTTGATAACGTTGGCAGGAGCGATCAATAAAATCAGCTACAACTCAAAATATTCTGAACATTCATCTTGGAAATCCATATCGCTGCGGGTTTTACAAATCAGGTCGATCCTGTTGTTGTTGTTGTTGTTGTTGTTGTTGCTATTGTTGTTGTTGCTTGAGGCTTCTCGTGCTGAGTTGAGTCCACTCCTGATGTTTCTTTGACAGGGGTGTGTCTTCCATCACAATGTCTAGTTCAGAATATGTGTTAGCCTTCTCTTGGATGTAGTGCAATACGAAGCTCGTCAGTCAGGTAAGCACTATGGGGATAAGTGTCGATCTCCACCTTGTTGGTCAGACTGCTGTAATCAGTCTGTTTCCAGGAGCCCGAACAAGAACTTTCAGATGGTGGACTCGGTCAGTCTGTTTCCAGGAGCCCGAACAAGGACTTTCAGGTGGCCGTCACGGTCAGTCTGTTTCCAAGAGCCCGAACAAGGACTTTCAGGTGGCGGTCACGGTTAGTCTGTTTCCAGGAGCCCGAACAAGGACTTTCAGGTGGCGGTCACTGTCAGTCTGTTTCCAGGAGCCCGAACAAGGACTTTCAGGTGGCGGTCTCGGTCAGTCTGTTTCCAGGAGCCCGAAAAAGGACTTTCAGGTGGTGGTCTCGGTCAGTCTGTTTCCAGGAGCACGAACAAGGACTTTCAGGTGGCGGTCACGGTCAGTCTGTTTCACCAGACTTTTAATAGTGCTTGCTGCCATTTCCATTCTACTTCTACTGACCGTTGACTGGATTATCAAGTCAACATTATCAACCAACAGTGTCTGTGCTACTCTGACTTCAACCAACAGTGGCTGTGCTACTCTGACTTCAACCAACAGTGACTGTACTACTCTGACTTCAACCAACAGTGACTAGACTACTCTGACTTCAACCAACAGTGACTGTGCTACTCTGACTTCAACCAACAGTGACTGTGCTACTCTGACTTCAACCAACAGTGACTGTACTACTGTGACTTCAATCAATAGTGACTATGCTACTGTGACTTCAACCAACAGTGACTGTACTACTCTGACTTCACGCAACAGTGACTATGCTACTGTGACTTCAACCAACAGTGACTGTACTACTCTGACTTCAACCAACAGTGACTATACCACTCTGACTTCAAGCAACAGTGACTATGCTACTGTGACTTCAACCAACAGTGACTGTACTATTCTGACTTCAACCAACAGTGACTGTACTACTGTGACTTCAATCAATAGTGACTATGCTACTGTGACTTCAACGAACAGTGACTGTACTACTCTGACTTCACGCAACAGTGACTATGCTACTGTGACTTCAAGCAACAGTGACTATGCTACTGTGACTTCAACCAACAGTGACTGTACTACTCTGACTTCAACCAACAGTGACTATACCACTCTGACTTCAACCAACAATGTCAGAGTACCACAAAACAAGTTAATAATGAAGGTGCAGGCTTTTGTAAATGAGTGCAGAATGGGGGGATTTAATGAGTATGGTAAAGTCAATATGTGGATCTGTGTGAGAGCACGCGGGGGAGGGGGGGGAGAGAGGGGGGGGGGATACCAGGGGGTCAGGACAAGGAGTCATTCGCATTGCATAGGGCATGTTTTACGTAAAACATATTATTGAATTGTAGAGTCTGTTTTGGAGCCTTAGAGACAAGAGAAGTAGAGGATGTCCTACTACATGGTGAAGACAGCTTGAGACAAAAGAGGTAGAGGCGGGCCTACTAAATGTTGGATAGAGCTTGAGGAAAGAGAAGTAGACGATGCTGCCCTACTAAATCGTTGAGAGATCTTGAGACAAGAGAAGTAGAGAATGCCCTACTGCATGTAGGAGACAGCTTGGGACAAGAGAAATAGAGGCGGGATTACTGCAGCAGGCAAAGACAAGAGAAGTAGAGGCGGGACTACTGCAGCAGACAGAGACAGCTTGAGACAAGAGAAGTAGAGGTGGGATTACTGCAGCAGACAGAGACAGCTTGAGACAAGAGAAGTAGAGGTGGGATTACTGCAGCAGGCAGAGACAAGAGAAGTAGAGGCGGGACTACTGCTGCAGACAGAGACAGCTTGAGACAAGAGAAGTAGAGACCGGCCTACCACATGGCGGAGACAGCTTGAGACAAGAGAAGTAGAGGCGGGACTACTGCAGCAGACAGAGACAGCTTGAGACAAGAGAAGTAGAGACCGGCCTACGACATGGCGGAGACAGCTTGAGACAAGAGAAGTAGAGACCGGCCTACGACATGGCGGAGACAGCTTGAAGGCTAAAAGTTCTTGGAGGATATTGTTTGAACTGTCGCAGATGGTTCATGACACGAAGACAACTTTAATTGTTGAAGACCCTAGCTTTACGCGACACAAAGCTGTAAAGGTTTTGATTGATTGATTGATTGATTGATTAACTCATCTTTATCATCATTGCCATTCCGGTTGACTGATTGTGTTCTCTATTAGTGCAGATCAATCGATCTCTACTGATAGCCTGGTGTGCATTTTTGTTTGGTATTAAAACATAGTATATTGCATCTACATGTTTTTGTTATGTTTATTTAATTTTGGAACAGGATGACAGTACCTATTGATATGTGTCATTATAAATTATAGGGTCTCATCTTATGTCGTTAGATTTCAGAGACAGGTGAAATTTTATTCTTCTTCGTACGCTGTCAGACTTCAAATTCAATTTGTTCGAAGAAAGCAGCTGTCATCCTGAGGCTGTCGACACTGCCATAGAGCTTGTCTAGTGTTGGCACTGGTGATGGTCACATGTGCTTTCTCTGGTCCTCGTATGTCGGGCAGTTTTGCAGCAGATGTTCAGCGGTCATTGTCCCTGTATCACAGGTGCATTTGTCAGTGCCACCTATCTTCAGTTTATTGAATAGATGGTACCTCAGTCTGTTGTGGCCTGTGCGGAGTCTGAAGACCACGACCTGCTCTCTTCTGCTCAACTGGTCCAATCTGCCAGCCCAGTTATACCACCTGGTACTCGGTCGTGCCCCACAACAGGCTCTGTAAGAAACAGGGGGCCTCTCATGAAGGTGCTGCTGGAGACACATGATGTAGGAGAGGCCATTGGCATGGAAACTCCTAAACAGCAAGCCGAACAGTGAATCCGGCGGCGATCTCTACACCTGGAAATGAGAGGCTATATCAGAAGCTTCACTTTCTCACAATGACACCTCTCCACGTGTCTAATTCCTGAATCGTCTCACAATGACACATTGTCATGTGTCTAGTTGCTGAATCGTCTAACAATGACATCTTGCCATGTGTCTAATTGCTGAATCGTCTCACAATGACATCTTGCCATGTGTCTAATAAAATATAGGACATAGAGGGGAGAATAAAGAGGTTAGATGACAAAGGAAACAGTCATGTGGTAGTATTGGCAGGTACAAATAATGTAAAGAGAGAAGGTACAGAAATAATTATGGATAAATATAAAAGTCTTATGAGAATACTTAAGGAAAAAAAGTTTAGAAAGGTCACAATGATGGGCATTTTAGACAGAGCAGATGGGTCAGACTATCTAGATAGCAAAATAATAGGTATCAACCTTAGGTTACAGGTGATGTGTGCGGACATGGGAATGGAATTTATTGATGTTAAAGTAGACAAAAGTAAAATGTTAGATAGGGGAGGTTTACATCTAAATGAGATAGGACAGCATGTTGTAGCAAAGTATATGTTCTATCATTGTGTTAGAAATTTAAACTAGAAAGGCCTATGAAGTATGAGACTAAAGATAGGCCTACAATAGGGTGCTATAGAGGATGTAGTCAAAGGGGTAAGTTGGTGTCAGGGAAGTGTAAAATACATAGTAGAAAAGCAAACACTAAAATGATAAAGCAGAAGCAAAAAGAGGAAAACCAACAACATTACAAACTAAAATGTTTTTATGCAAATGTGAGAAGCATAGTAAATAAAAGAGAAGAATTGGAACTGTATGTAGAAGAAGAAAAACCAGATATAATAGGGTTAACAGAATCATGGACATATGAGGAGATTGCAGATAGTGAACTTGAAATTGAGGGATATACAATGTTAAGGAAAGATAGGATAATTGGAGACAAGACTAAGGGAGGTGGCGTTTTATTATACTGTATAAATTCTGTTAATATAACGATCAAAGATTATTTATCATGTGCTAACAAAAATGAAAGTGTATGGGGAGAAATAGAAAGTGGGGGTGAAAAAACAGTGATTGGAGTGTGCTATAGATGTCCATCAAGTCAAAAAGAGGAAGATGAGGAGCTGATTAGTAGCATAGCAAAGGCAAGTAAAGGGAAATTATTATTAATGGGAGATTTCAACTATCCAGAAATAAAATGGGATATGGCAGAAGCACTTATAGAGTCAAAACCTTTTGTTAAGTGCATAACTGACAATTTTTTAATTCAACATGTAGAAGCAGCCACCAGAGGCAAAAACATACTCGACCTAGTTTTTACCACAGAGGAAAATATGATTGAAAACGTTACCGTTGGGGAACTGTTTGGCTCAAGTGACCATCAAATCATCCGTTGGGATCTTATTGCAGGGAAAGAAGTAAACATAAACACGCGAACATACGACTACTCTAAGGCAGATGTTAAGAGGATGAAAGAGGCAGCGAACCACATAATCTGGAAAGATATTGTTGTAGGAATAGATGTTGAACAGGAGTGGGAAAATTTTAAAACAGTTCTAGAAACGCTACAAGAGGAATGTGTTCCATGTAGGGAGGTAAACTCCAAGCGTAAAAAGTGGATAACTAGATTTGTAGTGAAATGTAGAAGAGCAAAAAATAAAGCATGGAAAAAATATATAGAGGCAGGTAAATCAAAAGAAACATATGTAAAATATTTGGACAAGCAGAACATATCTCAGAAAGCGAATAAAACAGCAAATATAGACTTTGAAAAACAACTTGCTCAGAGGATCAAGACAGACAGTAAAAGCTTCTTTTCTTATGTTAGAAATAAACAAAGAACGAAAGACAAAGTAGGCCCTCTCATGGACAGTACATGGAAAATAATAAGTGAGAATAGGGAGGCTGCTAATCTGCTCAATCAGTACTTTGGCACAATCTTCATAAAGGAGGACTGCTCCGAGATCCCAGAGCCTATAGATATTTTTCAAAGAGACATGGATACAGCGGGATTAAGATCAATCTGTATTACAGAGGAAATGGTTTTTAAAAAATTGGAGGGATTGAAAGTGAATAAATGTCCAGGTCAAGATGGTATTCACCCAAAATTGCTGTATGAAGTTAGAGACCAACTAGCAAAACCATTGGCTATATTATGTTCTCAATCACTTACAAAAGGGATTGTTCCACGGGATTGGAAAGATGCAGGAGTGATCCGCTTATTCAAAAAAGGCAAAAAATCAGATCCGGCAAATTATAGACCGGTGAGTTTAACGAGCATAGTCTGTAAATTGTTAGAGTCAATAATCAAAGAAAACATTGTAATGCATTTAGTAAAATTTTATCTAATTAGAAATAGTCAGCATGGGTTTACTAGAGGGAGATCATGCTTAACAAATCTATTAGAATTCATGGAGGAGGTTACTAAAATCATAGATAAAGGGGAGCCAGTGGATGTTACTTATCTAGACTTTGCAAAGGCCTTTGATAGAGTACCTCATCAAAGATTATTTCAAAAGTTAAAATCCCATGGAATAGGTGGGGAAGTTGCCAAATGGATTGAAAATTGGTTAACGGGAAAAAGGCAGAGGGTGGGCATAAATAAGGAGTACTCTGAGTGGTGTGAAGTGAAAAGTGGTGTGCCACAGGGCTCGGTTTTGGGACCAATTTTGTTCTTGATATATATAAATGATTTGGACATTGATATGAGATCCATGATTGCAAAATTTGCTGATCACACAAAACTATGCAGTAGTGTCTCATCTAAAGCGGAAGTGGATATATTGATGTCAAATTTAGATAAAATTCGAGAATGGTCTGTAAGCTGGCAAATGGAGTTTAATGTAAATACATGTACAGTCATCCACATGGGTAGATCCAATATGGAACATAATTACAGAATGGGAGAAAACAATATTAGAAAGATAGATAAGGAAAGGGACTTAGGGGTTATAATAGATCATACAGGAAAGGTGAGTTAGCAAGTTAAGGTAGCAGTGAAAAAGGCAAATGCAATGTTAGGTATGATAAAAAGAAATATTAAACATAGGAGCAAGGAAGTGATCGTCAAACTGTATAAAGCTTTAGTTAGACCTAGATTGGAGTACTGTGTACAGGTGTGGAGTCCTTATCATAGAGGGGACATAAACATGCTAGAAAGAATACAAAAAAGAGCGACAGAGATGATAGTGGGATTCCAGAATTACAGTTATGAGGAACGACTCAGAAAAACCGGCCTACAGTATCTCGAAGAGAGAAGAATTCGTGGTGACTTAATACAGGTTTATAAGATGATCAGAGGAATCGATAAATTAGACTATAACAAGTTTTTTAAAATACAGCCACCTACAACAACACGAGGGAATAGCTACAAGCTGACTAAAGAGAGGTCCAGGTTAGATATTAGGAAATATTTTTTTAGTCAGAGAGTGGTGTCTGCTTGGAATGCATTGCCATGGGAGGTAGTGGAGGCAGGGACAGTTAATGCATTTAAGAATAAATTGGATGCGCATAGCTTTTAGAGCAAGGTGATGTAAATGTAACTGGTTGTATACAGACTCTGCAGGGTCTTCTAAACCAGTATAAAGACGTTAAGTTAAGTTAATTTGCTGAATCGTCTAACATTGACATCTTGCTGGATGTATAATTGCTGAATCGTCTAACAATGACGCCTTGCCATGTGTCTAGTTGCTGAAGCGTATAACAATGACGCCTTGCCATGTGTCTAGCTGCTGAATCGTCTAACAATGACATCTTGCCATATGTCTAGTTGCTGAATCGTATAACATTAACGTCTTACTGGGTGTCTAATTGCTGAATCGTCTCACAATGACACCTTGCCATGTGTCTAAATGCTGAATCGTCTCACAATGAAACCTTGCCATGTGTCTAGTTGCTGATTCGTCTCACAATGACACCTTGCCATGTGTCTAGTTGCTGAATCGTCTCACAATGACACCTTGTCATGTGTCTAATTGCTGAATCGTCTCACAATGAAACCTTGCCATGTGTCTAGTTGCTGAATCGTCTCACAATGACACATTGCCATGTGTCTAGTTGCTGAATCGTCTCACAATGACACCTTGCCATGTGTCTAGTTGCTGAATCGTCTCACAATGACACCTTGCCATGTGTCTAGTTGCTGAATCGTCTAACAATGACACCTTGCCATGTGTCTAGCTGCTGAATCGTCTCACAATGACACCTTGCCATGTGTCTAGTTGCTGAATATCATTACTACTGCTCGATCTGACGCATCTATCAGCTTGAGGCCCGTGGCTCATGTCCGACTTGGGGCCGAAGCCGCTGGAGAAGGCTGCTTGCGTCAGGGTCAGCTAACCGTAGCTTGCAAAATCCATATTCCGCCTTCGGGTCCTAGTCCTGAAAACAGGCTGCTTCCGTGCAGTCCAGCTAAAAGAATATGGATACAAGAGAGGCGGCACACATGGTCCTAAAAATGACACGCTGAAGTCGGATGTTCAGGGACGAGTGTGTTAAATATCGCAGCCTCGCTGTAAACTTTGAAATGACGTTAATTTCAGGACGGACACAGAAGAAGAGAAGAAGAATCAGGATTCTACATTTTTAAGTATATCAATGCTGAAGCTACACAACCTGAGGACAATATGAGGACACTTAACCTGGACAATATGGGAACACTTAACCTGGATATTATGAGAACACTTAACCTGGACAATATGGGAACACTTAACCTGGAAAATATAGGAACACTTAACCTGGACAATATGGGAACACTTAACCTGGACAATATGGGAACACTTAACCAGGACAATATGGGAACACTTAACATGGACAATATGGGAACACTTAACCTGGACAATATAGGAACACTTAACCTGGAGAATATGGGAACACTTAACCTGGACAATATGAGAACACTTAACCTGGACAATATGGGAACACTTAACCTGGACAATATGAGAACACTTAACCTGGACAATATGGGAACACTTAACCTGGAAAATATAGGAACACTTAACCTGGACAATATGGGAACACTTAACCTGGACAATATGGGAACACTTAACCTGGACAATATGGGAACACTTAACATGGACAATATGGGAACACTTAACCTGGACAATATAGGAACACTTAACCTGGACAATATGGGAACACTTAACCTGGACAATATGAGAACACTTAACCTGGACAATATGGGAACACTTAACCTGGACAATATGAGAACACTTAACCTGGACAATATGAGAACACTTAACCTGGACAATATGGGAACATTTAACCTGGACAATATGGGAACACTTAACCTGGACAATATGGGAACACTTAACCTGGACAATATGGGAACACTTAACCTGGACAATATGGGAACACTTAACCTGGACAATATGAGAACACTATTTATGCAGACTCTGTGCTGCCACTGTCAAACATGACCTCTGTCTAGGGCATGTGGGAGCAGAATTTTGACTTGTGAAAGGAAGGTCATCAGTGTTACCAAGAAAGACAGAATATGGATCGACGACATTCATAGTATGGACCGCACTACGTCTTGTGCCGTTTACATTTCCAGGCAGAAAATAAGTTGGTTTGGTCATCTCATGAAAATGCACCCTCATAAGCTTCCACTGATGGCTTACAATGCAGACAGATTTGGTTACAGGACAAGGGGGCAGATGTGAGGTAGGTGGATAGATAATAGAGTGATTGTGCAGCTACAACGGCTCACAGTGACCGACACAACGCACTTGGCATAGGATAGACGACTTAAGCTTGCCACATCGTTCAACGACACAAGTGGAAAGAAAACTAAATAAACTAACTAGCTAGATAGTATTTTCTTTCCATATGTAAAGAGACTGATACTGAGCTTTAACATGCTTCAAAGTGTCTAAATGTCCCTTATTTTTACAGACAAGCACCGAGATATGTCATCTGTCCCCATCTTAACAGACCAGCACCAAGATATAATGTCATCTGTCTCTATGTTAACAGACCAGCACCAAGATATAAGGTCATATCTCTATGTTAACAGACCAGCACCGAGATATAATGTCATATGTCTCTATGTTAACAGACAAGCACCGAGATATAATGTCATCTGTCCCCATGTTAACAGACAAGCATCGAGATATAATGTCATCTGTCTCCATGCAGACAAGCACCGAGATATAATGTCATATGTCCCCATGTTAACAGACAAGCACCGAGATATAATGTCATATGTCCCCATGTTAACAGACCAGCACCGAGATATAATGTCATCTGTCCCCATGTTAACAGACAAGCATCGATATATAATGTCATCTGTCTCCATGCAGACAAGCACCGAGATATAATGTCATATGTCTCTATGTTAACAGACAAGCACCGAGATATAATGTCATATGTCCCCATGTTAACAGACCAGCACCGAGATATAATGTCATATGTCTCTATGTTAACAGACAAGCACCGAGATATAATGTCATCTGTCCCCATGTTAACAGACAAGCATCGAGATATAATGTCATCTGTCTCCATGCAGACAAGCACCGAGATATAATGTCATATGTCTCTATGTTAACAGACAAGCACCGAGATATAATGTCATATGTCCCCATGTTAACAGACCAGCACCGAGATATAATGTCATATGTCTCTATGTTAACAGACAAGCACCGAGATATAATGTCATTTGTCCCCATGTTATCAGACCAGCACCAAGATATAATGTCATACCTATAAAATTTCTTTGCACATGTTCATAGACTGACACCAAACTTTGTTCTGAAGTTTCTTTGTATCCACATTTCAACAGATATAGATTGATTAAGAATGTTACTGTCCTAAGCGAGGATGGCGTGGGCTAGTGGTTAATTGACACGGCTTACAAACCGAAGGTGATGGGTTCGATACCAATCACAGCACCAACCGTTACCATGGGGAAACAAATCCTAAGAAAATGCAGGTGAAAGCAGACACTAAAATAAAATGCATGCCAAAGTCGGATGCACTGGGCTAACAGGTGCAAAATAAAAACCGTAGTGCAACGTACACCGCCTTGGGGAAAAGAGAAATAAGGCGAATGTCAACAACAACAACAAACATTTTTTTAAATACTGTCCTAAGCAGTATCTTATCAACCACATGTTAACAGACAAGTGACTTAATACAAGTGTATAAATTAATTTAGTTGTTTTTTTTTCTAATCACAAACTGGCCCCTATAGTAAACTCAGCTACATACATTAGGTACCAGATAATCTGAGAAGTAAAGGCGGCTGGCGTGATGCTGACCACATCATCCACTATATGCCGTTGGTTACAAAATAATATGGGCCTAACACCATATTTTCTATATGCCGCATAGCGTGACGGGATCTTTTATAAATTAATTAATGGAAAGGATATATTAGACTATACCAAGTTTTTAAAACATGGCCGGCTACAAGAACAAGAGGGCACAGCTATAAATTGTTTAAAGATAGGTCCATATTAGATAAAAGGAAAAATTGTTGTAGTGAGAGAGTGGTGACTTCTTGGAATGCATTGCCGCAGAATGTAGAAGTAGAGTCAGTTAATGCATTCACAAATAGCAATAAACTGGTTGTATACAGACTCTGCAGAGCCTTCTAAACCAGTATAATGAAGTTAAGTTAAGGACAATCATGAACATTAGTGTCCCCATAGTATCTTAACAGTCACCATGTTAACAGATTCACACCAAGCTTTAAGGTCCTACATAGTACCTTACTATCAGCATGGCAAAAGATGTAAGCCAACACCGAGCTTTAAGGTCCTATATAGTATCTTAGTATCAGCGTGACAAAAGATGTAAGCCAAAACCGAGCTTTAAGGTCCTATATAGTATCAGTACCAGCATGACAAAAGATGTAAGCCGACCCCCAGCTTTAAGGTCATATATAGTATCAGTATCAGCATGACAAAAGATGTAATCCAACCTCGAGCTATGAGGTCCTATATAGTATCTTCCTACTCACATACAAACAGACCAAAGGTGATCTCTACTGTCCTGCATATCATGTTACTACCCACACATTTAACAAACAAATACCAGTATTATCTTACTACTGACATAGAGACATCAAAACATCAACAGAAATCATTAAATACACCAATGGAGAGAAGACCCAATTCTACAGGAATACTTATTTTGTAGCGAAGTGAGATGTCAGATGTAGTTAGAGAGTGCGGAGCTGAGGCAAAAGTTGCTGTGCAGCAACTCTGATCTGGTGAAGACTGCACACATCATATTGACAACTGGTCTGTAGATATAACATGACCAAAGGATCCTGAAAACAAAGAAGAAAGAAGACTTTTAACATGTTAGTGAACCAAAATTGAGCGTTAATGTCCTACATATGATCACTTTTACCACATTTCAACAGCCCAGCACTAAGTTTTAAGAGTCTACATATTATCTTACTATCCACATGTTAGCAGACTGATTCCAAGTTTTAATGTACTACATAGTATCTTAC
Source organism: Ariolimax columbianus (assembly GCA_036924085.1). NCBI lineage: Eukaryota > Metazoa > Mollusca > Gastropoda > Stylommatophora > Arionidae > Ariolimax > Ariolimax columbianus. The sequence goes on from JAVGWX010000021.1 coordinate 10,251,272, forward strand.
AATCCACATGTTAGCAGACTGACACCAAGTTTTAATCTATTACATAGTATCTTACTATCTCCAAGTTAAAACATCAACACCAGTCTTTAAGTTCCTACATATTATCTTGATGTGAACATGTAAACCTCAATAGCATTGAAGACTCTCATAGCCTTAGGTTTGGACATTCCAACATTTAAAAATAAACCAACCTCCTACTGAGTTGGAAGTAGCTAAATTGTTGCATCAACAACAAAACCAAACAAAGTGGTTCTGCAAGCAATTATAAGGCAGCATTTTTTTTAAAAACCATCAGGAACAGTATGTAAAATGTATTATAACATTTATTAAAATTCGTCTATAATGTAGAGCTTACACACAAATACACAAAGAAATATGTGTATGTGCAAATTAGTTAGTTAGTTTTCTTTCCACTTGTGCCATTTAGCGTTGTGGGGAGCTTAAGTCATCTATCCTGCGCCAAGTGCGTTGCGTCGGTCAATGTGAGCCCTTGTTGTTGCACAATCACTCTAATGTCATCTATCCACCTACCTCGCGGCCACCCCTTTACCCTGTAGCCAGATCTACCAGCATTGTAAGTCACCAGTGGAAGATGATGAGGGTGCATTCTTATGAGATGACCAAACCAATTTACTTTTCTGTCTGGAAATGTATTCGGCACAAGACGTAATGCCGACATATGGGCAAATATATGTCTTCTTCTTCTTCTTCGTTCGTTCTCAATCTCCCACTACCAAACCCTGAAAATTCTTAAGTAGCGGAATGTAGTCCAGAGAACGGAATGTGTTGTGTCGTAGTTTACAGCTTGGCTGCGATATTTTCACCTTTCGGTCCTTCTTCTTCTTCTTCTTCGTACGCACTCAGACAGTAACCATTATTTTTTCTAAAAAAGCAGCCGTTATCCTGAGGCTATAGACACTGCAATAGAGCTTGTCTAGTGTTGCCACTGGTGATGACCACATCTGCTCTCTCTGATCCTCCTATCTCGGGCAGTTTTGCAGCAAATGCTCAGCGGTCATTTTCCCGGTACCACACGGGCATTCGTCGATGCCACCTATCTTCAATTTGTTGAATAAGTGGTACCTGAGTCTATTGTGGCCAGTGCGAAGTCTGAAGACCTTTCGGTCCAACACATCCGACTTCAGCAAGCATTTTTTGAGTACCGGGTTAGCATTCCCTCTTCGAACCTTTCTCTTTAGCCAGTCAGTCTGTCCTGCTGCAGCCTGTTATCCAGAATCATCGCGTGGAGGTGTAGATGGGTCTTGAACGCTATGGTTCGCTGGCCCTGACGCTAGCAGTCAGCTATGGGTAGCTGACCACTGGTGACCACCGGGCAACGAGCGAGCTCATTTTTTGTCGTCACACGCACTCATAACAGGCACAGCGGACATGGATAAAGGTGACATAGTGAAGGTTATCAAGGACCATCTGCTGGAAAACGACACTGCTTTGGATGAGTCTGCAAGGCATAAGCTGCGGCACTTTGGAATCAAATTAGGATTCAGTGGATCAGATAATCTGAGAGGACGAAACAGGAAGGTGTACAACCAACAGGCTACAGGCACCATCATCATCCACACTTTGCGCCATCTGCTGAGAGAGACTGAGCACCTATGAGTATGCACGGGGTGCAGTGAAGTCGACTCGTAGAACAGAACAGAACAGATAAGACTTGGCATCTACTTCCAGTCTCAGAACATTTCTTTTCTTGAGACTTATTGAAAGATCCAAATCTTTGCAAGCCTGGGAGAAGCGATCCATCAATCTCTGAAGTTCCTGCTGACTGTGGGAGACAATTGCAGCATCATCAGCGAAAAGCAAGTCCCTGGTGTGATCTCCCTGATATTCGTTTTGGCCTTGAACCTTGCAAGGTTAAATAGCCGACAAACCGACCTAGTGTAAAGGCAGATTCCTTCATTTCCGTTACAAAATGCATGTTTCAGTAACAGATGATAAAAGATTCCGAACAGTGTTGGGATCAGAAAGTAGCCCTGCCAAACACCAAATACAAAATGGTTGTGATATGCTACAATCAAATTGGTCTGTTCCTGTCATGCCCTCATGGAACGATAATATTAGCTGTAGCAGTTTGCTTTGGAAGCCTATTTTAGAAAGGATTAGAGAGTCCATTCCTACAAACCAAATCAAATGCTTTTGTCTAGTCAATATAGACAATATAAAAAGGCTGATTCTGTTCACGGAACTTTTCCTAAAGTAGTGGAAGAAAAAAAATCATGTCAATGGTTGATCTTCCAGACTAGAATCCACACTGTGACTCCAGATAAACACGCTCAGCAAATTTATGTATCCTTAATAAGATTACTCTGGCAAAGACTTTGCCTACAACACTTAGCAGAGGGGTCTCTCAATAGTTATTACAGTCAATACTATCAACTTTGTTTTGGGATGTTACGACCTGAGCATCTTTTATATCTAGACGTATGATGGCCTTCTTCCAGCACTGGCATGCCATCATTTACAGCGGTTGCAAGAGTGTATCGTTACAACGCTTGATCAAATTATGTGTACCTTTCCTCAGGTGGGAAAGACAGCATACTACCTGCGGCTCTACCTAGCTCTTGTGTTTGAGTCTATTAAAATGGACCCGCACATCGGTTAAATCACACTCAAAGAAACAGGTTGTAAACAGACTCTGCAGAGACTTCTAAACCAGTATAAAGAAGTTCAAGTTAAATCAGGTGGGATCCCGTCTCTACCTGATGATTTGTCTGAGGCTAAGGAGCGGTGCAGTGTTTCTACTCGCGGGACCAATAGCTTTCTTTATACCGTCGTACATTGTTTGATGTTCTTTGTTTGTGCTGCAGTCTGGATGTTTTCACTAAGCTGTAGCCAATACTCATTTGTACAAACGACGAACTGTTTGTTGCTCCTGGTTTCTGGCGCAGAGTACCTGCATTTCTTGGAAGTTGCTTGTATTTCATCAGAACAGCGCACCCAATGACGGGTATCCTATCCTTCACATTCGCTTCAAACCAGCCACCTGATTTAACAGTTCTTCTTCCAAAGGTAGCAAATGCTGTGCTTTGGATGACATTTCGGAGATGATGCCTGGTCTCTGAAACAGTGTTGAAATAATGCGGGAAATTGCGAGTTTCCTCGAAAGAATTGTTGAATCTCTTGATCAGCTCAGGGTCCGAAATTTTCCTTGCGTCGATGATTGGATTGCCTTTGTTTCTGGTGCGGTGGAACTTCCTCAGCTACAATTTCATTTCACATCGAAGGAGTTAATGATCGGTGTCGCCGTCTGCACTATGGTACCAGCGCGTCAGGATCACGTATAAAAACTGAGGAAAAGAAAATGTATACAAAATGTATAGCCAGTTGAACAGTTTGGGACTGAAACATGGACTCTTGCAAATAAGGATGAAAACAGTTTGGAAGCATGTTTTTTTGTTGTTTTTTTTTTTTGCGTTCGCTTTATTTCTCTGAACCCAAGGCGGTGTGCTTTGCACTGTGGGTTTTTATTTTGCGCCTGTCGGCCCAGTGCATTCTAATTTAGCATGCATTTTATGTAAGGGTCTGCTTCCTTCTGCGTGTTCTCATGGTTTGCTTCCCTGGGGTAACGGCTGGTGCTGTGATCGAACGCAGCACCTTCATGTTGTGAGCCGTGTCACTCAACCACTAGACCACGTCTGCCCTTAGATATGAAACCTTAGATAATAAAAATAAGATATCAGTGTATATTTAAAGCTTGAATATAATAATGACTTTCTGGGAGGTGGTGGCTTTGTTTAAGGTGTTTGTTGAGCCTGTTTAGCAGTAAGCGCGCTAGGATCTTGCCTGCTACGGAGAGTAGCGATATTCCACGATGATTATCGCATTCCTGACGATTGCCTTTTCTTTTGTATAAGTGAACGATTGAGGCGTCCTTTAGCTCCTGCGGAATTTTACCTTCAGCCCACATGTGACAGAAGAGTTCAGTGATCCTTCTGGTGAGGGATGGGCCAGCTGTCTTATATACCTCTGCTGGTATTGCATCAGCTCCTGGAGCTTTTCCTATAGATAGTGAACTGATTGCCCTGTCGACTTCCTCCTCAGTAATGACTTCATCCAACGTCAGGTTCAGTTCCACCTGCGGCATTCGCCGGATGGCCTCGTCATTTATGGACGATGGGTGGTTTAGTATTTTGCAGAAGTGGTCTGCCCATCTGTCTAGAATCTGAACCTTATCTGTTAGCAGTACCCCATCCGCACTGCGAACTGGAGTATTACTAGAGGGCTGCGGGCCGTAGAGAGCTTTCAGTGCCTCGTAAAACCGTTGGGTGTCATGACGCTCGGCGAACATCTCAATTTCGTCAGCTTTTTTGCTGAGCCAGGAGTTTTTCATCTCTCTAAGCCTGGTCTGGACAGCTTTGCGAGCAGTATTGAAGGCAGCTTTTGCTGCCGGAGATGGTGTGTCCCTCTAGTATTCCCTGTGCGCTTCATGTTTTGCATCGAGAAGGCCCTGTATTTCTAGATCGTTCTCATCAAACCAGTCTTTATGCTTGCGCGTGAGTGGGCCAATGTGTTTAACAGCTGTGGATTCAGAGCCGGAAAAGGAACAGTGGACATGATTTTTGCCGCTCGCCAAGTACAAGAGAAGTGTCGAGAGCAAAAACAGGCCTTGTACACCACATTTATTGATTTGACAAAGGCATTTGATACAGTAAACAGAGGAGGGCTGTGGATGATAATGTCTAAGTTTGGCTGCCCCAACAAGTTCATAACAATGGTGAAACAGCTACACGAAGGCATGTGTGCTCGTGTACTGGACAGCGGTGCAATCTCTAAAACGTTTCTAGTATCAAACGGAGTAAAACAAGGATGTGTACTCGCCCCGACTTTGTTCAGCATGATGTTCGCGGCCACGATGACAGACGCCTTCAGATCATTGGAGCTTGGAATACCCATAAAGTACCGCACAGATGGCAAGTTACTCAATTCCAGAAGAATGAAGGCCAAAACCAAAGTAGCTGGCGACGTAATCAGGGAACTTGTATTTGCTGACGACTGCGCTCGAATGAGCAACTCCGAACTAAACATGCAGGTTGGAATGGACCAATTCTCTGCCGCATGCGAAAATTTTGGCCTTTCCATAAATGGCAAAAAAACAGAGGTCATGTACAAACCAGTACCAGGCATGCCGTACACAAAACCAGAGACTACAGTCAGCGGGCAGACGTTGAATGCCGTAGACAAATTCACATATCTGGGCAGTACGCTATCGAGATCTGTCAGCCTAGACGATGAGGTGACAAGCAGAATAGCAAAGGCCAGTACAGCCTTTGGTAGAATGCGCTCGATGGTCTGGGCACGTCGTGGCATCAGCGTCAAGACCAAATTGAAAATCTACCCTGCAACCATCATTCCAACCCTACTATACGCTTGCGAAAGCTAGACTGTATACTCTGGACATGCAAGGAGGTTAAACCACTTCCACACAGGTTGCCTGAGGCGAATATTCCACATCCGATGGCAAGATCGTGTGACTGACATCGAGGTTCTCTCGAATGCTAACATGCCCAGCATCCATGCACTGCTACAAAAAGCACGACTAGGAGGGGCCGGACACCTCGTCCGTATGTCAGACGAGCGGCTCCCAAAGAAGCTTCTCTGCGGCGAGCTGAGAGAGGGATGGCGCGAGAGAGGGCGCCCAAAGAAACGTTTTAAAGACGGTCTGAAGGACTCACTAAAAAGTTGCCAGATAGAGATCGACACCTGGGAATGTCTTGCGAAAAACAGATCTGACTGGAGAAGCGCAGGTGCAAAAGAAGGTGCAAGACTACCACAAACAGATACTAGTATGACGTACGAAGAGTCAAAACGGCTTATCAAAGCCAGATACATGACCAAATGGGAAACCGAACATACTGGTTACACCAAAAACGATGCCTATTACCAGTTAAACCGAAGAGAGCAGGTCGTTGTCTTCAGACTTCGCACTGGCCACAATAGACTGAGGTACCACCTATTCAACAAATTGAAGATAGGTGGTACCAACGAATGCCCGTGCGGTACCGGTAAAATGACCGCTGAACATCTGCTGCAGAACTGCCCGACATACGAGGATCAGAGAGAGCAGATGTGGCCAACACCAGTGGAACTGCAAGACAAGCTCTATGGCAGTGGCGACAGCCTCAGGATGACCGCCGCTTTTTTCGAAAAAATAATGGTTACTGTCTGACTGCGTACGAAGAAGAAGAAGAAGAAGAAATCGGGTGTAGCTGCCGGTGAAGATGACCGTGTTGTGAAAGCCCAGAACAGACGCGAGACGCGGAAATCCCGAGCAGCGGGAACACCATCCCCTTCTACAAACCTCGTGTGCCCGATATGTAGCAGATGTTTTCGTGATCGCATTGGCCTGTTCAGCCACATGCGCACCCACAGCTAACAGGGAAATCTGTGACAAGGATGATGTCGGCGGTCCTCATCGACAACGATGGACAGCTATTACTTTTATAATAATGAAATTATAAATGAGATATTATCCCATTTTCAGGGAAATTTTGCTGAATCTGGGTCACTCAATGTTATCTGCTATTTTTACATGATAATCTTCAGTTGTTTTATTTCAATCCAAATGATCCACTTCTGTATATCAAAACAGATACGTTGTTACTATATATGCTTGTTTATAAATAAATATGCAATCGCACGAGAGTATGTCTGTGGTTGTTAAAAAACAAACATGTGTATTTGATATCAGGAAGGGACTCTCAGTAAACCACAACAAAGACAAACCATGATATGCAGTATAAGGTGTTTGAGAAATGCTCTCGAGGTCAAAAGGCTGGGCAGAGTACGAAACGAAGTAATAAGGCATACACACAGGCGACGGCGTGGGCTGGTGGTTAAGTGATACGGCTCATAAGCTGAAGGTGCTGGGTTCGATCCTTACCACAGCACCGGCCGTTACCCCGGGGAAGCAAACCCTTAGACAATGCAGGAGGAAGAAGACCCTTACATAAAATGAATGCGGAAGTCGGATGCACTGGGCCGACAGGCGCAAAATAAAAACCACAGTGCAACGCACAACGCCTTGGGGAATAGAAAAATAAGGCGAGCACAAAAAAAAACCCAAAAAAATCAGACAGAGAGTGGGTGCAACACTGTGCATGGATTACATAGAAAATCAGAGAAACAAAATAGTTCGAACACAGGACAAGAGTGAAACCAAAGTTACCAGCTGCTCGTATCTACAATACCAGACACCAGGGTTGCAGAGCAGGAGGCAGACCACGAAAAACATGGATGGATGGTGTCAGTGAATCGCTGAAGAAACACGGAATGACAACAACATCGACGACAAAGCTGGCACGCGACAGAAAATTACACCTCCCCACGACGTCTAAAAATACAAGTGATAAAAGATAATGATGCTCTATTTATATTTAAAGCTTGAAGATGTTAGTGGAGATGTGTATGGGACATTTTCCAATTTGACGGGAAAATTCCGCTAAATCTGGGTTACCCTCTAAGTGGCTACCTCTTCAAATAAACACGTCTTTGGGTTACACTCTAAGTGGCTACCTCTTCATATAAACACATGTCTTTCGGTTACCCTCTAAGCGGCTACCCCTTCAAATAAACACATGTCTTTCGGTTACCCTCTAAGTGGCTACCTCTTCATATAAACACGTCTTTCGGTTACCCTCTAAGCGGCTACCCCTTCAAATAAACACATGTCTTTCGGTTACCCTCTAAGTGGCTATCCCTTCAAATAAACACGTCTTTGGGTTACCCTCTAAGTGGCTACCTCTTCAAATAAACACATGTCTTTCGGTTACCCTCTAAGTGGCTACCCCTTCAAATAAACACGTCTTTGGGTTACCCTCTAAGTGGCTACCTCTTCAAATAAAACACATGTCATTCGGTTACCCTCTAAGTAGCTACCCCTTCAAATGAACACATGTCATTCGGTTACCCTCTAAGTGGCTACCCCTTCAAATAAAACACATGTCATTCGGTTACCCTCTAAGTGGCTACCCCTTCAAATAAACACATGTCATTCGAAACCGGCATTACGATTGATTAAGTGCATGTTTTCTTACAGGGGTCAGGACAGGGGATCGAATAGTACCTGGTCTGTGTTTCATTAACTGGGGCAAAATAACATGAAGATAAAAAGATGTATAAGACTTCATATCGTCATTACACTTAAAGTTCGGCTCGCCATACGGATCATCAATTTCAGTTTTCATCCTGGTGTTTCATTTTCCTAGAACCGCGAAAGATCGATTGATTGATTGGGTGATAGATTTATTGTTTTTTCCACTCCAAGTAAATCAAATGCTCATCATTAAAACTGGGATAGTAACAAAAACTCGTTTTCCGAATATGTGCAGTGACAGTTTAAAAAAATATGATCTAATCATGATAAGGTTGCTAGCCTAGGAGACTACTTTCTTTAATTGCATTTGACGACATGTTTAGTTGGTCCAATCAAATGAAGGCCAAAGATTTTAGTTCCATGTACGGCACAGGTATTCAACCAATTCACGTCCAATTATTTTATCTTGAACCATTCGTTTCAGATCTATCCATCTCTTTATTGTTTGCTGTGTTTGTCTCTAACTTTAATTCTAATCTCCCTTTGCATTTTGGCCTGTTTCTGCTTCTCGGCCTTAATGGATACAGAACAGTTTCTTGGAAGGTTATAGAGGTGTTATTCGTTTTAACCTTGGTACGACTATCGTAGAGCGTCTGATTAATGTAGTAATAGAGCACTCGCCTTTCAATGGAAGGGTAGAGGTTCATATCCCGCTACCGGCTCCCGTCAGCTGTATAGGCGGTACGTTTTCAAATGTGTATTCGTCCTGCGGTTCAGGAAAGAAAGGCATCGAGAAAGGGAACTGGCCACTATACCTCACACAAGTTGTGACTTAACACAATGAAGTCTGATAAGACTTCATCTTCGACGGCAATTTCTACTATGGGACTTGTAAGATGATCATCATCAGGTGCCTTGCCGGTTGACGTTGGCGATCATGGACCTCCATCCACTACTATCACGTGTGTCGTTTACCAACTCTGTTGTTGATTGTCGCCCCTGCCATTCTCTCAGGCTGTCCAACATCTTTTTTCTCTGCCTTCCTCTGTCTCTCTTCTCTGCTTGCCATCTTTCCCGTTGTCACAACGTGCTCCAAGCCACCTCTTCTCATAAAATGCCCGAAAAAGAATGACTGCCTTGGCGCGGTGGCAAAATAATACGTTACAAAGATACTCTGGAAGCTTCCCTGAAGAACTGCGGCCTTGCCCTGATGGTTGAGGGAACATTGCTGCTGATCGCTCTGCCTGGCGTTGGAAAATCTCTTCTCTCGCGATTTATATGGAGTAGACAAGAATCAGGGAAGCTGTTCGGAAACAAGCGACACGAAACGCGAAACAAAAGTGGCCTCCACCTGACAGTCAGACGGTGTTTCTCTGCTCTCGGAGCCACATACGCTTTCGGGTTCGGGTTTGGTCAGCTATCTACGAACCCACTCCAGGATTGACAGATGACAATTTGGTCCATTTCTGAAACGATGGACAATCAATAACGCAGTATATTATTTCGCGCTAACGTTTATTGAGAGAAAACAATATTAGAAAGATAGATAAAGAAAGGAACTTAGGTGTTATAATAGATCATACAGGTAACGTGAGGGAGCAAGTTCAGGTAGCAGTAAAAAAAAGGCAAATGCAACGTTAGGTATGATAAAAAGAAATATTAAACATAGAAACAAGGATGTGATAGTCAAACTGTATAAAGCATTAGTTAGACCTAGATTGGAGTACTGTGTACAGGTGTGCAGTCCTTATCATAGAGGGGATATAAACATGCTGGAAAGGATACAAAAAAGAACGACAAAGCTGAAAGTGGGATTTCAAAATTACAGTTATGAGGAAAGACTAAGAAAAACCGGCCATCAGTGTCTAGAAGAGAGAAGAATTTGATGTGACAATTCAGGTTTATAAGAAGATCAGACTAATGGATAAATTAGACTATAACAAGTTTTTTTTTCAAAATACAGCCACCCACAAGAGCAAGAGGGCGTAGCTACAAATTTACTAAATATAGGTACAGATTAGATATTAGGAAATATTGTTTTAGTCAGAGAGGGGTGAATGCTCGTTTTGCATTGCCACAGGAGGAGGTAGTGGAGGCAGGGACAATTAATGGATTTAAGAATAAATTGGATGCGCACAGCTTTTAGAGCAAGGTCATTTAAATTAAACTGTAGAGTCTTCTTCTTTCTTCTTCTTAGCGTTCAGGATCTTTTGGTCATGCTATATCTGCAGGCCAGTCGCCATGATGAAGTCTGTAGTCTTCACCAGGTAGGATCGGCTGACCCACATGTTTGGTCATGCTATATCTGCAGGCCAGTCGCCATGATGAAGTCTTTAGTCTTCACCAGGTAGGATCGGCTGACCCACATGTTTGGTCATGCTATATCTGCAGACCAGTCGCCATGATGAAGTATGTAGTCTTCACCAGGTAGGATCGGCTGACCCACATGTTTGGTCATGCTATATCTGCAGGCCAGTCGCCATGATGAAGTATGTAGTCTTCACCAGGTCGGATCGGCTGACCCACAGATTATGTCACAGCTCTGCATCCTCTGGCCAGGTCTGGCATCTCATTTCCCTATAGAGTGGGCATTCCTGTAGAATATGCCCAGGGTTCTGGCATCCTGTTTCACATGGGCACTCATCGGTGTGCCAGATCTTCAGTCGGTAAAGATGTTCTAGTAGTCTGCAGTGTCCAGTTCTCAGGCGAAATAAGGTAGTTTGTTGATTTTATTTGAGTTGGTGAATTGGGTCTGGTGTACTGTTACTGTCTTCTCTCCATTGGTGTTTATACTGATTTCTGATGATGTTCTTGATTTCTCTGTATTGTACTCGATGACTAAATTGTGCCATTTTGCTGCCATCTTTTGCCAGAGCATCAGCTCTCTCGTTTCCCGTCATTTCGCATTTGGAGGGTAGCCACTGGAGGGCTATTGTTGAGTATCCCTGGAGTTTTCCCGGTTCTGATCTGATAACTGATAACAGTGGTTCGTTGTTTGTTTTTGGTAATGTCTCTAATAGTAGCAGGGTGTTATAAACCAGTATAAAGACGTTAGGTTAAGTTTCGTTTCACCGGCTTACAGTGTCGTTCGTATGACAATGTGTGATCCATTGTATTTCCCAGGTACGTATGTGTATCGTTATGTTCAAGTTCTTGCCCCTGCCAACTAACCTTTCAAACTCAGAGGGTTATTCTAACATGCTACTGTGGCTTGTGAAGCTAGGTTATCTATTCATTCATTGCTATAAACTATACAGTAAAGAGGGATCGCATCCAGAGGTAATTGTAAGAATAGCACAAACAACAGCGACGCTTACTCGGCTGAAACCTATATGGCAAGACAAGAGGCTCGCCCTCGGCATAAAAGTTAGACTAAAGCGCTCTCTGGTGATCTCAATATTTCTGTATGCCTGCGAGACGTCGACCATTACAGCAGATATCCAGGGCATAATACATGCAATGGAAATGAGGTGCTATAGAAAACTCCTAAATGTTACATATAAAGATCGTGTCACGAACGTAGAAATACGACAGAGAGTTGAAAACGCTTTTGGTCCTTTTGAAGATCTGTTCACAACAATCAAGAGACGAAAGATGGCCTGTGCGGGCACGTCGCGAGGTCCAGCGGAATTACCACCTCGATACTCTTTGGTTCCGTGCCGGGAATGAGAGGGCGAGAACGTCCAAGGAAGAGGTGGGTGGACAACATCACTGAGTGGTCAAGCCTTCGTCCTGGTGAGATACGACAAGCGGCGGCTGACAGAGAAAGATGGCGTGGGATTTTGGGAGTGTCTTCAAGTGTGCTCCAACGACCTGATGGGTTACAGGATGAACTGAACTGAACTGATACAGCAGCAATGATTACAAGCAATGCTATCACGGCATGGATCAAGTCACACACTGATTCTAACCCTTATCATGTTATGTCTCCAATGTTAGGCGTATAGACTTATTCACCTGTCTGATTGTGTGATCACACTCTCAAATCTATCAAATAATGACTGTACCGAAAACTCGCTGGGCCAAACAGCGAAGAGGAAACTGCTATCGGTCCTAAACCAAAGCTGGAAAAGGGCATTACTGGTACCAGTACCAAAAACAGGAAAGGATAAAACAGATCATAATGGATACAGGCCCATCAGCCTACTGAGCTGTGTCGGCAAGCTGATGGAACGGATGATAAACACCAGACTGATGTGGCATCTGGAAGAAAAACGAATACTAATTCCACAGCACGCCGGCTTTAGACAGCACAGATCCACTGAGGACCAGGTCATCCTCATAGCCCAGGAGATAGAAGATGCCTACCAGGCACAGAAACACACAGTAGCTGTTTGGGTGGATCTGGAAAAGGCATTTGACAAAGTCTGGAAAGACGGACTTAGAGTCAAGCTAAGAAGAAGTGATGTTTGTGGGAAAATGTACAAATGGATCAACCACTACCTCAAAGAAAGAACGGCCAGAGTCCAAGTTCAAAGGCAGAGGAGCAAAAAGGTGACACTCGAGCAGGGAGTACCCCAAGGGGGAGTACTGTCACCCACACTCTTCCTGGTATAAATAAACGATATTACAGAGAATATACCAAGAAGAGTCCATAGCTCAATGTTTGCAGACGATCTGGCTATGTGGACCTCTGAAAAGAATCTCACCATAGAAAGAAATCGGATGCAGACGGCCCTAACATCGCTGGAAGAGTGGGCGAACTCATGGCTGGTCAAAATAAACGAGGAGAAAACCACATGCACAATATTCTCGCTCTCATTAAAACCCCAAAATACAAAATTAAGTCTAAATGGCAAATTCCTGCAGCCAAACGACAACCCAAACTATCTGGGAGTCACATTTGATCGGCGCATGACATGGAAAAGTCAGATTGAGAGAAACCGAATGAAAGCCAGAGAAAGAATGGCAATCATGAGGAAACTTGCTGGCACAAGCTGGGGAGCAGACGAAGGCATACTAAAGAAACTGTACACTGGAAGAGTGAGACCAGTTCTCGAGTATGGCATTGCGGCATGGACAACAGCAGCGAAGGCGAACTTCGATAAAGTTAGCAAACTTCAAAACCAAGCCATGAGAATTATAAAAGGTGGCATGAAGTCAACGCCAATTGTAGAACTTGAAAAGATTACAAAACTGCAATCCATGACCGATAGAAGAGACTGCAGAGCCCAGCTGCAGTCAGAGAAACTCCGAAGACTGACCGACCATCCAATGCACCAGAGACTAAACAATTTGGGAAATGGGAAACTAAAGCGGAGAAACTTTGCAGAAATAGCCAAAGCAAAGATGCACGAAGATCCCATAAACGCAATAACAACACCAAAACCCATCACTACTGTACGAAAACCTACCTGGAGGCAGGATATATTTCCAGAGGTGGTAGAAAATATACCAGGTATTGCAAATAAAAACTGCCAGACTGAAAAAGAAAGGAGAGATACTACCCTAAGCTTCATAACGAAAAGCTACCCAAGCATGGACTGGACCCATGCATACACCGACGGTTCTGTAACAAACACAACACAGAACGGAGGGGCAGGAGCATTCCTGAACCTACCAAATGTCAGAAAAATAACACTGTCATTCGCTACTGGTAAGTACACAAGCAATTTCAGAGCGGAGGCAGAGGCACTGAGGGCGGCAGTGGAAGAAATGGTGACACACAGTGAAAATGAAAGCCATATAGTCCTGCTTACAGATGCTCTCGCCGTAGTCACAGCGCTAAAAAGCCAGAAAAATACTGAGCTTAATGACTTAAGAGCAGCACTCTGCAAACTGTGCCAGCAGTCCGCACCAAAAAGGGTAGTGGTACAGTGGGTCCCATCACACTGCAACATCCAAGGCAACGAGGAGGCAGACAGACTGGCAAAAGAAGGTGCAAGACTACCACAAACAGATACTAGTATGACGTACGAAGAGTCAAAACGGCTTGTCAAAGCCAGATACATGACCAAATGGGAAACCGAACATACTGGTTACACCAAAAACGATGCCTATTACCAGTTAAACCGAAGAGAGCAGGTCGTTGTCTTCAGACTTCGCACTGGCCACAATAGACTGAGGTACCACCTATTCAACAAATTGAAGATAGGGTGTACCGACGAATGCCCGTGCGGTACTGGTAAAATGACCGCTGAACATCTGCTGCAGAACTGCCCGACATACGAGGATCAGAGAGAGCAGATGTGGCCATCACCAGTGGAACTGCAAGACAAGCTCTATGGCAGTGGCGACAGCCTCAGGATGACCGCCGCTTTTTCGAAAAAATAATGGTTACTGTCTGACTGCGTACGCAGAAGACGAAGAAGAAGAAGACATATAAAGATCGTGTCACGAACGTAGAAATACGACAGAGAGTTGAAAACGCTATTGGCCCTTTTGAAGATCTGTTCACAACAATCAAGAGACGAAAGATGGCCTGTGCGGGAACGTCGCGAGGTCCAACGGAATTTCCACCTCGATACTCTTTGGTTCCGTGCCGGGAATGAGAGGGCGAGAACGTCCAAGGAAGAGGTGGGTGGACAACATCACTGAGTGGTCAAGCCTTCGTCCTGGTGAGATACGACAAGCGGCGGCTGACAGAGAAAGATGGCGTGGGATTTTGGGAGTGTCTTCAAGTGTGCTCCAACGACCTGATGGGTTACAGGATGAACTGAACTGAACTGATACAGCAGCAATGATTACAAGCAATGCTATTACGGCATGGATCAAGTCTCACACTGATTCTAACCCTTATCATGTTATGTCTCCAATGTTAGGCGTATAGACTTATTCACCTGTCTGATTGTGTGATCACACTCTCAACTCTATCAAATAATGACTGCACCGAAACCTCGCTTAGTGTCTTTGTGCAGGGCTAGTACAAGTCTCTGACACTGCATCCTTGTCAGCAGTGAGTGCTATTGGATTATCTTTGCCTCATCTCTCCACAATCATTTACCTTGCATCTTTTTTAACATCTGCATCCATTAGCAGTCATATAACAATGTACATCTCTCTTTCTGTTCTTCCTCTCTCTCTCTCTCTCTCTCTCTCTCCCTACTTTGGTTTCTTGTTTCTCTGTACTATCAATAAACAAATTTGACCAACTAATGTGTGACAAAAATGAACTGTTGTGATCATATAAGAAATTCCAGTGTTCACTGCCCACTGCTAGGCGCAACACAAAATACACAAGGAAGTAAAGCTCACGAACAAAAACTAGCCTTGAAAATCTGCCAACCGTAACGGCAATTCCAACAACAAACTATTGGTTATGTTAAGGTAAGAATGTAAAAATACATTGCCAACTCGCTGTTCATACTCATGGATGTATCAAATAATACAAAAACTGCAGTCGGGGATGAAGTGGTAGAATCTTTACTATAAGAGAGAGATCTCAGCTTTTGTGAAATGAGGGTAGCCAGTTCCCTTGCTCGCTGTCTTGACTTAATTACATATTAGAGATAGATAAATTTAGTTCTATATCAGTAATTACTGGCACATATGAGGTACTAGAAACTTCATTGTACGGATGCACACACGAATCCATACACTGACCAATACGCCCTTATACCGCCTTAAAGACTACGGTCGGGGGGGGGGGGGGGGCGAGCCTTTGTCAATAGAATCCAGAAAGGCAATCCTTAATTGGAACCAAAAAATTTAGCTTTTGTTAAAACCACTTCTTGTCCCTATGTTATATTTTTTCTAACAGTAAATCAGGTTCTCAGTTACAGCTGGGTTAGTTGGAACCACCATCCGTAAGCGCTTGTCCCAACGCAGCAATGCTGTTTGCGTCTAGCCCGCTAAGAAGGAAGCCCTTCTGTCGACTACATCCAGCTCATACCGGAGCTAGGATTAGTACGGGGACATCTGCTCCTGTAGAAGAATGTCGACGAAAATCAATGCAAGGGATTTAAAAAATAAGTCATATTTAGAGTTATCCCATCATAAAAAATTCGCGTGAGAGGTTCTGGCTTGGGCATCTCCCCTCTTTATCCAGGTACAACCTAGAACGAGTGAGCTATGGCCCTACACCAGAACCACATGGACGTGTACATTGGCATCTGTACACTGAAGGCGATAGGTGTTAATTATCCACCCGACCAAATTTCTCACGCTTGTTGTCGTCCTCGTGCACGACATATGGGGAGGAACAGCTCGCGACCCCAGGCGCTCGCCTCGCGGCGATTGTGACAGCAAAGCCGTGCTTATCACAAGAGCTGAACCTTGAACCTTGACCGGCGTCGAAGTCATGGAGCGAACTAGACAAGTAACTGGCAGAAGACAACACTGGCTGCTCCTGTAGCTGTTAATAGTAATGTTACAGTTAACATATATGCTGATGCCTGTTTAAACTAGCTCTGTTGTGGTAACAACGTCTTGCATATTGTTTTTAAAATGAATCTAATAATATCAATAAAATGCAACTAAATGTTATAAATTACCCAAGAGTAGAGTTTGTCTAGAATGCTGCATTAAACAAACACAAACTATTAGAATGGTTTGCTTATTTGCGTTTAATTATTAAAGTATGTATATTATTGTGATGCATTTATTACTTCCCTTTCTTTTGAATACATAACCATTGTGAGGAAGTAAACATTGTGCATGTAAATACAGTTCACTACTAGGCCGTGAAACTATTATCTAGTTAACCAAAGATTCTGTGCTTTCAGTTGTTTATGAATAAGCATGCTTATATTGCGTGTGTGCTACTTCATAAATTGTTCAGCTTTGGATATAATGAATATATGATAGAAAAGGTATGTAAACTTTCTTTTTATACATTTGTTGAAGATAGTTAATCTCACTGTGGATATCCAAACTTTAAACTGTACTTTTTCTAGAACAGCACACCCCTTACCATCATTATAATAACACCAGTGATATGGAATCGTGCATGTTCACTGATTGCTGAATAAATGTAAATGTAATAGTCATAATATGTCATTTGAAATACGTAAAAATCAAACTGAATCTTATTCTAGTGTATGAATTTTCATTGTTAATTTTTTAATTCACAATATACATAAGTTGGCATGTTCAAGAATGTAAACAAACAGCTGCTAAAGTACACATTCATGCTGTCCTATGTATTGATGAAATTGCATGTTGCACACATTTGGTATATTCAAATAATGGCACTATTAACAGAAACAAAAAGGCAAAGGCCTGGCAGTAATACATGCCTTATTATCAGACATATATTTGCACATATGTCGGCACTACGTCTTGTGCCGAATACATTTCCAGGCAGAAAGAAAATTAGTTTGGTCATCTCATGAGAATGCACCCTCATCATCTTCCACTTGTGGCTTACAGTGCTGGTAGATCTGCTTACAGGGTAAGGAGATGGCTGCGAGGTAGGTGGGTAGAAAACATTACAGTGATTGTGCAATGGCAAGGGCTCACAATGACCGACGCAACGCACTTGGCGCAGGATAGATGACTTAAGCGCCCCACAATGCTAAATGGCACAAGTGGAAAGAAAACTAACTAACTAATTTGCACATACACATATTTCTTTGTGTGTTTGTGTGTAAGCTCTACATTATAGACGAATTTTAATAAACGTTATAATACATTTTACATATTGTTCCTGATGGTTTTTAACAAAATGAAGCTTTAGAATTGCTTGCAGAACCACTTTGTTTGGTTTTGTTGTTGATGCAACAATTTAGCTACTTCCAACTCAGTAGGAGGTTGGTTTATTTTTAAATGTTGGAATGTCCAAACCTAAGGCTATGAGAGTCTTCAATGCTATTGAGGTTTACACGTTCACATCAAGATAATATGTAGGAACTTAAAGACTGGTGTTGATGTGTTAACTTGGGGATAGTAAGATACTATTTAGTAGATTAAAACTTGGTGTCAGTCTGCTAACAGGTGGATAGTAAGATAATATGTATTAGATTAAAACTTGGTGTCAGTCTGCTAATATGTGGATAGTAAGATACTATGTAGTAGATTAAAACTTGGTGTCAGTCTGCTAACATGTGGATAGTAAGATACTATGTAGTAGATTAAAACTTTGTGTCAGTCTGCTAACATTTGGATATTAAGATACTATGTAGACTCTTAAAACTTAGTACTAGGCTGTTGATGTGTGGTTAAAGTGATCATATGTAGAACATTAACGCTCTCAATTTCGGTCCACTAACATGTTAAAAGTATTCTTTCTTCTTTGCTTTCAGGATCCTTTGGTCATGTTATAACTACAGACCAGTTGTCAATATGATGTGTGTAGTCTTCACCAGATCAGAGTTGCTGCACAGCAACTATTGCCTCAGCTCCGCGCTCTCTGACTACATCTGACATCTCACTTCGCTACAAAAGAAGTATTCCTGTAGAATATTTTCAGAATTCTGTTCCACATGGGCACTCATCAGTGTATGAGATCTTTAGTCAGTATAATTTTCTAGTATTCTTCAGTGTCCAGTTTTCAAGTGAAATAAGGTAATTTGTTGGTTTCTTTTGAGTTAGTGAATTCTTTCCGTTGGTGTATTTAATGATTACTGCTGATGTTTAGATGTCTCTATGTATGAAGTAAGATAATGCTAGTATTTGTTTGTTAATTTGTGGGTAGTAACATGATGTGGAGGATAGTAGAGCTCGCCTTTGGTCTGTTAGCATGTGAGTAGGAAGATACTATATAGGACCTTAAAGCTCAGGGTCGGCTTACATCTTGTATCACCCTGCTACTATATAGGACCTTAAAGCTTGGGGTTGGCTTACATTTTGTTCACGCTGATACTGATACTATATAGGACCTTAAAGCTTGAGGTTGGCTTACATCTTGTGTCACGCTGATACTGATACTATATAGGACCTTAAAGCTTGAGGTCGGCTTACATCTTTTGTCATGCTGATACTATATAGGACCTTAAAGCTTGAGGTCGGCTTACATCTTTTGTCATGCTGATACTGTATAGGACCTTAAAGCTTGAGGTTGGCTTACATCTTGTGTCACGCTGATACTGATTCTATATAGGACCTTAAAGCTTGGGGTCGGCTTCCATATTTGTCACGCTGATACAGATACTATTTAGGACCTTAAAGCTTGGGGTCGGCTTCCATATTTGTCGCGCTGATACAGATACTATATAGGACCTTAAAGCTTGGGGTTGGCTTACATCTTGTGTCACACTGATACTGATACTATATAGGACCTTAAAGCTTTGGGACGGCTTCCTTATTTGTCACGCTGATACAGATACTATATAGGACCTTAAAGCTCGTTTTTGGCTTACATCTTTTGTCATGATGATACTATATAGGACCTTAAAGCTTGTTGTGAATCTGTTAACATGGTGACTGTTAAGATACTATGTGGACACTAATGTTCATGATTGGCCTTAACTTAACTTCATTATACTGGTTTAGAAGGTTCTGCAGATTCTATATACAACCAGTTGATTGCTATTTGTGAATGCATTAACTGACTCTGCTTCCAGTACATCCTGCGGCAATGCATTTCAGGAACTCTCCACTCTCTTACTACAAAATCTTTTACGAATATCTAATATGGACTTGTCTTTAAACAATTTGTAGCTGTGCCCTCTTGTTCTTGTAGCCGGCCATGTTTTAAAAATTGGTATAGTGTAATTTATTCTTTTCCATTAATTAATTTATAAAAGATCCGGTCAAGTTGTGTGACGCATAGGACATATGGTGTTAGGCTCATTTTATTCTGTAACCATCGGCATATAGTGGATGATGTGGTCAACATCACGCTGGCTGGCTTTATTTCCCAGATTTTTCTGGTACCCAATTTCGGTAGCTGAGTCGACCATAGGGGCCAGTTTGTGATTAGAAAAAAACAACTAAATTAATTTATACACTTGTATTAATTCGCCGGTCTGATAACACGTGGTCGATAAGATACTGCTTAGGACAGTATTTTTTTTTAAATGTTGTTGTTGTTGACATTTGCCTTATTTCACTATTCCCGAAGACGGTGTGCGTTGCACTACGTTTATATTTTGCACCTGTTAGCCAAGTGCATCCGACTTTAGCATGCATTTTATTTTAGTGTCTGCTTCCACCTACATTTTCTAAGGATTTGCTTCTCCAGGGTAACGGCTGGTGCTGTAATGGGCATCGAACCCAGAACCCTCAGTTTGTAAGCTGTGTCAATTAACCACTAGCCAACTCCATCCTCGCTTAAGACAGTAAAATTCTTTATCGGTCTATATCTGTTGACATGTAGATACAAAGAGACCACAGAACAACAAAGATTGGTGTCAGTCTATGAACATGTGCATAGAAAGTTAATAGGTATGACATTATATCTCGGTGCTGGTCTGTTAACATGGGGACAGATGACATTATATCTCGGTGCTGGTCTGTTAACATGGGGACAGATGACAAATTTTGGTGCTGGTCTGTTAACATGGGGACAGATGACATATCTCGGTGCTTGTCTGTAAAATTAGGGGACAGTAAGACACTTTGTAGGATGTTAAAGCTCGGTGTTAGTCTCTTTACATATGGAAAGAAAAATACTATGCTAGTTAGTTAGTTTAGTTAGTTTTCTTTTCACTTGTGTTGTTGAACGTCGTGGGAAGCTTAAGTCGTCTATTCTGTGCCAAGTGCGTTGTGTCGGTCAATGTGAGCCCTTGTAGCTGCACAATCACTCTATCATCTATCCACCTACCTCACAGCCGCCCCCTTGTCCTGTAGCCAAATCTGCCAGCACTGTAAGCTATCTGTGGAAGCTTATGAGGGTACATTTTCATGAGATGACCAAACCAACTTATTTTCTGCCTGGAAATGTAAACGGCACAAGACGTAGTGCGGTCCATACTATGAATGTCGTCGATCCACATTCTGTCTTTCTTGGTAACACTGATGACCTTCCTTTCACAAGTCAAAATTCTGCTCCCACATGCCCTAGACATGTTTGACACTGGCAGCACAGAGTCTGCATAAATATACTGTTTGTCAGCTGTTGCTTTGTTGCCAAACTAATGCTCGGGTTCCTAAGCCTTGGTGACAGCTGATAAGTTACCGCAGACGCTTTCTGACACCTAGTCTCAATTTTCTTGTTGATCTTGCCGTCTGCCGAACAAATACTGCCCACATACTTGAACTCATTGAAATACTTTGAAGGATATTAAATCTCAGAGTTAGTCTGTTAACATGGGAATAGTAAATACTTTGTTGGATATTAAATCTCAGAGTTAGTCTGTTAACATGGGGATAGTAAATACTATGTTAGATATGAAATCTCAGAGTTAGTCTGTTAACATGGGGATAGTAAATACTATTTTGGATATTAAATCTCAGAGTTAGTCTGTTAACATGGGGATAGTAAATACTTTGTTGGATATTAAATCTCAGAGTTAGTTTGTTAACATGGGGATAGTAAATACTATTTTGGATATTAAATCTCAGAGTTAGTCTGTTAACATGGGGATAGTAAATACTTTGTTGGATATTAAATCTCAGAGTTAGTCTGTTAACATGGGGATAGTAAATACTATGTTGGATATTAAATCTCAGAGTTAGTCTGTTAACATGGGGATAGTAAATACTATGATGGATATTAAATCTCAGTTGGATCAAATCTGTTGACATACAGATACTATGATGATGTTATGTAGAACAATAAAGATAGATGTCAGTCTGCTAACATGGATACAGTAAAATGCTATGTAGGACAATAAATATTGGTGTCAGTATGTTAACATGGATACAGTAAAATGCTATGTAAGACATAAAAGCTTGGTTAGGTCTGTTAACATGATGTTAATTTGTTGCCATGTGGAAAGTAAGATAATATGTAGGATGTTAAAGGTTTTTGTCAGTCTTTTTATATGCAAAATGTAAGATTCTATTTTTAACAGTAAGGCTCTGTGTAGGTTTTAAAAACATGTGGATAGTATGATATTTTTTAGGATATTAAAGATTGCTGTCAGTCTGTTAACATGTGGGCATCAAGATAACACGAGTTCACTAACAAACGGTGTTAGTTCGTTACAAATGTGGATAGTACGATATTATATAGGACATTTAAATTCACCATTGGTCTGTTCGGAATTTGGATAGTAAGATATTATGTAGAACATTACAATTCAACATTGGTCTGTTAGGAATTTGGATAGTAAGATATTGTGTAGAACATTAAAATTCAACATTGGTCTGTTAGAAATTTGGATAGTAAGATATTATGTTAGTTACTTAGTTTTCTTTCCACTTGTGCCGTTTAGCATCGTGGGGAGCTTGAGTCGTCTATCCTGCACCAAGTGCGTTGTGTCGGTCAATGTGAGCCCTTGTCGTTGCCCAATCACTCTGTCATCTATCCACCTACCTCGCAGGCCGCCCCCTTGCCCTGTAACCAGATCTATCTACCAGCATTGTAAGCCATCAGTGGAAGATGTAAGACACTAAAATTCAACATTGGTCTGTTAGAAATTTGGATGGTAAGATATTATGTAGGACATTAAAATTCCACATTAGTCTGTTAGAAATTTAGAAAGTAAGATATTATGTCATCATCATCATGTAGCATGTCCTTTGTAGAACGTCGCTCCCATCACAGTCTATCTGAAAGAAACTCGTTCCGTTGCCAAGACACCAGCTTCCGCCACTGTCATACTCAGGCATTCCTGGATATCTTGGTGCCATCGTCTTCTTGGTCTACCCCTTCCTCTTTTGCCTGGCACCATACCTTCCATCACCGTTCTCTCAAGACCATTGTGTCTCTTGATGTGACCAAAGTATTTGCATTATCTAGCCAAAATGGAATTGATAAACCAGTTCTCCTCTATGCTCAACTCTTGCCGAATGTCTACATTTGTTCTTTTCTCTGTCCAGGGTATTCTGAGGATCTTTCTGTAACATTTTGACTCGAAGGATTCGATTCTTTGTCTAGAAGTTTTGGTAATCGTCCATGCTTCACAACCATAAGCTGCCACAAGAAATACACAGGCTCTCAAGACTTTTACTTTTATCGTTTTGTTGGTGCCCTGCCATAATTTCTTCAGGCTGTTCAGTCTCTGCATTGCCATAGCTAGTCTTCATCTGATTTCTTTCAAGCAGTCACCATTTTTTTCAATTCTGGAGACCAGATATTCAAAATGTGTGACCTGATCTATTTCCTCACCACCCACTGTAAATTTAGCTGCCATTGTGTTTTATTATGTAGGACATTAAAATTCAACATTGGTCTGTTAGAAATTTGGATAGTAAGATATTATGGCCATGTCTGAAGGTCAAAGGGACTTGCAGATACCATATTACAGGGCACAGTATAGGGCAAGCAAAGATGAGGATCTCTGAGAAAATTAATGGAAGATAACATCTATGAATAGACTAACCTACGACTCAAGGAGGCACAAAAAGCAACTGCAGACAGAGAGGGATGGCGCAGGATTGTGGAGGTGTCAGTAGGAGTGCCCCAACAATCTCAAGAGATCACATGATGAACTGAACTGAACGGAGACACTATGTAGGACAGTAAAGATTGATGTTGATCTGTTAAAATATGAATCGGAATATTGAAAATGTTGGTCAATGTTTCTCATGGTAGGTCTACTAACATGTGGATAATAAAGTACTATTAGGTCAGGTCATACCGTAACCGGTGAGATCAATGGGGCACACATGAAGACTCCTTCACAACTTCACGCCATCCTTTTCTTTCAGCAGCCGCTGCCTGTGCCTCTTCTGGTCGGAGATTGGTCCATTTTTTTAATGTTGTCCTCCCACCTCTTTTTGGGACGACTTCTTCGTCGTCTGCCTTGCACCTTTCCATGCAGGATCGTATTTGCAAGACTATTTGATCTCGATATGTGACTGTACCCAAACAAGTTTCCTTCTTTTGACAATTGCCAAGAGGTCTTCAAAAGGGCCTACACAGTATATTAATGCTCAGGTTCCGTCTGTTAACATGTGGATAATAAGAGAATAGGTAGGAAAGTAAAGTTCAGTTTTGGTCTACATCTTAGGACAAGTAGATAGTGAAATACTATCTAGGTCATGTGGATAGTGAAATACTATCTAGGTCATGTGGATAGTGAAATACTATCTAGGTCATGTGGAGTTTATGATGGTGAATCTAAATGGACCTCTACTGCCACAAGTTAAACCTACTAAAGCCATTGATAAATGGTACTTCAGTGCTAAAACTACCAAGCATGTGCAAGGACACAAACGCCATGCCTCTAATAGCAATACATTTTTTCTTAATATGAAAAATGCTAATACTATTTAAGTTTTACAATATATTTTGGTTTGGTACACATTGTTCTGTAGAAATAACGGTGAAATAGTGCCTAGTTAAAATTGTTAACTTAAATTGAAGGACTGGTGAGCCGCTCTAAAAGTGTTTAAGCTATGTTCTTGGCCCGAAGCAAGGATGACCTATTTTTAAACCAAAATTCAAAGCTGTTCTGTGGATTTTGCTTATTTAGTCTTAATAAAAAATCAGTGATGCTACAAGGATAGACATTTAGAAGTATACTGCCATTCGGGGAACTTGGCTTGGCTTGGCTTCGTTCACTCTCAATCTCCCGCTACTAAACCCTAAAAGGGCTTAAGCAGCAGAATGTAATCCAGAGAAAGGAATACGTTGTGTCGTAGTTTACAGCTTGACTGCGATATTTGCACCTTTCCGTCCAACACATCCGACTTCAGCAAGCATTTTTTTAGTACCGGATTAGCATTCCCTCTTCGATCCCTTCTCCTTAGCCAGTCTGCTCTGTTCCAGCCTGTTATCCATGATCATTGCGTGGAGATGTAGAAGGGTCTTGGCAGCTCTGGTTCGCTGGCCCTGACTCTAGCAGTCAGCTATGGGTCGATGACCGCTGCAGCTCATGCGCTGCATACGGGGAGCTGAGATGCTAGTCTAGCCAGGCAGGACGTCGTGTCAGGGTCAGGCACAACACACTGACCAAGACCATAATCTCGCTTCCATGTAGTCTTCCCTGGAAACAGGCTGTTTTCAAGCAGTCTTGCTGACGAAGTGTAATCTCCGTAATAGTGCGCAACACGCAGATGTAAAACCGTCAGAAAGGCCACCTTCATCGCCATGACAGAGACGGGACGAAAGCTACCACAGCCTGCCACTTAACTCTTTTCAGGGCGCACAAAAGAGTAAACTTACTCACTGTGGGCATTGAACAACAACATCCTCCGTCTTAATTGTACGCTGTCAGACGTCAACTTGAATTTGTTCGAAGAAAGTAGCGGTCATCCTGAGGCTGTCAGACGTCAATTTGAATTTGTTCGAAGAAAGAAGCGGTCATCCTGAGGCTGTCAGACGTCAAGCTGAATTTGTTCGAAAAAAGAAGCGGTCATCCTGAGGCTGTCCGACGTCAATTTGAATTTGTTCGAAGAAAGCAGCAGTCATCGTGAGGCTGTCGACACTGCCGTAGCGCTTGTCTAGTGTTGGCACTGGTGATGGCCACATGTACTTTCTCTAGTCTTCGTATGTCGGGTAAATTTGCAGCAGATGTTCTGGAGTAATTTTCCCTGTACCACAGGTGCATTCATCAGTAGCACCTATCTTCAGTTTATTGAATAGATGGTACCTTAGTCTGTTGTGGCCTGTGCGGAGTCTTCTTTCTTCTTCTTCTGCGTACGCAGTCAGACAGTAACCATTATTTTTTCTAAAAAAGCAGCGGTCATCCTGAGGCTGTTGCCACTGCCATAGAGCTTGTCTTGCAGTTCCACTGGTAATGGCCACATCTGCTCTCTCTGATCCTCGTATGTCGGGCAGTTCTGCAGCAGATGTTCAGCGGTCATTTTACCAGTACCGCACGGGCATTCGTCGGTACACCCTATCTTCAATTTGTTGAATAGGTGGTACCTCAGTCTGTTGTGGCCAGTGCGAAGTCTGAAGACAACGACCTGCTCTCTTATGTTCAACTGGAAATAAGCATCATTTTTTGTGTAGCCAGTATGTTCTGTTTCCCACTTGTCCATGTATCTGGCCCTAATAAACCTTTTGAACTCTTTGTAGGTCACACTAGAATCTGGTTGTGGTAGTCTTGCACCTTCTTTTGCCAGTCTGTCTGCCTCCTCGTTGCCTTGGATGTTAAAGTGGGATGGAACCCACTGTACCCCTACTATTTTAGTTGTGGACTGCTGGCATAATTGACAAAGTACTGCTCTTAAGTCATTAAGTTATTCATTTATCTGGCTTTTTAGTGCTGTAACCACAGACAGGGCATCTGTAAACAAGCAAAAACATCCAGTCGCAAATTTCCGTGTTTCGTTCAAAAAGTACTCCCGTCTCGAAGCTGTAATTCAGTTACAAGCTAGTTAAACGGATATTTCGTGTTAAAAAAAGGAAAACTGGACCGCTCCACACCGATTGGTTTAATGGTGTGTAATGTGTTGTTGGATGCCCGTGATGAATTACGTTACTATTTTGTGAGCCTGTCGGTCGTTAGGTGACGTGTTGCAGTAGCTTTCTTCACTTACCGAGTGTTCTGATGAAGGTGGATCGGGATCCTAGAAAAGAGATTACGCTCACTACTACGGAAACACGTTGCTTACCACATCGTTAGCCAGTGTGAGACAGTGTGTTTTCGAGGAGAACTGCATGGAAGTGGAGGGGGAAGGGGTGGGGGGGGAGGGAGAGGTCCTTCGTCAGTGTGTTTGCCTGACCCTAACTAACATTGTCTGATCAATATGTTTTACCTGTCCATGACTAACATTGTCTGTTCAGTATATTTTACCTGACTCTGACTAACATTGTCTGATCGGTATGTTTTACTTGTCCC
This sequence comes from Ariolimax columbianus, assembly GCA_036924085.1. Taxonomy (NCBI): domain Eukaryota; kingdom Metazoa; phylum Mollusca; class Gastropoda; order Stylommatophora; family Arionidae; genus Ariolimax; species Ariolimax columbianus. The sequence goes on from JAVGWX010000021.1 coordinate 10,278,041, forward strand.
CACATCGTCCGATCAGTATGATTTACCTGACCCCGGCTAACATTGTCTGATCAGTATGTTTTACCTGACCCTGGATAACATTGTCCGATCAGTATGTTTTACCTGACCCTGGATAACATTGTCTGATCGGTATGTTTTACATGACCCTGGATAACATTGTCAGATCAGTATGTTTTACCTGACCCTGGATAACATTGTCTGATCGGTATGTTTTCCCTGACTCTGGATAACATTGTCCGATCAGTATGTTTTACCTGACCCTGGATAACATTGTCTGATCAGTATGTTTTACCTGACATTGGATAACATTGTCTGATCAGTATGTTTTACCTGAGCGGGCGTAGGTCTCCTTTCCCTATGCCCAATGTGTATTCGATGTTGTCATATTTCAGTGGCGATTCAATAAATATTTAGTTTTCCTGTAAAACAAATGGAAAGAATCCACTTCATTATTAACTGATGAGTTTGAAGAGCACATTCATGTCTTTGGAGAATGTGACAGTATTATTATATATCTACTTCTGCATGAAGCTAATAGGGCTCGTTTGCATCATGACATCCAAGAACCTAAAAAGATAAATCCACTTATACACAAAACTAATCTACTATAAATATATCAAAGTTCGCGTTAACAAATTCGCTTTTACATAAAACTGGTCTTTTATAACAGTGAAGTAACAGTAGGCCGAGAGATGATTATTTTGAAAGACAGCCATGTGTATAGAAACGGTAAGGCCGAAACTTGATGTTTTGACAGAGATCTCAGTGTGTAATAACTGTGTGGCACAGACTTGACTGTTTTGACAGAGATCTGTGCGTGGTAGATTAATTATATTATTGAATTTTTGTATTGCTGTTTGTGTTGACAGAATTATAACTTTTAGAACACAAGTGAGACAAATTGTCATGTATTTTGTCTTATTAGTACTACTGGTCTACTAAAATGGCAATAGCACGCAAACAAATCAAACTAGAACCTTCAAACTTGACACTTCCACAGAAACTAAGATAAAACTTTCAAACTCTCACAGCTGACCACATACATTAAGTTAGAGCTTTCAAACTTTCACAGTAGTCCACAGAAATCATGCTAGAATGTTCTTCTTCTTCTTCGTACGCTGTCACACGTCAACTTGAATTTGTTCGAAGAAAGCAGCTGTCATCCTGAGGCTGTCGACACTGCCATATAGCTTGTCTCGTGTTGGCACTGGTGATGGCCACATGTGCTTTCTCTGGTCCGTGTATGTCAGGCAATTTTACAGCGAATGTTCAGCGGTCATTTTCCCTGTACCACAGGTGCATTCGTCAGTGCCCCCTATCTTCAGTTTATTGAACCGATGGTACCTCAGTCTGTTGTGGCCTGTGCGGAGTCTGAAGACCATGACCTGCTCTTTTCTGTTCAACTAGTAGTAGGCATCATTTTTTGTGTAGCCAGTATGTTCTGTTTCCCATTTGGCCATGTATCTGGCCCTAATAAACCTTTTGGACTCTTCGTAGGTCACACTAGAATCTGGCTGTGGTAGTCTTGCACCTTCTTTTGCCAGTATGTCTGCCTCATCGTTGCCTTGGATGTTACAGTGGGATTGAACCCAATGTACCACTACTCTTTTTGGTGCGGACTGCTGGCATAGTTGACAGAGTACTGCTCTTAAATCATTAAGTTCAGTATTTTTCTGGCTTTTTAGTGCTGTAAACAGGACTATCTGGCTTTCATTGCTTTTACTGCAGCCTTCAGTGCCTCTGCCTCCGCTCTGAAATTGCTAGAGAATTTTCCAGTTGCCACTGACAGTGTTATTTTTCTACCATTTGTTAGGCTCAGGAATACCCATCCCCCTCCACTCTGTGTTGTGTTTGTTACAGAACCGTCAGTGTAGGCATGGGTCTAGTCCATGCTTGGGTAGTTTTCCGCTATGTACATCAGGGTTATGTCTCTTCTTTCTGTTTCAGATTGGCTGTTCTTATTTCCAATAGCTGGTATATTTTTCACCACCTCCGGATTGATATACTGCTTCCATGTGGGTTTGCGTACTGTAGGGATGGGCTTTGGTGTTGTTATGGTGCTCAAAAGGTCTTCGCTCATCTTTGCTTTGGCAATTTCTGCAAAGTTTCTCCGCTTTAGTTTCCCTTTTCCAACTCTATTTACTCTCTGTTGCATTGGATGGTCTGTCAGTCTCCTTAGTTTCTCCGTTGCTGCTGGGCTCTGCAGTCTCTTCTGTCGGTCATGGATTGCAGATTTGTAATCTTTTCAAGTTCTACAATTGGCGTTGACTTCATGCCTCCTGTTATAACTCTCATGGCTTGGTTTTGAAGTTTGCTAATTGTATCAAAGTTCGCCTTTGCTGCTGTTGCCCATGCCGCAATGCCATACTCTAGAACTGGTCTCACTCTTCCAGTGTACAGTTTCTTAAGTATTCTTCCGTCTGCTCCCCAGCTTGTGCCAGCAAGTTTCTTCGTGATTGCCATTCTTTGTCTGGCTCTCATTCAGTTTTCTTTCGATCTGACTTTTCCATGTCATGCGCTGATCAAATGTAACGCCCAGGTAGTTTGGTTCGTCGTTTGGCCGCAGATATTTGCCGTTAAGACTTATTTTGGTGTTCTGTGGTTTATTTGAAAGCGAGAATATCGTACATGTTGTTTTTTCTTCATTTATTTTGACCAGCCATGATTTCGCCCACTCCTCCAACGATGTTAGGGCCTGTATCATCCGATTGTTTGCTACGGTGAGAATTTTATCAGAGGTCCACATAGCCAGATCGTCTGCAAACATGGAGCTGTGGACTCTTCTTGGTATACTCTCTATGACGTTGTTTATATACACCAGAAAAAGTGTGGGTGACAGTACTCCTCCTTGGGGTACTCCTTGCTCCAATGTCACTTTTTTGCTCATCTGCCCTTGTACTTGAACTCTGGCTGTTCTGTTTTCGAGGTAGTGGCTGATCCATCTGTGCATTTTTCCAGATGTTTAATTTCTTCGTAGCTTGACTTTAAGTCCCTCTTTCCACACCTTGTCAAATGCCTTCTCTAGATCCACCCAAACCGCTACTGGATGCTTTTTCTCTTGGTAAGCATTATTTATTTCCTGTGCTATGAGAGTGATCTGGTCCTCAGTGGATCTGTGTTGTCTAAATTCTGCTTGCTGTGCAATGAGTATGTGTTTTTCTTCCAGGTGCCACATCAGTCTGGTGTTTATCATACGCTCCATCAGTTTACCTACACAGCTCAGTAAACGGATAGGCCTGTATCCATTTGGATCTGTTCTATCTTTTTCTTTCTTTGGTACGGGTATAAGTACAGCATCTTTCTATGCCTGCGGTACAATTCCCCTTTTCCAGCTTTGGCTCAGGACTGACAGTAACTTCCTTTTTGCTGTTTGGCCCAACCTCATCAGCATTTCATTTGTTACCCCATCTTTTCCGTGCGATTTATTTTTCTTTAAAGTTCTCATGGCCACATTTATTTCATTCATCGTTAAGCTAGAACGTTCAAACTTTCATAGCTGTTCACATAAAAAGAGCTAGAGCCTTAAAACTTTCACAGTAGTCCACAGAAGTCAAGTTAGAACATTCAAACTCTCGCAGTTGTACACATAAACCAAGCTAGAACATTCAAACCTTCGCCGTAGTTCATAGAAATCAAATTAGATCTTCCAAATTCACAGTAATCTACAGAAATCAAGTTATATAGGACCTTCAAACATTCACAGTAGTCCACAGAAACAAAGAAAATTACTTGGGATACCATCAATTGCGACCACTCCCAGTATATGCCTGGTTAAGAATGACTGTACATATGTAGCTGATTCGAGCATCTATTACAAATGAAAATGTGTAGCAATGAAAAATGCGACGGCGAATTCTGACCGACTAATGACCACGAGTCATGGTCTGGTGGCTGGAAAAGTGAGAAAGTAGACTTAATGCGTGTCAATGAGCAGGTGTCTTAAGTTAGCTAGCTTTAACCGCATCCATTTTACCGGCCTTTTACGTCTTTTCTTTGGTGGTCACAAAGCCATTTTCTATCTTATCCAAGTATCTCTAGATGTTGACCTAATCTTATTCAAGTATCTCTAGATGTTGACCTAATCTTATCCAAGTATCTCTAGACGTAGACATAATCTTACCAAGTATCTGTAGACGTAGACATGATCTTGTCCAAATATCTCTAGACGTAGACATAATCGTATCCAAGTATCTCTAGACGTAGACATGATCTTGTCCAAGTATCTGTAGATATAGACATAATCGTATCCAAGTATCTCTAGATGTAGACATAACCTTATCCAAGTATCTTTAGACGTAGACATAATCTTATCCAAGTATTTCTAGATGTAGACCTAACCTTATCCAAGTATATCTAGACGTAGACATGATCTTGTCCAAGTATCTCTAAGACGTAGACATGATCTTATTCAAGTATCTCTAGACGTAGACAATCTTATCCAAGTATCTGTAGACGTAGACCATCTTTTCCAAGTATCTGTAGACGTAGACATGATCTTATCCAAGTATCTCTAGACGTAGACAATCTTATCCAAGTATCTGTAGACGTAGACATGACATTATCCAAGTATCTCTTGACATAGACATGATCTTATTCAAGTGTCTTTAGACGTAGACATAACCTTATCCAAGGGTTTCTAGACGTAGACATAACCTTATCCAAGTATCGCTAAACGTTAACCACATTTTCATTTCTCATAGAGTGGATCCATGAGCACTACCACACATGACAAGGTCAAGGTAGACAGACTAGCAAAGAAGGGATAAAGACAAGAACTTCCGCACGCTTCGACATTCCTACAATAGCCAAACAGCTCATACCAGCAAACAAAGAGACGTGTCTGAACAGATAGACTATGGTAACAAACGAGAATGGAGATCACAAACGGCAAGCCCCAATCTAAATTACAGCATCAATCAACTCACATAGAAAGAATCATAATACCATTTTCTGGATGAGAGACAGACACATTCCACGTAACACGTACCTGAACATAATCCAACCACAACACACACCACAGTGTCAGCTGTGTACACACCCATATGCCACAGTTGGTCATTATCTCTTTAAGTGATCGGCGCTCAACGATGTTAGGAGAATGCTTCTTCCTATGAAGCCAGATAAATGGAACATTATGTATGGCACTAGACAACAACTAACAACCACGTCCAGACGACAGTATATGGCATTGGGTTGAAGGGTGTGAGCACCGATGCTTCTGGATCCGTAACAAAGTCTGGTCAGGCAAAACATACTGATCGGACATGTTAGTCAGGGTCAGGTAAAATAACAGTAAAACAACAACAAATTATTAGAAACAGGCATACTTCTAAATGACACTTCACATCGGATCCACAACTTGGGGATTGCATGTTAAGTTTTGATTGCAGTTATTCTTTTATAAGTCTAGTGATATTGCGAGCTTAATATCTGAGTAGTAACATGTCACGTTGTCAGCTTGTGCATTCACAAGTAAAAACAACTTTGGTTCTCTGTATAAGTGAAATATTACCTCTAAATCAGCCATATAACCGATGTACTACAGTAAACACAAAATCTGACCTCTATCTCACCATATAATCGGTGTACTACAGTAAACACAAAATCTGACCTCTATCTCACCATATAATCGGTGTACTACAGTAAACACAAAATCTTACCTCTATCTCACCATATAATCAGTGTACTACAGTAAACACAAAATCTGACCTCTATCTCACCATATAATCAGTGTACTACAGTAAACACAAAATCTTACCTCTATCTCACCATATAATCGATAGGAAAGAATCATCACCAATCACACAGACTGGTGCAGCACTATTGCTGAGGGTGTTAAGAGACAAGAGTCATCAAGAATAGATGAGGCCATCCAGAGACAAGAGTCATCAAGAATAGATGAAGCCATCCAGAGACGCTCGCTATGCAAGTCAACTCACACCAACCCTTCTTCAACCCCGGTGGAAGGAGGTGTCTTATTTCCCTGTACAAAGTACAACAGCCAATTCAAGGCTCAGAATGGCTTATTTAATCCATCTGCGAACTCATGTGAACAGTTTACAGTGAATGCTGACAAAGCGGTCCTCATCGATTACGATGGACTAACAACAATCGGTGTACTACAGTAAACACTAAATCTTACCTCTAGCCCACTGTATGGTCGGTTTACTATAGTAAACACTAAATCGTACCTGTAACCCACCATATGGTCGGTGCACTACAGTAAACACAAAATCTTATTAAAAAATTGTCCTTTGTTGCAGGTTGTACATTGTTTACACCATACGAAAAACAGGACCACTAATTGAGTCGTCACCGGATTCTCCCGCGCAACACTTTGTTGAGACATTTCGCATCTACTACCATTTATCCTACACGATGCCCAGGACTCATCACCCGTTGTCGTGGACGATCAACGCTAAAGGCACTGGTTGGATATACTGATTGCTTGACTTGACTTGAAGCAGGAGGCACCAACTGTAGCTGGTCCTCTTTCTTGTCTTTTTTTCACGCCAGCCGAAGCACAGCGGTACCAGCACAGTCGACCTCCATCAAGAAACCTGCGACAAAGAACGTTGCATGCTCCTGCAGTAGTCGATTCTGTAACTATTGTCTAGCATGATGAGGCTGCTAGTATAATGCACAACTCTCTTTAGTCGTCCCTTTTAATGCATGCATGGAATTCATGGAATCGAATCAAAATCACGTCCCTTCATTTCTTGAATCACATGTCCAGCCCTGTAGTTAAACATAACGAGCTTTTAGAAAACATAATTCTTTTCATTTGCAGTACGGTAGAAATAATTTTTACATTGTTATTTTGCCACGTCCATGCACAACCCTTAGTCGCATCTTACAACTTGCAAGGCATTAAATACTTTACCTTATTTTCTTCACAACTCAGGAGAAATAAATACATCGCCCACCTTCACATATTTTGTCCTGGACTGTGGCAATATTTGGCAGTGGTTATATCCTTTCAGTTGCCAAGTGGTCTTCAAAAAGCCATATTGCTGTTGTAGTTCTATCTCGATTTTCTCATTTGTAACTCGATCTTTGTACGTGACGTTTAAAAGTCTTCGGAATCATCTCATCTCCAAGGCCTGTATCCTTCGCTGAAGGTCAGCTGTACCTGTCCATGTTTCCCAAGCATATATGGATTATTGACAGTGCCAATGTAGGCATTAATCTGATTTTCGTGCATAGTGCTAGCCGTTTATCCTGCCAGATTTTTTTAAGCCGTGCAAGCGCCGTTATTGTCTGTTCTATTCTGGCCAACACCTCACATTTTTATCCTTCATTACTGACAATCGAACCAAAATATTTAAAACGGAAACTCGCTTGGTACGGTCACATATCGAAATCAAATGGTCTTCCAAATACGATCCTCCACGGAAAGGTGTAAGGAAGACGACGAAGAAGTCGGCCCAAATAGAGGTCGGAGGACAACATAAAAGAATGGACCAGAAGAGGTACAGGCAGCGGCCGCTGACAGAGAAGGGTACGTGGAGTTGTGAGGATGTCTTCATGTGTCCCCCATCGACCTCACCGGTTACGGGATGACCTGACCTGACCTGATATCCTGTCATTCCCAGTAAGGGGCCACGGGATCCACTGGTTGAGGTAATCTTATTGGCAGGTGTGAAACATGCGGCAACAACGATAAAAAAAGATATGAATGTAGCTTTCCCAAAGTGCTCAAAATAGCGGTGTAGCTACATTGGCTTACAAACGGAGAACATGTCTGTGTTCATAATCCTGAACCTGCAGGGACGGAAACCTATGAGATGTGAGTCCATTTAAAGTTTGTACTGACTGTGGATTCACCAGAATGTAAGATGCTAAACACTTAGTACTTCGTGTTAGGAAACACAGTGAACGATGTAAACAAAATATGTGACATTGTACTGTACTTGAAATACTTAGAATACTTGTATTCAAACATACATATTTAGGTGATCAAGATGCTGAGCAGCGCATGAACTGCAGTGGTCAGCGACCCATAGCTGACTGCTAGCATCAGGGCCAGCGAACCAGAGCTGCCAAGACCCTTCTTCACCTCCAAGCGGTGATCCTGGATAACAGGCTGTAACCGAGCAGACTGGCTAATGAGAAGGGATCGAAGAAGGAATGCTAACCCGGTACTCAAAAAAATGATTGCTGAAGTCGATTGTGTTGGGCCGAAAGGTGCAAATATCGCAGTCAAGCTGTAAACTACGACACAACGCATTCCGTTCTCTGGACTTCATTCTGCTGCTTAGGCCCGTGTCAGGGTTTGGTAGCGGGAGATTGAGAACGAACGAACGAAGCCAAGCCAAGCCAAGCCAAACATGCATTAGTTGCCAGGTAACCGAAGGCTTGGGCTGTGTAGTAGGTTTTTTTAGAACTTCCTGCGGCTTACTATATAATACAATATAAACGGTATATTGTTTTCTCTAGTTTTTCATTCTATGTTTTTGATTAAACGATATACAGAAGTAAGTCAGTAAATAGATCACAAATCGATATGGAATAGCTGAACGACGTAGCTGATAGTTTCTAAAGGTGTCAAAGGTTAGCAGCAACATCCAGCTTTGTGATTACTTATTTAGCAGACGCAAGGTGTCGCATGCACGTGCGTAGCCGAGATTAAATATGGCGTTCTTGCTCACAGAGAGTACATTAAAAAAAACAGCTTTTGGGTAGTGGGGTTTATTTAAGGGGTGGGAAGAAAGAGGGAAAATGTACTTCAAATGATATTCATAAGGAAATGCTTTCTGTTTATGGTGCGAAGTGTTTGTCAGGTAAAGTGGTGCAATAATTGTCGATAAGTTTTCTCAAGGACGCTTTTAAAATGCCGATTGAAGCACTACCTGGGCATCCCGTTAAGATTACAACAGAAGCATTTGTGTGAAGGGTAAAAGAGATGATTTTAGCGGAAAGAATAGCAACTATGGACAGTGCAGCAACTGCAATACTGTGTTCGCGTAGTTTAGTCTACAGCATAATGCACGATCGATTGAATGTATGGAAAGTGCGCTCATCATGGGTACCCAGACTATGGCCGTTTGCACCTTGACAGACGGTCAGTCAGCTGGTCTGTTGAAGAGATGGCGCTGGCAGCACCTGTCCTGGAGGAACACCGACTTTCGTCTCTGATTTTGCTGATGCTCGATTGACAGAGATGACAGCAGTCTAAACAGAAAAAGTTCGAGTTGTGTGGTGTAGGCTCCTTTCTGTTGCGTCGCTTGTCTTCCATCTTTGTCATCAGACCTAGCTCTGATGCCTCGATGCCCGTTTTCAAGGTCGCTCTATCCTCTGCAATCTCCTTCCAGGTATTTGGATTGATAGTAAAATCGTTCATGGATCTTTTGCAAATGTTCTTGTATCTTAATTTACGCCATCATTGGGATCTGGTTCCCGATACAAGTTCACCCAGTAGTAACTGCTTCGGAATGCGGGTTTTTGACATTCGTTTCGCGTGACCCAACCATCTCAGTCTCTTGTTGCTCAGAGTCGAGAAAAGGAAAGGTATCATGGCACGTTTCAGTATTTCCGAGTTGGTCCCCTTGTCCTGCCATCTTATGCTCATAATACTGCGAAGCATCGCATATGACAACTGTTTAACCTCTTCTCGTGTCTTGAAGCAGTTTTCATAGTACCCAGGCTATTGACTGGCGAACGCAAATAGAACCAAATGAGCCATTTTTTCCTGCACTGATTAAGCACTGGAATAAATGCATTAATATTGGTGGGAATTATGTTAAGATATACGGGACAATGTTAGTGCAACAATAAATGGTTTTCAAATTGGTATCTAATTTATTTTCTTTTAATTGCCAATTGTGACCAATTTACCGACTTGTGTGATGCTGGTATGACGGAGAACATGTTCTGAAGACTGGGGTATCTTTGAGTGGGGCAGAATGAGAGCACGGCGCTCATCCATCCATCTGTAAAACAAAATGTACGGTGATCACAGACGTCTGAGACAGACCACCATGTTTAGAGGGAGATGTACGGTAAACCATTTTAAACAATCAGTTCAAAGGTGGTCATTTGGAACATGTTCTGAACCTTTGACGCAGCAAATGGTTTGATCACATTTATTTCCATGTCTGATTTTCTGTATTGGATAATCATTAGTTGTGTTCTGATGAAAACTAATAAAGTTATTTCTTTGTTACGTTTGAAATGGTTTGTTCGGGTCATTTCGTATGTGAGCGACTTCTTTTTCTACTTCTTCTACTTCTTTTTCTATTTTTTTTCTACTTCTTCTTTTTCTACTTCTTCTTCTTATTATTATTATTATTTTTTTATTTTTTCTTATTCTTCATCTTCTACCACACCTCCTCTTCAGCCTCCTCCTGATCTTCTTCTTTTTCTCTAACTCTCCACCTCCTCCTCCACCTTTTTCTTCTCCTCCTCAGCCTTCTCTTCGGACAAATTTTTTTCTGCTCTTCACCTACTCCCACATCTCTTCATTCTTCTTCTCTTCACCTACTCCCACATCTCTTCATTCTTCTTCTCTTCACCTACTCCCACATCTCTTCATTCTTCTTCTCTTCACCTACTCCCACATCTCTTCTTCTCTTCATTCTTCTTCTCAGCATACTCATCTTTTTTCGTCAAATTCTTAATCTTTTTTTCTTCATTTTCTTCTTCTTCTCCTCCTCCTTCTCGACCTCCTTAGTCTCATCCTCATCTCCTTCATCTTCTTCTTTGTAGTTCGTTCTGAAAAGGTTTTGTAGCTTGCAGCGAGGCTGCGATGTCTGCGCGATACATCTAATTTCATGTGGCTTCATTCGGGATACTGCATGGCCTAGAGGTGAAGCGTCCGTGTCCCACTCTTAACGCACTGGGCTCAAATCACGCTCGTGTCCAGTTTGGGTGGTCAGACATGGGTGGTTCCGCTCCTCCACGTACGGAAAGTAATGGCAACCTACCGTACTACACACTTGCCAAGAAATTTGTAGGTGACGGTTGTAAGAAGCGGCGTTCTGCAAAGGATATGCTACTTACTTTTACTTTGTATTCTGGTATCGAGTCTGCCTTTCCATATGCCACTCATCCCTATAGTAATCACGTAATGTGCAGGCAAAGTATTTTACTCCGTATAAAAGACAGGATTTTAAAAACGTGCGCTATCGGTAATTCATGTCCCTTTTTCACTCCTGCCGGAGCATAAAGTCACCACTACAGGTGATCTTCTTTATAAAATGTACACCAAAGCATTGTGTCTGCTTTTGCTAATGTGGTTTCTGTAACAATTCATTTGACACGGTACACTTTAGCCCCATGTACAACTCTTTTTCGTCACCTTTTACCACATGCATGGATGTGCAGGTGTGTACTTTTCTTCCCCGCTAAAGGGTTCTGGGACCCACTGGGGAAATCCCCTCGGTTAGAAGACAACGAATCTAAGCCGCGTATTCGCCCAGACCTCACAATGCAGTTACATTGTAATAACGTATCCTGCTTCCTAAACCGTACACTTGTATAGGCTCGAAGGATTTATCATTCCCGTAAGGGGTTTTTGCGTTGGGACTACCCTTGCCTTAATGTCAAGATCAAGTATGCAACACCAAATCACAGCAACCTAGATAATCGGCGCTATTTATGTTCTGCTCTGCATGCAGCGCTCTGCATAGGCATTAAAACGTATAGTGACCTGGAATCAAAACAACACTTGGGAAATCTTTATGCAGAATTTCAAATACTCTGAACAGCTCAATTGAAGAAAAGCAACTGAGTTCTCAGCAACAAAAACGTATGATCAATTCAATCGTTCGGGTCAAGGTCGCAGTGAACTGAAATCAGCTGTCAAAGACTGCTTGTGTCATGGTTTGCAGACCAGGATTGTCGGATTCCTCAAAGCCTCACCATGTATACACCCTGTCGCATACGATGAAAAGACTAACAAATAAATAATTACGCAGCTACTTCCTGGTCCGATGTGGACATATTGACATGGGTAGCGGGAATTCCCCAAGTGCAGAGATCGGCAAACATATTTGGTCAAATGCCAGAGTAAGTATTTTAGGACATGTAAACACTCGAGAACATGTGTGTAGGAAGACCTACTTAAATAACAAAGAAAATAAATCATTTTCACACATTTATTGAACAAAATGTAAAATAATAGTAATAATATTAAGACGAATTATTTTAAATAAATACAGCTCAATTAAATAGAATAATAATCTTGCTTATTTCACGTGGGTTTTCTGGTAAAAATTCCCATGATCTCTGGGTAGTGAGATCGGACTTCCATGTTCAGTGTTGAGCACGTAATAAATACTTTGGCAGTTAGAAATTGAAAAGACAAGGTCTAAATTCAAGTTAAAAATCTACCCAAATTATGTGCATCTTCCCACAGGCCTAGTAAGCCGCAGGAAGTTGTCAAATACCTTTAGCCGAAGCATTCAGCTACCTGGCAACATACATTAACATGCCTATTTGTTTATCAGGATTCCAAGTGTTCCAAGATAGGATTTCACAAAATTTGGGTTTAAAGTTAGAACAACCTAGCATCAACATTGATTGCAAATGTTCATCTGTTAATGCCGATCTGTTTTGAGATTTTACATATTTCATCTTTCAAAATGTCTTTTCACACAGGTAGGTGCTGCCAGATACAGATATAAATCCGCGAGTAGATGTTTTGTTTTTGTTTAAATATTCATCGCTTGAAAGACATTTACATAATTGTTAGATTCTTCTCTTGAAATATGTCGTTTAGCGTGTCATCACACGGCAGATTAATCACTTCCAAATGAAAGTTTAATGGAAGCTGCTCAATTGCACATTCCTTTACATTTTAAAGAATTTGAAAACGCAAAATCCATTCTTAGCTCGAGAGCCTTAAAAAAGAAACGACGGGCTGGATTTGACTCGCGGGCAGTAACACGCCATCCTACTTTAGTCTCCCTCTTCTTCTCGTTCGTCTTGCTTTTTCGTGTTACATCTACACGTGAAGTCCAGTTTTATTGATAAAGGTTGCTGCATTGGAGAGCTCTTCAAGACTTCCAAACAGCTTTGTGTGGAGGCTCGGCTCCGTGGGCCAGTTCTCAGTACGCAATTGGCTAAACACATAACGGTCTTGTAGGATATGTTTGAATTTCTGTGCTGCCTGCTCACACATATAAACTGGCTATGGCGCCAATTTTAGCCGGTGTAAGTGACTATTCAATATATATGTCCCATTCTCAAACGGAGCAGGGTCACTTGTTCTGTTCGATCAGGACAGTGATAGTTGTCCCTCGTTTGCTCAATTATCCCTCTGGCTTGGATCTTCTACTTCTTCTTTGCGTTCGCCTTATTTCTCTGTCTGCAGTCTCCTTTCCTGGTATGTCATAATGTGATGTAAGTAAGGAGGTTTATCATAACTAACGTTGTGGTAAGAAAGTTCTCTGAAAAATGCCATTAAAAGCGGAAGAGAACATCTGCCTTTAAAACGTCAATACATAGAAGAACAAACCCTCTTCTCTGTACAGAAAAGAAAACAAATAAAGAAATATTAGAGGTGCATATACAATTTATGAATGAAATTACAGTCAGACAGTTAAAACATTATGGCCACATCAGATGATATAATACAAGTCCGAAAACATTAATTGAGGGACACGTGCAGAGCAGACGTCTTTTAAAACAAGTTTATTGGCCATCGCAAGCGACGATTGAGTCATCATCAGACGTTTTTGTCTTGATGATGTAACTTGTGCTGTATTTGTATTCAGGTGAGGAAGATGCTGCGCTGGTCATCAACCTCACTTTCTAGTCATAAGCTACCTTGTGCCAGTGGCAAGAAGTTAAGTCGAGACGACTGCAGATAATTCAGGATGCTGTGGCCCCACCTTCTTTGAGACAAGGAGTACCTTGAAACCTACAGGGCTTGAACCCCGCACTTTCTGTTCATCGCTTTGAGAGGCGAGTGCATTACCTCTGACCACTGCGACCCCCGCAGAGCAAACTAAATGTGGGTTAACACCAATGTAATTGGGAGGGAAGCAACAACAGATAGAACGGGAAAACTTCCAGATCTCACCAAAACCTGGCAGATTGCTCCATCAAGGCAAGAGACGGAAAACGTTGGAGATCAGTTAACTCTTTTGTGCGCCCTGAATAGGACGTTAAGTGGTGGATTGTAGCAGCTTTCCTAACATCCCGAGCGTGCTGATGAAGGTTGACCGCCATTTTTCAGGCGGGTGGGCTATGTTTTGCTTCATCTGTGTGAGGCTAACTACTACAGGGATCACGTATTCCAAGTACAGTACAATGTCACATATTTTGTTTACATCGTTCACTGCGTTTCCTAAGACGAAGTACTAAGTGTTTTGCACCTTACATTCTGGTGAATCCACATTCGGTACGAACTTTAAATGGACTCACATCCCATAGGTTTCCTTCCCTGCAGGTTCATGAATCTGAACAGAGACATGGTCTCTGCTTAAGAGCCAGTGTAGCCACACCGTGATTTTGAACACTTTGACGAAAGCTACATTCATGGACTTCACATTCAGAACTTTTCTATCGTTGTCGTTGCATGTTTCACACCTGCCAATATGATGACTTCCCCTAGTGGATCCCGGTGCCCCTTACCGGGAATCACAGGTTATCAGGTCAGGTCAGGTCAGGTCATCCCGTAACCGGTGAGGTTGTTGGGGCACACAAGAAGACATCCTCACAACCCCATGGCACCCTTCTCTGTCAGAAGCCGCTGCCTGTGCCTCTTCTGGTCGGGCATTGGTCCATTCTTTGATGTTGTCCCCTTACCTCTTTTTGGGATGGGCTCTTCGTCGTCTGCCTTGCACCTTTCCGTGGAGGATCGTATTTGCAAGACCATTTCATCGCGATATGTGACCGTACCAAGCGAGTTTCCGTTTTGAATATCTTGGTTCGATTGTCAGTTATGAAGGATCAAAATGTGAGGTGTTGGCCAGAATAGCACAGGCAGTGGCGGCGCTTGCAAGGCTTAACATAATCTGGCAAGATAAACGGTTAGCACTATGCACGAAAATTAGATTAATGACTACACTGGTCCTGTCAATATTCCTCTATGCTCGTGAGACATGGACAGTTACAGCCGACATTAAGCGAAGGATACAGGCCTTGGAGATGAGATGTTTCCGAAGACTTTTAAACGTCACGTACATAGATCGAGTTACAAATGAGGAAATCGAGATAGAATTACAACAGAAATATGGCCTTTTGAAGATCTTTTGGCAACTGAAAGGATATAACCACTGCCAAATATTGGAACAATAAGTATAGGACAAAATATGTCAAGGTGGGCGATGTATTTATTTCTCCTGAGTGGTGAAGAAAATAGGATAAATTATTTAATGATTTGCATGTTGTAAAATGCGACTATGGGTTGTGCATGGACGTGGCAAAATAACAATGTAAAAATTATTTTTACCGTACTGCAAATGAGAAGAATCGTGTTTTCTAAAAGCTGGTTATGTTAAGTAAAATACTGGGCTGGACATGTGATTCAAGAAATGACAGGACGTGATTTTGATTTTATTCCATGAACTCCATCCATGCATTGAAAGGGACAACTAAAGAGAGTTGTGCATTATACTAGCAGCTTCATCATGTTAGACAATAGTTACAGATTTCACTACTGCATGAGCATGCAACGTTCTTTGTCGCAGGTTTCTTGATGGAGGTCGACTGGATTATGTTCAGGTACGTGTTTCGTGGAATGTGTTTGGTTCTCAGCCAGAAAGTGGTTCTATACTTCTGTCTAAGTGAGTTGATTGTTGCTGTAATTTAGATTGGGGCTTGCCGTTTGTGATCTCCATTCCCGTGTTTCCCATGGTCCATCTGTTCAGGCCTTTCTTAATTTGCTAGTATGAGCTGTTTGGCTATTGCAGAGAGGTCGCAGCGTGTGGTAGGTCTTGTCTTTATCCTTCTTTGCTAGTCTGTCTACCTTGTCGTTGTCATGTGTGGTAGTGCTCATGGATCCACTGTATGAGAAATGAAAATGTGGTTAACGTTTAGAGATACTTGGATAAGATCATGTCTACGTCTACAGATACTTGGATAAGGTTATGTCTACGTCTAGATATTCTTGGATATGGTTATGTCTACGTCTAGAGATACTTGGATAAGGTTATGTCTACGTCTAGATATACTTGGATACGGTTATGTCTACGTCTAGAGATACTTGGATACAATTATGTCTACGTCTAGAGATACTTGGACAAGATCATGTCTACGTCTAGAGATACTTGGATAAGGTTATGTCTACGTCTAGAGATACTTGGATAAGATTAGGTCAACATTTAGAGATACATGGATAAGATTAGGTCAACATCTAGAGATACTTGAATAAGATTAGGTCAACATTTAGAGATACATGGATAAGATTAGGTCAACATCTAGAGATACTTGAATAAGATTAGGTCAACATCTAGAGATACTTGAATAAGATTAGGTCAACATCTAGAGATACTTGAATAAGATTTGGTCAACATCTAGAGATACTTGGATAAGATAGAAAATGGCTTTGTGACCACCAAAGAAAAGACGTAAAAGGCCGGTAAAATGGATGCGGTTAAAGCTAGCTAACTTAACACACCTGCTCATTGACACGCATTAAGTCTACTTTCTCACTTTTCCAGCCACCAGACCGTGACTCGTGGTCATTAGTCGGTCAGAATTCGCCGTCGCATTTTTCATTGCTACAGATTTTCGTTTGTAATAGATGCTCGAATCAGCTACATACGTACAGTCATTCTTAACCAGGCATATACTGGGAGTGGTCGCAATTGATCGTATCCCAAGTAAGTTTCTTTGTTTATGTGGACTACTGTGAATGTTTGAAGGTCCTATATAACTTGATTTCTGTAGATTACTGTGAATTTGGAAGTTCTAATTTGATTTCTATGAGCTACGGCGAAGGTTTGAATGTTCTAGCTTGGTTTATGTGTACAACTGTGAGAGTTTGAATGTTCTAACTTGACTTCTGTGGACTACTGTGAAAGTTTTAAGGCTCTAGCTCTTTTTATGTGAACAACTGTGAAAGTTTGAACGTTCTAGCTTAACGATGAATGAAATGAATGAGGCCGGGAAAACTTTAAAGAAAAATAAATCGCACGGAAAAGATGGGGTAACAAATGAAATGCTGATGGGGTTGGGCCAAACAGCTAAAAGGAAGTTACTGTCAGTCCTGAGCCAAAGCTGGAAAAGGGGAATTGTACCGCAAGCATGGAAAGATGCTGTACTTATACCCGTACCAAAGAAAGAAAAAGATAGAACAGATCCAAATGCATACAGGCCTATCCGTCTACTGAGCTGTGTAAGTAAACTGATGGAGCGTATGATAAACACCAGACTGATGTGGCACCTGGAAGAAAAACACATACTAATTCCACAGCAACTGGATTTAGACAACACAGATCCACTGAGGACCAGATCACTCTCATAGCACAGGAAATAGAGGATGCTTACCAAGAGAAAAAGCATACAGTAGCGGTTTGGGTGGATCTAGAGAAGGCATTTGACAAGGTGTGGAAAGAGGGACTTAAAGTCAAGCTACGAAGAAATGAAGCATCTGGAAAAATGCACAGAAGGATCAGCCACTACCTCGAAAACAGAACAGCCAGAATTCAAGTACAAGGGAAGATGAGCAAAAAGGTGACATTGGAGCAAGGAGTACCCCAAGGGGGAGTACTGTCACCCACACTTTTTCTGGTGTATATAAATAACGTCATAGAGAGTATACCAAGAAGAATCCACAGCTCCGTGTTTGCAGACGATCTGGCTATGTGGACCTCTGATAAAATTCTCACCGTAGCAAACAATCGGATGATACAGGCCCTAACAACGTTGGAGGAGTGGGCGAAATCATGGCTGGTCAAAATAAATGAAGAAAAAACAACATGTACGATATTCTCGCTTTCAAATAAACCACAGAACACCAAAATAAGTCTTAACGGCAAATATCTGCGGCCAAACGACAAACCAAACTACCTGGGTGTTACATTTGATCGGCGCATGACATGAAAAAGTCAGATCGAGAGAAACTGAATGAAAGCCAGACAAAGAATGGCAATCACGAAGAAACTTGCTGGCACAAGCTGAGAAGCAGACGAAAGAATACTAAAGAAACTGTACACTGGAAGAGTGAGACCAGTTCTCGAGTATGGCATTGCGGCATGGACAACAGCAGCAAAGGCAAACTTTGACAAAATTAGCAAACTTCAAAACCAAGCCATGAGAGTTATAACAGGAGGCATGAAGTCAACGCCAATTGTAGAACGTGAAAAGATTAAAAATCTGCAATCCATGACCGACAGAAGAGACTGCAGAGCCCAGCAGCAAGCGGAGAAACTAAGAAGACTGACAGACCATCCAATGCAACAGAGACTAAATAGAGTTGGAAAAGGGAAACTAAAGCGGAGAAACTTTGCAGAAATTACCAAAGCAAAGATGAGCGAAGACCCTATGAAAACCATAACAACACCAAAGCCCATCCCTACTGTACGCAAACCCACATGGAAGCAGCATATCATTCCGGAGGTGGTGAAAAATATACCAGCTATTGGGAACAAGAAGAGCCAATCTGAAACAGAAAGAAGAGACATAACCCTGATGTACATAGCGGAAAACTACCCAAGCATGGACTTGACCCATGCCTACACTGACGGTTCTGTAGCAAACACAACACAGAGTGGAGGGGGATGGGTATTCCTGAGCCTAACAAATGGTAGAAAAATAACACTGTCAGTGGCAATTGGAAAATTCTCTAGCAATTTCAGAGCGGAAGCAGAGGCACTGAAGGCTGCAGTAAAAGCAATGAAAGCCAGATAGTTCTGTTTACAGATGCCCTGGGCGTGGTTACAGCGCTAAAAAGCCAGAAAAATACTGAACTTAATGATTTAAGAGCAGTACTCTGTCAACTATGCCAGCAGTCCGCACCATAAAAAGTAGTGGTACAGTGGGTTCAATCCCACTGTAACATCCAAGGCCACGATGAGGCAGACAGACTGGCAAAAGAAGGCGCAAGACTACCACAACCAGATTCTAGTGTGATCTACGAAGAGTGCAAAAGGTTTATTATGGCCACATACATGGCCAAATGGGAAACAGAACATACTGGCTACACAAAAAATGATGCCTACTACTAATTGAACAGAAAAGAGCAGGTCATGGTCTTCAGACTCCGCACAGGCCACAACAGACTGAGGTACCATCTGTTCAATAAACTGAAGACAGTGGGCACTGACGAATGCACCCGTGGTACAGGGAAAATGACCGCTGAACATCTGCTGTTAAATTGCCCAATATATACGGACCAGAGAAAGCACATGCGGCCATCACCAGTGCCAACACTAGACAAGCTATATGGCAGTGTCGACAGCTTCAGGATGACAGC
Organism: Ariolimax columbianus; assembly: GCA_036924085.1. Classification (NCBI taxonomy): domain Eukaryota; kingdom Metazoa; phylum Mollusca; class Gastropoda; order Stylommatophora; family Arionidae; genus Ariolimax; species Ariolimax columbianus. Next base: position 10,297,407 of record JAVGWX010000021.1, read on the forward strand.
TGCTTTCTTCGAACAAATTCAAGTTGACGTGTGATAGCGTACGAAGAAGAAGAAGAACATTCTAGCATGATTTCTGTGGACTACTGTGAAAGTTTGAAAGCTCTAACTTAATGTATGTGGTCAGCTGTGAGAGTTTGAAAGTTTTATCTTAGTTTCTGTGGAAGTGTCAAGTTTGAAGGTTCTAGTTTGATTTGTTTGCGTGCTATTGCCATTTTAGTAGACCAGTAGTACTAATAAGACAAAATACATGACAATTTGTCTCACTTGTGTTCTAAAAGTTATAATTCTGTCAACACAAACAGCAATACAAAAATTCAATAATATAATTAATCTACCACGCACAGATCTCTGTCAAAACAGTCACTCTGTGCCACACAGTTATTACAAACTGAGATCTCTGTCAAAACATCAAGTTCCGGCCTTACCGTTGCTACACACATAGCTGTCTTTCAAAATAATCATATCTAGGCCTACTGTTACTACACTGTTATAAAAGATCAGTTTTATGTAAAAGTGAATTTGTTAACGCGAACTTTGATATATTTATAGTAGATTAGTTTTGTGTATAAGTGGATTTATCTTTTTAGGTTCTTGGATGTCATGATGCAAACGAGCCCTATTAGCTTCATGCAGAAGTAGATATATAATAATACTGTCACATTCTCCAAAGACATGAATGTGCTCTTCAAACTCATCAGTTAATAATGAAGTAGATTCTTTCCATTTGTTTTACAGGAAAACGAAATATTTATTGAATGGCCACTGAAATATGACAACATCGAATACACATTGGGCATAGGGAAAGGAGACCTACGCCCGGTCAGGTAAAACATACTGATCAGACAATGTTATCCAGGGTCAGGTAAAACATACCGATCAGACAATGTTATCCAGGGTCAGGTAAAACATACTGATCAGACAATGTTATCCAGGGTCAGGTAAAACATACTGATCAGACAATGTTATCCAGGGTCAGGTAAAACATACTGATCAGACAATGTTATCCAGGGTCAGGTAAAACATACCTATCAGACAATGTTATCCAGGGTCAGGTAAAACATACTGATCAGACAATGTTATCCAGGGTCAGGTAAAACATACTGATCAGACAATGTTATCCAGGGTCAGGTAAAACATACTGATCAGACAATGTTATCCAGGGTCAGGTAAAACATACCTATCAGACAATGTTATCCAGGGTCATGTAAAACCTACTGATCAGACAATGTTATCCAGGGTCAGGTAAAACATACCTATCAGACAATGTTATCCAGGGTCAGGTAAAACATACTGATCAGACATTGTTAGCCAGGGTCAGATAAAACATACTGATCGGACAATGTTAGCCGGGGTCAGGTAAAACATACTGATCGGACAATGTCATCCAGGGTCAGGTAAAACATACTGATCAGACAATGTTAGCCGGGGTCAGGTAAAACATACTGATCAGACAATGTTAGCCGGGGTCATGTAAATCATACTGATCGGACGATGTGGGGACAAGTAAAACATACCGATCAGACAATGTTAGTCAGAGTCAGGTAAAATATACTGAACAGACATTGTTAGTCACGGACAGGTAAAACATAGTGATCAGACAATGTTAGTTAGGGTCAGGTAAACACACTGACGAAGGACCTCGCCCTCCCCCCCCCCCCCCCCCCCCCACTTCCATGCAGTTCTCCTCGAAAACAGGCTGTCTCACACTGGCTAACGATGTGGTAAGTAACGTGATTTCCGTAATAGTGAGCGTAATCTCTTGGAGGATCCCGATCCACCTTCATCAGCACACTCGGTAAGTGAAGAAAGCTACTGCAACACGTTAGCCTCACAAAATAGTAACGTAATTCATCACGGGCATCCAATAACACATTACACACCATTAACCAATCGGTGTGGAGCGGTCCAGTTTTCCTTTTTTTAACACGAAATATCCGTTAACTAGCTTGTAACTGAATTACAGTTTTGAGACGGGAGTACTTTTTGAACGAAACACGGAAATTTGCGACTGTATGTTTTTGCTAGTTTACAGTTGCCCTGTCCGTGGTTACAGCACTAAAAAGCCAGAAAAATAAATAACTTAATGACGTAAGAGCAGTACTTTGTCAATTATGCCAGCAGTCCACAACCAAAATAGTAGGGGTACAGTGGGTTCCATCCCACTTTAACATCCAAGGCACCGATGAGGCAGACAGACTGGCAAAAGAAGGTGCTAGACCACCACAACCAGATTCTAGTGTGACCTACGAAGAGTCCAAAAGGTTTATTAGGGCCAGATACATGGACAAGTGGGAAACAGAACATACTGGCTACACAAAAAATGATGCTTATTACCAGTTGAACATAAGAGAGCAGATGGTAGTCTTCAGACTCCGACAGGCCACAACAGACTAAGGTACCATCTATTCAATAAACTGAAGATAGGTGCTACTGATGAATGCACCTGTGGTACAGGGAAAATTACTCCAGAACATCTGCTGCAAATTTACCCGACATACGAGGACTAGAGAAAGTACATGTGGCCATCACCAGTGCCAACACTAGACAAGCTCTACGGCAGTGTCGACAGCCTCAGGATGACTGCTGCTTTCTTCAAACAAATTCCAGTTGACGTCTGACAGCCTCAGGAAGACTGCTTCTTTCTTCAAACAAATTCAAGTTGACGTCTGACAGCCTCAGGATGACCGCTTCTTTTTTAGAACAAATTCAAGTTGATGTCTGACAGCCTCAGGATGACCGCTTCTTTCTTCGAACAAATTCAACTTGACGTCTGACAGCCTCAGGAAGACTGCTTCTTTCTTCAAACAAATTCAAGTTGACGTCTGACAGCCTCAGGATGACCGCTTCTTTTTTAGAACAAATTCAACTTGACGTCTGAGAGCCTCATGATGACCGCTTCTTTCTTCGAACAAATTCAAATTGACGTCTGACAGCCTCAGGATGACCTCTTCTTTCTTCTAACAAATTCAAATTGACGTCTGACAGCCTCAGGATGACCGATTCTGTCTTCTAACAAATTCAAAATGACGTCTGACAGCCTCAGGATGACCGCTTCTTTCTTCGAACAAATTCAAGTTGACGTCTGACAGCGTACAATTAAGACGGAGGATGTTGTTGTTCAATGCCCACAGTGAGTAAGTTTACTCTTTTGTGCGCCCTGAAAAGAGTTAAGTGGCAGGCTGTGGTAGCTTTCGTCCCGTCTCTGTCATGGCGATGAAGGTGGCCGTCCTGGCGGTTTTACATCTGTGTGTTGCGCACTATTACGGAGATTACACTTCGTCAGTAAGACTGCCTGAAAACAGCCTGTTTCCAGGGAAGGCTACATGGAAGCGAGATTATGGTCTTTGTTAGTGTATTGTGCCTGACCCTGACACGACGTCCTGGTCAGTATGTTGTGCCTGGCTAGACTAGCGTCTCAGTTTCCAGCATGCAGCGCATGAGCTGCAGCGGTCAGGGCCAGCGAACCAGAGCTGCCAAGACCCGTCTACACCTCCACGCGGTGGTCATGGATAACAGGCTGGAACAGAGCAGACTGGCTAAGGAGATGGGATCGAAGAGGGAATGCAAACCCGGTACTCAAAAAATGCGTGCTGAAGTCGGTTGTATTGGACGGAAAGGTGCAAATATCGCAGTCAAGCTGTAAACTACGACACAACGCATTCCTTTCTCTGGACTACATTCTGCTGCTTAAGCCCTTTTAGAGTTTAGTATCGGAAGATTGAGAACGAACTAAGCCAAGCAAAGTTCCCTGTATGACAGGATAACTTCTAAATGTCTATCCTTGTAGCATCACTGATTTTTTATTAAGCCTAAATAAACCTAATCCACAGAACAGCTTTGAATTTTGGTTTAAAAATAGCTCATCGTTGCCATGGGTCATGAATATGGCTTTAACACTTTTAGAGCGGCTCACCGGTCAGTCAACAATTTAACCAGTCCTGCAATTTATGTTAACAATTTTTAACTAGACATTAATTCACCGTTATTTCTACATAACAATGCATACCAAACCAAAATATACTGTATTACTTAAACAGTATTAGCCTTTTTCTTATTAAGAAAAAATGTACTACTGTCAGTGGTATAGCGTTTGTGTCCTTCAACATGCTTGGTAGTTTTATTCCTGAAGTAGCATTTATCGATGGCTTTAGTATGTTTAAATCGTGGTAGTGGAGGTCCATATAGATTCACTATCAAAACCTAGCTTATATACAATCTATTCAAACCATAATATCATTAATAGTCCGTTGAGGAGTGTTTTGTAGGAACGATTAAAAACTGATTTTTTTAAACTCAAATAGCATAAATGTTTACTCGTCACAAATATTCACTTTTTTCAAGCCTTGGTCATGACTATAAAAAGTTCATACACAAAATAGCATTATATTCAGTCAAAGAGATGAAGTTATAAATCGCTAAAGTGTGACAATGTCATATACACCGACGGATGAGTCGTGCGCAGTCGGACATCAGGCTGGGGTTTCTCGGTTAGAGTGAAAGAAGACGTCGTTGCTGAGCGCAGTAGGGCATACATGTCAACAACCTCCAGTATGAGATTGGAGACGGAAGCAGTGACCGCAGCACTGAAATTGATATCTGAGACTTCTATAACAAGGGCAGTCATCGGGACAGACGCGCAAGCCGTACTTCAGAAAGTACAGAAGGGATGGCTTAGGTACGAGTGGATAGCTGCTGTTGAGGCCTAAAACCTCCAGGGGTTGACATGGATCTGCTGTCCTGCTCATGCCGGAGTTCAGGGGAAGGAAAGAGCTGACATCTTGGCTTCATAAGCTGCCATTATGGGCACATTAGTGATGGATGGAAGTGACATTTTGAAATCAATCAATGACCGCCTGCTAGATGAGGACGCCGCACCAAATGAAGTAGCAATCCACAGACTGCAAAGTTTCGATATTAAACGAGGTTCGAGCGAAGTGGGGTGCATGGCAGGAAGGCGCAGGAGAGTGTATAACCAGCGAGCTACAGGGACCATCAGCATCCACACCTTACGCCATTTGATGAGAGAGACTAAGCACCTATGGGTATGCCCGAAGTGCAGTGACGTCGATTCTTAGAAACAGAAATCGCTATAGACAGGCACGAATTTTAGAGCGCACTCGACTACCATAACTGCTACGTAAGGGGAAGTAAGTCACTTCCAGGCAGGTCTTCCATGAAACGCGCTGTTATCATGGCATGTTGGCTAACGAGGAAGGTGATCGATGCCCAGAGGAAACCACACATAGCAAAATCGCATGGACAGCCCGGGTCCTCCTCCATCAGCACGCTCGGGATGTGAGGAAAACTACTGCAACCTTTGTTAAACGCACGTTTCAGCATGCAGCAAATCTTACTCACTGTGCGCATTCTTCAACAACAACGACGACGACGACATGTTTCGACAGTCAGAAAATGTTATGTTTGGGGTAGAGGCCAATGATTCATTCACATCTTCAACACGTTTGAGTTGGAAACACCAGTGCATGCACACTTACACGCACACACACAGACAGACACATACAGACAGACACACACAGACAGACACACACAGACACACACAGACTTACAAACACACATACCCATTGGGGATCAAGATGCTGAGCAGCGCATCAGCTGCAGGGGTCAGCGACCCATAGCTGACTGCTAGCGCCAGGGCCAGCGAACCATAACTGCCAAGACCTACACCTCCACGCGGTGATCCTGGATAACAGGCTGCAGCAGAGCAGACTGGCTAAGGAGAAGGGATCGAAGAGGAAATGTTATCCCGGTACTCAAAAAATGCTTGATGAAGTCGGATGTGTTGGACCGAAATGTACAAATATCGCAGTCAAGCTGTAAACTACGACACAGCGCATTCCGTTCTCTGGACTACATTATGCTGCTTAAGACCTTTCCGTGTTTCGTAGTGGGAGATTGAGAATGAACGAAGCCCAGCCAAGCCATACCCATAGAGACAGGCACATACATTTACACACCGACAGACGCATATGCTGACTTTTCAAAGACACACACACAAAGACACAGACAGAAACAGACACACAAATAGAGATAGACAGATACACATACACAGAAATACACACACTTACAGATATACACACAGCGAGGCATACTAACACAGGCATTTACACACACACAGACGCACACACGCACATACATATACACAGAGATACATACACATAGAGAGACATAACACACGCACAGACAGCTAGATATTGGGGCAGACACGCACAAAGACATACATACACGCACATGTCCAAACAGATACAAACAGACAGAGACACACAGATACACACAAAAACAGATACAGACACAAACAGACATACACAGAGACAGATACATACACATACACACACACAAACAGATAGATAATGACAGACACACAAAGGCAGACACACACATACAGAGAAATAGACACACACACACACATAGACAACACACACACATAGACAACACACACACATAGACAGAGACACACATAGACAGACACGCACAAATACAAACAGAGACACATGCCGCCACACAGCCACACACACGGGCTCTCACTCAAGAAAACTACGAAATGAAGGCACAAATAAACTGACTCCACATAAACTCCTCCTCCACAAGGGATGCGCGCACATAGGTCCCAGAAGACAACACCGACACGAAATAGATGACATTCTATTCAACTCCAAAAATCAACTCCATATCAGAAACCGCCAGATCCTGGCACCAAACCACAATAATAATACAATATCGCAAGCTTCACGAGCACACATAGAAGAGGCCGAACATGTTTTCCAACACTGTAGCTTTCACTGCCCACATCTCAATCAGCCGTCAAAACCTCAAAGAAGATTATGAAGAGATTGCCCGCCAACGCCTTCTTGCAGCGGCAGAGTTCTGACGCAAAATAAAGCTAGCTTCTCAACACATCGCCGAGCATCACCATGTCAGTCCCTGCCTGAAATCGCCTAATGAGTCCCGAACTACATCTAGACTAGGCATGCAGGAGATCACAAATACATGTGGATATAGTAAGATATTATGTGGGATTTTAAAGCTCTGTAAGTGACCAGAGTTCTGCTGACCATCCACCATCACAACCCAATCCCCACTTCCATCCCTTTCCAAACTTCCTACCCTCAGAAATCCGCCACGCCCGTTGAGAGTATGCCACCTAAGACTTCACAGAAGAAAATAACATCACTACAGATGACCTCAAAACCTGTGGACTACCACTCCATCTAGCCCCAGCTAAATGTTATAAAGCATGCTTCCACACAGAAACAATACCTACAGTCTGGCGTAACTCCTAAACGATACTTCTACATAAAAAAGGAGACAAGGAAGACCTTGGAAACTATTGCCTAACTACGTTTCTCCTGGTCACCAACAAACTCTAAAAACGATATGTATACTCGCTAGGATCCGTCACCTCCTCAGGGCAGCATAACCGATCGAACAGGCAGGTTTATCGGAGAGTAACTAGCACAATGGACCACATCTAAACCTGCTGGCGCCTGATTGAAACAACCAGAGAGTACGAAACCCTTTTAATCTTCACCTTTATGAACTTTAAGAAGGCATTTGAACTCTGGACAACCACTTTTCGTCTGGGCTATCGCTGCTAGACTAAGACATTGGTCCCTGGTATGTCAGAACCCTTGCTAAGTTCTACTTGAAACTGTACGAAAACCTTTTCATCCAATTCAAAGACCAGTAATAGTATCCGTCCAGGAAGGTGTTCGCCAGGGACATCCTATTTGTGAGTTTTAAAGCAGTTCTCGAAACGCTAAAAGAGGAATGTGTTCCATATAGGGAAGTAAACCCCAAGCGTAAAAAGTGGATTACTAAAATTGTAGTTAAATGTAGAAGAGCTAAAAATAAAGCATGGAAAAAATATATAGAGGCAGGTAAATCAAAAGAAACATATTTAAAATATTTGGACAAGCAGAACATATCTCAGAAAGCGAATAAAACAGCAACAATAAACTTCGAAAAGAAACTTGCTCAGAGGATCAAGACTGATAGTAAAAGCTTCTTCTCTTATGTTAGAAATAAACAAAGATCAAAGGACAAAGTAGGCCCTCTCATAGACAGCACAGGAAAAAAAATAAGTGAAAATAGGGAGGCAGCAAATCTACTCAATCACTACTTTGGCACAGTGTACACAAAAGAGGACTGCTCCAAGATCCCAGGGCCTGTAGATATTTTTCAAAGAGACATGGATACAGCAGGATTAGGATCAATCTGTATTACAGAGGAGACGGTTTTTAAAAAATTGGAGGGGTTGAAAGTGGATAAATGTCCAGGTCAAGATGGTATTCATCCAAAATTGCTGTTTGAAATTAGAGACCAATTAGCAAAACCATTGGCTATATTATGTTCTCAATCACTTGCACAAGGGATTGTTCCACGGGATTGGAAAGATGCGGGAGTGATCCCCTTATTCAAAAAGGCAGATCCAGCAAACTATAGACCTGTGAGCTTAACGAGCATAGTCTGTAAATTGTTAGAGTAAATAATCAAAGAAAACATTGTAATGCATTTAGACAAATTTAATCTAATTAGAAATAGTCAGCATGGGTTTACCAGAGGGAGATCATGCTTAACAAATCTATTAGAATTCATGGAGGAGGTTACCAAAATGTTAGATAAAGGGGAGCCAGTGGATGTTATTTATCTGGATTTTGCAAAGGCCTTTGATAGTGTATCTCATCACAGATTATTTCGAAAATTTAAATCACATGGAATAGGTGGGGAAGTTGCCAAATGGATTGAAAATTGGTTTACGGGAAGAAGGCAAAGGGTGGGTATAAATAAGGAGTACTCTGAGTGGTGTGAAGTGAAAAGTGGAGTGCCACAGGTCTCGGTTTTGGGACCAATTTTATTCTTGATATATATAAATGATTTGGACATAGGTATGGGATCCATTATTGCAAAATTTGCTAATGACACGAAACTATGCAGTAGTGTCTCATCTAAAGCAGAAGTGGATATATTGAGGTCGGATTTAGATAAAATTCGAGAATGGTCTGTAATCTGGCAAATGGAGTTTAATGTAGATAAATGTACAGTCATCCACATGGGTAGATTCAATATGGAACATAATTACAGAATGGGAGAGAACAATATTAGAAAGATAGATAAGGAAAGGGACTTAGGGGTTATAATAGATCATACAGGAAAGGTGAGTTAGCAAGTTAAGGTAGCAGTGAAAAAGGCAAATGCAATGTTAGGTATGATAAAAAGAAATATTAAACATAGGAGCAAGGAAGTGATAGTCAAACTGTATAAAGCATTAGTTAGACCTAGATTGGAGTACTGTGTACAGGTGTGGAGTCCTTATCAGAGAGGGGATATAGACATGCTGGAGAGAATACAAAAAAGAGCGACAAAGCTGATAGTGGGATTCCAGAATTACAGTTATGAAGAAAGATTAAAAAGAACTGGCCTTCAGTGTCTAGAAGAGAGAAGAATTCGTGGTGACTTAATACAGGTGTATAAGATGATCAGAGGAAGGGATAAAGTAGACTATAACAAGTTTTTTTAAAGTACAACCACCAACAAGGACAAGAGGGCACAGCTACAAGTTGACTAAGGAGAGGTCCAGATTAGATATTAGGAAGTATTTCTTTAGCCAGAGAGTAGTGAATGCTTGGAATGCATTGCCAAGTGAGGTAGTGGAGGCTGGGACGGTCAATGCATTTAAGAACAGATTGGATGCGTACAGCTTCTAGAGGAAGGTGACGTAAATGGAACTGGTTGTATACAGACTCTGCAGAGTCTTCTAAACCAGTATAAAGACGTTAAGTTAAGTTTTCACTAAGTCTATTTTACGCATTCCTGGAATCCATTATCAGTCAATGTGGCAGAACCCCACCAACATTAACGGCACGTGACTTAACAACTTCCGCTTCGCAAATATGGTCATCATTACAGAAACAGACAAAGATGCCAACCAGGTGGTAGCTATGTTTCATTAAGTCGGACTCGAAAAGTTGGACTCGAGATGAACCCCTCCAAGACAAAAGTCACGGGAACCGTTTCGCCAACAACCACCCGATCATCCTAAATGGCAAGAATCTGGATCACGTGGAGAAGTATATCTTCCTGGGACCACTATTGAACATGAGAGCGGCCTAAACCTAGAATTAACAAGACGAAACTAAACCATATCCACGACCAGAGTATGTACACCTCCATATTAAACTCCACAGTTCTCTCTGCAATATATCCACATGTCCTATATAGTATTTCACTATTCACATGTCCTAAGATGTAGACCAAAACTGAACTTTACTGTCCTACACAGTACCTTATTATCCACATATTAACAGACATTTAGCAAGCTTTGATGTCCTACACATTATCTTATTATTCACATGTTAACAGACAGAACCTGAGCACTAATATACTGTGTGGTACTTTATTATCCTCATATTAGTGGACCTACCCTAAGAAGTACTGTCCAACATTTGTATCTTACTACCCATATTTTAACAGAGAAACATCGAGCTTTTCTGTCCTACATAGTGTTTCAGTTCAGTTCAGTTCATCCTGTGATCTCTTGAAATTGTTGGGGCACCCCTGCTGACACCTCCACAATCCTGCGCCATCCATCTCTGTCTGCAGTTGCTTTTTGTGCCTTCTCTAGTTGTAGGTTAGTCTATTCATAGATGTTATCTCCCATCATTTTCTCGGACATCCTCGTCTTCGCTTGCTCTATACTGTGTCCTGTAGTATGATATCTGCAAGTCCCTTTGACTTTGAGACATGGCCATAATAACTTACTATGCAAATTTCTAACAGACCAATGTTGAATTTTAATGTTCTACTTAATATCTTACTATCCAAATTTCTAACAGACCAATGTTGAATTTTAATGTTCTACATAATATCTTACTATGCAAATTTCTAACAGACCAATGTTGAATTTGAATGTTCTACATAATATCTTAATATCCAAATTTCTAACAGACCAATGTTCAATTTTAATGTCTTACATAATATCTTACTCTCCAAATTTCTAACAGACCAATGTAGAATTTGAATTTTCTACATAATATCTTAATATCCAAATTTCTAACAGACCAATGTTCAATTTTAATGTCTTACATAATATCTTACTCTCCAAATTTCTAACAGACCAATGTTGAATTTGAATTTTCTACATAATATCTTAATATCCAAATTTCTAACAGATCAATGTTGAATTTTAATGTTCTACTTAATATCTTAATTAATATCCAAATTTCTAACAGACAAATGTTGAATTTTAATGTCCTACATAATATCTTACTATCCACATTTTTAACAAACTGACGCCGTTTGTTAGTGAACTCATGTTATCTTGATGCCTACATTTTAACAGACTGACACCGTTTGTTAGAGAACTCATGTTTTCTTTATGCCTACATGTTAACAGACTGACACCGTTTGTTAGCGAACTCATGTTATCTTTATGCCTACATGTTAACAGACTGACACCGTTTGTTAGCGAACTCATGTTATCTTTATGCCTACATGTTAACAGACTGACACGTTTGTTAGTGATCTCATGTTATCTTGATACCCACATGTTAACAGACTGACAACAATCTTTAATATCCTAAGTAATATACTATACACATGTTTATAAGACCTACACAGAGCCTTACTGTTAAAAATAGAATCTTACATTTTGCATATAAAAAGACTGACAAGAACCTTTAACATCCTACATATTATCTTACTTTCCACATGGCAATAAATTAACATCATATTTAACAGACCTTACCAAGCTTTTATGTCCTACATAGCATTTTACTGTATCCATGTTAACAGACTGACACCCATCTTTTTTGTCCTACATAGGATTTTACTGTATCCATGTTAGCAGACTGACATCTATCTTTATTATTCTACATAGCATAATCATACTATCTGTATGTCAACAGATTTGATCCAACTCTGAGATTAAATATCCAACATAATTTTTACTATCCATATGTTAACAGACTAACTCTGAGATTTAATATCCTACATAGTATTTACAATCCCCATGTTAACAGTCTAACTCTGAGATTTAATATTCTATAAAGTATTTACTATCCACGTGTTAAAAGCAGCAAAGATGGCACCATAACTGGCTACAGGTCTACATTGCTCTTCTGTTTTAGTTCATTATAAATGCCGCCAGACCATGGATTTGCCGAGACTTCACACTAGTCGATGACATACATTTGAGTTCACGGAAACAGGTTGTTGTTTTCCATTTGGACTGGTTAATTTGTTTGTTTTGTGTTTTCTTCCGTCCGATTATCCTGGAAGGGACATTGTTTATAAGAATAGCACTACGCTTAAACATGTGTCATATTTCATGATCTAGTTCACACAGCTGAACTTCACGAGATTGGCGCCGGTCACCCTAGCTGAAGACAGTGTCAGCTTTGTTGTATGAAATTTAGACACAACTATAATGAACTGCCACCTGGAGAGAGATGGGTTCCGTCAGTTGTTGTATAGAGGAAGCTGGTACTAGAAACTGCAATAACGATGTCTCAACGACCTTCTAGGTTATAGGACTGATGATGATGATGTTAACAGAGCAACTATCCGAGATTTAATATCCAACGTAGTATTTACTATCCCTATGTTAACAGACTAGCTCTGAGATTTAATATCCAGCATAATATTTACTATCCCCATGTAAATAGACTAACTCTGAGATTTAATATCCTGCAAAGTATTTCAATGAGTTCAAGTATGCGGGCAGTATTTTTTCCGCAGATGGCAAGATCAACAAGGAAATTGAGACTAGATATTAGAAAAGATCTGCTGTAACTTATCCGCTGTCACCACAGCTTAGACACTCAAGCATTAGTTTGGCAACAAAGCAACAGCTGACAAACAGTATATTTATGCAGACTTTGTGCTGCCAGTGTCAAACATGGCCTCTGTCTAGGGCATGTGGGAGCAGAATTTTGACTTGTGAAAGGAAGGTCATCAGTGTTACCAAGAAAGACAGAATGTGGATTGACGGACAGAATGTGGATTGACGACATTCATAGTATGGATGGCACACGTCTTGTGCCGAATGCACATCCAGACAGAAAATAAGTTGGTTTGGTCATCTCATGAGAATGCACCCTCATCAAATTCCACTGATGGCTTACAGTGCTGGCAGATTTGGCTACAGGACAAGAGGGCGGCTGTGAGGTAGGTGGATAGATGATAGAGTGATTGTGCAGCTACACGGGCTCACAGTGACCGACACAATGCACTTGGGGCAGAATAGACGACTTAAGCTTGCCACAACGTTCAACGACACAAGTGGAAAGAAAACTAACTAAACTAACTAGCTAAATAGTATTTTCTTTCCATATGTAAAGAGACTGATACTGAGCTTTAACATCCTTCAAAGTGTCTAACTGTCCCCTATTTTTACAGACAAGCACCAAAATATAATGTCATCTGTCCCCATGTTAACAGACCAGCACCATGATATAATGTCATCTGTCCCCATGTTAACAGACAAGAACCGAGATATGATGTCATCTGTCCCCATGTTAACAGACAAGCACCGAGATATAATGTCATCTGTCCCCATGTTAACAGACCAGCACCACGATAAAATGTCATCTGTCCCCATGTTAACAGACAAGCACCGAGATATAATGTCATCTGTCCCCATGTTAACAGACAAGCACCGAGATATAATGTCATCTGTCCCCATGTTAACAGACCAGCACCGAGATATAATGTCATCTGTCCCCATGTTAACAGACAAGCACCGAAATATAATGTCATCTGTCCCCATGTTAACAGACAAGCACCGAGATATAATGTCATCTGTCCCCATGTTAACAGACAAGCACCGAGATATAATGTCATCTGTCCCCATGTTAACTGACCAGCACCGAGATATAATGTCATCTGTCCCCATGTTAACAGACCAGCACCAAGATATAATATCATAACTATAAAATTTCTTTGCACATGTTCATAGACTGATACCAAACTTTGTTCCGAAGTTTCTTTGTATCCACATTTCAACAGATATAGATTGATTAAGAATTTTACTGTCCTAAGCGAGGATGGCGTGGGCTAGTGGTTAATTGACACGGCTTACAATCCGAAGGTGCTGTGTTCGATACCCATCACAGTACTGGCCGTTACCCTGGGGAAACAAATCCTTAGAAAATGCAGGTGAAAGCAGACACTAAAATAAAATGCATGCCAAAGTTGGATGCACTGGGCTAACAGGTGCAAAATAAAAGTCGTAGTGCAACGCACACCGCCTTGGGGAAAAGAGAAATAAGGCGAATATCAACAACAACATTTTTTTTAAATACTGTCCTAAGCAGTATCTTATCAACCACATGTTAACAGACAAGTGACTTAATACAAGTGTATAAATTAATTTAGTTGTTTTTTTTTCTAATCACAAACTGGCCCCTATGGTCAACTCAGCTACAGAAATTGGGTACCAGAAAAATCTGGGAAGTAAAGGCGGCTAGCGTGATTCTGACGACATCATCCACTATATGCCGTTGGTTACAAAATAATATGGGCCTAACACCATATTACCTATACGCTGCATAGCATGACAGGATCTTTTATAAATTAATTAATGGAAAGGATATATTAGACTATACCAAGTTTTTAAAACATGGTCGGCTACAAGAACAAGAGGGCACAGCTACAAAATGTTTAAAGACAGGTGCAAATATCGCAGCCAAGCTGTAAACTATGACACAACGCATTCCGTTCTCTGGACTACATTCTGCTACTTACCCTTTCAGGGTTTGGTAGTGGGAGATTGAGAATGAACGAAGAAGAAGAAGATATTAAGAAAAATTTTTGTAGTGAGAAAGTGGTGAGTTATTGAAATGCATTGCCGCAGGATGTAGAAGTAGAGTCAGTTAATGAATTCACAAATAGCAATAAACTGGTTGTATACAGACTCTGCAGAGCCTTCTAAACCAGTATAATGAAGTTAAGTTAAGGCCAATCATGAACATTAGTGTCCCCATAGTATCTTAACAGTCACCATGTTAAAAGATTCACACCGAACTTTAAGGTCCTACATAGTACCTTACTATCAGCATGACAAAAGATGTAAGCCAACACCAAACTTAAAGGTCCTATATAGTATCAGTATCAGCATGACAAAAGATGTAAGCCAACCTCGAGCTATAAGGTCCTATATAGTATCTTCCTACTCACATGCTAACAGACCAAAGGTGAGCTCTACTGTCCTGCATATCATGTTACTACCCACAAATTTAACAAACAAATACAAGTATTATCTTACTACTGACATAGAGACATCAAAACATCAACAGAAATCATTAAATACACCAATGGAGAGAATTCACTAACTCAAAAGAAACCAACAAATTACCTTATTTCGCTTGAAAACTGGACACTGAAGAATACTAGAAAATCTATACTGACTAAAGATCTCATACACTGATGAGTGCCCATGTCGAAAAGAATTCTGAAAATATTCTACAGGAATACTTCTTTTGTAGCGAAGTGAAATGTCAGATGTAGTCAGAGAGTGCAGAGCTGAGGCAATAGTTGCTGTGCAGCAACTCTGATCTGGTGAAGACTACACACATCATATTGACAACTGGTCTGTAGATATAACATGACCAAAGGATCCTGAAAGCAAAGAAAAAAGAATACTTTGAACATGTTAGTGGACCAAAATTGAGAGCATTAATGTTCTACATATGATCACTTTAACCACACGTCAACAGTCCAGCACTAAGTTTTAAGAGTCTACATAGTATCTTACATGTTAGAAGACTGATACCAAGTTTTAATGTACTACATAGTATCTTACAATCCACATGTTAGCAGACTGACACCAAGTTTTAATCTACTACATAGTATCTTACTATTCACATGTTAGCAGACTGACACCAAGTTTTAATCTACTACATAGTATGTTACTATCCACATGTTAGCAGACGGACACCAAGTTTTAATCTACTACATAGTATCTTACCATCCACATGTTAGCAGACGGACACCAAGTTTTAATCTACTACATAGTATCTTACCATCCACATGTTAGCAGACGGACACCAAGTTTTAATCTACTACATAGTATCTTACTATCTCCAAGTAAACACATCAACACCAGTCTTTAAGTTCCTACATATTATCTTGCAGTGAACATGTAAACCTCAATAGCATTGAAGACTCTCAAAGCCTTAGGTTTGGACATTCCGACATTTAAAAATAAACAACCTCCTACTGAGTTGGAAGTAGCTAAATTGTTGCATCAACAACAAAACCAAACAAAGTGGTTCTGCAAGCAATTATAAGGCTGCATTTTTTTTTAAACCATCAGGAACAATATGTAAAATGTTTTATAACGTTTATTAAAAGTCGTCTAAAATGTAGAGCTTACACACAAACACACAAAGAAATATGTGTATGTGCAAATTAGTTAGTTAGTTTTCTTTCCACTTGTGCCGTTTAGCGTTGTGGGGCGCTTAAGTCATCTATCCTGCACCAAGTGCATTGCGTCGATCAATGTGATCCCTTGGCATTGTACAATCACAGTAATGTTATCTATCCACCTACCTCGCGGCCATCTCCTTACCCTATAGGCAGATCTACCAGAACTGTAAGCCACCAGTGGAAGATGATGAGGGTGCATTCTCATGAGATGACAAAACCAATTTATTTTCTGCCTGGAAATGTATTCGGCAGAAGACGTAGTGCCGACATATGTGCAAATATATGTCTGATAATAAGGCATGTATTACTGCCAGGCCTTATCCTTTTTGTGTCTGTTAATAGTGCCATTATTTGAATATACCAAATGTGTGCAACATGCAATTTCATCAATACACAGGACAGCATGAATGTGTACTTTAGCAGCTGTTTGTTTACATTCTTGAACATGCCAACTTATGCATGTTGTGAACTAAAAAATTAACAATGAAAATTGACACACTGGAATAAATTCAGTTTGATTTTTACGTATTTCAAATGACATATTATGACTATTACATTTACATTTATTCAGCCAGCAGTGAACGTGCATGATTCCATATCACTGGTGTTATTATAATGATGGTAAGGGGTGTGCTGTTCTAGAAAAAGTACAGTTTAAAGTTTGGATATCCACAGTGAGATTAACAATCTTGGAGAAATGTATAAAAAGAAAATTTACATACCTTTTCTTTCATATACTCATTAAATCCAACACTGAACAATTTATGAAGTAGCACACACATAATATAAGCACGCTTATTCATAAACAACTGTCAGCACAGAATCTTCGGTTAACTAGATAATAGTTTCACGGCCTTGTAGTGAACTGTATTTACATGGACAATGTTTACTTCCTCACAATGGTTATGTATTCAAAAGAAAGGGATGTAATAAAAGCATCACAATAATATACATCATTTAATAATTACACTCAAATAAGCAAATTATTCTAATAGTTTGTGTTTGTTTAATGCAGCATTCTAGACAAACTCTACTCTTGGGTAATTTATAACATTTAGTTGCATTTTATGGATATTATTAGATACATTTTAAAAACAATATGCAAGACGCTGTTACCACAACAGAGCTAGCTCAAACAGTCATCAGCATATATGTTAACTGTAATCTTACTATTAACAGCTACAGGAGCAGCCAGTGTTGTCTTCTGCCAGTTACTTGTCTAGTTCGCTCCATGACTTCGACGCCGGTCAAGGTTCAAGGTTCAGCTCTTGTGATAAGCACGGCTTTGCTGTCACAATCGTCGCGAGGCGAGCGCCCGGGGTCGCGAGCTGTTCCTCCCCATATGTCGTGCACGAGGACGACAACAAGCGTGAGAAATTTGGTCGGGTGGATAATTAACACCTATCGCCTTCAGTGTACAGATGCCAATGTATACGTCCATGTGGTTCTGGTGTAGGGCCATAGCTCACTCGTTCTAGGTTGTACCTGGATAAAGAGGGGAGATGCCCAAGCCAGAACCTCTCACGCGAATTTTTTATGATGGGATAACTCTAAATATGAATTATTTTTACATTTGTTAGGTTATATCCCTTGCATAGTTTTTCGTCGACATTCCTCTACAGGAGCAGATGCCCCCGTACAGATCGGAGCTGGGTGCAGCCGGCAGAAGAATTTCTTTCTTAGCGGACTAGACGCAAACAGCATTACTGCGTTGGGACAAGCGCTTACGGAGGGTGGTTTCAACTAACCCAGCTGTAACAGAGAACCTGATTTACTGTTAGGAAAAATATAACATAGGGACAAGAAGTGGTTCTAACAAAAGCTGAAGTTTTTGGTTGGAATTAAGGTTTGCCTTTCTGGATTCTATTGACAAAGGCTCGCCCTTTCCCACCCCAGACCGTAGTCTTTAAGCCGGTATCAGGGCGTATTGGTCAGTGTATGGATTCGTGTGTGCATCCGAACAATGAAGTCTCTAGTACCTCATATGTGCCAGTAATTACTAATATGGAACTAAGTTTACCTATCTTTAATATGTAATTAAGTCAAGACAGCGAGCAAGGGAACTGGCTACCCTCATTTCACAAAAGCTGAGATCTCTCTCTTATAGTAAAGTTTCTACCACTTCATCCCCGACTGCAGTTTTTGGATTATTTGATACACACACGAGTATGAACAGCGAGTTGGCAATGTACTTTTACATTCTTTACATAACCAATAGTTTGTTGTTGGGATAGCCGTTATGGTTGGCAGATTTTCAAGGCTAGTTTTTGTTCGTGAGCTTTACTTCCTTGTGTATTTTGTGTTGCTCCTAGCAGTGGGCAGTGAACACTGGAATTTCTTATATGATCACAACAGTTCATTTTTGTCACACATTAGTTGGTGGTCAACATTGTTTATTGATAGTACAGAGAAACAAGAAACCAAAGTAGGGAGAGAGGCAGAGAGAAACAGAAAGAGAGAGAGAGAGACAGAGAGAAACAGAAAGAGAGAGAGACAGAGAGAGAGAGACAGAGAGAAAGAGAGAGAGAGAGAAAGAGAAAGAACGGAAAGAGAGATGTACATTGTTATATGACTGCTAATGGATGCAGGTGTTAAAAAGATGCAAGGTAAATGATTGTGGAGAGATGAGGCGAAGGTAATCCAATAGCACTCACTGCTGTCAAGGATGCAGTGTTAGAGACTTGTACTAGCCCTCTACAAGACCTCAGCTTTTTATGAGGTGTGGTGGCCAACTCCTGTACCCCCTACATTTCCATCAATGACACTAAGCGAGGTTTCGGTATAGTCATCATTTGATAGAGGTGAGAGTCTGATCACACAATCAGACAGGTGAATAAGTCTATACGGCTACCATTGTGGACATAACATGATATGGGTTAGAGTCAGTGTGTGACTTGATCCATGCCGTGATAGCATTGCTTGTAATCATTGCTGCTGTATCAGTTCAGTTTATCCCGTAAACCCATCAGGTCGTTTGGGCACACTTGAAGACATTCCCAAAATCCCACCCCCATCTTTCTCTGTCAGCCGCCGCCTGTCGTATCTCACCGGGACGAAGGCTTGACCATTCAGTGATGTTGTCCACCCACCTCTTCCATGGACGTTCTCGATCTCTCTGTCCCGGTACGGAACCAAAGAGTAGCGAGTTGGTAATTCCGTTGGACCTCGCGACGTGCCCGCATTAGGCAATCTTTCGTCTTTTAATTGTTGTGAACAGATCTTCAAAAGGACCAATAGCGTTTTCAACTCTCTGTCGTATTTCTACATTCCTGGCACGATCTTCATATAACATTTAGGAGTTTTCTATAGCACCTCATTTCCATTGCATGTATTCTGCCCTGGATATCTGCTGTAATGGTCGACGTCTCGCAGGCATACATAAATATTGAGATCACCAAAGAGCGCATTAGTCTAACTTTTATGCCGAGGGCGAGCCGCTTGTCTTGCCATATAGGTTTCAGCCGAGTAAGCGCCGCTGTTGTTTGTGCTATTCTTGCAATTACCTCTGGCTGCCATCCCTCTTTACCATATAGTTTATAGCAATGAAAGAGCAGACAACCTAGCTTCATAAGCCATAGCAGCATGTTAGAATAAACTTCTGTTTGAAAGATTAGTTGGCAGAGGCAACAACTTGAACATAACGATACATATACGTACCTAGGAAATACAACGGATCACACATTGTCATACGAACGACACTGCAAGCCGGTGAAACGAAACTTAACCTAACGTCTTTATACTGGTTTAGAAGACTCTGCAGAGTATATATACAACCAGTTTCATTTACATTTCCTTGCTCTAAAAGCTATGTGCATCCAATTTATTCTTAAATGCATTAATTATCCCTGCCTCCACTACATCCCGTTGCAATGCATTCCTAGCATTCACCACTCTCTGACTAAAAAAATATTTGCTAATATCTAATCTGGACTCTCTTTAGTTAATTTGTAGCCATGCTCTCCTGTTCTTGTGGGTGGCTGTATTTTAAAGAGAAAAAAAGCTTGTTATAGTCTAATTTATCCATTCCTCTGATCATCTTATAAACCTGTATTGTCATGTCTAATTTGTTTCTTTCTTGACACTGATGGCCGGTTTTTCTTATATTTTCCTCATAACTGTAATTCTGGAATCCCACTATCAGCTTTGTCGATCTTTTTTGTATTCTTTCCAGCATGTTTATGTCCTTTCTATGATAAGGACTCCACACCTGTACACAGTACTCCAATCTAGGTCTAACTAATGCTTTATACCGTTTGAATATCACTTCCTTGTTCCTATGTTTAATATTTTTTTTTTATCATACCTGACATTGCATTTCCTTTTTCACTGCTACCTGAACTGCTCACTCACTTGACCTGTATGATCTATTATAACCTCTAATTTACTTTTTCTTTTTCTATCTTTCTAATATTGTTCTCTCCCAATACAAGTTAGCGCGAAATAACGTACTGCGTTGCTGCTTGTCCATAGTTTCAGAAGAGGACCACATTGTCATCTGTCAATCCTGGAGTGGGTTAGTAGATCACTGACCAAACCCGAACCCGAAAGCGTCTGTCGCTCCGAGAGCAGAGAAACACTGTCTGACTGTCAGGCGGAGGCGACTTTTCTCTTGCGTTTCGTGTCGATTGTTTCCGTACAGCTTCCCTGATTTATGTCTGCTCCATATAAATCGCGACAGAAGAGATTTTCCTTCGCCAGGCAGAGCGATCAGCACCAATGTTCCCTCAGCCATCAAGGTCAAGGCCGCAGTTCTTCAGTGAAGTTTCCAGAGTATCTTTGTAACGTTTTATTTGGCCACCGCGAGCTCGCTTGCATGACTCAAGCTTGCCATATCATATTTTCTTTGGGAGCTGCTTATCTGACATCCGGACAACATGGCGAGTCCTTCTAAGCTGCGATTTCCACAGAGTTGTGTGGATGCTTGTTATGCCAGCCCGCAAAAATACTTCTGATCTGTAATCCTATCTTGCCATTTTATGTTCAGCAGTTTCCTTAGTTGCTAGATGGAGTTTCTAAAAAGTTTCCAAGGAAGCGAGGTCGTAGTGGATCAGGGTGTCTTATAATCTCTGATCATTGTTATCAACATATTGATCTTACAATGAAATCAGTGGAGATGTGGTTTTACAGAAGAATGCGCCGCATACTAGGGATTGCAGAGAAGACGAATAGTACATGTAAAGAAGAGGCATCATCATGTAGCATGTCCTTTGTAGAACGTCGCTCCCATCACAGTCTGTATGAAAGAAACTCGTTCCCTGCCAAAACTCCAGCTTCCGCCACTGTCATACTCAGGCATTCCTGGATATCTTGGTGCCATCGTCTTCTTGGTCTGCCTCTTCCTCTTTTGCCTGGCACCATACCTTCCATCCCCGTTCTCTCAAGACCGTCGTGTCTCTTGATGTGACCAAAGTATTTGCATTTTCTAGCCAAAATGGAATTGATAAACCAGTTCTCCTCTATGCTCAACTCTTGCCGAATGTCTACATTTGTTCTTTTCTCTGTCCAGGGTTTTCTGAGGATCTTTCTGTAACATTTTGACTCGAAGGATTCGATTCTTTATCTAGAAGTTTTGGTAATCGTCCATGCTTCACATCCATAAGCTGCCACAGGAAAAACACAGGCTCTCAAGACTTTTACTTTTATCGTTTTGTTGGTGCCCTGCCATTATTTCTTCAGGTTGTTCAGTCTCTGCATTGCCATAGCTAGTCTTCTTCTGATTTCTTTCGAGCAGTCACCATTTTTGTCGATTCTGGAGCCCAGATATTCAAAATGTGTAACCTGATCTATTTCCTCACCACCCACTGTAAATTTATGCTGACATTGTGTTTTATCGGTGGTCATTATCTTTGTTTTGTTTATGTTTATGAACAGATTTTGATCTTTATTATGTACATTAACGGCTGAAAGTAGCTCCTCTAGCCCTTTCGCACTTCTTGATAGTATCACTGTGTCATCTGCGTATCGTAACTCTCTAATCTCGTACCCCCCAATCGTAAATGGGTCGAAACTTTCAATGTTCTCATCTTCTCGTACATTTCTCATTATACATTCCGCATATATGTTGTACAGATAAGGTGAGAGGATACATCCCTGTCGGACTCCCTTTTGTACTGCAAACCAATCTGATGTTTGCCCAGATACTCGGACAGCGGCTTGTTGATCTTGGTATAATGTTTCAATAAGATGGACTATATGCAAAGGGAGCCCCATTTCCTTCTTGATTTTCCACAGATTTTGATGTTTTACCGTGTCGAAGGCCTTAGTGTAGTCAATGAAACATGTGTACATGTCTACATTAAACGCTCTACATTTTTCATAGATACTCCTTAAATTGAATATGTGGTCCCGGGTCCCTCTGTCTTTCCTAAAACCTGCCTGGACTACGTGAATTTCAG
Source organism: Ariolimax columbianus (assembly GCA_036924085.1). Classification (NCBI taxonomy): domain Eukaryota; kingdom Metazoa; phylum Mollusca; class Gastropoda; order Stylommatophora; family Arionidae; genus Ariolimax; species Ariolimax columbianus. Next base: position 10,320,245 of record JAVGWX010000021.1, read on the forward strand.
ATTCAAACCTTTTCTCTATCCTTCTTAATAGGATTCGCTAGAGTATCTTGCTAGCATGGCTGATCAGTGCGATAGTTCGGTAGTTCGTGCACAGCTTCAGGTTGCCTTTTTTAGGGAGGGGAATATAAATTGATTTCTTCCATGCTTCTGGCCACTCTGCACTGTGCCATATCTGTTTACACAGCTTGTGATAGACTCGAGCACATGCCTCTCCTCCTGCTTGTATTAGCTCTGCTGGGATATCATCGCATCCTGGGGACTTTCCCTTTTTCAGGCTTTTAATTGCAGAGCGTACTTCTTCCAATGTTGGTTCAGGTTCTTTCTCATCCTTTGGTAGGATTGTAACTGAGCGCTTTGTGCTGTCTCCACACATGGTTCTGCAGTACTCTTTCCATCTATACAGTATGTCTTTGGTTTATGTTAATGTGTTATCCTCTTCGTCATTTATGACATGTGGAACCGGACGGAATTCCCTTGTCAGTGTTCTTATTGCTTTGAATGCATCTCTTTCTTTGCCTTGTTGTTGTAGGTTTTCTATATCCTTACATGTTTCTACTATGTATCTTCTTTTATCTTTTCTTATTTCTCTTCTAACTTTTCTTGCGCAGTTTGTATATGCTGTGTTGGTCCCCTTACTTCCAATTTGTTTTAATTGTTGCCTTTCTGCAATGAGTTTCTGTGTTTCCTCTGTTATGTAGCTCTGTGTCTTGTGCAATGTCTTTGGAATCATTTCTTTTGCTGTCGAGATCAAAATCTCTCTTTCGTACAATGTCAACTCCTCAGATGTCATCTCTTCCTGTATAGCAAGCAACGCCTCAAATTTGTTTTCTACTTTGATGTTGTATTCAGTAGGTATTGCTGATACATCGAAGCGTATTGGCTGGCAACCTTTGTTGATCCTGCGTAGTCTTATTTGGAAAACTGCAAACAGTAATTCGTGGTCCGTATGGGAGTCTGCTCCTGGCAGTGTTTTTGTCGCCAGCACATTTGATCTCCATCTTTGTTGCACTAGGATGTAGTCTATTTGGTTTCTGCTGTTGCCATCAGGGGAGGTCCACGTGTACAGTCTTCATAGATGTTGTTTCAAGAAGGTGTTGGCAATGGAGAGGTTGTTTTCCGTGCAGAATTCAACCAAGAAGAGGCACAGACACAAATACAACAAATTGCAAAAAGCAGAACAATGCAGTCATTCTTTTTCAGGCATATTATGAGAAGATAGGCTTGGAGCACGTTGTGACAACGGGAAAGATGGCAAGCAGAGAAGAGAGACAGAGGAAGGCAGAGAAAAAAGATGTTGGACAGCCTGAGAGAATGGCATGGGCAACAGTCAACAACAGAGTTGTTAAACGACACACGTGATAGTAGTGGATGGAGGTCCATGATCACCAACGTCAACCGGCAGGGCACCTGATTATGATCATCTTACAAGTCCCATAGTAGAAACTGGCGCCGAAGATGAAGTGTTATCAGACTTCATTGTGTTCAGTCACAACTTGTGTGAGGCGAAGTGGCCAGTTCTCTTCCTCGATGCCTTTCTTTCCTTAACCGCAGGACGAATACACATTTGAAAACGTACCGCCTATACAGCTGACGGCAGCTGGTGGCGGGATATGAACCTCTACCCTTCCCTTGAAAGGCGAGTGCTCTATTATTACACTAATCATACGCTCTATGATAGTCGTACCAAGGTTAAAACGAATAACACCACAAGGAAGAGATGGATAGATCTGAAACGAATGGTTTAGGAAAAAATAATTGGACGTGAATTGGTTGAATACCTGTGCCGTACATGGAACTAAAATCTTTGGCCTTGGTTTGATTGGACCAACTAAATATGTCGTCAAATGCAATTAAAGAAAGTTGTCTCCTAGGCTGGCAACCACATCATGATTAGATCATTATTTTTAAAACTGTCACTGCAAATATTCGGAAAAAGAGTTTTTGTTAAGATCTCAGCTTTAATGATGAGCATTTGATTTACTTAGAGTGGAAAAAACAATAAATCAATCAATCAATCAATCAATCAATCGATCTTTCAAGGTTCTAGGAAAATGAAACACCAGGATGAAAACTGAAATTGATGATCCGTATGGTGAACCGTACTTTAAGTGTAATGACGATATGAAGTCTTATACATCTTTTTATCTTCATGTTATTTTGCCCCAGTTATTGAAACACAGACCAGGTACTATTCGATCCCCTGTCCTGGTCCCTTTTAAGGAAACATGCACTTAATCAATCACAATGCCAGTTTCGAAGGACGTGTTTATTTGAAGAGGTAGCCACTTAGTGGATAACCCAGATTTAGCGGATTTCCCGTCAAATTGGAAAATGTCCCATATACATATCCACTAATATCTTCAAGCTTTAAATATAAATAGAGCATCATTATCTTTTATCACTTGTATTTTTAGACGTCGTGGGGAGGAGTAGTTTTCTGTCGCGTGCCAGGCTTTGTCGTCGATGTTGTCATTCCGTGTTTCTTCAGCGTCTCACTGACACCATCCATCCATGTTTTTCGTGGTCTTCCTCTTGCTCTGCAACCGTGTTGTCTGGTATTGTAGATACGAGCAGCTGGTAACTTTGGTTGTATTCTTGTCCTGTGTTCGAACTATTTTGTTTCTCTGATTTTCTATGTAATCCATGCACCGTGTTGTACTCACTCTCTGTCTGATTTTTTGTTCTGTTTTTTGGGGGGTTTTGCATTCGCCTTATTTTTATATTCCTCAAGGCGTTGTGTATTGCACTGTGGTTTTTATTTTGCGCCTGTCGGCCCAGTGCATCCGACTTCATCATTCATTTTATGTAAGGGTCTTCTTCCTCCTGCATTGTCTAAAGGTTTGCTTCCCCGGGGTAACGGCCGGTGCTTTTAGTAGGGATCGAACACAGCACCTTCAAATTATGAGCCGTATCACTTAACCACCAGCCCACGCCGTCCCCTGTGTGTCTGTCTGATTACTTCGTTTGGTACTCTGCTAAGCCTGTTGACATCGAGAGCATTTCTCAAACACCTTATACCGCATACCATGGTTTGTCTTTGTTGTGGTTTACTGAGAGTCCGTTCCTGATATTATATACACATGTTTGTTTTTTTACAACCACAGACATACTATCGTGCGATTGCATATTTATTTATAAACAATCATAGATGGTAACAACGTATCTGTTTTGATATACAGAAGTGGATCATTTGCATTAAAATAAAACAACTGAAGATTATCATTTTAAAATATCAGATAACATTGAGTGACCCAGATTCAGCGAAATTTTCCTGAAAATGGGATAATATCTCATTTATAATTTCATTATTATATGCAAGCTTTAAATATACACTGATATCTTATTTTTATTATCTAAGGTTTCATATCTAAGGGCAGGCGTGGCCTAGTGGTTAAGTGACACGACTCACAACATGAAGGTGCTGCGTTCGATCACAGCACCAGCCGTTACCCCAGGGAAGCAAACCATGAGAACATGCAGAAGGAAGCAGACCCTTACATAAAATGCATGCCGAAATCGAATGCACTGGGCCGACAGGCGCAAAATAAAAATCCACAGTGTAACGCACACCGCCTTGGGTTCAGAGAAATAAAGTGAACACCAAAAAAAAAAAAATGCCTCCAAACTTTATTCATTATTATTTGCAAGAGTCCATGTTTCAGTCCCAAACTGTTGAACTGGCTATACATTTTGTATACATTTTCTTTTCCTCAGTGTTAATACGTGATCCTGACATGCTCGTACCAAAGTGCAGACGGTGACACCGATCATTAACTCCTTCGATGTGAAATGAAATTGTAGCTGAGGAAGTTCCACCGCACCAGAAACAAAGGCAATCCAATCATCGACGCAAGGAAAATTTCGGACTCTGAGCTGATCAAGAGATACAACAATTCTTTTGAGGAAACTCGCAATTTCCCGCATTATTTCAACACTGTTTCAGAGACCAGGCAACATCTCCGAAATGTCATCCAAAGCACAGCATTTGCTACCTTTGGAAAAAGAACTGTTAAATCAGGTGGCTGGTTTGAAGCGAATGTGAAGGATAGGACACCCGTCATTGGGTGCGCTGTTCTGATGAAATACAAGCAGCTTCCAAGAAATGCAGGTACTCTGCGCAACTTCAAGTCCGCCAGAAGCCAGGAGCAACAAACAGTTCGTCGTTTGTACAAATGAGTATTGGCTACAGCTTAGTGAAAGCATCCAGACTGCAACACAAACAGGGAACATCAAACAAATGTACGACGGTATAAAGAAAGCTATTGATCCTGCGAGTAGCAAAACTGCACCGCTCAAATCCATCAGTAGCAAGAAAATAACAGATAATGGAAAGCAGATGGAGCGGTGGACGAGCACTATTCTTACTCTACTCGTTTGACAATTAAGAAATTCACACATACATTGACGCTGTCAGAAGTTATCCCAGTATGGACGAGCTGGACATCGAACAATTTATAGGATATCTGAATAACGCGATTTCAGAGCTAGGCCTCGGACAAATCATCAGGCAGAGACGGGATCCTACCTGATTTAACTTGAATTAACTTCTTTATACTGGTTTAGACGTCTCTGCAGAGTCTGTATGCAGCCTGTTTCTTTGAGTGTGGTTTAACCGATGTGGGAGTCTATTTTAAGAGCTAAGTAGAGCGACAGCTAGTTAGGCGCCATCTGTTTGCTGTCCTTCTCACCTGGCGTAAGATATACATAATTTGATCAAGCGTTGTAACGATACACTCTTGCAACCGCTGCAAATGATGTTATGCCAGTGCTGGAAGAAGGCCATCATACGTCTAGATATAAAAGATGCTCAGGTCGTAACATCCCAAAACAAAGGTGATAGTATTGCCTGTAATAACTAGATATGAAAGATGTTCAGGTTGTAACATCTAAAAACAAAGGTGATAGTATTGACTGTAATAACTAGATATAAAAGATGCACAGGTTGTAACATCTAAAAACAAAGGTGATAGTATTGACTGTAATAACTAGATATAAAAGATGTTCAGGTTGTAACATCTAAAAACAAAGGTGATAGTATTGACTGTAATAACTAGATATAAAAGATGTTCAGGTTGTAACATCTAAAAACAAAGGTGATAGTATTGACTGTAATAACTAGATATAAAAGATGCACAGGTTGTAACATCTAAAAACAAAGGTGATAGTATTGACTGTAATAACTAGATATGAAAGATGCACAGGTCGTAACATCTAAAAACAAAGGTGATAGTATTGACTGTAATAACTAGATATAAAAGATGCACAGGTCGTAACATCTAAAAACAAAGGTGATAGTATTGACTGTAATAACTAGATATGAAAGATGCACAGGTTGTAACATCTAAAAACAAAGGTGATAGTATTGCCTGTAATAACTAGATATAAAAGATGCACAGGTTGTAACATCCAAAAACAAAGGTGATAGTATTGACTGTAATAACTAGATATAAAAGATGCACAGGTTGTAACATCCAAAAACAAAGGTGATAGTATTGCCTGTAATAACTAGATATAAAAGATGCACAGGTTGTAACATCCAAAAACAAAGGTGATAGTATTGCCTGTAATAACTAGATATGAAAGATGCACAGGTTGTAACATCTAAAAACAAAGGTGATAGTATTGACTGTAATAACTAGATATGAAAGATGCACAGGTTGTAACATCTAAAAACAAAGGTGATAGTATTGACTGTAATAACTAGATATGAAAGATGCACAGGTTGTAACATCCAAAAACAAAGGTGATAGTATTGCCTGTAATAACTAAATATAAAAGATGCACAGGTTGTGACATTATACAAAAACAAAGGTGACTGTATTGACTGTAATAACTATTGAGATACCCCTCTGCTGAGTGTTGTAGGCGAAGTCTTTGCCAGCGTAATCTTATTAAGGATACATAAATTTGCTGAGCGCGTGTATCTGGAGTCACAGTGTGGATTCAAGTCTGGAAGATCAACCATCGACATGATTTTCTTTCTTCCGTGAGCAGAATCAGCCTTTTTATATTGCCTATATTGACTTGACAAAAGCATTTGATTTGGTTTGTAGGAATGGACTCTCTAACCCTCTCTAAAATAGGCTGCCAAAGCAAACTGCTACAGCTAATATTATCGTTCCACGAGGGCATGACAGGAACAGACCAATTTGATTGTAGCATATCACAACCATTTTGTATTTGGTGTTTGGCAGGACTGCTTTCTGATCCCAACACTGTTCGGAATCTTTTATCTTCTGTTACTGAAACATGCATTTGGTAACGGAAATGATGGAATCTGCCTTTACGCTAGGTCGGTTTGTCGGCTATCTAACCTTGCAAGGTTCAAGGCCAAAACGAATATCAGGGAGATCACACCAGGGACTTGCTTTTCGATGATGATGCTGCAATTGTCTCCCACTGTCAGCAGGAACTTCAGAGATTGATGGATCGCTCCTCCCAGGCTTGGAAAGATGTGGATCTTATAATAAGTCTCAAGAAAACACTGGGCCGCTGGTTTATTTTTTAAACTCTCACTACTATGCCCGGAAACCGGTTTTCTAAGTATCAAGCAAGATTTTGTCCTTAGAATGGAATGCGTTGTGTCGTAGTCTCGATCCTTGGTAATCTGTTCCCCTCACGGCCCTTGTCAGGGCCCATAAAACCCACAAACTAGCATTAATGTTCTTTTTAGGCCCACAAAAAATCCTTGTTAATCTTTTCCACTCACGGCCCTTTTCAGGGCCCACAAAACCCTCTAACCAGCATCAAGGTCCTTTTCATGGCCCACAAAAAACAACAAAACTGAACCCAACAAAACTGTACCCTGATAGCTAGACACTTATAATTATTTTTGTACGGAAACCCGTGTGGTCATTGAATGGCATAAAATTCCAGAATGGGTTAATTAACGCACAAGAACCCATTCTTGATTGCTACATGGAACCAGTACTGAAATACGGCAACGAGTCATGAACAATCAGCAGACTATTACATGGATCATTGTAGGAAGCGGAAAAGGAATTTTACAGAAGAATGTTTAATATTCCATGGACTGCAAAGAAAGCTGATAACGTGCTTCTTGGGGATGCACAGACACAAAGACAGCTTGTGGCAAAAATCTGGACAAGTCAGTCACCTTTTTCCAGCGTGGCATGAGAAGAGGCGGGTTGGAACACATGGTCACTACGGGCAGAAGGCGGAAAAACAGAAAACATTGGATAGTTTGAAGGTAAGAAGACATGGGAGGCGATCAACGACGGAACTGAAAACGATACATGTGATAAGAGGAAATGGTACATTGGTCCTGTCAATATTCATCTATGCTGGTGAGACATGGACAATTACAGCTGACATGCAGCGGAGAACGCAGTATTTGAAAATGAAATATTTTTTGTAAAGTAATTATGAGACTCATGTTTGTTCTCAATGCCACGTCTTGACTAACGTAGCTTTTCCCGACAAAGACATGGGGTTCAAATTCCCGTTACCAGAACGTTCCAGTGTACCCAACTGTGAATGGGTATCTGACTTCCAGTTAGGGAAAGAAAGCCAGCGACCAAGCGGTCTTGTCAACCAACCTAATAAACAAGATGTCGTCTCGTACAAGGAGGAATACAAGAGGGACATTTAGTCATGCGATATCCCATTCGAGTGATGGGAAACGATCGAGCTGTTTTGATAGAGACAGTCAGTTGGAGGGGACATAGTAGCTCCAAGCGCTCGTACAGACGTTCTGGCTGCATAGAAAAGAGAAAGACTGAAAATATCAAGCAACACCCCGGCAAGCCTCCTCATCATGGTTGCACGATCTGCGGCAGGGACTGCCACTCACAGATCGGCTTTCAAAGTCATGGCAGACAAAACGGACAGGGCGCCACGCACATGGTCTACAGTGACTGAGGCGCCTTTGATGATGATGATGATGATGATGACCTCGTACAATGGAGTCTCATTTCATCCCCGAAAGCAAAAACTATTGGACTACGTTTTCTTACCATGCACAAAACGGTTTATTTCATATCGAAAATAGAAGTAGTCCAAGTTCAGTAGCTCACAAAATACAATTACAATTTCATTATCTCCCTTTATTAATAATAAAGGGAGATAATGATGCCCAGAGCAGACGCGACATCCAGAAATCACGAGCAGCGGAAATACCACCACCTTCTACTGACCTCGTGTTATGCAGCATTTGTTTTTGTGCTCGCATTGGCCTGTTCAGCCATATGCGCACCCACACCCAGCAGGGAAATCTGTGACAAGAATGATATCTTCATTCCTTAAAACTAAACTTAATTTAACTTCTTTATACTGGTTTAGAATACTCTGCAGAGTCTGTATACAACCAGTTTCATTTACATTACCTTGCTCTAAAAGCTATGCGCATCCAATCTATTCTTAAATGCATTAGTTGTCCCTGTCTCCACTACTTCCTGTGGCAATGCATTCCAGGCATTCACCACTGTCTGACTAAAAAAATATGTCCTAATGTCTCATCTAGACCTTTATTTAGTTAATTTGTATCTGTGTATTCTTGTTCTTGTAGATGATTGTATTTTGAAAAAACTTGTTATAGTCTAATTTTTCCGTTCCTTTGGTCAGGTCAGGTTAGGTCAGGTCATCCCGTAACCGGTGATGTCGTTGGGGCACACATGAAGACATCCTCACAACTCCCCGCCTTCCCTCTCTGTCAGATGCCGCTGCCTGTGACTCTTCTGGTCGGAGACTGGTCCATTCCTTTATGTTGTCCTACCATCTCTTTTTGGGCCAGCCTCTTCGTCGTCTGCCATGCACCTTCCCGTGGAGGATTGTGTTTGCAAGACCACTTGATCTCGATATGTGACCGTACCAAATGAGTTTACTTCTTTTGACAGTTGCCAAAAGATCTTCGAAAGGCCCTATTGCTGTTGTAATTCTATCTCGTATTTCCTCGTTTGTAACTCGGTCTTTGTACGTGGCGTTTAAAAGTTTTCGGAAACATCTCATCTCCAAGGCCTGTATCCTTCAGCTGTAACTGTCCATGTTTCACACGCATGGAGGAATATTGACAGGACCAGTGTACGCATTAATCTGATTTTCGTGCTTAGTGCTAACCGTTTATCTTGCCAGATTTTGTTAAGCCGTTCAAGCGCCGCTATTGTCTGTGCTATTCTGGCCAACACTTCACATTTTGATCCTTCACCACCGACAATCGACCCAAGATATTTAAAACGGTCAACCACGTCGAGTTCCTGACCGTTAGATTTTATCTTGTTGTTGAAGCCCGTAGCGTTGTTGGTCATTAATTTTGTCTTTCTAGCGTTTATCTCCATACCATAGTCAAGAGCTGTTATATCGAGCCTTCTGACCCATTCCTGGAGTTCTGCTTCTGAACCCGCCAACCCGTCGATATCATCTGCAAAACGAAGGTTGGTAATCGTTCGGCCCCCTATCTTGACAGTACCAACGTGACCTCCAAGTGCCTCACTCATAATTCCTTCAAGGAATATATTGAAAAGAGTTGGAGAGAGTGTACACCCCTATCTCACACCAACTGATGTGCGAAACCAGTCTCCTCGCCTCCCATTCACAAGAACTGCGCTAGACGCCTTGTTATACAGGTGTTCAAGGACCGTTATAACGTTCCTTTGATTATCTTATAAACCTGTATTGTCACCTCTAATTCTTTTCTTTTTTAGACAACGATGGACAGCTATTATTTTGTCTCAGTAATAATAATCATAAAGTAATAATAATGATAGTACAAAAATATTAATAGTAATAATAATAATAACAATAACCAGAGGCAAGTCAACAGGGACAAATAGACGAGCTGAATTATGATGATTTCAAGGGAAATAATCTGTGCCGTTTTACTTAGGAAAACGTTTAGAGAGCAGTCTCCCTTACAAATGGTAGACTACTTCCGAAATTTAATTCTTAAAATGGCGTCGAATAAACGAAAGCAGGATGAAAAACATCTAAAAATGTTAAGGGAGATGGTATCTCTTCCTAGCAACAAGCAATGTTTTGATTGTCATCAACGTGGCCCGACATACGTAAACATGACGATCGGTTCTTTTGTGTGCACATCATGCAGCGGCATTTTGTAAGTTGCATGTTTTTTCTGTTATTCTTTTCTTACTATCCAGTTGAGTCAGTATCCGCGTAAAAATGTAATTCAGTTTTTATCCATACCATACCATTGCAGCATTGCTGTTTTCATGAATGTTTGCACATCCTGTGATGTGTCGTAAAGGCATTGGTGATACATTTATGCTTGTACTGTACAATACAAATTGATTGCTATTTGACCAGAATGAAGAATGAAAGAGCAGTCACTAGTTGAGAGTTAAGCAGAAGAAGAGTAAATTAAAAGACAACTTGAAAGTCTACTAACTTGTTATGGTCTGTTTGGTAGTATTTAAGTAAGTCTACATTTGTTATTATTTTTTTTTTAAATTGACTCACGAGAATAGTAGTCTGTCTACTATACTTTAACTATACTCTTGAGTCAATTCAACAAATTATTAAAAATTTACTGCACAAAGTACAAAGACTGCTACTGCTAAACTGTGCTTTCACGTCAGATCTACACACAGAAGACAAACAAACTACAAAAGCAGCTTAAAAAGGTAATGATTGTATTTATAGTCCATTGGGCTTTTCTACACATATACAAATTACACAACAAATCATACCATACTCAGCAAAAACTGCAGTGTCTCAACATACAAACCAATTGTTTATTGCCCATAAAGGTAAGATGGAAGACAGAGCAGTTCTGAGATATTAGATATACTACCATATGGCTTGGCTTCGTTCATTCTCAATCTCCCTCTACCAAACACTGAAAGGGCTTAAGTAGCAGAATGTAGTCCAGAGAACGGAATGCGTTGTGTCGTAGTTTACAGCTTGACTGCGATATTTGCACCTTTCGGTCCAACACATCCGGCTTCAGCAAGCATTTTTTGAGTACCGGGTTAGCATTTCCTTTTCGATCTCTTCTCCTTAGCCAGTCTGCTCTGCTGCAGCCTGTTATCCAGGATCACTGTGTGGATGTGTAGAATTGTCTTGACAGCTTTGGTTCGCTGGCCCTGACAGCTTTGGTTCGCTGGCCCTGACACTAGCAGTCAGCTAGCTATGAGTCGCTGACCACTGCAGCTCATGCGCTCAAACTACCATATGATACACATGGGTCAATTTTTTTTAAAAATAATTGACTACTGCCCCTTTGACCCAGATCAACAACAAAAAACATCTTTTTTTAAAGAAGTCGTCTTAGTTAGTTTTAGATGATGAAAAAAGTCCTGACATTCCCAGAATGTGAAATGAGCACGATGTGATTAGAACATGGTACTTTGGTATTGTAGACAGAACACACAACCCCAAGATCACTGCTGCTTCTCCAGGAATTGTTTTATTAATTGTAACTTCCATTTAGTATTCTTTTTTTTTTCATCGTTTGTTCTCAAACTCCAGCTACCAAGCCCTGATAAGGACATTACAAGTAGCAGGATGTAGTCTGGAGAACAAAATGTGTTACATCAAAGTTTACAGGTTGTCTGCAATATTTGCACCTTTCGGTCCAATACAGGAGGCATTTTTGGGTACCGGGTTAGCCCTCCATCTTCGATTCCTGCTCCTCAGCCAGTCTGCTCTGATGCATCCTGTTATCCAATATAACCGCGCAGAGGTGTAGAAAGATTTTGGCAGCTCTGGTCCACTGAACATGAATCTAGCAGTCAGCTATGGGTTGCTGACCGCTGTAGCTCATACACTGCTCAACATCTTGATCTCTTTTAATAATTCCAAATCTACATTTCTTTTTGTAGCAATCATCAGCATCTTCTGAAAATATTTAATGGTTTTTGAAATAGTTTTAAAAGGCAGTAGAGCTAATATCACATTCTAATCCTGATTTATTTATATAGCTGTATCATCAAATTCTGTTGTTGAAACTAGTAGGTTTATAGTATGCTGCTGTTATTAAAGAATTTTCAGCTCAGTTTTTTCTTAGACCTTAAGATACTATGTACAATAATCTATTACTAATACTGCAGTACAAACCAGCTCTTCACTAACATTTTGATATGAGTCCACCATGGGTCAGAAGACTCAATTAGTCGCTCCTCTTCTACCCCTAAGAGATGTAGATGTCTTTTTGAATATACTTGCAGTCGAGTGTGCTGCCAAAAAGGGGATTGGCATGTTTTGTCTCAGCAAGATGAAGGCTCGCCTTCATGTAGGTCACTATTGGGTAGAATTGTTGCTACCTTTAGAGTTTTTGCTCGGACAGTGGCTAACAGCCTGCTCATTTTTATTTTAAATTGCCAGGGGTTCTTTTATGTGCACAGCATGTACACAGGACCTCTGAGTTCATCGTTCATATCCGGTAGGACTAGGTTCCGATGTCATCTGCCATGAGGCAGGATTAGAACATCTAACTTTTTTGCGCTTTCATGTCTTGAAGATATGAGCACCTTGTGTCTCAGATACATAGCGACCCCCTTAGTCTGAAGATTCGTTTTTATAAATATTCTTATAATTAAATTATTACTCCTTCATAGTGACATATAGTTATGTTTCCGTAATTTTGATTGTGGCCTAACCTTTGTCAGCTTTTAGAAAAGGTATCAAACATTTACTAACAATATCTTTATGGCAATTTGGCTCTTGCCGTATCAAAGTCCTTATACACTACATCTGTTGCATTGGGGCTACTTCTATTTGTTAATCCCTTAGCTGCGGAGATAGGTTTAATGCACGATTAAATGTTAAATCCATTTTGTAGACTTCACCTTAGGCACTGCTGCCGCTTTTGCCTTAGTAAGGGATTGCGCATGTTGCCATAGGTGATCTAAGCCCTGATTGGCTAGTTTGAAATTTAAATGACATTACCTAAACAAATATTTGGACACAATAGTTTGGCTATCATTTGCGTGTTTGTCATCAAAGTGGGGGGAGTTTTTGTGGCTGTGTTCATCTTGCAAATATGGCAAAATGCGAATTAAGTCATTCACAAATTGAAAGACAACTGTTAAAAGATAATTTATCAGATTCTTCAATTGTTCATATATCTGTTTCAGAAAGTGATATAGAAAGTATGAAATTATTAACAAGTAGTGATTCAGATGATTTAGGTAATAAAAATGGTTTTGATTTGTCATCAAATCTCAGTAGTACTGTACGAGAACCATTTGAGTTTACGGGTAATGATGGTGTAAGAATTCGAAACATTGATCTTAATAATGTAATAAAAATCCTTGAGTGTATTTTGAATGACAATATTATAACACATATTTGTGATGAAACAAATAAATACACTGAGAGACGTATTGCTAATGCTCCATTTATTGCAAGCCAACTCTGCAAAAATATTTCATTAGAAATCCCATCATAAATACCTCAATAAGTTATAAGACAAAATGGATTTCCATTCATGTTTTGAAGACTACCAATTTTATTTTTCTGAAATTTTGTTTGGTGTTCGCCTTATTTCTCTATTCGTCAAGGTGGTGTGCGGTGCACTATGTTTTTATTCTGCGCTGTGCACTATGTTTTTATTCTGCGCCTGTTGACCTAGTGCATCAGACTTTGGCATGCATTTCATGTAAGGCTTCCTCCAGCATTTACTAAGTGTTTGCTTCCACAGGGTAACGGCCGCTGCTGTGATGGGGATCGAACCCAGCACCTTCGTATTGTGAGCTGTGTCACTTAACCACTAGCCCTCACCATCCCCTAGACTACCATTTGAAACAGAACTTCCAATAAATTTGAAAGTATAGTATTTATGCATACATTTGCATTATTTTTTGTTTCTTTTGCGTTCGTCCTGAAAAGAACATAGTGTCATAGGTTACAGCGAGGATGTGATATCTGAGCTTTTTGTCCTAATACATCCGATTTTAGCTGACTTTTTGGAGTACTGTGTTTGCCTTCTCACTGCAATCCTCATTCTGTTAGCCAGACTACACAAGTACAGCTTGTTTACAGGGCAGCTGCTTAGGGGCGAAATAGGGTCTTGATCAGCTCTGGTTCACTGACCCTGATACAAACAGCCAGCTATGTGTTGCTGGCTGCTGACAACACATTCACTTTGCACCATCTTCTACCCCACTAAACGTTCTTATTTGATACCATGTTGAGGTTATTTTTTTAATCAACGTTCCACAAAGAATATAGATGCAACATATACATATTTAATCTATACATAACAATTTAAAACAAATTTACAAACTATTAATTTAAGGAAATGCAATAATGCACTTAAATTACAGAAAATTGTAAATTCCTCTGCACAGCTTTACTAATTTAAGTGATTTTATTCCGCAGTAAAGGTATTAGTATATCTACGTAATTAAGCATCATTATTAAGGCCAGAAATAATCAGGATAATGCAATACTGTATTCTGAGCTGTTGCATTAATGCGACTGCCATCAAGTTCTTATAGTGCGTGTAGGTCTTACCTGCATCTGCTGCTAATAATGCAGTGTAATCCACTTCTTTGTCAACACTTTAATACAGCCAATTGCTGTTTTCAACACCGTATTGTAAACCAGCTTGCACTGTAAATTTGTTCTTTTCATTAATATCAAATGACATGAGAGGTAATATTTCTTGTGATTATGTTTCTCTTTAGTGGGATTACCCCTCCTAAACTATTTCTGCACTTGTATAGGTTATTCACTATATAGGCATCATCAGGGCTTGACAAATTTAATGTGGCTTACCAGTCAGTCAAAAATTACACCAGTCAACATGGCCGACCTGCACTCACGCAATTTATGTTCACAAATTTAAACTAGGCACAAATTCACCTTTATTTCTACATAACAATACGTACCAAACCAAAATATATTGTATTACCTACACAGTATTAGTCCATTTCTTTGTAAGATTAAACGCACTGATGTCACAGGCATGGCGTTTGTGTTTTGAACATTCTTGGTAGTTTTAACACTGTAGTACCATTTATCGATAGCTTTAGTAAGCTTAAATTGTGTCAGTAGATTCACCATAATAAACTAGCTTATGTACAATCTATTAGAACCGTAATATCATTAATAATCGTGCAAGAGTTGTTATGTAGTAACGATTAAAAACATATTTTTTTTACTCGTCAAGCAAAATTTTGTACTCAGCACAGACGAGCACTTTTTTCAAGACCTGGTCATCATCATCATCATGTATAATGTCCTTTATAGAATGTTGCTCCCATCACAGCCTGTCTGAAAGAAACTCTTTCCTTTGCCAAAATTCCAGTCTCTGCCACAGTCACACCCAGGCATTCCTGGATAACTTGGTGCCATCATCTTCTCGGTCTACCCCTGCCTCTTGTGCCTGGCACCATACCTTATATCACTGTTCTCTCAAGACCGTTGTTCCTCTTGATGTGACCAAAGTATTTCAATTTTATGGCCAAATTGGAATTGATAGACCAGTACTATATAATACTTATGTAAAATTGATGTATATGTTATATGTAATACCTAGATCAGTTAAAATATGTTCATCGCTTAGCATGTCCTTTGAAGAACTGCGCTCCCATCACAGCCCGTCTGAAAGAAACTTGACCTTTCATCAAATCCAGCCTGCTCCAAGCATTCCTTGACATCTTGGTGTCATCACATTCTTGGTCTGCCTCTGTCTCTCTTGTCTGGCACCATACTTTCCATTAACGGTCTATCAAGACCGTTGTGTCTTTTGATGGGGTCAAAGTATTTCAATTTTCTGTTCATGATGGAATTTATGAACCAGTTCTCCTCCATGCCCAACTCTTGTTTATTGTCTGCATTCTTCTGTTTTTTTTTCAGTCCATAGTATTCTGAAGACCTTTCTTTAACATTTTGACTAGAAGGACTGGATTCTCTTCCTTGAGGTTTTAGTAACTGTCCATCTTTCCCAGCCGAATGCTGCCACAGTGGAAACAGGGGTTCTCAGAATTTTCACTTTTGTTTTGCTTGTATTCTGCCATAGTTCCTTCAGACTGTGTAGCCTCTACATTGTCATTACCAATCTTCTTCTGATTTCATTTGAGCAGTCACCATTGCTGTCAATTCTAGAGACCAGGTATTCGAAGCTCATGACCTTTTTTTATCTCCACACTCCTGAATTTGAATTTATGTTGACTTCTTGTTTTGTCAGTGGTCACAAAATCTGTTACATGTACTTATTTAATTGCTCATTCATAGACGAGGACTCAACCCTCCCCATCGAGTAAAGTCCATATCTATGGCCAGCTTCACTCCAGAGGAAATGGATTTTCTAAAAAGTCATGGTAATGAGGTGAGTTCATGTTGACAGTTGCTTTTTCAAGTTCTTACAGTCTAGTTTTGTCAGTACAGTCAAGTTTTGGCATTATTTAGTTTAGCGAGAGGGAAGTGACAAAGAGAATAGGAATGGCCAAAAGTGTATTTAATATCTTATCATCCAGGCAAATAACAAATATATTTGTCTTTTTACGGTCACCTTATTTCTCTAATCCCCAAGGGTTAAGTCCCCTCACAAGTATGTGGTCTAGCTCCTTCCTTGTGGTATGGTTGTTGGAGATCCATGTGTGCCGATAAATATCCAAACGGCGAAACCAGTGATCACCTGGTTAAACGCGACGCAGAACGACAGGAACCTGTGAGAGTTGTCATTCATGGTTCCACAGCCAAACAGATGCAGGAGAGATTCGCTGCCACTGCGATTGGTCT
This sequence comes from Ariolimax columbianus, assembly GCA_036924085.1. Lineage (NCBI taxonomy): Eukaryota > Metazoa > Mollusca > Gastropoda > Stylommatophora > Arionidae > Ariolimax > Ariolimax columbianus. The sequence goes on from JAVGWX010000021.1 coordinate 10,336,907, forward strand.
CTGAGATGACTTTGAAATCCCCCATTAGGATAACTTTGTTGTGCGGAGGAACAGCTGCACAGGCATTTGCCAAATCATTATAGAAATAATCTGTAGTTGGGCATCGTTCATGGGGACAACTATTATTGATAAATGACCATGTCTGTACTTTAACTGGTCCAGGAGAAGCCTGTTGGAGATTGTGAGCCAGAACGTTATGCTATTTTTGAGTGGCGGTCTAATGAAAAGGGCAACCCCGTTTCTGCGTTGCTGATTGCCGGAGTATAACATACACACATGTTCAGTATCTCCCTGCTCCTGACCCATTAGTCGGGCCTCCGTGATTCCGACTGGCAATATTTTGTCTGCCTAGTGTGTGGGCCAGGGCTGCCATGTAGCCAGTCCCAATAATTGTTAGGACATTTCAAGTGATGACCCTCATTGCACTTCTTATGTGGGGTAACGCCACTGGAGGAGCAGTGACGCCGGGGGAGGTTTTGGGGTTTCCTTTCATTTAGGTGCTCGAGGACGGCAGTTGTCCCCCATTAGCGAGATTGGTGGTAGCCATATTTCCATGTGGTTGCATAGGTAGTGTGTCGACTGAAGTCACTACAGACTCCGTCAGTGGAGCCAAGTACTCCGCTGCCGCAGGGAGTGTATGTTCGACCAGTGTTTGTGTCAGTCTTTCATTGTCTGCCCGTACCTGACTCTGTGTTTTTTCGTTCCGCCCCTGAGACCTCTGAATTTTTTCCCACCTTCTGTCCATATACAACCAGATTCTTTTATTCCTTGACTTGTCCTGTGTCTTCCGTAACCCCAAGATAAGACAAGGAGTAAAAGAATCTGGTTGTATATGGACTCTGCAGAGTCTTCTAAACCAATGTAATCATGTTAAGTTAAGTTTAATTTCTCATCTATTTCAGGTTTTGTTTGTCGTTTCTGGTTCTCTCTTCATTTTTATGTTAAGTTTGTTTTCTGTATTAGTATTTTTCAATTTCAATTTATCTTTTTAATTATCTGTTTCTCTCCAAGTCCTATTCTCTTTATGTATGCTCTTTTTAAGTTTGTTTTATGTCTTTGTTTTTATGTCAATTTTTATTTCTCTAGTCAATTCATTTTAATTTCCCAATTTCTTCTTCATGTTTCTAATTTCCTGCTCGCCTCAGCTATTTTCCCATTTGTAATTTTTTTTTTTTGCGTCAACATTTTTTTGCAGTTTTTAGTTCTCTTGTCGTTTATCTTTTTCTCCTTTTTTAATTGGAATTATTTGAGCATTGATTCTTGCTTGGGTGTAATACTGATATTCATAGATGTGTTGTTGTGGTTGGCAAGTTGTTGTTAATACATACACTTAAGCAACACAAATTGAAATATTTATTTAAGTGCATCCATTGATAATGCATAAGGTACTGTCTGGATTCTTCAACAAATATGGATTTTGCTGAACCAGATATGGCTTTCAATAAATGTGTATATTCGCAGCCCATTGTAATTGTGGGGTTTACCCAGACAAATTTCTTTTCAAATTTGAAATAATTCACATAGCTTGATTAATTTCATATAACTAAATTGTACGTAGATCAAATTAGCAGAGCAAACAGTACGCCATTCCAGTTATTCTTGAGTGAGGCTTCTCTGTTAATTTTGTTATGGTGTTTTTTGAGGAAAGGCTATGCACATGATGAGAAAAATATTTTGTGTATGTGTATGTGAAAGGAGATTGGGGTCTGTCAGTACCATAAGCCTTCACTTTGTCACTTCTTCTCAGCCCAGGGAGTGTAGAGTTTGCTCAGATGGTGTAGAGATCTTTGTATATACTTACAGTTAGATATGTAGACAAAAATATGATTGGTCTGTTGTCTTTACATGTTGAAAAAGTCTAAATGAGCAATTGTCACAGAAGAAGATGAAGAAGTTTTTACAGTATGCTCATCACAGGACCGTTACAACATTCCCTGTACAGTTCTAGTTTAACTCATTATGATGACGATACTTTGAGACCTTCTGTGGTTGAAATAATCGCCTCACGGATCCAGTTTCCATAAAACCAGGGCTGCTCGCTTTCACTGAGTCTCTATAACGCATATTCTGAGATGATGATGGACAAGATTATGCGGAGTTGTGATAGGGGTGTCAAAGTTAATGGCATGAAAGTTAATGCCATTCATTTTGCAGATGACCAAGCGATAGTGGGAGGATCAGTAACAACGTTGCAAAAGCTGCTTGAAAAAATTAATAGCGCAGCCAAAGAGTTTGGCATGAAAATAAACACATCGAAGACAAAGACTTTGGTAATATCCAAGCAACAAAGGCAAATAAATATGATCATCAATGGAGAAATAATCGAACAAGTACAAAAGCTGAACAAGTACAAAAGTTTACATATTTGGGGCAAACCATAACAGAAGATTTCCTTAAATGAGACATGAATTAAGACAAGGACTGCAATGACAAAAAAGGGCTTCAGAGAAAAACAGAAATTGTTAACCTCAAAGAGTATCAGGATAGAACTGTGGAAAAGAATAAATGCCACTCATATATGGCCAATGTCACTGTATGGGGGTGAAACATGGACATTAGTAAAGAAGGATGAAAAATGATTGGAAGAGTTTGAAATGTTGTGCTACTGTAGAATGGAAAGACTTAGTTGGACAGAAAGAAGATCCAATGGCAATGCACTCACTGAAGTGGACGCACAAAGTCAAATATTGTATATGATACAAAAACATCAGTTAAGTAGTTTGGTTCACAATATGAGACATGAAAGTCTTCCATAGAAGATACTAGAGGGCAAGATTAAAGGAAAGAGAGGACCGAGGCGACCAAGACTCACCTTTACATCTCAGGCATGCAGGGACATTAAAGTACCAACTTATGCTGCAATAAAGAGAACTGCAGAGGATAGAGTCAAATGGAGAGACATAAAAACTAACAAAACTTGGAGGAATCTTATTACGGCGAAACGAGTAAGACATTTCTGACAATATATGACAGATTTATGGCATTTGACATTTATAAATATTTGAAATTGATTTCCTTATTTGTTTGTTTATATAATGAAATAAATTATTTAGCTCTATGTCCAAAGAATTTTGACATAAACAAAAAAAATAGCCATAAAAAAAAAGACTAAAATAATTTGTACTCCTACCCATTACACTTAAAAAAACAAAATTAGTGTTCAAACTCCAAATAACATTTTTTGTATAGCCACATTTCTGGAATTTGAATTTTAAAATACCAAGCTGGCAACTCTGGACTACAAGGTCATTATTTTGCTCCATATAACGTAAACGGTATCTGGCAAAGATGGCGTCATAACTGGCTGTGAGTCTACATTTCTCTACTGTTTTGGATCTTTATGGATGCCGCCAGACCACGGATTTGCCTGGAATTCACACTAGTCGACGACTTACACTTGTGTTCACGGAAACGTGGTGTTGTTTTCCGTCTGGACTTATTTCGTTCTTTTTTTGTGATTTCTTCCATCCGTTTTTCCTGGTCTGGACGCCGGCTGAATGGAACTACGCTTATACCTGTGTCGTATTTCACGGGTTAGTTCTGCCGGTTCACCTTCACGAATTTGGCGTGTGGAAATTTTAGATGCTACTATGATGAGCTGAATACAGCTGGGGAGAGATGCCAGACTCACTCACACGCTGAGTGTTGTCAATACGACCTCTTGTGGTTATCGAAAAGGCACAACAAACTGCGTTAGATGCCATCCCACCTTTCTATCCTGCGGGTTACATGTTTACGGAAAGGCTTCGGTGGTAACCCTGAGGCAAAATCTGCATCCTATGCTATCTCCAGTCGTCTCGATGAATGTCTTGCCACTGGCAAAAGGTAGCTTAGGCTCTGTGAGTGAGGTTGACAAAAGGCGCAGTTTCTTCCTCACTTTAATCCAAATCACTGCGCAAGTCACCCATTTCAGCGGACACAGCAAGAGATACGACTGTCCACACGGCTGAACAAAGAAAGTGGTCTTCATCACTTGTGATGGACAACTATTACTATAACGTAAACATAGTCAAGTATCACATCCAGCTGTGGGCTCATCAGGGCGACAGCTGTGTATGTGAGGATCAGTCATGTGTGTGAGGTTACTATGATCTTTAGATTATGGTTTTATAGAAATGAGGGACGATGAATGGAATCGTTACTGGATACAGGAAAAGAACAGAGAAGGAAAGGAACTCGATTATTTGGTGGATTGGAAGATGTGATTTTTGTGGGGGTAATAAAAGAAGCCATAGGTGACTAAAGAAATTCTAGACCTTTGTGATAGAAGGTCACTGAAAAATTAAAAACATCCAACTGATGAAGTTGGCAGACATAAAGAGGTCAAGAAAGCTAAACAACAAAAGATGAAAGAAGCATGGATTTGTGAGCAATGTAGAAACGTCAAAGAGAGATTATACAGAAATGATGCTAAAGAAGCATACAAGGTGGTCAAAGAACTGGTAACACCAAGACAAGGCAGGAACTTTATTATACAAGGTGGTCAAAGAACTGGTAACACCAAGACAAGGCAGGAACTTTATTATACAAGGTGGTCAAAGAACTGGTAACACCAAGACAAGGCAGGAACTTTATCATACAAGGCGGTCAAAGAACTGGTAACACCAAGACAAGGCAGGAACTTTATTATACAAGGTGGTCAAAGAACTGGTAACACCAAGACAAGGCAGGAACTTTATTATACAAGGTGGTCAAAGAACTGGTAACACCAAGACAAGGCAGGAACTTTATTATCCAGGATAAAAGCAGCAAGTAAATTATTTAGAACAGTGACGTACTGGCACGATGGATAGAGTACTGTTTCGAGTTATACAACTATGAAGGACGGAACGAATCTGAGAAAACAATCCCTCCAACGCCAACAACTTTAGACGATAACAAACTGATAACAAAGGAAGAGATAGCTGCACAGGTAAATAAATTGAGAAGAAGGAAGGCGGCCAGCATGGACAATTTAGCAGCAGAGTTCTTACAGGCAGGTGGGGAGGTAGTGGTGGAAGGCGTGACACACATCTGCAACAAAATATGGGCGCAAGGAAACTGGCCGGACTTATGGATAAAATCAATGTATATACCGTTACCTAAGTCTGGAAACCTAAAGCTGTGCCAAAATTACAGAAGAATAAGCTAGCAAAGTCATACTTAGATTAATCCTCAAAACCGATTCTTGTGAATGGAAGGCGAGGTGACTGGTTTCGCACATCAGTCAGTGTGAGACAGGGTTGTACACTCTCTCCAACTCTTTTCAATATATTCCTTTAGGGAATTATGAGTGAGGCACTTGGAGGTCACGTTGGTACTGTCAAGAATATATGTCAGAGGAAAGGATCAATACTGATAATAAAAGCTTCTTTTCTTGTGTTGGAAATAAATAAAGAACGAAAGATAGTAGGCCCTCTCATCGACAGCACAGGAAAAATAATAAGTGAGAATAGGGAGGCAGCTAATCTACTCAATCAGTACTTTGGCACAGTCTACACGAAAGAGGATTGCTCGAAGATCCCAGAGCCTGTAGACATTTTTCAAAGAGACTTGGATGCAGCGGCTCCTAATGAAAGATCGTCTGCTATGGTAACCCTGCTAAACCCTACAGAAATCGCAGGTTACAGACACTTGGTCATTGACTGACTAAAAAGCCCTCTATTGATTCGTTGGGTCTAATAGTGAACGGGTGCTGGTATTTAGACCCTCGGAAGACGGGTCTGTTTTACCCTACTAATGACAGGGCGTTGCTACGGTAGTCCTGCTCAACTCGAGAGGAATCGCAAATCGCAGACATTTGGTCCACGTGCTAGGCTGATAAGCCAACGGCGCGAGGTTACCATCTGAGGGATTACGGCCGACCGCCTCTAAGCCGGAATCCCGCCCTAAATCTCAGCACCACTGCAATGGGAGGCTATGATAGGGTTGGGACCTGGGGCTCGTGTCCCAGCCCGACACGGTCGAGCCGCAGAAAGAGGTCTCTGCCATCCGCCGATCAAAGCGGGCGGGAAGCTGCCGGATATTCACCCCATACGGCGATGAGGTGTGAAACCACTAGTAGAAGACTTAGTTCTCGGTCGGGGTATCGTAAGCAGTAGAGCAGCCACCTCACTGCGAACTGTTGAGACGCAACCCTTGATCATGAGATATGTCCGCACACCAGGCGAACAACATCTCCGTGCCATTACCAGGCTTGTCCCCTGGTTAAATTCACTCCTTCGAGAGGAATCGCAGGTCGCTGACATTTGGTCCACGTGCTTGGCTGATAAGCCAATGGTGCGAAGCTACCACCTGAGGGACTACGGCCGAACGCCTCTAAGCCAGAATCTCGCCCTAAATCTCAGCACCGCTGTGATGGGAGGCCACGATATGGTTGGGACCTGGGGCTCGCGTCTCAGCCCGGCCCGGTCGAGTCGCAGAAATGCACCTGGCCAAATGCACTCCTGCCTCACTCTTTACCTCTGTCTGCTATCAGCCATCCCAATGGACGCAGAAGAGATGCAGTCCAGCGGACATTGCACCTCTGCCCTATTGTGACAACGTCCCAGGTGGCGGGGAATGCTAGGCGTACCATCACTGCAGATGAGCCGAGAAAATAAAGGGAGCAAAGAGATACCTCACTCACATGTATATGCTACGTTTCTGGCAGGACGTGACGATCCTGAGACACAGTCACACTGGACTGCCTCTCTTCCGGGATAGTACAAACTAGTACATAGTCCATCATATCATTGCCAAACCCTATAGACACGAGTGGGGAAGACTCGTTAGTCCTGCAAGACAACTTCCCTAAGAGAGACAACTCTGACCAAAAACAACTGCTGCCTTGCGGATAGGCTGGGGACAGCCAAAGGCTAAGGAGGGCATCCCTACAGAAACGCCTGTTGAAATTGGATGCACTGAGCCACAGGATTAACAAAATAAAACAGTGCAACGTAAATATTGCTGTAAACAGCGTACGATGAAGAAGAAGAAGAAGGATGCAGCGGGATTAAGATCAATCTGTAATATAGAGGAAATGGTTTTTAAAAAATTGAAGGGGTTGAAAGTGGATAAATGTCCAGATCAAGATGGTATTCATCCAAAATTGCTGTTTGAAATTAGAGACCAACTAGCAAAACCATTTGCTATATTATGCTCTCAATTACTTGCAAAAGGCATTGTTCCACAAGATTGGAAAGACGCAGGAGTGATCCCCTTATTCAAAATGGGCAAAAAATCAGATCCAATAAATTATAGACCGGTGAGTTTAACAAGCATAGTCTGTAAATTGTTAGAGTCAATAATCAAAGAAAACATTGTAATGCATTTAGACAAGTTTAATCTAATAAGAAATAGTCAGCATGGGTTTACTAGAGTGAGATCGTATTTAACAAATCTATTAGAATTCATGGAGGAGGTTACTAAAATGATAGATAAAAGGTGAGCTAGTAGACGTTATTTATCTAGATTTTGCAAAGGCATTTTATAGAGTACCGCCATCAATGATTATTTAGAAAGTTAAAATCACATGGAATAGGTGGAGAAGTTGCCAAATGGATTGAAAATTGGTTAGCGGGAAGAAAGCAGAGAGTGGGCATAAATAAGGAGTACCAATTTTGTTCTTGATAGATATCTACAATTTGGACATTGAAATGGGATCCATGATTGCAAAATTCGCTGATAACGCAAAACTATGCAGTAGTGTCTCATCTAAAGCAGAGGTGGGTATATTGATGTCGGATTTAGATAAAATTCGAGAATGGTCTGTAAGCTGGCAAATGGAGTTTAATGTAGATACATATTCAGTCATCCACGTGGGTAGATTCAATATGGAATATAATTACAGAATGGGCGAGAACAATATTAGAAAGATAGAAAAGAAAAGGAACCTAGGGGTTATGATAGATCATACAGGTAAGGTGAGGGAACATGTCCAGGTAGCAGTGAAAAAGGCAAATGCAATGTTAGATATGGGGTATCTTGCTTGCGTATCCCATGTCCAGTACAGTAACATATCATTTCGTTTGCTTTTATGTCTTTATTTCCAAAACGGTGTGCGGTGCACTATGTTTTTATTTTGCGCCTGTCATCCCAGTTCATCCGACTGCAGCATTCATTTTATTTAAGGGTCTGCTTCCTCCTGCATTTATGAAGGGTTTGCTTCCCCGGGGTAACAGCCGGTGTAGTGATTGGGAAACGAGCCCAGAACTTTAGTGTTGTGAGCCGTGTCACTTAACCACTAGACCACTCCGTTCCCGGGTCAACAAATATTTGTGCATGCACCCTCCGCGGTAACAGCAAAGGCAAATCGACCTGTTTTCCTCATCTCCTTCAAATTCGTCTGCCGACCCCGGTAATAGCAATGGCGCCGTAATGAAAAAATGAATATATATTTTATAAACGTGTGCAATCACGTGCTGTTACATCATGATGGCGTGACGAGCCCCCGAGCTGGCGCCGAGCAGCGTTTGTTTCACGTGCAACACGACACAATTCACAGGTTGTGGTCTAGTGTCGCCATTGCGCGTGCATCGATCAGCGTCCTGCACGATGGCTGTTAATGTAGCAGTTCATTAGCGAACTGAAAGCTACATCTCACGAAATCTGATCGAGATCCACTCGAGGAATTCTATTCTTTCCAAACCCAGTAAGGGTATTCGGAATCCACTGGAGGAATTCTAATCTTTCTTCGCCAGTAAGGAAATTTAGAATCAATTCGAGGAATTCTTTTCTGTCCTCCCCACTAAGAAGCTCCAAGATTCACTCTTGGAATCCTATGTATTCCTCCCCAATAAGGAGATCCGAGATTCACTCAAGGAATTATATTCTTTCCTACCCAGTAAGGAGATCCAAGATTCACCCAAGGAATTATATTCTTTCCTCCCCAATAATGAGATCCAAGATTCACTCAAGGAATTATATTCTGTCCTACCCAGTAAGGAGATCCAAGATTCACCCAAGGAATTCTATTCTTTTCTACCCAGTAAGGAGATCCAAGATTCACTCAAGGAATTCTACTCTTTCTTACCCAGTAAGGAGATACAAGATTCACTCAAGGAATTCTATTCTTTTCTACCCAGTAAGGAGATCCAAGATTCACTCACGAAATTCTATACTTTCCTACCCAGTAAGGAGATCCAAGATTCACCCTAGGAATTCTATTCTTTCCTACCCAATAAGGAGATCCAAGATTCACTCAAGGAATTCTATTCCTTCCTACCCAGTAAGGAGATCCAAGATTCACTCAAGGAATTGTATTCTTTCCTACCCAGTAAGGATATCCAAGATTCACTCAAGGAATTCTATTCTTTCCTACCCAGTAAGGAGATCCAACATTCACTCAAGAAATTCTATTCTTTCCTACCCAGTAAGATCCACTCTTGGAATGCTATGTATTCCTGCCCAGTAAGGAGATCCAGGATGAACTCAATGAATTTCTACTCTCGCTGTCAAATAAATACTCGCGATTTTCTCGAAAACTTGGCTGTCCTTTATGAGCACCAATTTACGTCAGGCTCTCCTCCCTCCCTCTCCAATCTTCTTCTTCTTCATCGTACGCTGTCAGACGTCAACTTGAATTTGTTCGAAGAAAGCAGCTGTCATCCTGAGGCTGTCGACACTGCCATAGAGCTTGTCTAGTGTTGGCACTGGTGATGGCCACATGTACTTTCTCTGGTCCTTGTATGTCGTGCAATTTTGCAGCAGATGTTCGGAGGTAATTTTCCCTGTACCAGAAGTGCATTCGTCAGTAGCACCTATCTTCAGTTTATTGAATAGATGGTACCTCAGTCTGTTGTGGCCTGTGCGGAGTCTGAAGACCACCACCTGCTCTCTCCTGTTCAACTGGTAATAAGCATCATTTTTTTTGTGTGTAGCCAGTATGCTCTGTTTCCCATTTGGCCATGTGTCTGGCCCTAATAAACCTTTTGGACTCTTCGTAGGTCACACTAGAATCTGGTTGTGGTAACCTTCCCCCTTCTTGTGCCAGTCTGTCTGCCTCCTCGTTGCCCTTAATGTTACAGTGGGATGGAACCTACTGTACCACGATTCTTTTGCATGTGGACTGATGGCATAGTTGACAGAGTACCCTCTCTATCTCACTCACTCCGTCCCTCTCTATCTCACTCCCTCCGTCCCTCTCTATCTCACTCCTCCGTCCCTCTCTATCTCCCTCCTTCTGTCCCTCTCTATCTCACTCCCTCCGTCCCTCTCTATCTCACTCCCTCCGTCCCTCTCTATCTCCATTCGTCTCTATCCACCCTATGCTCCGTTATAATTCTCTTTCTTAACCTTCTTTCTATGCCCCTCCCTCCTCCAAATTCTCACTTCATCACTCTCTCCCGCAATATGCTGTATTAATGTTGTTCTTGTTTGAAGCCTCTCGTGCTCGTTAAAGACGTTAAGTGCTGAGTTGTATTAACCCCCAACGACGTTCCCTTGGTAGCAGGTTACAGAGCTCTTCTTACATCCCGAGTCATATTTGAGAAGGCGGGCCGTTGTCCTCGTGGCTGTAATGCAATACGAGCTCTTCGATAAACCTGGAGTTAACAGTGTTAATCTCTGCCTCGCTGACCAGGCTACTATGACACATCCTGTATCCAGAAGCACTACATGCAAGGGAGGTGGGGGTCTTGATCAGTATATTTCACCTGACCTTAATTCCTTTTCGCTCCCTAGAGAACAGATATAGGATTGATGCTACTGCGATGGTTCTGCCAAACTTTGCTCTCACAATAAGACTGATGTTACGTAATTAGGATTGATGCTACTGCGATGGTTCTGCCAAACTTTGCTCTCACAATAAGACTGATGTTACGTAATTAGGATTGATGCTACTGCGATGGTTCTGTCAAACTTTGCTCTCACAATAAGACTGATGTTACGTAATTAGGATTGATGCTACTGCGATGGTTCTGTCAAACTTTGCTCTCACAATAAGACTGATGTTACGTAATTAGGATTGATGCTACTGCGATGGTTCTGCCAAACTTTGCTCTCACAATAAGACTGATGTTACGTAATTAGGATTGATGCTACTGCGATGGTTCTGCCAAACTTTGCTCTCACAATAAGACTGATGTTACGTAATTAGGATTGATGCTACTGCGATGGTTCTGTCAAACTTTGCTCTCACAATAAGACTGATGTTACGTAATTAGGATTGATGCTACTGCGATGGTTCTGCCAAACTTTGCTCTCACAATAAGACTGATGTTACGTAATTAGGATTGATGCTACTGCGATGGTTCTGCCAAACTTTGCTCTCACAATAAGACTGATGTTACGTAATTAGGATTGATGCTACTGCGATGGTTCTGCCAAACTTTGCTCTCACAATAAGACTGATGTTACGTAATTAGGATTGATGCTACTGCGATGGTTCTGCCAAACTTTGCTCTCACAATAAGACTGATGTTACGTAATTAGGATTGATGCTACTGCGATGGTTCTGCCAAACTTTGCTCTCACAATAAGACTGATGTTACGTAATTAGGATTGATGCTACTGCGATGGTTCTGCCAAACTTTGCTCTCACAATAAGACTGATGTTACGTAATTAGGATTGATGCTACTGCGATGGTTCTGCCAAACTTTGCTCTCACAATAAGACTGATGTTACGTAATTAGGATTGATGCTACTGCGATGGTTCTGCCAAACTTTGCTCTCACAATAAGACTGATGTTACGTAATTATTGATGTATATTAACGAAACTGCGTAATAATAATGATTATTATTATGTAATAATGATTGTTATTATTTGTTTGAGCTGTCATTATCGTAAACAATCCTTGTAAAATTGCTGTTTGTGGAGAGAGAGAGAGAGAGAGAGAGAGAGAGAGGGCTTTGCATCTGATCAGATAATTTATAAATCGTGGTTATTGAGGTCGTATGGCGAATCTGGATACTGCATCAGAGTGGATCTAACATTGCTTCACTTCGTTGTAATGCTTACTCAGTGGCTGATTGTCAGACAGTTTAGTTTAGTTTAGTCGAAGAATCAACATCGTTGCACACGGTTTAACCCATAAGCGCTCAGTTCTTCTCCATATTGTTGGAGCATCTCAAAACAATGGACGAACTCCCAGCACTGGTGAGGATCCTATAATAGACTGGGTAGATTTTTAATGTTTTTGAATTTTTCCCGGGCAGCGGTCGTTAAGTCTACTTCTTTCAATTTCCAACTGCCGAAGTATTTTTAATGTGCGCGACACTGCACGCGGGTGACTTCTTCTTCTAGTTCTTCTTCTTCGTACGCTGTCAAACGTCAACCTGTATTTTTTCGAAGAAAGCAGCAGTCACCCTGAAGCTGTCGACACTGCCATAGAGCTTGTCTAGTGTTGCCACTGGTGATGGCCACATGTGCTTTCTCTGGTCCTCGTATGTCGAGCAGTTTTGCAGCAGATGTTCTACGGTCATTTTCCCTTTACCACAGGTGCATTCGTCAGTGCCACCTATCTTCAGTTTATTGAATAGGTGGTACCTCAGTCTGTTGTGGCCTGTGCGGAGTCTGAAGACCACAACCTACTCTCTTCTGTTCAACTGGTAATAGGCATCGTTTTTTGTGTAGCCAGTATGTTCTGTTTCCCATCTGGCCCTGATAAGCTGGCATAGTTGACAGAGTACTGCTCTTAAATCATTAAGTTCAGGATTTTTCTGGCTTTTTAGTGCTGTGACTACGGCCAGGGCATCTGTAAACAGGACTATCTGGCTTTCATTGCTTTTGACTGTAAGCATTGCTTTTACTGCAGCCCTCAGTGCCTCTGCCTCCGCTCTGAAATTGCTTGAGAATTTTCCAGTTGCCACTGACAGTGTTATTTTTCTACGATTTGGTAGGCTCAGGAATACCCCTGCCCCTCCGTTCTGTGTTGTGTTTGTTACAGAACCGTCAGTGTATGCATGGGTCCATTCCATGCTTAGGTAGTTTTCCGTTATGTACCTCAGGGTTATGTCTCTTCTTTCTTTTTTCAGTCTGGGTGTTCTTGTTTCCAATACTTGGTATAGTTTCTACCACCTCCGGAATAATATGCTGCTTCCAGGTAGGTTTGCGTACAGTAGGGATGGGTTTTGGTATTGTTACGGTGTTCATAAGGTCTTCGCTCATCTTTGCTTTGGCTATTTCTGCAAAGTTTCTCCGCTTTAGTTTCCCATTTCCAAATCTATTTAGTCTCTGATGCATTGGATGGTCTGTCAGTCTTCTGAGTTTATCTGCTTGCTGCTGGGCTCTGCAGTCTCTTCTGTCGGTCATGGATTGCAGATTTGTAATCTTTTCAAGTTCTACAATTGGCATTGCCATACTCAATACAAAATGCCATACTCAAGAACTGGTCTCACTCTTCCAGTGTACAGTTTCTTTAGTATTCTTTCGTCTGCTCCCCAGCTTTTGTGCCAGCAAGTTTCCTCATGATTGCCATTCTTTGTCTGGCTCTTATTCGGTTTCTCTCGATCTGGCTTTTCCATGTCATGCGCCAATCAAATGTGACTCCCAAGTAGTTTGGGTTGTCGTTTGGCCGCAGGTATTTGTCATTAAGACTTATTTTGGTGTTCTGGGGTTTATTTGAAAGCGAGAATGTCGTACATGTTGTTTTTTCCTCCTTTATTTTGACTAGCCATGAGTTCGCCCATTCCTCCAACGATGTTAGGGCCTGCTGCATCCGATTGCTTGGTAAGGTGAGATTTTTTTCAGAGGTCCACATAGCCAGATCGTCTGCAAACATGGAGCTGTGGACTCTTCTTGGTATATTCTCTGTGATGTTGTTTATATACACCAGGAAAAGTGTGGGTGACAGTAACCCCCCCCCCCCCCCCCCCCCCCCCCCATCTGTACATTGTCGCACATACTTCACTTCTTCGTAGCTTGACTTTAAGTCCCTCTTTCCACACCTTGTCAAATGCCTTCTCTAGATCCACCCAAACCGCTACTGTATGTTTTTTTTCTTGGTAAGCATCCTCTGTTTCCTGTGCTATGAGAATGATCTGGTCCTCAGTGGATCTGTGCTGTCGAAAGCCTGCTTGCTGTGGAATTAGTATGTGTTTTTCTTCCAGGTGCTACATCAGTCTGATGTTTATCATATGCTCCATTAGTTTGCCTACACAGCTCAGTAGACTGATGGGCCTGTATCCATTTGGATCTGTTCTATCTTTTTCTTTCTTTGGTACTGGTATAAGTACAGCCTCTTTCCATGCCTGCGGTACAATTCCCCCTTTCCAGCTTTGGTTCAGGACTGATAGTAACTTCCTCTTTGCTGTTTGGCCCAACCCCATCAGCGTTTGTTACCCCATCTTTTCCGGGCGATTTCTTTTTCTTTAGAGTTCTCATGGCCTCATCCATTTCGTTCATTGTTAGTTTTGCCATCATGTGCTCCTCTGGTGCCATCTTGATGTTGTCGTGGCTCTTTTGTTCTTCACTAATGTCGGTATGCCTGTCTGTAGGGACATCAATGTGGTTTGCTCTGGCATAATGTTCTATAAAGGCGTTTGCTGTTTTTTTTCCCAGTAAGCATGTTGTCGCCCTGATTGATGGTAATTTGTTTATTTTATGGTGTTTCGTCATTCATGGCTCTGACTAACTTCCATAGTTTGTTCCCTTCTTTATCTAAATTGAGGCTTTCTGTTTTGTTTTTCCAGCTGTCTCTTGTTATTTGGTTTAGTGTTTTGTATTTCGCCGTGATGGCCTTGAGGGCGATATTTGCCTCCACAGATTGCCATGTTCCTAGCATTTGAGACTTCATCCTCCGCTTTCTGCAGTTCATCATTCCAATGTGGCTTGTAGTTTTTCCTTGCCCCTCTTGGGATGGTTTCGGTGGCTGCTTGCATTATTGCTTTGCCTAGGCTTTCCACCATAGGTTTCATATTGTTGTTCCGTGCATTGCAAATCTGTCCCAGTCGGCTCGTTTATAATTCCAACGTGGGAGTGGTTTTATTTCCCGTGGGCCTACTTCCATATCAATTTCTAGCCTAATTGGCCTGTGGTCGCTACCTGCCAATTGGTTGAGCACCTGGTGGTCTATTTTGTGGTGAATATCCACCGTGGAAAAGGCCAAGTCTGGAGTGGAGGTGGTATGCCATGTTCTAGAATAGAAGCTACGGCTGTCCTCCGGCCTATTGATAAGATAGAGATTTGTGTCTATCTCCCAGTCTTCCACTTCATCACCTCTGTTGTCTGTGTCCAAAAATCCCCATCTCTCCGAGTGGCTATTGAAGTCTACAACTACTAGGCAGTTGGAGTCCTTGATTTCCATACTCGAGAGCGACAGGTCTTTATTGGGTGGGCCATACAGGTTGAAGATGGGGACCTTCGTTTCTTGGGTCATTATGTCGACTCCTACAATTTCTGCTTGAACCCCTCCTTTGTGACCTTCTCAATCAAGACAGAAGGCCTGGTATCCTCTGATTGAGAATATGTGGTTGTTGTTGAGGTGCGTTTCTTGGATACATGCCACATCAATCTTGCCTTCATGCAGGTGATGTGTTAGGGAAAGCTTTTTGTTAATGACTCCCTCCACATTCCACTGTAGTATTCTGAGGGTCTTAGGTTTTTGGTCAATAGTTTTTGCCCCATCACCTTGTGCCTTGACTCCACAGCACATGGGTGGGTGACCACCAGTAGCATTGGGTGGGCCCCTTCGAGGCATGGGGCCCAGCACTCTCACTGCCTGGCGGGACTCCACAGGATGAGCACCATACTTTTTTCTGTTAGGTTGTAACGTCATCATACAGTGATATACGTTGCACTGTTTTGTTAAGCCTGTGGCCCAGTGCATCCGATTTCAACAGGTGTTTCTGTAGGGATGCCCTCCTTAGCCTTTGACTGTCCCCAGCCTATCTGCAAGGCAGCAGTTGTTTGTGGTCAGAGTTGTCTCTCTTAGGGAAGTTGTCTTGCAGGACTATCGAGTCTTCACCACCCGTGTCTATTGGGTGTGGTAATGATATCTTCTTCTTCTTCTTTATCGTACGCTGTTTACAGCGATATTTATGTTGCACTGTTTTATTTTGTTAAGCCTGTGGCTCAGTGCATCCGATTTCAACAGGCGTTTCTGTAGGGCTGCCCTCCTTAGCCTTTGGCTGTCCCCAGCCTAACTGCAAGGCAGCAGTTGTTTTTGGTCAGAGTTGTCTCTCTTTGGGAAGTTGTCTTGCAGGACTATCGAGTCTTCCCCACTCGTGTCTATAAGGTTTGGCAATGATATGATATGATGGACTATGTACTAGTTTGTACTATCCCAGAAGAGAGGCAGTCCAGTGTGACTGTGTCTCAGGATCGTCACGTCCTGCCAGAAACGTAGCATATGCATGTGAGTGAGGTATCTCTTTGCTCCTTATATTTTCTCGGCTCATCTGCAGTGATGGTACGCCTAGCATTCCCCTCCACCTGAGAGGTTGTCACAATAGGGCAGAGGGTGCAATGTCCGCTGGACTGCATCTCTTCTGCGTCCATTGGGATGACTGATAGCAGACAGAGGTAAAGAGCAAGGCAGGAGTGCATTTATCCAGGTGCATTTCTGCGGCTCGACCGGGCCGGGCTGAGACGCAAGCCCTAGGTCCCAGCCATGTCGTAGCCTCCCATCACAGCGGTGCTGAGATTTAGGTATGGGTTCTTGCTTACAGGCGTTCGGCCGTAGTCCCTCAGATGGTAGCTTCGCACCATTGGCTTATCAGCCAAGCACGTGGACCAAATGTCATCGACCTGTGATTTCTCTCGAAGGAGTGCATTTGACCAGGGGACAAGCCTGGTCACGGAACGGAGATGGTGTTCGCCTGGTGTGCGGACATATCTCATGGTCAAGGGTTGAGTCTCAGCAGTTCGCAGTGAGGTAGCTGATCTACTGCTTAGGGCACCCCAACCGAGAACTAAGTCTTCTACAAATGGTTTCATACCTCATCGCCGTATGGGGTGAATATCAAGCAGCTTCCCGCCCGCTTTGATCGGCGGACGGCAGAGACTTCATTCTGCGGCTTGACCGGGCGGAGCGGGAGCCCCAGGTCCCCACCATGTCGAAGCCTCCCTTTGCAATCGTGCTGAGCTTTTGGGCGGGAATTTGGCTTAGAGGCGTTCGGCCGTAATCCCTCACCTTGTAGCCTCGCGCCGTTGGCTTATCAGCCTAGTACATGAACCAAATTGGTAATGATATGATATGATGGACTGGTATGTACTAGTTTTTCAAGTATACCGGAAGAGAGGCAGTCCAGTGTGTCTGTGTCCCAGGATCGTCACCTTCTTGCCAGAACCATAGCATATGCATGTGAGTGGGGTATCTCCTTGCTCCCTTTATTTTCTCGGCTCCTCTGCAGTGATGGTACGCCTAACATTCGTCGCCACCTGAGAGGTTGTCACAATAGGGCAGAGGTGCAATGTCCGCTTGCCTGCATCTCTTCTGCGTCCATTGGGATGACTGATAGCAGACAGAGGTAAAGAGCGAGGCAGGAGTGCATTTAACCAGGGGACAAGCCTGGTCATGGCACGGAGATGTTGTTCGCCTGGTGTGCGGATTTATCTCATGATCAAGGACTGAGTATCAACAGTTCGCAGTGAGGTGGCTGCTCTACTGCTTACGACACCTCGACCGAGAACTAAGTCTTCTACTGGTGGTTTCACACCTCAACGCCGTATAGGGTGAATATGGAGCAGCTCCCCGCCCGCTTTGATCTGCGGGACGGCAGAGATCTCTTTCTGCGGCTCGACCGGGTCGGGCTAAGGCGCGAGCCCCAGGTCCCAACCATATCGTTGCCTCCCGTCGCAGTGGTGCTGAGATTCAGGGCGGGATTCCGGCTTAGAGGCGTTCGGCCGTAATCCCTCAGATGGTAGCCTCGCACCATTGACTTATCAGTCAAGCACCTGGACCAAGTGTCTGAGACCTGCGATTCCTCTCGGATTGACCAGGATTACCATAGCAACACCCTGTCATTAGTAGGGTAAAACTGACTTGTCTTCCGAGGGTCTAATTCCAGCACACGTTCCCTATTAGACCCAACGAAAGTGCTCTCGGCAATCATTACAGTGTTGGTGTGTTGAGTCAAATTAAGCCGCAGGCTCTACTCCTGGTGGTGCCCTTCCGTCAATTCCTTTAAGTTTCAGCTTTGCATCCATACTTCCCCCGGTTTCCCGGAAGTTGCCCGCAGAGTCATCGAAGCAACTCCTGCGGATCGCTAGTCGGCATTGTTTATGGTCAGAGATACGACGGTATCTGATCGTCTTCGCGCCTCTGACTTTCGTTCTTGATTAATGAAAAAATTCTTGACAAATGCTTCCGCAGTAGCTCGTCTTGCGGCGATCCAAGAATTTTACCTCTAACGCCGCAATACGAATGCCCCCGTTTGTCCCTGTTAATCATTACCTCCAGTTCCGAAAACCAACAAAATAGAACCGAGGTGCTATTCCATTATTCCATGCACCATTATTCAGGCAGCCGAGGCCTGCTTTGAACACTCTAATTTTTTCAAAGTAAACATGCCGGCCACCCGGGATTCTCAGCGAAGAGCACCACGCGGGTGTCCGATCTCTAGTACATTTCATCACCACCTCCCGTCCTCACCACGTCCCGTCTTCACCACCTTCCCTCCATCACAACCTTCCCTTCTTCACCACCTTTCCTTCCTCATCACCTTAGCTTCATCACAGCCTTCACTTCTTCACCATCCTCCCTCCATCGTCCCACCTTCCCTCCATCACCAGCTGCCATCCGTCACAACCTTCCCTACCTCACCACCATCACTTCCTCACCATCTTTCTTCCATCACCATCTTCCCTCCATCACCAGCTTCCATCCGTCACAACCTTCCCGTCCTCAACACCTTCGCTTCATCACAACCTTTCCTTCCTCACCACCTCCTGTCCATCACCACCTTCGCGTCCTCACCACCTTCTCCCACCATCACCACCTTCCCGTCCTCACCACCTCCCAGCATCACCACCTTCCCGTCCTCACCTCCTTCTCCCACCACCACCACCTCCCAGCATCACCACCTTCCCGTCCTCACCACCTTCTCCCACCATCACCACCTTCCCGTCCTCACCTCCTTCTCCCACCATCACCACCTTCCCGTCCTCACCACCTTCCCGTCCTCACCACCTTCTCCCACCATCACCACCTTCCCGTCCTCACCACCTTCTCCCACCATTACCACCTTCCCGTCCTCACCACCTTCCCGTCCTCACGACCTTCTCCCACCATCACCACCTTCCCGTCCTCACCACCTTCCCGTCCTCACCTCCCAGCATCACCACCTTCCCGTCCTCACCACCTTCCCGTCCTCACCACCTTCTCCCACCATCACCACCTTCCCGTCCTCACCACCTTCCCGTCCTCACCACCTTCTCCCACCATCACCACCTTCCTGTCCTCACCACCTTCTCCCACCATCACCACCTTCCCGTCCTCACCACCTTCCCGTCCTCACCTCCTTCTCCCACCATCACCACCTTCCCGTCCTCACCACCTCCCAGCATCACCACCTTCCCGTCCTCACCACCTTCTCCCACCATCACCACCTTCCCGTCCTCACCTCCTTCTCCCACCATCACCACCTTCCCGTCCTCACCACCTTCTCCCACCATCACCACCTTCCCGTCCTCACCACCTTCCCGTCCTCACCACCTTCTCCCACCATCACCACCTTCCCGTCCTCACCACCTTCTCTCACCATCACCACCTTCCCGTCCTCACCACCTCCCAGCATCACCACCTTCCCGTTCTCACCACCTCCCAGCATCACCACCTTCCCGTCCTCACCACCTTCTCCCACCATCACCACCTTCCCGTCCTCACCACCTCCCAGCATCACCACCTTCCCGTCCTCACCACCTTCTCCCACCATCACCACCTTCCCGTCCTCACCACCTCCCAGCATCACCACCTTCCCGTCCTCACCACCTTCTCCCACCATCACCACCTTCCCGTCCTCGCCACCTTCTCCCACCTTTCCGTCCTCACCACCTTCTCTCACCATCACCACCTTCTCGTCCTCATCACCTTCCCGTCCTCCTCACCACCTTCTCCCACCATCACCACCTTCCCATCCTCACCACCTTCCCGTCCTCCTCACCACCTTCTCCCACCATCACCACCTTCCTATCCTCACCACCTTCCTGTCCTCACTACATTCTCCCACCATCATCACCTTCCCGTCCTCACCACCTTCTCCCACTATCACCACCTTCCCGTCCTCACCACCTTCTCCAACCATCACCACCTTCCCGTCCTCACCACCTTCTCCCACCATCACCACCTTCCCGTCCTCACCACCTTCTCCCACCATCACCACCTTCCTGTCCTCACCACCTTCTCCCACCATCACCACCTTCCCGTCCTCACCACCTTCCCGTCCTCACCTCCTTCTCCCACCATCACCACCTTCCCGTCCTCACCACCTCCCAGCATCACCACCTTCCCGTCCTCACCACCTTCTCCCACCATCACCACCTTCCCGTCCTCACCTCCTTATCCCACCATCACCACCTTCCCGTCCTCACCACCTTCTCCCACCATCACCACCTTCCCGTCCTCACCACCTTCCCGTCCTCACCTCCTTCTCCCACCATCACCACCTTCCCGTCCTCACCACCTCCCAGCATCACCACCTTCCCGTCCTCACCACCTTCTCCCACCATCACCACCTTCAGGTCCTCACCACCTTCTCCCACCATCACCACCTCCCAGCATCACCACCTTCCCGTCCTCACCACCTTCTCCCACCATCACCACCTTCCTGTCCTCACCACCTTCTCCCACCATCACCACCTTCCCGTCCTCACCACCTTCCCGTCCTCACCACCTTCTCCCACCATCACCACCTTCCCGTCCTCACCACCTTCTCCCACCATCACCACCTTCCCGTCCTCACCACCTCCCAGCATCACCACCTTCCCGTTCTCACCACCTCCCAGCATCACCACCTTCCCGTCCTCACCACCTTCTCCCACCATCACCACCTTCTCGTCCTCACCACCTCCCAGCATCACCACCTTCCCGTCCTCACCACCTTCTCCCACCATCACCACCTTCCCGTCCTCACCACTTTCTCCCACCTTTCCGTCCTCACCACCTTCTCCCACCATCACCCCCTTCTCGTCCTCATCACCTTCTCGTCCTCCTCACCACCATCTCCCACCATCACCACCTTCCCATCCTCACCACCTTCCCGTCCTCCTCACCACCTTCTCCCACCATCACCACCTTCCCATCCTCACCACCTTCCTGTCCTCACTACATTCTCCCACCATCATCACCTTCCCGTCCTCACCATCTTCTCCCACCATCACCACCTTCCCGTCCTCACCACCTTCTCCAACCATCACCACCTTCCCGTCCTCACCACCTTCTCCCACCATCACCACCTTCCCGTCCTCACCTCCTTCTCCCACCATCACCACCTTTCCGTCCTCACCACCTTCTCCCACCATCACCACCTTCCCGTCCTCACCACCTTCCCGTCCTCACCTCCTTCTCCCACCATCACCACCTTCCCGTCCTCACCACCTCCCAGCATCACCACCTTCCCGTCCTCACCACCTTCTCCCACCATCACCACCTTCCCGTCCTCACCACCTTCTCCCACCATCACCACCTCCCAGCATCACCACCTTCCCGTACACCACCTTCTCCCACCATCACCACCTTCCTGTCCTCACCACCTTCTCCCACCATCACCACCTTCCCGTCCTCACCACCTTCCCGTCCTCACCACCTTCTCCCACCATCACCACCTTCCCGTCCTCACCACCTTCTCCCACCATTACCACCTTCCCGTCCTCACCACCTCCCACCATCACCACCTTCCCGTTCTCACCACCTCCCAGCATCACCACCTTCCCGTCCTCACCACCTTCTCCCACCATCACCACCTTTCCGTCCTCACCACCTTCTCCCACCTTTCCGTCCTCACCACCTTCTCCCACCATCACCCCCTTCTCGTCCTCATCACCTTCCCGTCCTCCTCACCACCATCACCACCTTCCCATCCTCACCACCTTCCCGTCCTCCTCACCACCTTCTCCCACCATCACCACCTTCCCATCCTCACCACCTTCCTGTCCTAACTACATTCTCCCACCATCATCACCTTCCCGTCCTCACCATCTTCTCCCACCATCACCACCTTCCCGTCCTCACCACCTTCTCCAACCATCACCACCTTCCCGTCCTCACCACCTTCTCCCACCATCACCACCTTCCCGTCCTCACCACCTTCTCCCACCATCACCACCTTCCCGTCCTCACCACCTTCTCCAACCATCACCACCTTCCCGTCCTCACCACCTTCTCCAACCATCACCACCTTCCCGTCCTCACCACCTTCTTCCACCATCACCACCTTCCCGTTCTCACCACCTTCCCGTTCTCACCACCTTCTCCCACCATCACCACCTTCCCGTCCTCACCACCTTCTCCAACCATCACCACCTTCCCGTCCTCGCCACCTTCTCCAACCATCACCACCTTCCCGTCCTCACCACCTTCTCCCACCATCACCACCTTCCCGTTCTCACCACCTTCCCGTCCTCACCACCTTCTCCCACCTTTCCGTCCTCACCACCTTCTCCCACCATCACCCTTCTTCTCGTCCTCATCACCTTCCCGTCCTCCTCACCACCATCACCACCTTCCCATCCTCACCACCTTCTCCCACCATCACCACCTTCCCATCCTCACCACCTTCCTGTCCTAACTACATTCTCCCACCATCATCACCTTCCCGTCCTCACCATCTTCTCCCACTATCACCACCTTCCCGTCCTCACCACCTTCTCCAACCATCACCACCTTCCCGTCCTCACCACCTTCTCCCACCATCACCACCTTCCCGTCCTCACCACCTTCTCCCACCATCACCACCTTCCCGTCCTCACCACCTTCTCCAACAATCACCACCTTCCCGTCCTCACCACCTTCTCCAACCATCACCACCTTCCCGTCCTCACCACCTTCTCCCACCATCACCACCTTCCCGTTCTCACCACCTTCCCGTTCTCACCACCTTCTCCCACCATCACCACCTTCCCGTCCTCACCACCTTCTCCAACCATCACCACCTTCCCGTCCTCACCACCTTCTCCAACCATCACCACCTTCCCGTCCTCACCACCTTCTCCCACCATCACCACCTTCCCGTTCTCACCACCTTCCCGTCCTCACCACCTTCTCCCACTATCACCACCTTTTCGTCCTCACCACCTTCTCCCACCATCACCACCTTTCTGTTCTCAACACCTTCTCCCACCATCACCACCTTTCCGTCCTCACCACATTCTCCCACTATCACCACCTTTTCGTCCTCATCACCTTCTCCCACCATCACCACCTTCCCGTCCTCACCACCTTCTCCCACCATCACCACCTTCCCGTCCTCACCACCTTCTCCCACCATCACCACCTTTCCGTCCTCACCACCTTCCCGTCCTCATCACCTTCTCCCACCATCACCACTTTCCCGTCATCACCACCTTCCCGTCCTCATCACCTTCTCTCACCATCACCACTTTCCCGTCATCACCACCTTCCCGTCCTCATCACCTTCTCCCACCATCACCACCTTCCCGTCATCACCACCTTCCCGTCCCCACCACCTTCTCCCACCATCACCACCTTCCCGTCCTCACCACCTTCTCCCACCATCACCACCTTCCCGTCCTCACCACTTTCTCCCACCATCACCACCTTCTCCCACCATCACCACCTTCCCGTCATCACCATCTTCCCGTCCCTACCACCTTCTCCCACCATCACCACCTTCCGTCCTCACCACTTTCTCCCACCATCACCACCTTCCCGTCCTCACCACCTTCTCCTACCATCACCACCTTCTCGTCCTCACCACTTTCTCCCACCATCACCACCTTCTCCCACCATCACCACCTTCCCGTCATCACCATCTTCCCGTCCCCACCACCTTCTCCCACCATCACCACCTTCCGTCCTCACCACTTTCTCCCCCCATCACCACCTTCCCGTCCTCACCACCTTCCTGTCATCACCACCTTCCCCTGCCAGACCACCTTCCCTTCCATCACCACTTTCACCTCATCATCACCTTCCCCTCATCACCACCATCCCCTCCATAACTGTAAATCAGTTTCCAATTTACACCTGGGTGCACGTGGTCGAGCAGCCAAATAACCAACTCATTAACCACGGAGAGACACATATTAAATTCCTCAGTAAAGCGTAGCATTTTTCTTTCACGGGTAAAGTTAACATAACCACTCCAGTACACTTCACGACAACATGGCATTCGACCTTTATTCCCCTCCCCTTTAAATCACACAGTGATATTTCAACAACTTGAATAAACGTTTTCAAATGTTTTAGCCAAGTGCATATTGGTACCGGACAACTATACCAAAAAGAAGGAGGTTCAACTTGCACTCGGCAACAACGGTACTCTAGATAATTGTTGAATCTAGAACATCCTTTTCTTTGTGTGTGCTCCGTCGCCAAATTGGTGTCGCCTTTCAACACTTGAGTCCAGACTCTGCCTCTCCCTTATTGGGAAGCAAGCACAATCTAAAGCGACTTAAATCTGTCCACGCCAGTCACAGAGGGCCACGGCTAATTACTGACCAGACCGTGGTCTGTTTATAGGCTTCCTGTTCTGTTCATGAAGTGTCGTTGAACTCCCTTGCTCGACTTACATGGGCGTCGTATCGGTCCTGGTTTCATTCCGAGATGTAGCGTTTGGACATGTGTGTGTGTCTAGTGGATAATACTGCATAGACATTCCATAATTTCGCTCGCATTATTATATTGTTGCTTAATGATGTTGTTCGTATTGCTCGGCTTATATGGGTTAACTCTGAAATATAGTTTTGCTGCTGTACACAGAAATGAAGTGCTTCTGAAAGTGGGGGTCCACTAGGCCTGCAAAGCTCTTAGTTCGACCCGTTATTCGCCAAGTGGTGGTCGTCCTTGCCCCAACTTTGGATACTGTCGTTTCTGTCACGGACGCGGGTCGTCCAGTTGGTCAGTAGTCTATCTGATGTGGGGGTCGTGTGTGTTGGGCTTCTCCCATTTAGAAGTTAGAAAACATCCACAGAGATCACAAGCATCAGCCGAGGCGTGCCAGTGACCTGTAAGGCGCGGCCATCTTGCTTTTGATCTTCAGTCTGCAAAGCGTTTAACCCTTTTAAAGTCCATATCATCCACAGAGTAGCACCATTTACAATTATATTTGCCCACTATGCAGTTTGTTGCCGCAAACCAAAGAGTTCTCATCATTTAGCAATATTTTTGATTTACAAACAACGTCTGTTATACCTAAATTATGTGTATTCAAATTTTAAAATAATAATCTTTGCTCAATTAGTTTAGTTTTACCTACCTGGTACCTATTTTTTGTTTGTTGGCTATGAAAAAAATATAATTACTGTTATTGCTTTGGACATTAAGACAAACATCTTATACATTAGGTTGGGCTGTAATGGGTTGAATAAACTTGATACTGTTTGTACTCCCTGACACTGGACTGTGTGGGCTAGTGGTTAAGTGACACGGCTCACAACCCGAAGGTGCTGAGTTCAATCCTCATCACAGCACCGACCGTTACCCCAGGGAAGCAAACCCTTAGAAAATACAGGAGGAAGCAGACCCTTACATAAAATGCAGGCCGAAGTCGGATTCACTGGACCGACAGGCGCAAAATAAAAACCACAGTGCAACGCACATCGCCTTGGGGAATAGAGAAATAAGGTGAACGCAAAGAATTGCTCCCCAAAAAAATCCCTGACTCAGCTCTCAGCAGAACACCCAAGGTTGGTCAAACAGTGGATCCCATCCCAATGCAATATTGAATGCAATGAAGCCGCAGACAGACTAGCAAAGTGTAGAGGAACATCTCCACAAACAGATCGGAGCATCACATATAATGAGACCAAGACTATAATTCCATAACTAAAGCCATCTTCTGGGGAAAATGGGATGATCAACACACCGACTTTCGAAAAGAAAACTACTTGAATTTAATTAGGGAAGAGCAAGTCACCATCTTCAGACTGAGAACTGAACATAACAGACTCCATGGTCATCTTTACAACAAAATGGGGTTTGGGGCAGGTGCCCATGTGGGAAGCATACCATGACCATGAAACACGTCCCTCAATTCTGCATGCTCACGCAAGGATGGGAAGAACAATCCTGGTCTCGCTAGACATATTTTTTTCTCTCGTTCGCCCTATTGCTCTATTCCCCAAGGCGGTGTGTGTTGCACTATTTTTATTTTGCGCATGTCGACCCAGTGCATCCGGCATCGGCATGCATTTTATGTAAGAGTCTGCTTCCTCCTTCATTTTCTAAGGGTTTGCTTCCCCGAGGTAACGGCCGGTGCTGTGATAGGGATCGAACCCAGCACCTTTGGATTGTGTGAGCCGTGTCACTTAACCGCTAGGCCACGCCGTCCACTGCGAGACAGATACGCGACAAAAGCAGTATGGAGATAAAGCAGTCTTACAAAAAACGGTGTCCTTTGTAAGAAAAACCGGGACCTTGATCTGAGGATGAACGAAGAAGGTGGATACAAATTGTAGACACTTTCTCTACGGAGTCTTGGGTTCGAACGATTTATAAAAAAACATAAAATTGCCTCACGATAAAATCAAGATATCCGTCAAATTTTCCAATTGGAAACGGATGAAACTCTTTCGAAAAATTAATTATGTTGCGTTGAGAATCAACGTCACTGCACTATGGGCAGACCCATAGGTGCTTAGTCCCTCTCCGTAAATGGCGAAGAGTGTAGATACTGATGATTCCTGTAGCTCCTTGGTTGTACACATTCCTGCTCCATCCTGTCAGGCGCCCATCTAGGCTGTACACACATATTTAACAATTTTCAAATCACCAAAAAGCAGTCGTTGATTAACCTCAGAATGTCACCTCTATCCGTCGCCACTGCGGGTGCCCCTGATGCCAGAATGTCACCTCTATCCCTCGCTAATGTCGATATGGCGGTGCCCCTGATTCCAGAATGTCACTTCTATCCCTCGCTAATGTCGCCATGGTGGTGCCCCTGATTCCAGAATGTCACTTCTATCCCTCGCTAATGTCGCCATGGCGGTGCCCCTGATTCCAGAATGTCACTTCTATCCCTCGTTAATGTCGCCATGGCGGTGCCCCTGATTCCAGAATGTCACTTCTATCCCTCGCTAATGTCGCTAGGGCGGTGCCCCTGATGCCAGAATGTCACTTCTATCCCTCGCTAATGTCGCTAGGGCGGTGCCCCTGATTCCAGAATGTCACTTCTATCCCTCGCTAATGTCGCCATGGTGGTGCCCTGATTCCAGAATGTCACCTCTATCCCTCGCTAATGTCGCCTTGACGGTGCCCCTGATGCCAGAATATCACCTCTATCCCTCGCTAATGTCGCCATGGCGGTGCCCCTGATTCCAGAATGTCACCTCTATCCATCGCTAATGTCGCTATGGTGGTGCCCCTGATTCCAGAATGTCACCTCTATCCCTCGCTAATGTCGCCATGGCGGTGCCCCTGATTCCAGAATGTCACCTCTATCCCTCGCTAATGTCGCCATGGCGGTGCCCCTGATTCCAGAATGTCACCTCTTTCATTCCCGCAAACCCGAGCATTACCAGGACAGTACATCCACACAAGGTCCTTGATGTTCAAGGCATCTATCCACTATCCATCCATACAACATCCAGCCCTTCTACACCTTCCGATGCTAGGATTTGGAGTCAGAGACGATTACGGCTCTCGTTAAAAAGGTCCCTGATAGCCACCTCAGAATCGAAAAAAGGTCCCAGATAGCCACCTCAGAATCGAAAAAAGGTCCCAGGTAGCCACCTCAGAATCGAAAAAAGGTCCCAGATAGCCAGCCACCTCAGAATCGAAAAAGGTCCCAGGTAGCCACCTCAGAATCGAAAAAAGGTGCCAGGTAGCCACCTCAGAATCGAAGTCAATGCCACGATCTCCATTGTAATACTAGATGTTGTTTTAAAGTATGCGCCGCACATTTCTCTTTACACCGTATAGCACAGATCAATCGCTATATATGACAGCATCACAATCCGGGCCATTTTCACTTATTTATTAACCTCGGTCTGGTTTCCCGATGTACAAGTCTCTGCATTCCCTCCCCTGAGTGATAACAACCCGGTGGCAGTCTGTCATTTTATCTCGAATGTGAATCCATTCTTCCCTCTTGTTTATGGTTTCTAGTGTGGTTGGCTGACCGATGGTTCTCTCTGTCTGTGCCATCCACGACATACCTCTCCTGAAATTATGTATGTATTTATTTATTATTAAATTGCAATTCGCGAATCACGTGAGATTTTAATAAACGATTATTTTGCAGTGCTCGTAATTACCAGCGTCAAATAAAATTTGATCTGGTTTGAATTACATGTGAACCTCTGGCCGCTTCCGCCCGTCTGTTCTCAACTGTGGAACCACAGATTTCTCACACATGATTCAGAAGCATGCCCCCTAGTGTTCTATGGTACACCTTATTGACCGGTTCTCTGGATGTGATCCAAGGTACTCGTGTTACACCTTACTATGGTCAACCAGTCTGACTAATTTGGCAACGTTTGGAGCAGTATACGACGTTTGAGGCAGTATACGACGTTTGAGGCAGTATACGACGTTTGGGGCAGTATACGACGTTTGGGGAAGTATACGACGTTTGGGACAGTATACGACGTTTGGGGCAGTATACGACGTTTGGGGAAGTATACGAGACCGTTCTTTAGGTGTCCCTCTTACTCCTCCGTTTACTGTCTTTTCCAGCAGGCCCAAGAGCAAGACTTGGGGAATCCACAACTGTTTTCCCTCTAATTCTCTACATAATCTGTCACATTCACTGGGGTCAGTTCACTGTAACTTCCAACAGACAATAAGGTACAATGCCTACAGAATACCTTAAGTAATACCTTGCGTTTCGGCCTTTATCGGACTCTCCTGCTCCTCTCCAAGTTCCACCTATCCAACATGACCGTCGGTCACGAGGTACTTCTGTCACCGCCCCGTTGACCAGCTCATAGTTCGTGTCCCCATTTGGTTTGTTCTTCCTGTCAATTTGTTAAGTTCCTCATTTCTGGAGCCCCTACCAACTTTGCATTAGGTATCTTGCCGGCCAATCATAGGTAGCTCAATCCCTACCAATCTTCCTGCGTCATCTGGACACAACCGCATGGGCGGTTCGTTTTAGGAACGAATCCCAGATTTAACATGTGACGGTCACATCCAAACAGATAACCATACATTGAAAATGAGAATTGTTAGGCGTTATGTAAACTCGTCACTACTTTATGGCGCAGAAACATGGAGAGTGAATAACAAGTTGGAAAAGAGTATTGAAACCTTCGAAATGTGGGTATATAGAAGATTGGGTCGCATTTCTTGGAAGGAGAAGAAAACAAATGTGGAAGTATTTAAAAAGTTGGGGGTGAAAAGAGAATTAATGACCGAAATCAGGGTTAGACAACTATGTTATTTTGGTCATATAACAAGACATGCCTCCTTGTTGAAGACCATACTGGAGGGTAGGGTGGAAGGCAGTCGTGCAAGACCATACTGGAGGGTAGGGTGGAAGGCAGTCGTGCAAGAGATAGACATTATTATAATTGGGGGGGGGGGGGGGGGGGGGTCGTTACTGTGGGGAAGTGGTCAATCCGTTTGCATCGTGTTCAGGAGGCGGTCGGGGTTCGGATTCGAGTTCATGATGTACATTTTTCCGAAGATCACTGAGTTCATCACTGGAGCTACGGAGTTCGTGCTTTGTGCGATGCTCTCTGCAGGCGGGGATACCTTTCTGCTGAGAGGTATTGAACCATATGGGGAAACCAGAGGCGATGCTCTCGGCAGACGGGGATACCTTTCTGCTGAGAGGGATTGAACCATATGGGGAAACCAGAGGCGATGCTCTCGGCAGACGGGGATACCTTTCTGCTGAGAGAGACTGAACCATTTGGGGAAACCAGAGGTGATGCAGTCGAGCCCTCGCTTTTAACCTTTTTTAAACCTTATTGTGGCTTGATTGTTGTAATCAATCATTTGGCTTGATTGTTGTAATCAATCATTTGGCTTGATTGTTGTAATCAATCATTTGGTTTCTATTACATGAAACACTGTTCATCATCATCATGTAGGATGTCCTTTACAGAACGCAGTCTCGTGACAACCGATCGACACTCGACCTTTGGCCAGTTCTCCCGTCTCTGTCATCGCCAACCACGTAACCTCTATAACATCCCTTGTAAATCTTCTCTACCATCTGCTTTTGCCTCTTCTGCCAGGTACCATACCTTGCAGTATATATATCTTTTTAGACCGTTGTGACGTTTGATGTTACCGAAGTATGTTTATTTCCCAGACGTAATCTTGTTTGCCAACCAGTTTTGTTATATATCCAGCTCTTCTCCATTGTTCGTGTTCGCTGTCCTTGATATTTTGAGAATCCTCGTGTTGAACTTTGGCTCAAAGGATTCAATCTTTTTCCAAATGGTTTGTGTGGTAGACCAAATCTCGCATCCGGGAAGATGCAAGTCATCGGGATCCCTATTTGTGTGATTTTGTTATTGTTCTGTCAGATTCTTTCCTTGTTAGTTAACCTCTGTAGTGACATGTCCATTTTTCTCATATTTCGTGTTGGCAATCACCATTGTTGCTTATAGTCGAGCCGAGATATTCAAAACTCGTGACGTTCTGAACTTTTATTCAGAGTTACTTTAGTTATATCAGGACTAATAAAAAAGTAATTTGCCATCCAGGCTTGAACTCTTGGGCAGCGCTTAAACGCTCTTAGCCCTGAAACAAACTGAACTCCGCGCTAACCACTTGTCTGTAGCTGTTACCTCAAATCATCGACGGCCAGCAGTAAACCACGCTGAGGATGGCTACAGCAGAGACCATTGCCAGGCCCAGGCCAGTCGTGGCGGTAAGGTAGCAAATTGTGATTGACATCATCCTGATTGCTTCCTTGTTTTCTATGACAGGTTACTCGCGGTGCACGAGAGCGTTATTCAAGGAGGAAGGGAAGATAATGATGGTTCTACTCTTGTATGTTTGTTTGTTTGTGCATGTGTGTGTTGTGTGTGTGTGTGTGTGTGTGTGTAGGTGTCTCTCTCGTGTGTATGCATGCGTGTGTGTGTCTCTCTCTCTCTCTCTGTCACGCGTGTTCGTGTGTGTCTATGTGTGTCTCTCTCTCGTGTGTGTGTGTTTGTCTCCTTCTCGTGTGCGTGTGTATGTGGGTGTCTCTGTCTCTCGTATGCGTGTCTCATTCTCTGGTGTGCGTGCGTATGTGTGTGTCTCTCTCTCTCTCGTGTGTGTCGTTTTCCCTCGCGTGCGTCTCTTTCTTTCTCTCTCTCTTTCTCTCTCCCGCCCTCCTTTTCTCGTTTACGTGCGTGTCATGCTTGCTTCACTTGGTATGTTTATTCCTTAAACTATTCTAACCTATTCCACCAATCTGAACTACTTTTGGCAAAGCTACCTTTGTGGACCCTTAGCCTATTTTGGTTTTAAATGGATAGAAAAGACATTATCTGTATGATTTTTCAAGACAGTTACAAAAAGCAGCATATATAAATATGTATGGCTGGATGTCAAATGTGCAATCCTTCTATGTCTACATTATCTATTGAGATTATTGATTTGTGCACTGCTTTCTGTGTTGTTATGTCTGTTTGTTTGTGTGTGTGTTTAATTATAGATTATGTGACTCGTGTGTTTTTGTTCTTGATACATTCAGATTTCCTATTCCAATTTATGTCTCAGCTTTGTGCAGTGTCGTGCGCGTATCTGAATTAGATTTTCTATTCCAATTTATATCTCAGCTATGTACAGTGTCGCCCGCGTATTTCATTTCAGGGATCTAATATCCCTCTATGATGAAAACGTCCGACGTTACGTCGTTTCGTATCATCTCTCACGCTCCTCATTATATTCTCATTATAAATGTTAAATATTGGGAGGGGATGCAATCCTGTCTCGCACTTTTGTGAACCTCAAACCACTCCTATGTTTCGTTATCTATTCTAATATCTGTGGTTGGCTGTGCAAATGGAAGAAAAGACAAGAACAATTACAGCATTTGACTTCGCTTGCTTAGCTTAGTTCGCTTGCTTAGCTTAGTTCTTTTGTCTCCTTTGGGACATCAGCTCCAATTGATTACATCTACAGACTCCTATTTATAGCCCATTGTGTACTCGCTGACGTATGTCTAGTCTGTGGCATGGTGCCGTTCTGATACATTGGCAATGAATATTAGCTGCTTTTGAGACGTGGTGTTACCAAAATATGAATCACGTGAGCTGGACAGAGATACATCAAAGGGAAGCATGTTCATGGAATGGCGGAGAGAAGAAAGCTGTAACAAACAAAACAACAAACAAACAAAAACTGTCATACGACATTTTTCCCATTGCTGGGGTAGTCGAGGGGTTTTGAAGGCTGAGGGCAACAGACCGCTTCGCCACTGCTGTCGCCACGTCGTGTGCTGGCTATGTTTGTTCATTTCACCCCAACAGAAAAACAACATATGCCATACCGGGGATTCGAACCGCTGCCCTCCTTGTCGGCAGGCAGGCCTTGAAACCATCCGGCCACGCGCTCCTCGATAGCTGTAACAATATATACACACACAACGACTGGCCCGGCTGGGTCAGAGCCTACGTCACGAGGACCCAGTGAAGAAAATCTTGGAAGGCAGAACACGTGGAGAGAGAGAATGGGACAGACCAAGAAATGCCTTTGTGACACAAGCATGCAGCGACATGGCTGGGAAGACTGGCTGAACTGAAGACGGCCGCAGAAGACAGGCAAAAATATATTTAGAAAAAATTGTTATAGTCCAATTTATCCTTTTCGACAGTTGATGAAAAGGTTCCGACTTTAAGTTGGATCATTTTCCACTTTACGAGGGCTGATGAAAAAGGTCTCGACCTTAGGCTGAAAAAAAATTAATTAACTTCATTATTTAGTTCAAAAAATCCCCATCACTTGCTAAGTTAGACTAGAGACATATAGGTCTGCCGGTCGTGCAGTGATGTCGATTGTTAATGCAATAGGTCAAAAATCCCAAATAATAGTTGTAGCTTGTCTTTCTCTCTGTGATTTATTTTGTAATTGTAACAGGGATCGCCTGATTAGTGAAATGGTAGAGTACTCGCTTTTACAGCAAAGGTAGGGGGCTCAACTCCTGCTTAGTGAAATGGTAGAGTACTCGCTTTTACAGCAAAGGTAGGGGGCTCAACTCCTGCTTAGCAGCATGCTCCAATCAACCCAGCTGGAAGTGGGGACCTGTGTTACTGTTGGGGAATATTTTGTAATTGTAACAGAGGACGTCTGATTAGCGTAGTTGTAGAGCATTAACGTTTTATGATAAAGGTACGGGGTTTAACTCCTATTTAGTAGTACGCTCCAATCAACCCAGCTGGAGGGAGGACCCGAGTTACTGTTGGGGAATATTTTGTAATTGTAACAGAGGACGTCTGATTAGCGTAGTTGTAGAGCACTAACGTTTTATGATAAAGGTACGGGGTTTAACTCCTATTTAGTAGTACGCTCCAATCAACCCAGCTGGAGTGAGGACCCGAGATACTGTTGGGGAATATTTTGTAATTGTAACAGAGGACGTCTGATTAGCGTAGTTGTAGAGCACTAACGTTTTATGATAAAGGTACGGGGTTCAACTCCTGTTTAGTAGTACGCTAAAGTCAACCCAGGTGGAGTGGAAACCTGGGTTACTGTTGGGGAATATTTTGTAATTGTAACAGAGGACGTCTGATTAGCGTAGTTGTAGAGCACTAACGTTTTATAATAAAGGTACGGGGTTCAACTCCTGTTTAGTAGTACGCTCCAGTCAACCCAGCTGGAGTGGGGACCTGGGTCACTGTTGGGGAATATTTTGTAATTGTAACAGTGGACGTCTGATTAGCGTAGTTGTAGAGTACTCGCTTTTTACAGCAAATGCATGGGAGGATCCCCCAGAAATGCTTCCAGCTGTGAGAGTATCACTGTAAGAAGTGTGTAAACTAAGAAAGGGGCCTGTCTCAAAGGGGATTGGGTTTTGAGCTTAAGTTTGCATACTTTTTGAACAGCCCTTGGTATCTCTCAAAGCTCCACCATTGCAACAGTATAACCTTCTTATTTGACTGCCTCCCCAGCTGAACAGAAAGGTGTACCTAGGGCTGTATGATAGTCGGTCGTGGCCTGAACCTGACTCTCGGGATGAGCAGCGAATACGAGACTATATGGTGCAGAAATACGAGAACAAACGCTGGTACATCGCGCCAACAGACGCCATGAGGGAAGAAGCCAAGAGGACCAACGAAGCTGCTCTGAACAGCAAACCACAGGTCAAGCCGCTGCGTTCACTCTTGGGAGAGAATGCACCAAAGCTAACAGTTGGACCAGGCCAGGTTGGTCAGCTAAACTTAGACCTATGTGTTATAGATTGTCTGTCAATCAATCAAATTAAATTCTGTCAGTTCCCTGTGGAGCACATGTCTTCAACATGCAAATTGCTTCTGTCATAATCCACCTGTTCTTGTTCTTCCACATCCTCAGCTTGTTTATGTCCTGGTGGGTTGGTTCGTTTGTTGGTTGAGTGGGTGGGTTGGTTGGATTGGTTGGTTGGTTATTGAACCAGCAGCCTGTGGGCTCCTGCCCTTTGGCCCAATGCCGTATAGTGGTATCTGCAAGTGTTTGTGAGCTTTTGTTTAGTTCCGCACAAAAGTGTTCCATTTGTCTGGCCTTGGAGAAAGAAGCTTTTTCTTAACTCCAGCAAGTGCTGGACATTTTTTTGTAAAATGGTGCTCAACAGTTTCTTAGGGATGTATGCACAGTAAGCACTCTGGAGAATGTTCTGGTTGGATTCTGCTCAACAGTTTCTTAGGGATGTGTGCACAGTAAGCACTTTGGAGAATGTTCTGGTTGGATTCTGCTCAACAGTTTCTTAGGGATGTGTGCACAGTAAGCACTCTGGAGAATGTTCTGGTTGGATTCTGCTCAACAGTTTCTTAGGGATGTGTGCACAGTAAGCACTCTGGAGAATGTTCTGGTTGGATTCTGCTCAACAGTTTCTTAGGGATGTGTGCACAGTAAGCACTCTGGAGAATGTTCTGGTTGGATTCTGCTCAACAGTTTCTTAGGGATGTGTGCACAGTAAGCACTCTGGAGAATGTTCTGGTTGGATTCTGCTCAACAGTTTCTTAGGGATGTGTGCACAGTAAGCACTCTGGAGAATGTTCTGGTTGGATTCTGCTCAACAGTTTCTTAGGGATGTGTGCACAGTAAGCACTCTGGAGAATGTTCTGGTTGGATTCTGCTCAACAGTTTCTTAGGGATGTGTGCACAGTAAGCACTCTGGAGAATGTTCTGGTTGGATTCTGCTCAACAGTTTCTTAGGGATGTGTGCACAGTAAGCACTCTGGAGAATGTTCTGGTTGGATTCTGCTCAACAGTTTCTTAGGGATGTGTGCACAGTAAGCACTCTGGAGAATGTTCTAGCTGATCTCTGCTCAAGTGACTGTCAAGTTGTATGTGTTGATTGCAAAGTCAGAAAATTGTGTTTTAGTCTCTTCTTTTCAGGACGTTGATGTTGTCTTTGGGATGGCCATATGTTTGTAGATTTCTCTCCCAGTATTACCCATTGTCCATCTATTCAGCCAAGCCACTTTAGTCGCAGTTTTCAGTAGTAGTTTGACTTTCTGTAGGGTTGTCGGTGTGTATTGTCTACCTTGTCATTGCTTACTTACTGAGTCGCTCCTCTTCTACCGTGAGGTGTAGAGGTTTGCCAAAGAGAACGCCACACTGCTCTATCCGCCGTCTTTTTCCTGGCCTCTTTCCAATCCAGCCCTCTATCACTTAGGGACTGTCGTATGTTGTCTTCCCAACGTACTTTGGGACGTCCTCGGGGTCTGCATCCTTGGCTTTTGATCTCCCATGACCGCTTTGGTATCCGATCTTCTTCCATTCTACAGACATGGCCATACCACTGTAGTTGGGACTGCTCCACTCGTGTCTGCAGGGGTTGAACTTCAAGATTGCTACGTATTGTCTGGTTACGAATCTTTTCCCTTTTCGTCACCTGAACCGCCTTTCTTAGGTACCTCATTTCTGAAGTTTGTAATTGCCTTTCTTGGGCTGTAGTCATTGCCAATGACTCACATCCATATGTCAGGACAGGCACATAGGTCGAGCGGTATACATCCATCTTTGTTTTCCTGCTTATTTCTCTTCTACTGAGGAAACCTCTGTTTATTGCATGGAACAGTCTACCTGCTGCTGCCCTTCATGCAGTTAACTCCTCTTTGATTCCTCTATTACCACTCCTAGATATTTAAAGTTGCTGACCTGCTCCAGTGCTCGTGCTCCCAGGGTTATCTGATGTCTCTTTTCATCTCTGGCGATCACCATGGTTTTTGTTTTGGAGTTGCTGATGTGCATTCCTCTCTTCTTCAACTCTTCTTCCCAGACCTGCAAGTTGATCTGGAGATGTGCTTCGGTTTTCGTGATCAGGCCACCTTGTCATTGCCAAGTGAATTTGAGTGACCATGTATCCACTGCATAACTATCCTGATTTCATGGGATGTGATAAGTTTGTTTTTTATCAAGGGTTATTTGAGTAAGTTTAGGCTTACATTGATCACCATCTTCCTGATCTTGTAGGGCATATAATGGAGTCTGTGAAGATTATGAGTCTTTGGGTTTATATGGGAAACCATCAAATACAGTCCTCAAGTGGTAAAGAGCTACTTCCAGTGGTGTTATTTCTGCCTGATATTTATTTTTTTAGCTTATAAATGCGTCTTGGGCCCCAAAATTTTAAAAAACGATAATTTTTTAAAGTGCTTGAAAAAACGTTCTTAATGGTCTTTTGGTCATAACGAAGGTGTCATGTTTATTTTCTTCTTAGAACGGTGTTTTGCCATACCTATTTTGTTAATTTAATACTTTAAGGCATAATTGACACCAAAAGACACCAGACTACATGAGGACATCTTCAACTCAGTAGTCCTACCAGCGCTTCACTATGGTAGCGAAGCCTGGTCTCTAACCAAAGCAGCAGATAACCAACTGAGAACAGCACACGCATCTCTTGGAAGACGTCCGGTGGGCATAACTCTCAGACAACAGCGACGTAACGAACTATACAATAGCAACATGCGGGGAATGTCATACATCAAGGATGTTCTACAGTACGTCAACCATTCAAAACACCACCAGGCAGGTAAAGGTCATATAGCTAGACGACAAGACGAAAGATGGAGTACCATAACCGCCATGAGGTACCTGTGCAATAAAAAGAGACCTCGGGGACGGCCCCCAACTTGCTGGCGAAATTCACTAGACAAGCACTACATACACGACCCATCAACAGACAGACTACTTTCCCACTGGATGACATGCGCTCGCACGACAGAAACAACTGGAACCTGAGTTGGGACCCGCTCAAGGGTGATCACTCCTTGTCGGGTTGAACTAAAAAAAACTAAGGCACAATTGGTCGGAATCACTCTCTGGAACCAACGTATGCAAGGTCTCCACAATTCTGACATAAGACGATTGGACTGGGTGTAGGATGCAGACAAGGCAAAACATAGATGAGCAGGTCATATGTTGCGAAGCAAGGTTGGCCGATGGAGCACAGCGACAGCAGTTTGGTACCCCCGAGGTAAGAAGATACCGCGGGGAAGACTTCCAATGCGTTGGTCAGACTTCCTTACTATACACTGCAACATCAGAGATGCCTCTAGAGTAGCACTTACCACGCACTGGACTTCCGTGGCCCAAGATAGGGTCCACTGGAGGCGAATTTGGGACCCTCAGCTATGCTGAGGAATGGATCATCAAGATCAAAAAATTAAATGTATTGAATGGTTATTTTTTTGTTTCCTTGAATAACGTCATCAGTCTTAAATGTGGGCGCATAAAGACAAATATGATACAAAAACATTGGTTGATTTGGCTGGGTATATCATATGAGATATGAGAGTCTTCTACAGAGGATACTAGAGGGCAAGATTCAACGGAATAGAAAACCGAGGCGACCAAGACTCACCTTTACATCTCTGGCCTGAGGCATGCAGGGACATTAAAGTACGAACTTTTGCTGCAATGAAGAGAACTGCAGAGGATAGGGTCAAATAGAGAGATACTCAGACAGCCTTACAAACAGTCTCCTGACTGATCAACCAGAGAATAGGGTCAAATAGAGAGAAATATTCAGACAACCTTACAACCAGTCTTCGTACTGATCAACTAGATGATGTTGATGGTGAGTCTTAAATCCAGCACCGTCTTCAAAGGAAAATTCAGAAAAAATTGTTTGTCTTTTTTGGAGAATGAGAATTTATGGTGATATTACAGGGGCTGATGATGTCGACTGTGGATCGGATGGGTTAGGGGCGACTGTCGATGGATTTTGAGATTGCTTCTCAGAAAAATAATGCAATGTAGTTTGTGTTATTGTGGTTTTTCTCCTATCTTGAAGCACTTTCCTGTGGCAGGCTATTAAGTTTTGTAGCTCTGAATTGATTTTTACAATTTTTTTTAAATTGGGAAGGAGCAATTGGTTAGTTTCTTCTTCTCCGAAGTTCATTCTGAAAAAGGACGTTTGTGGCGCTTTTTCATAGTTTAAAGTGATATGTCCGCTTCTCTGCCTAGCACATCTGATTTTAGCACAGCATTTTTCAGACTGGGTTTGCCTTCCCTCTTCGACCCCTTATCTCTTAACCAAGCTGCATGGTTGCAGTCTGTTTGCAAGGCCACCATTTGGAGTCAAGAGTATGGTCTTGCTCAGTTATGGGTCACTGACCTTGATGTAAGCAGCCAGTTAGGAGTCACTGGCTGCTGTCAACTCACTCACTGTTACATCTTCGGCCCCGACCGGTTGGTTTAAAAATCATGCTCCGAAAATATTTGTAAGAGCAACCTAATGCTCGCGTGCAATGGTTCTGATTTTGATTGTAGACGTTCGTATTTGCGAGTGTTCGTATGACAGGACAATACCATACTTGTCTTTATGATTGAGGCCACTGGTTTGTTTGACTATTAGTCTCTTTATTTTTCATGTCCATTAGTCTCTTTGTTTTTCATGTCTGTTTTTCATGTCAATTAGTCTCTTTGTTTTTCATGTCCATTAGTCTGTTTATTTTTCATGTTCATTGGTCTTTCTTAATTTCAAAGTTTATTAATCCCTTTGTTTTCCATGTCCATAAGTCTCATTGTTTTCAATGTTCATTAGTCTCTTTGTTTTCCATGTTTATTAGTCACTTTGTTTTCAATGTCCATTAGTCCCTTTGTTTTCCAAGCTCATTAATCAGTTTGTTTTCATCTGTTATCCATGTTGATTAGTTTCGTTGTTGTCATTGTTTATCATTCTCTTTGTTTTACGTCCATTAGTCTTTTTGTTTTACATTTTTATTAGTCTCGGTTTTCCAGATTTATTACTATCTTTGTCTTCACGTTGATTAGTTTCTTTGTTTTCTGCCTATTAGTCGCTTTGTTTTCCACATTTATTACTCTGTTTTCCATTGCTTCTCTACTTTTCATTAAAACTCCCATAAAAGTAATAGTGCTCGATGTTATTGATCAACAGATTCAGCCTGCAAGCCATGCTCCTACACAAGTGTCTGTTCCACTCCCTGGGGGGTTCAAATCCCCTCCCGTCACCAGTACGCTGCCACAAATTCCAGCTGCCACTGCATCTACCAAGCAGTCCTCTGGGTTTGACCTTCTAGCTGACCTTGGTAGTGACCCATTTTCATCCAATGCACCTGCTAGTAGCAACAATGGTGATGGTATGTATCTTTGGGTTATCGTTCCGTTACCAGACCCTGAAAGGGGTCAAGAATAGTAGCACTAAATGTTAAGATTAAGAAGATCATAACTGTCCGGGACATGCAGGCATCTGGGGCAACGAAAGAGCTTATGCAGTGGCGGGACGAGCTGTGGTGAACGGTTCTGCGATGACGAGAGACAGGGTTGAGATGATCAGGGCAGTTATGGATTCTCTACAGTATGATGAAGAGACAGAAGGTCGGGAAAATGCATATGTTCAGAGGATGGTAAATTTGGGAGTGACTAAGGAAAAAGGGAGGAAGTGTGTTCTGTTCAGCTTGGCTGGCTGCTTGAACGGAGAATAGAGCACTTATGGGAATGTCTCCTGTCTGATGATGTTGGTTCCTAGAATCAAGATTAAGAAGATAAAACTCTTTAAAATCAGTACCTTAATCTTAGCTACCCTTCTTTAGAAATTGACACAAATTTCATCTGTGATGGCATTATTTTTCAGCACTTCACATTTTACAATGGTTGTTGACTTTGAGAGCCTGTAACCTTTTTATTTGTTGATCTACAGATATGATTTTTTGTGTGTGTGTAGAGACAATTAATAAAGAACTTGCAATTGTTGTTGTTGTGTATGTGTTAGTTTCTGAGATACACGAAGATGAAAATATTGAAAACCAAAACAGCACAAACATTTAGACTTGACTTTTTTTGGGGTACGTCAGTAAATTTGTGAAATTGTCACAAAGCACTGATAGTGTTCTTAACCAGATTGGCATATCTGTTAGTTTTCACTACAAATGTATTAATTATATCTACAAAAACAAACTAAACAGATCTACCTCAGAAAAATTTGTTGCAATACAGTAACTTCATCCCTCTCAATAATGGGATTGTGTTCAAATCTGAGTGAAAAGGGATTATATCGTTTAACAATTTTTTAAATAAAAATCCACAAGTACATCTTCAATTTAAAAATTAGACAAGAAGGAAGTGACGTCTGTTAAACCTATTTAATGATTGAAAACGTTAGAGTTAGGGAACTGTTTCGCTCAAGTGACCATCAAATCATCCGTTGGGATCTTATTGCAGGGAAAGAAGTAAACATAAACACGCGAACATACGACTACTCTAAGGCAGATGTTAAGAGGATGAAAGAGACAGCAAACCACATCATCTGGAAAGATATTGTCGTAGGAACAGATGTTGAACAGGAGTGGGAGAGTTTTAAAACAGTTCT
Organism: Ariolimax columbianus; assembly: GCA_036924085.1. NCBI lineage: Eukaryota > Metazoa > Mollusca > Gastropoda > Stylommatophora > Arionidae > Ariolimax > Ariolimax columbianus. Next base: position 10,377,844 of record JAVGWX010000021.1, read on the forward strand.
AGAAAAGTAGAAAAGCTAAATGAGGAATGTGTTCCATGTAGGGAAGTAAACCCCAAGCGTAAAAAGTGGACAACTAGATTTGTAGTGAAAAATGAAAAATAAAGCATGGAAAAAATATATAGAGGCAGGTAAATCAAAAGAAACATTTAAAATATTTGGACAAGCAGAACATATCCCAGAAAACGAATAAAGCAGCAAAAATAGACTTCGAAAAAAAACTTCCTCAGAGGATCAAGACTGATAGTAAAAGCTTCTTCTCTTATGTTAGAAATAAACAAAGATCAAAGGACAAAGTAGGCCCTCTCATAGACAGTACAGGGAAAATAATAAGTGAGAATAGGGAGGCAGCTAATCTACACAATCAGTACTTTGGCACAGTCTACACAAAAGAGGACTGCTCCAAGATCCCAGAGCCTATAGATATTTTTTCAAGAGACATGGATACACCGGGATTAAGATTAATCTGTATTACAGAGGAAATTTATTTTAAAAAATTGGAGGGGTTGAAAGTGGATAAATGCCCAGGTCAAGATGGTATTCATCCTAATTACTGTATGAAATTAGAGACCAAATAGCAAAACCATTGGCTATATTATGTTCTCAATCATTTACAAAAGGGATTGTTCCACAGGACTGGAAAGATGCAGGAGTGATCCCGTTATTCAAAAAGGGCAAAAAAATCAGATCCAGCGAAGTATAGACCGGTGAGTTTAACGAGCATAGTCTGTAAATTGTTAGAGTCAATAATCAAAGAAAACATTGTAATGCATTCAGACAAATTTTATCTAATTAGAAATAGTCAGCATGGGCTTACTAGAGGGAGATCATGCTTAACAAATCTATTAGAATTCATGGAGGAGGTTACTAAAATGATAGATAAAGGGGAGCCAGTGGACGTTATTTATCTAGATTTTGCAAAGGCCTTTGAAAGAGTACCTCATCAAAGATTATTTTGAAAGTTAAAATTACATGGAATAGGTGGGGAAGCTGCGAAATAGATTGAAAATTGGTTAGCCACCTCTGAGTGGTGTGAAGTAAAGAGTCTCATCTAAAGCAGAAGTGGATATATTGAGGTCGGATTTAAGTAAAATTCGAGATTGGTCCACGAGCTGGCAAATGGAGTTTAATGTAGATAAATGTACAGTCATCCACATGGGTAGATCAAATGTAGAACATAATTACAGAATGGGCGAGAAAAATATTAGAATAATAGAAAAGGAAAGGGACCTAGGGTTATAATAGAGCATACGGGTAAAGTGAGTGAGCAAGTCCAGGTAGCAGTGAAAAAGGCAAATGCAATGTTAGGTATGATAAAAAGAAATATTAAACATAGCAAGGAAGTGATAGTCAAATTGTATAAAGCATTAGTTAGACCTAGATTGGAGTACTGTGCATAGGTGTGGAGTCCTTATCGTAGAGGGGATATAAACATGCTGGAAAGGATACAAAGAAGAGCGACAAAGTTGATAGTGGGATTCCCGAATTACAGTTAAGAGGAAAGACTCAGAAAAACCGGCCTATAGTGTCTAGAAAAGAGAATAATTCAAGGTGACTTAATACAGGTTTAAGATAATCAAAGGAACGGATAAATTAGATTATAACAATTTTTTCGAAATACAATCACCTACAAGAACAAGAGGGCATAGCTACAAATTAACTAAAGAAAGGTCCAGATTAGATAATAGGAAATATTTTTGTAGTCAGAGAGTAGTGAATCGCTTGGAATGCATTTCCACAGGAAATAGTGGAGGCAGAGACAATTTATGCATTTAAGATTAGAGTGGATGCACATAGCTTTTAGAGAAAGGAAATGTAAAAGAAACTGGTTGTTTACAGACTCTGCACAGTCTTCTAAACCAGTTTAAAAATTTTAAGTTAACTGATTAGCTACTGAATTGAAAAACAGGCTGTGGCAGAATTAAATTTAGGTCCCATTTGCAGGTGTATGTACAAATTTAGCTGCAGTTTTCTTAATTATTAACATATTTTTATGAATGATATACCATTTTGTAGGTAAATGAATGTTCTCTAAGATAGATCTAAAACAATTGTGTCATTTTTTAGTAGGAAATTTGTAAATGGTAAATTATTATTTACAACAGAAAAGCATTACAAAATTATAAAAAAAGTGCCAACTCACCTTATATTTTTGAATGTCCAAAACATTTAATGTCTTTTACTTGGTGGTTATCACAAAGTATATCCAACAATAAGAAAAACAAATCCAAGAACACAGAAATTGGATAATATTTACACTTCTAATAGCTAATGTAACCACACGTAGGCCAGATCAGAAAAAATTAAACATTTTTTGAAAAATAAACATTTGAACAAAAAATATATATCTTTGGAAAAATTAACATTTAAAAGAAAATATATATCTCCAATTTATTTACAGTACATCAATGTCTTTAGTGAGCACCATCTGCAGGATCATGTGTATGGTACACTCTAAAACAGTTCTTCGGATGGAGATGTGGCTTTTCTGGGCAACCAGTGCAATAAAAATTTGTGCTGGCTCTCTTTGCAGGAGTTGAGCATACAATGCAGTTCCTGTCTTTGTCTGAGTGATCCACAAGATGCACAGCACCCTCATATCTTTTAATTTTTGTTTCCTTCTTTGAATTTTCTCCCAACTTTATTGCTGTTTGTGGTTACTACCTCTTGCGGGATAATGGATGCAGCCTTCTCAGTCAGCTGATTGATCAAATTTTCTTTGAAGACTTTCAAGGGCATAGGCTTCTCATCAGCATGACAGAGCGTGTATAATATATGAGCATTTACCTGTGAAACCTCAATGATCCAATAAAATATTTTTTTCCACCATTTTCTTGTTTTTCTTTGGAAGCTGCCATAGTATGATACCATCTGGTCGCTATGGTCACATCCATTCATACACATATTGTATCGCTGCACTACTTTGGGTTTTTCAACTGTGTTGCCTCGTCTAGTTGTAACCTGCTCCATCTGAACTGTAGTCTTGGTGGAGACAACAATACACGGCTTTTTGGCTTTCTTATCTCGCCAAGCAACACATATCTGGGATCCATCATTATTTCTGTACCACCTAGCTTCTCGGAGCTGTAGAGAAATGGTCTTCAACTGAAGTGGAAAATTTTTTCTGTTGATGTTGAGTGTGCCAGTATAATCAATACCCCTACTCAACAGATATGTAATCACGGTGTCTACAGTGTAGTACCTATCCGCAAATACATGGTGGCCTTTTCCAATTCCTTGCAGCAGGTAATCAAACACCTTCACTGCCTGACTTGTACAGTCATTGGCAAGGAGATATGATGTGTTTTTTCCGAAGTATGTCAATACAGAGTAGACATACCCTGTAGTAGAATCACACAAGCCAAAAGTCTTGATGTGATACTTGCTTGGCTTGGAGGCATTGTACTGCTTGTGCTTCCAGCGTCTGTTATAGCCTATTACCATTTCATCAATGGCCAGATCCTGAAATGGATAAAATGCATCCTGGAACTTTGCTATTAGTGAATTCAAGAATGGCTCTATTTTGTCCTTGCCTACAGATTCAGCATCTCCAACATGCATCATATTGTGGTAAATGATTTCAAATCTCAATCTGGGAAACATCTGACTGTACCATGGGTTGTAGTTGTGCGGTTTGTGTGCCCAATAATCCTTCACCGATGCTTTTTTACTAAACCTATTGCGATAATCACGGCCAAAAATTTTAACAGCTCATATTCAGTGATAGGCTTCCAACTTGCAAGTGTAGACTTTTGTAAAGAAACTTGTTTGGATTTCTTCAATTCTGCATATTTATTGATCATTGATACCAATGAATCTAACACATCTGGTGTTATCAAGGCAAACCAACAATCTAGTTCAGAGGAAGATGCATCTAGTTTTACATGCATACCTGGTTCACGAGTTGGAACAAAGGGAATACTGCCTGTTGTTTCACCTTCAGTTACTTGGTGCCACTGTTCTCTTTCTTGAGCCCCATTTTTTACTGAACTATTTGTAAATCTAGCAGCCGTCTTAGCCTTTTTAGGGAATTTTGATGGTCCAGGACGTGCACCATCTTCGCTATCACTACTTGCGCTGTCACTACTATTTTTTTCGTATTCATCAAAATCAATTGAATCATTATTATCGACATCTGTTTCACTTACCTCGTCTTCACTAGATGTATTATTTATCTGTTGAAACAAGTTTCTAGCCTGTTCAATAGTTAGACGAGCCGTACAAGTGCTTTTGGTGACTTTATCACTTGTTGCCATGGTAAACAATTTTTTACAGTTCGGTAACTAGCTTGAAAATATGATAATTATGACAAGAATACAATTTTTAACAGCCGATTTGGTCCACATTTGATTCAAAAATCAACTTCCCTTCGGTAAATTAAAATCTCGTACCGAAACGGAAAGGAAAACTATAAATTTATAACTTGTTTTACTATGAAACAAACATTGACGCTCACAGCGGCTTATGGCCGCGGCTAAATAAGTGTTCTGGCGCTGGGAGCGGCTTGTAGTACGTAACCAGTTAAGTTAAGAAGCACCTGGAAAAGAGACTGGGAAAATGAACTTTGATCCCTGGACCTCAATTAGAAAGTGGCGGAAAGTGCAGCTCAAGATCAAACTTGCTAGAGGAAGGTTGTCAATTGCCTGTGTACTGAAAGGTGCGACGGACATTGGCGATTGACTAATATAACTATAGAATGTTTACCATAATAGCTATGTCTGTCACTTAGACTATAAACGTAATTATTTTATTTACATAAACAAACTAAATAGATCTACCTCACAAAATATCCTTTGCAGAAACTTAACTTCCCCATTCTCAATATCGGGTGAATCTTCAAATCCAAGCGAAAAACTGCAGAAATCCTTTCCAAAATCTAAAACAAATGTCACAATCGCTATTTTCTTCGTCTAACCGTACATGACAGAAGGTGTAACTCTCTACAATCAAAACAGCAGTATGTTTAGTCATATCTATGGCATTAACTTCATAGTTTAAATATGATAGAGCGATGACCCTAGAGCTGGCAGCGTGCAACGCTAGTGGAACGGAGCCAAGTCATCTTAATCTCACGACGTTGGGCCAGATAAGGTTTACAGACCTCAAGAACCAGCACAACAATCAACTCGCCTCACTAGTAGACTCATTCTAACATTTGGCCCAGTGCTACAGAAGCACAATCTAGTGGATACCGGCCCACGACAACATCCCAGACAACAAAGGAGCAGATAGATTTTCGAAAGTAGGAGGAATACTGCAACATAGTGAAACAACAGCGATAGCATATGATGAGCAATTATCAATTCTCGGTTGAAATCAAATTGGAATAAAGACCACCCTGGCATATAGAAAATTATGCATACAACAACTCTTCCAGCTACACACAGGACACAACAGACTGAGATGTCATCTTTATAATAAATTGGTATCAAAATGGGCACGGCGTGGGCTAGTGGTTAAGTGACACAGCTCACAATCCAAAGGTGCTGGGTTCAATATCCATCACAACACCAGCCGTTACCCTAGGGAAGCAAACCCTTAGAAAATGCAGGAGCAAGCAGACCCTTACGTAAAATGCATGCCGAAGTCGGATGCACTGGGCCGGCTGGTGCAAAATAAATACCGCAGTGGGGAATAAAGAAATAAGGCAAATGCAAAAAACACAAAAGGTGCTGAGCAGTGCATGATCTGTTAGGATCCTTCTCCACCTCCACGTGGTGATCCTGGATAACAGGCTGCATCACGGGCAGACTGGCTAAGGAGAAATGATTAAAGATGGAAGGCTAACCCAGTACCCAAAAATTCCCGCTGAAGTCATAAAGTCAGATGTGTCAGACCGAAAGGTGCAAATATTGCAGTCAAGTTGTAAACTACGACACAACACATTCTGTTCTCCGGACTACGTGCAAAGCCCTTTTTAGGGCTTGGTAACGGGAGTTTCAAAACAAACGAAGAAGAAGTATAATAAATTCAAAATTGGCACTGCGGAACTGTGGTACAGCTTTCATGACAACGGAGCACCTATTGCAGTCCTGTCCATCATACACTAGTGAGGGGGGACGGCGTGGCCTAGTGGTTAAGTGGCACGGCTCACAACCAGAAGGTGCTGGGTTCGATCCCCATCACAGCACCGGCCGTTACCCCGGGGAAGCAAACCCTTAGAAAATGCAGGAGGAAGCTGACCCTTACATAAAATGCATGCTGAAGTCGGATGCACTCGGCCGACAGGCGCAAAATAAAAACCACAGTGTAACGCACACACGCCTTGGGGAATAGATAAATATGGCGAACGCAAAAAAAAAAAAAAAAAAAAAAAAAATACACTAGTGAAAGTAGTAGGACTAATACATATATATGAGGGCTGATAAAAAAAAAGGATCAGAAAATAGTAAGTAGCAAAGACTCCGTCACGTCATGCGGCGCATAGGAAATATGGTGTAAACCCCATATTATTTTGTAACGCACGGCACGATGATGTGGTCAGCATCACGCTGGCCACCTTTACTTCCCAGACTGAGCCGGTACCGATTTAAGGCTGCATCGACCCGGGAGCCGTTGCGGTCTGAAAAAAACATTTCCGCCTCAACTTGGGACCTAATACCCTTCTAAGTCTACACACTTCTCAGAGCGGTGGATATTAAAAAAACATTTGCTGACCTATTTAGTTCAAAACCAAATACCCTTCGAAATAGGCCCCTTCTTAGTCGAGACACTCCTCCGAGTGGTGCTCAAACTGCTGGAAACATTTCTGGGTGTCATTTTTTGAATCTCCATCAGGCACTTTGTCACACGCATTTGTATTGATTTATTCCATGTCCTGAAATCTTGTCCGTGTGAGTGGCACATTGAGTCTTGGAAGAGCCAAAGCACACAGGGAGGCATAACGGGCTGACAGAAGAAACATAATGCTTGTGCTTGTTATAATATATTATTAAAAAATATAATTGATTTTCTTTCAATCTGACAAGAAAAATGTTGTTTGTGCTTGTTGCAATGTTGAAGGAAAAATTAAATAAATATAACGTTTGTGCTGGTTTTAAAAAAAAAAGCAACTGTAGTATGACTTTATTCCTATTGCTGGGGAAGTCTAGGGGGTTTTAGACTGAGGACTACAGCAGGCCACTTTTCCACTGCTGTCTCCCCATTGTGCACTGGCTGTTTTTTTTTTTCACCCCCAACAGAAAAACAATATTTGCATTACCGGGGATTCGATCCACTTCCCTCCTTGTCAACAGGCAGACATTGAAACCATTCGGCTATGTGCTTGTTATAACATATTATAAAAGATTGTTAGGTTGGTTGGTTATTGATCCAGCAGCCTGTGGGCTCCTGCCCATTGGCCCAATACCATTTTGTGGTATCTGAAAGTGTTTGTAAGCTTGTATTTAGTTCCGTACAAAGTGGTCCATTTGTCTGACCAGAGAAAGAAGCTCTTTTCTAACACTGGCAAGCACCGGACATTCAGAAAGACGATGTTCAACAGTTTCATGAGGAGGTATGCACAGCCGGCACTCTGGAGTTTGTTCTGGTTGAATTCTGTTCAAGTGACTGTTTTAAGTTCTATGTGTTTGAAATCGGAAAATATTGCTTCGATCACTCCTTTTCAGGAATTTTATGTATTATTAAAAGATAAAATATATTCTCTTTCAATCTAATAAGAGAAAAAAAAATACCATATATGCATGTAACAATATTATATAAAATATATATTTTTTAAATTTGTTACAGTGGGCGGGTTTGCTGACTTCAGCAACTTCGAGAGCTTGAACTCTGGGCCGTCCCAGCCACCTCCAACTGTCACACCACCTCGGGCAACACCAGTACATGTCGCACCCCAAGTATTTCCAGTCTCCTGTAGTAAGTTAGGCTGTGAGATGGTGCCTATTTACTCTGTCATGTCTCTCACTCTGACTTGTTCAGTTATTTGCGCAGAGACATCCACCATACGTTTCTCATAGATTCATTTACTTGCCCTTCTGCATTTCTCTTAATCGTTATTCATAAGCTCTCTCATTATCGAACATACTCCTATGCTAATTTCTGTTTCACTCAATGTATCATCAGTCACTTCTCAATAACGGACTATTATCAGTCACTTCTTATTGACTCAATGTATCATCAGTCACTTCTTATTGGCTCAATGTATCATCAGTCACTTATCAATGTATTGTCAGTCACTTTTCATTGACTCACTGCATCATCAATCACTTCTTATTGCTTCAATGTATCATCAGTCACTTCTTATTCACTCACTGAATCATCAGTCACTTCTCAATAACGATCATGAGTCACTTCTTATTGACTCATTGTATCATCAGTCACTTCTCAATAACGATCATGAGTCACTTCTTATTGACTCACTGTATCATTAGTCACTTCTTATTGATTCACTGCATCATCAGTCACTTCTCAATGTATCATCAGTCATTTCTCACTGTATCATCAGTCATTTCTCACTATCATCAGTTATTATTGTATCATCTGTCACTTCTCACTGTATCATCAGTCACTTCTCACTGACTTGCCAGTCACCAGAATTTCAGATACCTATCCAAAATATGTCATGCTCTCAACAGCGCCACTCCAACCTTTAGCCAGAGTCCAAGCCCCTACCACTACCACAGCCCACCAGCCCACAACACAGCCCTCAAGCTCAGCTGGTGACAGATATGCTGCACTCGCAGATCTGGATAGTGCATTCTCAGCTCCCGTCACCACAGCGACGTCAATAAACTGGGGTGGGTTAGATGGTGGTGCAATCAACTGGGGTGGAACCAGCAGCATTGCAGGTATGTCGTTAATTTATCAGATAGTCAGATGTACACTTTATGTGATATGCAAGGATTGCTCAGATGTACACTTTATGTGATATGCAAGGATTCCTCAGATGTACACTTTATGTGATTTGAAAGGATTGCTCAGATGTACACTTTATGTGATATGCAAGGATTGCTCAGATGTACACTTTATGTGATATGCAAGGATTGCTCAGATGTACACTTTATGTGATATGCAAGGATTGCTCAGATGTACACTTTATGTGATATGAAAGGATTGCTCAGATGTACACTTTATGTGATATGAAAGGATTGCTCAGATGTACACTTTATGTGATATGAAAGGATTGCTCAGATGTACACTTTATGTGATATGCAAAGGTTGCTCAGATGTACACTTTATGTGATATGCAAGGATTGCTCAGATGTACACTTTATGTGATATGCAAGGATTCCTCAGATGTACACTTTATGTGATATGAAAGGATTGCTCAGATGTACACTTTATATGAAATGCAAGGATTCCTCAGATGTACACTTTATGTGATATGCAAGGGTTGCTCAGATGTACACTTTATGTGATATGCAAGGATTCCTCAGATGTACACTTTATGTGATATGCAAGGATTGCTCAGATGTACACTTTATGTGATATGCAAGGATTCCTCAGATGTACACTTTATGTGATATGCAAGGATTGCTCAGATGTACACTTTATGTGATATGCAAGGATTGCTCAGATGTACGCTTTATGTGATATGAAAGGATTGCTCAGATGTACACTTTATGTGATATGCAAGGATTCCTCAGATGTGCTCTTTCTGTGATATGCAAGGATTGCTCAGATGTACACTTTATGTGATATGCAAGGATTCCTCAGATGTACACTTTATGTGATATGCAAGGATTGCTCAGAAAGTAATGCTCCTCAATTTTTTATTCTGAAAATATTTATTCCTCTATGCTTGTGAAACATGGACAATTATAGCTGACTTGCAGTGGAGGATACAGGCCTTGGAAATGAGATGTTTCCGAAGACTTCTAAACGTCACATACAAAGTCCAAGTTACAAATGAGGAAATACGAGAAAGAATTACACAGCAGACTCCGCTGTTGGGGAGAAAGTGTTAGAGACTTCATATTACATGAGACCACTTCATATTACACTAGTTCACTTCATATTTCACTAGGCTGATTCGTATTACGAGGCCACTTCATATTACACTAGGTCACTTCATATTACACAAGGTCACTTTATATTACATGAGGCCACTTAATATTACACTAGGTCACTTTATATTACATTAGGCCATTACGTATTACACGAGGCCACTTTATATTAGATGAGACCACTACATATTACACTAGGTCACTTCATATTATACTAGACCACCTCATATTACACTAGGCCACTTCATATAACACTAGGCCACTTCATATTACATGAGGCCACTTCATATTACATGAGGCCACTTCATATTACATGAGGCCACTTCATATTACATGAGGTTACAGCTTGTTTATAAGGTCAGGGGGGAAGTTCTCTTCCTTGGTGGTTTTCCATCTCTAACAGTAAGCCAGGTCACTATTTACAACTGGGTTGACTGGAGTGGACGGCAACCTAGTATAAGTAAAAGATTCAAACCCTATGCCTTTGACATAAAAAACCAAGAGCTTTACCACCGCCGCTAATCAAATGCTGTAATTTGATTTTTAAAAGCCAAATTGGCAGTCTCTGATAACTCTGAAGTATAAGTCTGTGTCTACAAACCAGGTACACCTTCACACAGCACGGCAGGCATTAGTTGGAGCTCCACAAGTGCGGGTGGAGGACCCATTAGTTGGAACAGTCCTGGTCCTGTCGGTATGCCCTCAGGAACCACAGCATCTGCTACTGGCTTCCACTCTTCTGGTAAGTTATTGAAAGTTGTGAAGAAGAAACATGGTTTAACTCTACAGATGGGGACGGCGTGGTTAAGTGACACGGCTCACAACCAGAAGGTGCTGGGTTCGATCCCCATCACAGCACCCGGCCGTTACCTCAGGGAAGCAAACCCTTAGAAAATGCGGGAGGAAGCAGACCCTTACATAAAATGCATGCTGAAGTCGGATACACTGGGCCGACAGGTGCAAAATAAAAAGCACAGTGAAACGCACAATGCCTTGGGGATTAGAGAAATAAGGCGAATACAAAAATTTTTTAAACTCTACAGTCCGGCCGAATTTGGAAACATTGTGACTTACTGTCCAAGGCAAGTGCAGCAACGCCATATCTAAAAGTCTTTTTAAAATAAAATTAACGTTAAACAATTTGAGTTAAAAGATTTTATCTAAAGATTAAATTATCTCTAACCATGAATTATTCATAATCAAAAACAAAAAACAAAAAAAAATATATATTAGTATGAAAGTAATGGTCTGTACTTTTGTATAGATTTCCTGAACGAGGCATAGGAAGTAAGTCTTTACATTTGTATACCGGTATATTTACTGTAGGAGGGTTAGAAAAGAGAGTTTAATGTAGACCTGTACACATGTTTCATTGATTACACTAAGGCCTTCAACACGGTACAACATCAAAATCTGTGGAGAATCATGAAGGAAATGGGGTTTCCTTTGCATATAGTCCATCTCATTGAAACATTATACCAAGATCAACAAGCCGGTGTCCGAGTATCTGGGAAAACATCAGATTGGTTTGCAGTACAAAAGGGAGTCCGACAGGGATGTATCCTCTCACCTTATCTGTACAACATATATGCGGAATGTATAATGAGAAATGTACGAGAAGATGAGAACATTGAAAGTTTCGACCCATTTACGATTGGGGGGTACGAGATTCCAGAGTTACGATACACAGATGACAAAGTGATACTATCAAGAAGTGCGGAAGGGCTAGAGCAGCTACTTTCAGCCGTTAATGGACATAGTAAAGATCAAAATCTGTTCATAAACAAAACAAAGATAATGACCACCGATAAAACACAATGTCAGCATAAATTTACAGTGGGTGGTAAGGAAATAGATCAGGTTACACATTTTGAATATCTGGGCTCCAGAATTGACAAAAATGGTGACTGCTCGAAAGAAATCAGAAGAAGACTAGCTATGGCAATGCAGAGACTGAACAGCCTGAAGAAATTATGGCAGGGCACCAACAAAATGATAAAAGTAAAAGTCTTGAGAGCCTGTGTTTTTCCTGTGGCAGCTTATGGCTGTGAAGCACGGACGATTACCAAAACGTCTAGACAAAGAATCGAATCTTTCGAGTCAAAATGTTACAGAAAGATCCTCAGAATACCCTACACAGAGAAAAGAACAAATGTAGACATTCGGCAAGAGTTGAGCATAGAGGAGAACTGGTTTATCAATTCCATTTTGGCTAGAAAATGCAAATACTTTGGTCACATCAAGAGACACAACGGTCTTGAGAGAACGGTGATGGAAGGTATGGTGCCAGGCAAAAGAGGAAGGGGTAGACCAAGAAGACGATGGCACCAAGATATCCAGGAATGCCTGAGTATGACAGTAGCTGAAGCTGATGTTTTGGCAAGGGAACGAGTTTCTTTCAGACAGACTGTGATGGGAGCGCCGTTCTACAAAGGACATGCTACATGATGATGATGATGATGGGTTAGAAAATATACATTTGTATAGATTTTCAATAAGAGAATTAGAAAATAATAATCTACATTTTTTTATATATTTTCTGTAGGAGACATAGGAAGTAAGTCTTTACATTTGTATAGGTTTTCTGTAGAAGGATTAGGAAGTAATAGTCTACACTTTTGTGTAGGTTTTCTGTAGGAAGCAAAAGTCTATACTTTTGTATAGATTTCCTGTAGAAGCATTAGAAAGAAATAGTCTATACTTTTGTATAAATTTCCTAGGAAGATTAGGAAGTAATAATCTATAGAAAATTTGTTATTTTTTTTTGTAAGAGGTAAAGGAAGTAAGTCTATACATTTGTAAAGATTAGGAAGTAATAATCTATAGAAAATTTGTTATTTTTTTTTGTAAGAGGTAAAGGAAGTAAGTCTATACATTTGTAAAGATTAGGAAGAAATAATCTATAGAAAATTTGTTATTTTTTTTTGTAAGAGGTAAAGGAAGTAAGTCTATACATTTGTAAAGATTAGGAAGTAATAATCTATAGAAAATTTGTTATTTTTTTTGGTAAGAGGTAAAGGAAGTAAGTCTATACATTTGTAAAGATTAGGAAGTAATAATCTATAGAAAATTTGTTTTGTTTTTTTGTAAGAGGTAAAGGAAGTAAGTCTATACATTTGTAAAGATTAGGAAGTAATAATCTATACATTTTTATAGATTTTCAATTTCACCTGTCTTTGCCCTGTTCACTTCCAAAAGCGTTTGTATGAAACTTTGTTAAACCAATGCAGGCCATGAATCTTTCTCCGGGATTTGTTGATAAGGCCAATATCTGTAATCCTGACAGTCAATCAGGGTCAACAAGTGTCTGATGCCAGGTAGTCAGATGTTATTTAAACTCATTTTGATATTTTGCCTTATAGTACCACGTTGACCTATGTGCTTTACTCCGGCCTTATCTCCATCTCATTGGTGGACGTCTACATGAGTGCTAAAACTTGCAGGACCGCATACGTCACTTTTTTATATCCATCTGTTGTTAGGCATACACACCACGTGCCTTGAGTACTGTGTACAGGTGTGGAGGCCTTACCATAAACGGAATATAAACATGCTGGAAAGGATACAAAGAACGGCGACAGAACTTATAGTGGGATTTGAAAATTATAATTATGAGGAAAGACCAGCCTACAGTGTCTAGAAAAGAGAAGAATTTGAGGTGACTAAATACAGGTTTATAAGATAATTGACGGAAATGAAAAATTAGACCATAACAAGTTTTTTTTACAATACAACCGCCTTCAAGAACTAGATAGCACAGCCACAAATTAATTAAAGGCCCAGATTAGATACCAGGACATGTTTTTTTTTTTAGTTAGAGAGTGGTGAATGCTAAGGAATGCATTGCCACAGGAAATAGTGGAGGCAGGGTCAATTAATGCATTCAAGAATAGATTACATGCGCATAGTTTTTAGATCAAAGAAATGTAAAAGAAGCTGGTTGTATAAAGACTCATCAGAATCTACTAAATCAGTATAAAGACGTTAAGTTAAGATGGTTAGAACACTGTGTGATAACATGAGAAATGTCTGGGAAGAGAAGTTGATAGCAATAAATAGAAAACAAAACTGAACTAATAATTTAACATCACAGATGGGGCAATGTCAAAAACAGAATTGATAAATGTAAATGGATGGAATGACACATGATTCGAGTTGCAGCTCAGCCGTTAGAGCAAGATGCTCTGGGCTCAAACCTCTTCCCAATATAAGCGAATATAGTGAAATTCTATCCATATTTCTACATTCATCTTATACCTGCTATAAATTTCGCCTGCCTCTTGCTTTTGCACGCAATAATTACAGTACTATAGAATCATCATCATCTTCTGGTTAGTCAGTCCTGAGACTGATGAAGTCATCTGATGATGTCACGCCACTGTCCTCTGTTAGTCAGTCCAGAGACTGGTGTTAGTCATCTGATCATGTCACACCATTGTCTCTGTTCTTGGCAAATCTCTTTTCAGCTCAGCATGTCTGTACTTCAATGTTCTTGCACGCCTGTATGATTTCCTTTTTCTTTTTTTTTGACGTCCTCTTCTTTTTCTCCGAATTTTGCGTTACAATTTTTTAAATAATAGGCCACAATGTCTATTATTGTTACCAAGACAAATTACCTTTTTGTATACTTTTCATTACTTGTTTATATAGCCTTATATCTTTTAACATTAGCTATTACATTTTTACTGATTTTCTCTCCTAATATGAAATTCTTATCGACTTGCTGAATAACTAATATAATTTTTACGTTTATAATTATGCTTGCACAATTTAATAATTAATTGTCAAACAAATAGTGACAAAGTATTGCATACAAATACTGAATTAAATTGTAAATATGTTTGTCTCTTGTTTTATCAGCCAATCCATTTGGTGTGGTTCCAGCTGCTGGAATGTCTGCATTTTCTGGGGCTGTGCCGACATCAACAGTCAACCCGTTTCAGGCTGGCATGGTATCCGGCATGCCTGTGTCAACCTCTGCAGGCTACGGCGGTCAATTTGTGGTGGCAGGACAACCAGGAGGAGGCTTTGGTCAGTTTCCAGCCATGCAGAATGGAGGATATGGCATGACGCCCTCGTCGGTGGGATACGGTGGGGCAGGAATTTTCACACAACAACAGTTTATGATGTCTGGCCAGCCAGCAGGTTTGGTTCAGCAGGCAGGTGGATGGGGACACATGGGAACTGTACCAGTGTCACAGCCTGTAGCCAACCCATTTATGGTGAGACAGATTTTTTTACCTTTTTTTAAGTCATTTTTGTTATCTTATTCCTTGTTCATCTTCAGACCTTCACTTCAATTGCTCTAACAAAGGTAGCAGTCGACTTGAAGCTCAGTACGCTTCTGTACAGCTTCTCGTGGAAGGATACTGGCTGTTGCCAAATGATACTTCTTTTGTCGGTATACAGTGGGCAGGACTGCAAAATATGTTCTGCCATCATGAATTTTGTCATTCAGATACATATTTTTTTAGTGAATTTTGTCATTCAGATACATATTTTTTAGTAAATTTTGTCATTCAGATACATATTTTTTTATTGAATTTTGTCACTCATATAAATATTTTTATTGAATTTTGTCATCCAGATTACATATTTTTTAGTGAATTTTGTCATTCAGATACATATTTTTTTAGTGAATTTTGTCATTCAGATACATATTTTTTTAGTGAATTTTGTCACTCATATAAATATTTTTAGTGAATTTTGTCATTCAGATACATATTTTTTAGTAAATTTTGTCATTCAGATACATATTTTTTTAGTGAATTTTGTCACTCATATAAATATTTTTAGTGAATTTTGTCATCCAGATACATATTTTTTAGTGAATTTTGTCATTCAGATACATATTTTTTTAGTGAATTTTGTCATTCAGATACATATTTTTTTAGTGAACTTTTTCATTCAGATACACATTTTTTAAGTGAATTTTGTCATTCAGATACATATTTTTTTAGTGAATTTTGTCACTCATATAAATATTTTTAGTGAATTTTGTCATTCAGATAAATATTTTTTTAGTGAATTTTGTCATTCAGATACATATTTTTTAGTAAATTTTGTCATTCAGATACATATTTTTTTAGTGAATTTTGTCATTGAGATAAATATTTTTAGTGAATTTTGTCATTCAGATACATATTTTTTAGTGAATTTTGTCATTCAGATACATATTTTTTTAGTGAATTTTGTGATTCAGATACATATTTTTTAGTGAATTTTGTCATTCAGATACACATTTTTTAGTGAATTTTGTCATTCAGATACAAATTTTTTTGGTGAATTTTGTCACATATAAATATTTTTAGTGAATTTTGCCATTCAGATACATGTTTTTTAAAGTGAATTTTGTCATTCAGATACATATTTTTTTAGTGAATTTTGTCATTCAGATACATATTTTTTAGTGAATTTTGTCACTCATAAATATTTTTAGTGAATTTTGTCATTCAGAAACATATTTTTTAGTGAATTTTTGTTACTCATATAAATATTTTTAGTGAATTTTGTCATTCAGATACATATTTTTTTGTGAATTTTGTCATTCAGATACATATTTTTTAGTGAATTTTGTCATTCAGATACATCTTTTTTAAGTGAATTTTGTCACTCATATAAATATTTTTATTGAATTTTGTCATTCAGATACATATTTTTTTGGAAATTTTGTCATACAGATACATATTTTTTTAATGAATTTTGGCAATCAGATACATATTTTTAATATGGGAAATGGGGACACTTCAAGCAGTGAGTTAACTTAACTTAACGTCTTTATACTGGTTTAGAAGACCCTGCAGAGTCTGTATACAACCAGTTACATTTACATCACCTTGCTCTAAAATCTATGCGCATCCAGTTTATTCTTAAACGCATTAACTGTCCCTGCCTCCACTACCTCCCCTGGCAATGCATTCCAAGCAGACACCACTCTCTGACTAAAAAAATATTTCCTAATATCTAACCTGGACCTCTCTTTAATCAGCTTGTAGCTATGCCCTCGTGTTATGGAAGGTGGCTGTATTTTAAAAAACTTGTTATAGTCTAATTTATCGATTCCTCTGATCATCTTATAAACCTGTATTAAGTCACCACGAATTCTTCTCTCTTCGAGACACTGTAGGCCCGTTTTTCTGAGTCGTTCCTCATAACTGTAATTCTGGAATCCAACTATCATCTTTGTCGCTCTTTTTTGTATTCTTTCTAGCAAGTTTA
Organism: Ariolimax columbianus; assembly: GCA_036924085.1. Lineage (NCBI taxonomy): Eukaryota > Metazoa > Mollusca > Gastropoda > Stylommatophora > Arionidae > Ariolimax > Ariolimax columbianus. The sequence continues at coordinate 10,395,006 of JAVGWX010000021.1, forward strand.
TGTCCCCTCTATGATAAGGACTCCACACCTGTACACAGTACTCCAATCTAGGTCTAACTAAAGCTTTATACAGTTTGACGATCACTTCCTTGCTCCTGTGTTTAATATTTCTTTTTATCATACCTAACATTGCATTTGCCTTTTTCACTGCTACCTTAACTTGCTCACTCACCTTTCCTGTATGATCTATTATAACCCCTAGGTCCCTTTCCTTATCTATCTTTCTAATATTGTTTTCTCCCATTCTGTATTTATGTTCCATATTGGATCTACCCATGTGGATGACTGTACATTTATCTACATTAAACTCCATTTGCCAGCTTACAGACCATTCTCGAATTTTATCTAAATCCGACATCAATATATCCACTTCCGCTTTAGATGAGACACTACTGCATAGTTTTGTGTCATCAGCAAATTTTGCAATCATGGATCTCATATCAATGTCCAAATCATTTATATATATCAAGAACAAAATTGGTCCCAAAACCGAGCCCTGTGGCACACCACTTTTCACTTCACTCCACTCAGAGTACTCCTTATTTATGCCCACCCTCTGCCTTCTTCCTGTTAACCAATTTTCAATCCATTTGGCAACTTCGCCACCTATTCCATGTGATTTTAACTTTCGAAATAATCTTTGATGAGGTACTCTATCAAAGGCCTTTGCAAAGTCTAGATAAATAACATCCACTGGCTCCCCTTTATCTATGATTTTAGTAACCTCCTCCATGAATTCTAATAGATTTGTTAAGCATGATCTCCCTCTAGTAAACCCATGCTGACTATTTCTAATTAGATTAAATTTTTCTAAATGCATTACAATGTTTTCTTTGATTATTGACTCTAACAATTTACAGACTATGCTCGTTAAACTCACCGGTCTATAATTTGCCGGATCTGATTTTTTGCCTTTTTTGAATAAGGGGATCACTCCTGCATCTTTCCAATCCCGTGGAACAATCCCTTTTGTAAGTGATTGAGAACATAATATAGCCAATGGTTTTGCTAGTTGGTTTCTAATTTCATACAGCAATTTTGGGTGAATACCATCTTGACCTGGACATTTATTCACTTTCAACCCCTCCAATTTTTTAAAAACCATTTCCTCTGTAATACAGATTGATCTTAATCCCGCTGTATCCATGTCTCTTTGAAAAATATCTATAGGCTCTGGGATCTCGGAGCAGTCCTCCTTTGTGAAGACTGTGCCAAAGTACTGATTAAGCAGATTAGCAGCCTCCCTATTCTCACTTATTATTTTCCCTGTACTGTCTATGAGAGGGCCTACTTTGTCTTTCGTTCTTTGTTTATTTCTAACATAAGAAAAGAAGCTTTTACTGTCAGTGTTGATCCTCTGAGCAAGTTTTTTTTCAAAGTCTATTTTTGCTGTTTTATTCACTTTCTGAGATATGTTCTGCTTGTCCAAATATTTTACATGTTTCTTTTGATTTACCTGCCTCTATATATTTTTTCCATGCTTTATTTTTTGCTCTTCTACATTTCACTACAAATCTAGTTATCCACTTTTTACGCTTGGGGTTTACCTCCCTACATGGAACACATTCCTCTTTTAGCGTTTCTAGAATTGTTTTAAAACTTTCCCACTCCTGTTCAACATCTGTTCCTACAATAATATCTTTCCAGATTATGTGGTTCGCTGCCTCTTTCATCCTCTTAACATCTGTCTTAGAGTAGTCGTATGTTCGCGTGTTTATGTTTACTTCTTTCCCTGCAATAAGATCCCAACGGATGATTTGATGGTCACTTGAGCCAAACAGTTCCCCAACGGTAACGTTTTCAATCATATTTTCCTCTGTGGTAAAAACTAGGTCGAGTATGTTTTTGCCTCTGGTGGCTGCTTCTACATGTTGAACAACTTATGTTTGTTAGTGGCAGCAATCACCATCACACACATTTGTGTATATATTTTGTTGTTCAGCACCATTTTTGTTTGTTCACCACAGAACACAGCAATGCATCAAGTTCCACCTCCAAGCGGCTCCACCAACCCATTCTTGTGACTCCATTGATGCTGTTACTTCGCTCGAACTTGACCTACCACACTGACCTAGCTTCTTAACTAGGTTTATATTGAACTTGTAACATAGCCAAATGACTCGCACTGAAAGAGAGAGTTAAATGGATTTATGAACCTTGAGTGGTTAAACAGATCTTCACTTCAGCTTTAGAAGTTTACATGATGACATTAAGGACCCACTTTTGTATCTATACGGAGATACAATGCTTTTACAAAAAATCGCTACTTGACACATAGTTCATTCTACAGTTTTAAAGTGCGGCTATAACCCACTTACTGGTGGCTAACTCATTCGTACAATAGTTCTCATTTACTGTATAGCTATCTCCCCCCCCCCCCCCCCAATTACCTGGCATTTAACTCGCTCATGTGACAGTTTTTAATTGTGACTATATCGCAATTACCTGGAGACTTGGTTTACCAACTCAATGCTTTATTGGTTGCCTGAACTCGCTTTGTTTATGACTCATTAATCACCGCATCTGTTTTTGCAACTATTATTTTGTTGTTGTCAAAAAAATATTACATAAATAATGACAGATAAAAGTGGAAAGAGACAAGGTAAGCTTATTAACCTTCTTCACGCCGGCATTTTTTTGAAAAAAAATTTGACCCAATTAATTTTCTGAATTTGTCGCAATGGTAGTGTCTTTCAAAATTTGTAACTTTTATATTTGTTTGTCAATAAATATGATTTTCTTGCACGTAGACACACAATTGCATAACGAACATGTGGATGTTATTGTTTTTGTTGTGTGTTTGTTAGTTTTTGAGATACAAAAAGATGAAGTTTAAATCTTTGAAAATCTCGGAAAAAATTTGGGCTCGACCACTAGGCCTAGTCGCTTCGATAGAAAACCATAAACACCACAACAACGTATCGATATTGTGTTTACAATATCGCCACAACTGTTAGTTTCCAATTCAAACGTAGTTCTTTCATTTAAACAAACAAAATAAACAGATCTACTCGATAAAAATCTTTCCTAACAACCTACTTCCCCTTTCGCAAAAAGTCGGCTTGGTCCAAACGGCGTATACAAAATTAAAACTGTTCAGAAGCTATTTGTAATCGCATATACGATACTTTAACCGGCAAAATATCGTGTATATATGGAGTATGTATTCAGCAGTAAAATATGGTTGTAGGGAGTGACTCCGTTCAAAAAATTAAAAAAAATTTCATACACCTTATTTTGTAGGCCTAGTGTATTAAGAAGTACTGGACTGAGGCGTGCTGAAGGTTAAATTATAACATTAGATATAGTTCTTAGTCGACATGTACTTCTACAATAGCTGATGCCTCTGTGCAGATCCCAGATCTGGTATGATCTGGATGTAGCCAGGAGGAGGATTTCTTGCTTAGCGGGCTAGGCTCAAGCTGCTTATTACTCCCCTGCGCTGGGACAAGTGCCGCAGAGAGTGGTTAACCGATGTGCGAATCCATCTTAATAGACTCAAACACTAGAGCAAAGTAGACTGTTAGGTGCCATATATGCTGCTTTAGACAAATCATCTAACCATGGCCGGTGGTATGCCATGTGACACAATTAGTCGCCTCTTACCACATGCTCTCTGTGGGGCAGTGGTGCTATTCTTGTGCTTGTCATACACAACGACCTCGATATAGAAAATCAAAATTATTAAATTTAGTGTATATTGAACAGTGAGCAGATTGGGTCGCATTTCTTGGATAGGAAAGAAAACAAATTTGGAGGTATTGGAAAAGTTGGGAGTGAAAAAAGAATTAATGACCGAAATCAGGGTTAGACAGTTACGTTATTTTGGTCATATAACAAGACATACCTCCATGTTGAAAACCATACTGGGGTGGAAGGCAGTCGTTCAAGAGGCCGACAACGTTTTAAGAGGGTTGATAACATCAGACGATGGATTGGAAAAAGCCTGTCAGATTGCACCATTACGGCAAGAAGTGGAGTACACCGGAGATCCATTGTAGCCGACCTTCGATGTGGAGATGACACTTGAACTGAACTGAGCAGTGAGATAGGCCAAAAGCTAAACTGATTTCGAACAACTACTCTAACAATGCAAGTAAGGTCTTGAGAGCCTGTGTTTTTCCTGTGGCAGCTTATGGCTGTGAATCATGGACGATTACCAAAACTTATAGACAAAGAATCGAATCCTTTGAGTCAAAATGTTACAGAAAGATCCTCAGAATACCCTAGACAGAGAAAAAAACAAATGCAGACATTCGGCAAAAGTTGAGCATAGAAGAGAACTGGTTTATCAATTCCATTTTGGCTAGAAAATGCAAGTACTTTGGTCACATCAAGAGACACAATGGTCTTGAGAGAACGGTGATGGCACCAAGATATCCAGGAATGCTTCAGTATGACTGTGGCGGAGGCTGGTGTTTTGGCAAGGGAACAAGTTTCTTTCAGACAGACTGTGATGGGAGCAACGTTCTACAAAGGACATGCTACATGATGATGATGACTCTTACTATTAAGTTTTTAAGCCGCAAAAACTTTACAGATTTAGACAGGTCAACATTTGATGACTTAGCACTGCAAGAAAAATGGCCATTCTAACAGACTCCAGGTGCATATTCCAAGCCCTAAACAAGATAAACTCTCACACAAAATAAAATGCAACACCCTAAACAAGATAAACTCTCACACAAAATAAAATGCAACACCTGGTTGCTGTCTCAAAAATATATCTAGTCCTACAGTGGATTCCGGCCTACTGCAGGTGCTTTGGGAATGAAGAGTCAGATGAGCTGGCAAAAGCTTAAGGTGGCAGTACACAGACTCGCCATCCAGCTATAAAGAAGCAAAGATACTCATCAAACGATCCAAGAGGGTGGAATGGAGAGACCAGCACAATGAATACAAACCAGAAAATGACTGCATAGACATACTTAGCAGAGATGGACAGATAAAGACCTCCAGACTCAGAACGGGATATTTCAGACTCAAGGCCCACTTCCACAGAATGGTTCTTAGAGACACCACCACGTGTGTCTGTGGAGCACCCAAGCAAACAACAGAACATATCCAGCAGGACTGCCCCATATATGCAGACCAAAGAGAGGCTGTTTGACCCGGAGGAACGACCATGCTCGAAAAGCTGTGGGGGACTAGCGAAGACTTGAAACAGTCTCCTTCGTGAACCTCACCAGGCTAGAAACAATATTAGAATTCTTATGGTGTCAAGGAGTTTCTTCTGGAAAAGCGACAGGCATGTTCGTTCAGCCTTTAAGAGTTAACCTAGTCAACGTTTATCTTCTATACGCCATGATATTATTCATTCATGATGGTTCACATTTTCGCTGCAATGATGCCTGGGCCATCACTTCAGTTGACCTATTTAGATGACATCTGTATCCAAGCATTGCAGTGGATATTTTAATAGAAGTGGTTTTACAATCATAATGTTGCAAGTGCCAGGCACAGTACTTTTCAGTCACTTTTTACAACATGCTTGGGAGGTTGTTGCTGTTGGTAATGCCAATCGTACTTGAGGTAGGTACTCATGATGGCTTTGTATTCTGACGGGTTACAGTGGCTCTCCTCACATCTAGAGAGGCATACTTGAGAAGGTGGACCAGTGTTCTTCTGGCTGTAGTGCAATGCAAGTACGCTCACCACTATGGGGATCACAGTGCTGATCCTGGCCTCAGTTTAGTCAGACTGCCATGAAACAGTCTGTGAATCTACATTTTATATTTCCAGTTGGGGAAAGGAGCCTAACTTCTGGTCAGGCAAAACATACTGATCAAATAATGTTTGTCAGGTAAAATATACTGACCAAGACCCCCACTTTCCACTCAGTTCTTCCTTGAAACATGCTGTTTTCATGACAGCCTGGCTTATGAGGTGGGGGGTCGACGTGATCCCCATAGTAGTGAGTGACACAAAGATGATGACAAACACAGTACAACCACCTGGAGGACTTCAGTCCACCTTTATCAACACGTTCAGGATGTGAGCAAAGCTACTGCAACCCACCACTTAACGCCCTTTTCAGGGCGCACAAAAGAGTAATCTTACTCATTGTGGACATTCAACAACAACATATTAGCCAGTCCTAGTATGCAAAAGCAACATAGAAAAATTGAAATAAATAATAATAGTTGCCCATCGCAAGGGAAGATGATAACAGCATCAGACTTGTGCTGCAAGATGAGATATCATGTGATTGTAAAGTCCCGCCGTAGCATGGCAGGCCATGCTGCACCGTGGGGTCATCGCACTTTCTGACCTTCTGGGTAGATCACTTTCTCTCAGACTCAGTGCTGCTGTTTCCACAGCCTATGTGATGTTCGCCCGTCAGGCATTACGATTTTTTCGCAAGTGCCTCCCAGGAAGGAACATCAATATTAAAATTTTAGATACATTTTACAGTCCTTGTAGCTTTTCTTCTATCCACCAGTGTAGGGTCTGCCTGTTCTGAGCTCACTGTACAGTAGTTGCTTCGGGAGGTTCATATAAGTGATCAACATGCCTTGTCCATCTTTTCTGAGCTCTTTGTAGAAGGACAAAAAAGTGAGAGCCTGAGTAGTAGATTGACAGAGAGCTCATTTCTTATGGCAAAGATGCAGGGTATTATCCCTGTCATCAACACACTTTAGTCGATCCAGTTTTAAATGCATACCTGGCTAACTGTTAGGGGAAGAGAGACAGCATGTAATGGAACTGGTAACCTCGCCTAATGAAAATCTGAGGCTTAGTACAAAGAAGTATCTAACACTTCATCCCCGACAGTGGTGTCTGATATGGGACTACTTTTATATTATAGAACACAAGCGTTATAGTACCCAGCTTTACTGAAGAAATAGCATAATTTTTTTTTATTATCACAATTCGGTAGTAGATACAAATGGTCCCAAATACAATAAATAGAACATTTTGAGTTTTGATGTTGTCAAAATCAATTATGGTGTCAGTTCCTGTTGTCAGTTCAAAGTGTCAATATTTGCCAGTATAAAATATTCTTTATGCAACAATATACTCATAGCTCGTGAGGAGAACAACAGAAACATTCAAGCTGGAACCCCTCATGCCAAACTTTTTTGAGGAGATAATATTTTTTGTAATTTATTTGGTCATGTCCCTTGATGAGCTAAAACATATAATTGCACGTATGTAGAGAAATGATCATATGCCCATAACTCATGAAGGGAATGACATAGCAACTTCACTGATTTACAAAATCAGCCAGTTAAAATTTCAGTCTAATATGTCTTTTCCTTCACATACAAAATTTCAGAATTATAATAAAGTGGCTGCACTAATGTAGCCTGGCCAATAGAATAGGGACCGCAATTGGAAGGCAAACCAGTACGGTACCCAGCCGAAACCAAATGTGTCATGTTGAAAGATGCAGATCTCACAGTCTTGATGTAAACTATGACATAACGTCCTTTTCAGGACGAACGCCAAAGAAGAAGAAGAAGATAAACTACAATTCAGTATTTATATTTATATAGATGTTAAATTTGCATGTTTATAACTATTATAATACAGTCTTCGACAACTGACGAAGATAGCAATGATTAACTTTTCTATGAAGTTTGCTATACGACGACGGTCGGGAAGCTAATAAGTCATGTGAGCTGGATATGCCTGTACATACTTACCTAATTTTAAAACTTGAACTTTGTATTTATGAAACCCGTTTTCACATTTAAAAAGTAACTGGAAATTATAACTTTGATTTACCTGAGCAATGAAACTGGCAAATGTAATTGCAGGGTGACCCCAAAAAGGCATGATAAAGAAATAAAGATAAAACTTTATGAGTTTTTATTAACCATTCCAGTTTTGGATAATTTAACCCATTTGTGTCTTTCAGATTGGTCAAGTGCCCAAATTCCGTATGTCAAAGTTTTTCTCCAAAATAAAATTCATAAATGATGAACAAATTAGGAAACAGTTATGATTGAAACATCGTAAGATGCATAATTGAACTATCTATGACATAAAGTATTCATAAAAAAGATTATATATTAGTGTAGTTTAGATGAATAATTGAACTATCTATGACATAAAGTATTCATAAAAAAGATTATATATTAGTGTAGTTTAGATGAATAATTGAACTATCTATGACATAAAGTATTCATAAAAAAGATTATATATTAGTGTAGTTTAGATGAATAATTGAACTATCTATGACATAAAGTATTCATAAAAAAGATTATATATTAGTGTAGTTTAGATGAATAATTGAACTATCTATGACATAAAGTATTCATAAAAAAGATTATATATTAGTGTAGTTTAGATGAATAATTGAACTATCTATGACATAAAGTATTCATAAAAAAGATTATATATTAGTGTAGTTTAGATGAATAATTGAACTATCTATGACATAAAGTATTCATAAAAAAGATTATATATTAGTGTAGTTTAGATGAATAATTGAACTATCTATGACATAAAGTATTCATAAAAAAGATTATATATTAGTGTAGTTTAGATGAATAATTGAACTATCTATGACATAAAGTATTCATAAAAAAGATTATATATTAGTGTAGTTTAGATGAATAATTGAACTATCTATGACATAAAGTATTCATAAAAAAGATTATATATTAGTGTAGTTTAGATGAATAATTGAACTATCTATGACATAAAGTATTCATAAAAAAGATTATATATTAGTGTAGTTTAGATGAATAATTGAACTATCTATGACATAAAGTATTCATAAAAAAGATTATATATTAGTGTAGTTTAGATGAATAATTGAACTATCTATGACATAAAGTATTCATAAAAAAGATTATATATTAGTGTAGTTTAGATGAATAATTGAACTATCTATGACATAAAGTATTCATAAAAAAGATTATATATTAGTGTAGTTTAGATGAATAATTGAACTATCTATGACATAAAGTATTCATAAAAAAGATTATATATTAGTGTAGTTTAGATGAATAATTGAACTATCTATGACATAAAGTATTCATAAAAAAGATTATATATTAGTGTAGTTTAGATGAATAATTGAACTATCTATGACATAAAGTATTCATAAAAAAGATTATATATTAGTGTAGTTTAGATGAATAATTGAACTATCTATGACATAAAGTATTCATAAAAAAGATTATATATTAGTGTAGTTTAGATGAATAATTGAACTATCTATGACATAAAGTATTCATAAAAAAGATTATATATTAGTGTAGTTTAGATGAATAATTGAACTATCTATGACATAAAGTATTCATAAAAAAGATTATATATTAGTGTAGTTTAGATGAATAATTGAACTATCTATGACATAAAGTATTCATAAAAAAGATTATATATTAGTGTAGTTTAGATGAATAATTGAACTATCTATGACATAAAGTATTCATAAAAAAGATTATATATTAGTGTAGTTTAGATGAATAATTGAACTATCTATGACATAAAGTATTCATAAAAAAGATTATATATTAGTGTAGTTTAGATGAATAATTGAACTATCTATGACATAAAGTATTCATAAAAAAGATTATATATTAGTGTAGTTTAGATGAATAATTGAACTATCTATGACATAAAGTATTCATAAAAAAGATTATATATTAGTGTAGTTTAGATGAATAATTGAACTATCTATGACATAAAGTATTCATAAAAAAGATTATATATTAGTGTAGTTTAGATGAATAATTGAACTATCTATGACATAAAGTATTCATAAAAAAGATTATATATTAGTGTAGTTTAGATGAATAATTGAACTATCTATGACATAAAGTATTCATAAAAAAGATTATATATTAGTGTAGTTTAGATGAATAATTGAACTATCTATGACATAAAGTATTCATAAAAAAGATTATATATTAGTGTAGTTTAGATGAATAATTGAACTATCTATGACATAAAGTATTCATAAAAAAGATTATATATTAGTGTAGTTTAGATGAATAATTGAACTATCTATGACATAAAGTATTCATAAAAAAGATTATATATTAGTGTAGTTTAGATGAATAATTGAACTATCTATGACATAAAGTATTCATAAAAAAGATTATATATTAGTGTAGTTTAGATGAATAATTGAACTATCTATGACATAAAGTATTCATAAAAAAGATTATATATTAGTGTAGTTTAGATGAATAATTGAACTATCTATGACATAAAGTATTCATAAAAAAGATTATATATTAGTGTAGTTTAGATGAATAATTGAACTATCTATGACATAAAGTATTCATAAAAAAGATTATATATTAGTGTAGTTTAGATGAATAATTGAACTATCTATGACATAAAGTATTCATAAAAAAGATTATATATTAGTGTAGTTTAGATGAATAATTGAACTATCTATGACATAAAGTATTCATAAAAAAGATTATATATTAGTGTAGTTTAGATGAATAATTGAACTATCTATGACATAAAGTATTCATAAAAAAGATTATATATTAGTGTAGTTTAGATGAATAATTGAACTATCTATGACATAAAGTATTCATAAAAAAGATTATATATTAATGTAGTTTAGATGAATAATTGAACTATCTATGACATAAAGTATTCATAAAAAAGATTATATATTAATGTAGTTTAGATGAATAATCAATGTCATTGCACACAGCTTAACCCATAAGTGCTATGTTCTTTTCCATATTTTGGAGAATCTCAGTATAATGCACGAACTTCGTAGCACTGGCGTGGATCCCGTAATAGATTAGGTAGATTTTTAACATAATTTAGAATTTTGCCTGAGCAGTGGCCTCTAAGCCTATGTCCAATTGCCAAATTGGCAGTTCTGACCTTATTTAAACAGGATTTCATGTCCTCTTCCGTCTCTCCTTGGAATGATACCACACTTCCGAGATAAATAACCTACCATCATTTGATCACTAGAAAAATGAGTTATTTGTTCTTTCTTTTATTCCTGAATCATGCATGATAAATTGTTTCTGAGGCTTTCTTTCAAGTCATAAATTCTACACCACATTCAGCAGGCTTTTGATATGTGTAAATAGCTAGGTGTACAAAAAACATAAGTTGTAGAATCTTCTACCCTATAGGAGATGATGATCGTTAGACTACATTGTTAGCCATGTCCTTTGTGACATGCTGTCAGTGTAGAAATGTATTTTTTTAATCTGTCTCATAAAGAGCCCTTTTGGAGTCTACTCTAGCAGTGAAGATGTACATATTTCAAGGTCTCATTGAGCTACAAGGTAATCAAGAAGTTCTGGAGCTAAAAGTTTAATATTAAGAAGGGCTTCACTAAAACTGGAGATCATTTGTTATTGAAAAGGTTGAAATGCAGTTTCATAAAATAGCAACCAGATTTTGGTCAAGTCAGATCTTTATTAAGAACTGGGCAACACAAAAGCAGCACACACAAAAATTAGCCAAGTTAAAAAATAATAACAAGGGAAAAACTGTTCTAGGGATTGGGTATTGTAGGAGAAAAATGCAGGAAAATAGAGGTTTCTAAGCTAGAATAGAAATCATGAAAATGCCAGAACAGCAAATAGTTGAGGTGAAATTTTCATAAATATTAATCTAAAGAACTGCAGCAAAACTTGAAACAAATGGGGATTGAAGAATACAAAAAGTTTAAATACAGCTTTACAAAAGAATGGCCAATGATGTGGACCAACATTTCAATCAACTACTTCATCAAAGATCTGACAAAACAAAAACAACACAGAAATAACTAGCTAGTGTCTGCCCTTGTCTGTTTCTGCTAATTTGTAAAGCTGTATTTGAATATTTTGCAAATTTTAACAATCACTGCTAAAAGTTTACAAAATCCAAACACAGTTTCTGTTAAAAATGTATCTTGTGTGATTATGTTTAAGATTCAGTGTCCTCTGTCAATTTCCTAAATTGTACCCTGTCTACAATGTTTGTTCTTTCAAAGAAAAGCTTCAGGGATAAGTTTATATATTATGTGTATTGACTGCAAAGCAGTTTATCAGTAATTCCAATGAGGGGGGGGAGAGAAAAACAGATTATAGCTTCTGGTCAAATGACTCGACAGTGTTGAAACATTGAGGAATCAGCATAATGTCTAAGATGAGGATCTGCTGTGTCGCCATTCTCACCAACCTGCTCTATGCTGGAGATGCCAGGAGGCTAAATCATGTCCACAGGACTTAACAGAGACATATACGGCATATGAAAAGGCAAGACCATTTAATAAACATTAAAGTTCCATCCAGAGCCAGCTAGCCTGGCATTCATGCCCTTTTACAGAAAGTCCAATTAAGATGGGTTGGCCACCTTGCTCGAATGTCAAGCTTAAAGGCTTCCAAAGAGGATTCTGTACAGCGAAAGAGGTGAAGAAAGATGATCACTGGGACGCCCAAAAAGAATGTCAAGGATAGTATGTAGGAGTTTCTTAAGTGTTTCCAAATAAACATTGCCGCCTGGGAAAACTTGACTCAAAATCTTTCAACCTGGAAAGGTGCTGTTAAAAATTGCGTTGCAATCAGCGAGGACCTCCATGTTTGGGCAGCCTTAGATAGATGCGGAATCAGAGAGTCTAGAGCAGAGGGAATACCAGTAGCAGTTGCGGATTATGTTTGCCAGTCATGCCATAGAACTTTCCGGTCTTACATTAACTTGATCAGTCACAAGCTCACCTACAGACTGAAAGATGTAATATGGCTTGGCTTCGTTTGTTCTCAATCTCCCGCTACCAAACCCTAAAAGGGCTTAAGTGGCAGAATGTAGTCCAGAGAAAGGAATGTGCTGTGTCGTAGTTTACAGCTTGACTGCGATATTTGCACCTTTCGGTCCAACACATCCGACTTCAGCAAGCATTTTTTTAGTACCGAGTTAGCATTCCCTCTTCGATTCCTTCTCCTTAGCCAGTCTGCTCTGTTGCAGCCTGTTATCCAGGATCACAGCATGAAGGGTCTTGGCAGCTATGGGTCGCTGACCGCTGCAGCTCATGCGCTCAAAGATCTAATATAACATGGGATGATGTTTGCGGCATTAATCGACGATGATGGACAAATTATTATTATCAGCTGCAAAGCTGTTTATCGGGAATTCCACTTAAGGAGAAAGACAAGCAGATTTACTTGTATTTGACTTTGCTTGTAATTATGTGCTTGTGGATTTTATGTTGTGTGTAGTCACTTCATACAATCATTTTTTTCTGTCACCAGCATTCACTTTATTTATCATTTTGTGCCAAAAAATAGAAAGATAAGGGACCTAAGGGATGTAGTAGATCAAGTCTGCCGAAGCCGAGTGTATCGGACCGAAAGGTGCAAATATCACAGCCAAGCTGTAAACTAGCGACACAACGCATTCCGTTCTCCGAACGACATCCTGCTACTTGCAAAGCCCTGTTACTGACTTGGTAGCAGGAGATTGAGAATAAACGCAGATGAAGAAGAAGAAGTAGATCATGTAAGGTGAGTGAGCAAGTCCAGGTAGCAGTGAAAAAGGCAAATGCAATGTTAGGCATGATAACAAGAAATGTTAAACATAGGAGCAAGCAAGTGATAGTCAAACCATATAAAGCATTAGTTAGACCTAGATTGGAGTAATGTGTTCAGGTGTGGAGTCTTTATCATAGAGGGGATATAAACATGATACAAAGAAGAGCAACAAAACTGATAGTGGGATTCCAGAATTCCAGAGGAATGACTCTAAAAAAACCAGGTCTACAGTGTCTAGAAAAAAAGAATTTGAAGGGATTAAATATTGGTTTATAAGATAATCAATAGAAAGGATCAATTAGACTATAAAAAGTTTTTAAAAGTACCTCCGGCTACAAGAACAAGACGGCACAGCTACAAATTAATTTTAATAAATGTCCAGATTAGATGCTAGGAAATAGTGGAGGCAAGGTGAATTAATGCATTCAAGAATAGATTAGCTTAGCTTGGCTTCGTTCGTTTTCAATCTCCCGCTACCAAACCTTGAAAGGGCTTAAGTAGCAGAATGTAGTCCGGTGAACGAAATACATTGTGTTGTAGTTTACAGCTTGACTGCGATATTTGCACTTTTCGGTCCAACACATCCGACTTCAGCAAGCATTTTTTTAGTACTGGGTTAGCATTTCCTCTTCGATCCCTTCTCCTTAGCCAGTCTGCCCTGCTGCAGCCTGTTATCCAGGATCACAGCGTGGAGGTGAAGAAGGGTCTTGGCAGCTCTGGTTTGCGGGCCCTAACGCTAGCAGTCAGCTATGGGTCGCTGCAGCTCATGCGCTGTTCCGCATCTTGATCCCCAAGAATCGATTGAATGCACATAGTTATTTTTAGATCAAGTAGAGTAGAAGAAACTGGTTGTATGCAGGCTCTACAGTCTTCTAAACCAATATAAAGAAATTAAGTTAGTTAAGGAGGGTATATTTGTTAGTTTCAAATAACTGGATGGTATGTTTGTTAGTTTCAAGTGACTGGGCCGAACATGCAATGGTGAATTAGTTTACAGTAGCCAGCAACTCATAGCTGATTGCTTGATCAGGGTCAGCAAACTATAACTGACCAAGACCCCCCATTCTGCCTCCAGGGGGCGGCCCTGGAAACAGGCTATTAGTGTAGTCTGGCTAAGAGAATACGGATCGCATTGTGATGGCAAAACCGTTGTCCAAAAAGCCAGCTGATATTGTATGTGTCGAGCCGTAAGGTTTGTATTATATGCTCAGTGTTTTTTTGTGTTTTTTTTGTTTTCTCTAATCCTCAAGGCGGTGTGCGTTGCACTGTGGTTTTTATTTTGCGCCTGTCGGCCCAGTGCATCCGGCTTCAGCGTGCTCAGTATTAACTACGACACAGCATCCTTTTCAGAAAGAGCTTGAAAAATAATTTTAGGGGACAGAATGGTATGTTTGTTAGTTTTACAAAGGGACAGAAATAAGAAACATTTCCTGCCGAAGACGGATGTGTCGGACCAAAAAGTGCAAATATCGCAGCCAAGCTATAAACTAGCGACACAATGCATTCCGTTCACTGAACATCATCTTGCTACTATCGGGGGAACTGAGACGCTATAGTCCAGTTAGGCACGTCAGGGTCAATACACTGACCAAGTCCCCACAATCTCTCTTCCATTTAGCGTTCCCTGGAAACAGGCTGTTTTCAAGGCAGCCTGGCTGACGAGATGTGATCCCCGTAGTAGTGAGCGCCACGCAGATGAAGTCAAGCATAGCACTACCGCCTGGAAGACTGCGGTTCACCTTCATCAGCACACTTAGGATGTGAGGAAAGCTACTACAACCCGTCACTTAACATCCTTTTCAGGGCGCACAAAAGTTTAAACTTACTCATTATGGGCATTCAACAACAACAACCTTTATATTGGGAAGGAAGACTAATGTCTGGTCAGGCAAAATATACTGATCAGACAATGTTAGTCAGGCTCAGGCAAAATAGACTGGCCAAAACCCTCATCTTGGCTTCCTCATAGTCCTTCCTGGAAATGGGGCTGTTTTCATGGCAGCCTAGCTAACAAGGTAATGAGCGGCATACAGATGAAGCCAAGCATAGCACAACCGCCTGGACGATACCGGTCTATCTTATTCAGCACACTAGAGATGTGAGGAAAACTATGACAACCCACCACTTAATGTCCTTTTAAGGATGCACAAAAGTGTAATCATTGTGGGCATTCAAAACAATAGTAATCCTTTCCGTTGATTATCTTATAAACCTGTATTGTCACCTAGAAATTCTTCTCTTTTCTAGACACTATAGGCCAGTTTTTCTGAGTTGTAAGAAGTTATGTTGCACTACCAAGATGCCTTGGCACATCTATTTGAGATCACTGCTGTAAGTGCACTGGCACTTAAAATAACTTGACTGCGATATGTGCACCTTTCTGTCCGATACATTCGTCTTTGGCCGTGCTGTATACACAATTTCAGCTCTCTTGGTTAGGAAGTAGTTAGTAAAAATAGGAGAAATAGAAACCATGTCAAGTTAAATAAAAGCTTGTGAAAAGAGAAAGATATAGAAACTCTCATAGGGACTCGGTGGTAAGGTGTCCGCATCGGGTGCCGGAGATCGTAGGTTCGGATCATGATGGAGACTGGGGTGTTTTTCACGAGGCTCTTCTGGTAATAATTCCCCTGATCTCTGGGTAGTGAGATCGGACTCCAGTGTTCAGTGTCGAGCACATTACAAATTCCTTGGCTGTTAGAAATCTAAACGAGTAGGCTTGAAGCCGCTGCCCGGACAAAATTTAAAAATTCTAGTTAAAAAACCTACCCAAATAACTTGTACCTCCTCCCAGGCCTAGTAAGAAGCAGAAAGTTTACAATCTACTACGTATAGCTGAAGCCTTCTACTACCTGGCAACAGAAATATGCCTGTTTGAATACCAGGTTTTCCAAGTAGATAGAAACTCTAATGCTTTACAGAACCACAGACAACGCAAGGGTCGCAGGATGAGTCAGCCACTTAGAATATCAAGATTTTCAATTGTCTCAACATTTGATTATAAGAGCGTACTTCATTTAATGGCCTTGCACTTCATCCAATAATCTGAGAAGTTGATTATTTCACAGTCTTTAATAATTAGTTTCCTGTTTGTGAATATTGAATATGCTAGGCATTATTTTTATACTGCCATATTCCTTGATAAATTTGTTTAATTTATTTGGATTTAATTTGTCATTTCCGTTGTTTGTCTTTTTTGATTAATGTCTATATTTTGAAGATGTCAGTCTTTTCTCCACATGTTCCTTACAAAGCATAGGGACAACAGAAAATTTGGCTTATAATAGAAGCCCATAGCAAGCACTTTGTATACTCATACAGTGGTGGTTTCTGGAGAAATTTGTTTTAGATGAGGCTGTTAGAATCATTTGCAGCCTTCTTTAGCTGCTTTTTACAACATGCTAGGAAGGTTGCGGTAATTCTATTCTCAAGGGTGATGTCAAACAGTGATTGTTGTTGTTGTTATTCATGTTATCCTGTTCTTCTTTTTCTTCATCTTCCTCTTCCTCTTCCTCTTCCTGCTCCTCCTCCTTCTTCAGCCTTCATCCTGAAAAGGATGATTGTGACATGTCTTGTTTACAGCAAGGCTCTGATATATGCGCCTTTCGGCCTGACACATCTGATTTCAGCACACCATTTTTGGGACTGGGTTTACCTTCCCTAATCTGTTAGGCAGCCTGCATGGTTGCAGCCTGTTGTTTCAAGGCATCACTTGTAGGCAGATTAAGGTCTTCTTCTTTGTTTAAAAGATGTGACACATTTCCTTCCCAGCATGTTGTAAGAGGCGGTTAGCAAAGGTTGTGCATGGAGCTGGCAATCTCATCATGTTAAAAACCACTGCTTCTGAAACCAGACTGCAAATAACTGGTTAAAGGTCATTCCTATGGCAACAGTTGCTGTCAGGGATGAAGATAACTTTTCATGTACTAAGCCGCAGCCGATGTGAGGTGGGGGTGACCAGTTCCCTTCCTTGTTGTTTTTACCTTTCCCAACTCATATGGCAGGTACCCATTTACAGCTGGGTTGACTGGAGGAGTAATTGTACCAGGCACGAACCACGGCCCAGATATTTTTCGGTCCGTCCGTGAATTCAAACCCTGGCACACTGTAATCCCAGTATAGCAACCCAGCTCACTGTCGACTAGGCTACACGTTGGTAAGGTAACTCAAATGCAGTGTCGCACCAATGCTTCACAAAATGGGGTGACGAGAAAAGCACAAAATAGGGTGACGAGAAAAGTGTGACATTTTTTAAATATTATTTTAAAGAGGTGACATGTAAGAAAATAGAACATTTCTGTCGTTATAGTAGTTGGAGCTGTTGGATTTATCAAAGTCACAATGTAAAGATAATCTCATTTGTATGTGTGTTTGTAATCTCATTTGTATGTGTGTTTGTAATCTCATTTGTATGTGTGTTTGTAATCTCATTTGTATGTGTGTTTGGCAATGATTAGCTCTTCTCATCTGTCCATATATGTCTTTTGACATGGGGAGGTGCAATCTCTTTTTATTGCTATCTGTGTGGCCATTTTTGTTTTCAGTCCATTCTTTTAACAGTTTTCTTGGTTGTCCTCATTCTCTGAAGTCCTACTTTTTGTGTGTTATGATGCTGTGCATTAGCTTTCTCATATTACTTGTATCTACCAATTCATTCTGCCGTTATCTATGAGAATTTTTCCCTGATATTTAATTCTATAATTTAAAGTTGTTGTGTTTCTGAACTGAATGTAGTAGTTGTTATCCCATAGCTGCTGAACAAACCTACTCTTGGTAGCCGCCCACCATTCTTATATAAATACAGGTCTTCTTCAGTTGTTTCACTTCTCCGTACAGTGTGTTGGGAATTGTAGGTAGTGCTTGTAAAAATCTTTACATCATGTCCGCAAGCACTTTACACTCAGTGAGTAGGTGTCTGTTTTATCAGGATGACACTCAGTGAGTAGGTGTCTGTTTCATCAGGATGAGAGCAATGTCTGCACAAGGACAGGTGCTGGGGATTGATGCTGTTCAAGTGGATATTGACTCTGGTGTGTCCTGTTCGGAACTGAAAGATGAGACTTTGATCTCTTCTATGTAGTTTATTTATGTCATCATTACTTTTTGGCTGTGACATTTCGTCAAATACACTGCAACCCGGTTTTCTCATCGCCCACCTGTTCATCCAAATTTTCCTGGTATTGTTCTTAATGATTCATTTAGCTGTGTAGTTACTGCAGGGTCTATCCAATTGTTGTTTGGAGGTTTCTGTTTTTGTTGGGCTGTCAACCATCTCATTTCTGATAGCCTGCTATGCCCAGGGGTCCATTGCAAAGTGACATTAATCATGTGGACTGTCATTAGGTTGATTGCTCTCCCCACCAAAAATATCTCTTTTTTGTTTTGATCTGAATATGGAGTTGTCTTTCTGATGCTGTTCTCACTTTCTGTATATATTTTTTTCATTTTCACTCTCATATTTTATATTAGTTTGGTTGTTGTTGTTGTTGTTGTTATTGAATGCCGATAATGAGTAAGTTTACTATTTTGTGTGCCCTAAAAGGGACATTAAGTGGCTGATTGTAGTAGCTTTTCTCACATCCTGAGCATGCTGATGAAGGTGCACCGTGGTCCTCCAGGTGGTTGTGCTATGCTTGACTTCATCTGCGTGTCGCTCACTACTACGGGGATCACATTGATCCACATCTCGTCAGCCAGGCTGTCTTGAAAACAGCACATTCCGAGAGAATGCTACATGGAAGAGAGATTGTGGTCTTAGTCAGTGTTTTGACCCTGACGCGACATCCTGGTCAGTATTTTGTACCTGACTGGACTAGCGTCACAGTTTCCCCATATTAGTTTGGTAGTTAAAAATCTATGTTAAATTATTGTTGTTTTTCTTAACTCAACATTGAGAATTGTGATATGCTAGCATTTATGGTGGTATGTTGCAAAGAAAATCTCACGTTATCATTCAATATAAGAAAATGTAATTTGTGCTGTGTTTAATCTTTTCCAGCTTCCTACTTTTATGAGGATTGGTTAAAAAATATCAATCCAAAAATAGTGTATGTATTTTTGTCTCTTGTACATATTGTGAGTAAACTCGGTCAGATGTAACTGTGCCAGTATACTGATAATGTAAGTTACTCCATATTCTTGTGTCTTCTTTATCAATACCTATTTCTTCTATACATTTAATTTGCTTCTCATGCAGAAATATCAAAGCCTTTTTGTAGTCTGTTAATGATTGTTTGTACTTAATATATTTTTCAAGCAATGAACGTAAACCAAATGATGCTTCTATTATCCAACTGTGCTGATGAAGTCAAAATTGTTGACCTGGAACTTTGTTGTCTTCTTTACTAAAAGATTCTTTCTGTATATAAGCATCAGCTTGTTATCATGGGGATCATCATATGGTTGGTTGGTTATTGATCCAGCGGCGGTTACTGTCTGACTGCGTACGAAGAAGAAGAAGATCCAGCGGCGTATGTGCCCCTGCCCTTTGGCCCAACATTGTCAGGCTGGTGAGTCTGTGGATTTTCTTCCAACACAAGGCAGAAGCCAGAAATGTACTGTCCCAACATTAAGTAATTAAGGGGGTGGATTAGCAACGATCGAAGTTACAGAAGCCATGGTAGGGTTCACTGCGCCCATTTCCTACCACAAATTGTCTACAGGTTAGACAGAGTCTTAGGCTGTAGACCTGTAACCAAAAGTCTAGACAATTGGATCGTCACATCCTGGGCCACTGTGCCTTTATGATTGGCTTTGATTGTCATGGTGCGATGAATGCAGGTTCTCTTTTCCCAGGTCTGTTCAGCGCAGTGCTGGTTCCGCTCTAACCACAGAGGGTGCGTATTGTCCAATAGGAGACCCATTTGTACAGATTGGTTACTGGCAAGGTTTTAAGAATAAAGTCCTCATTATATAGTACCTCATCTACTAAGTTCTACTGTAACATGGTGTTAATTCTGATAGCTCATGGGAGAGGCCATCAGAGCTGACTCATGCAAGGATCATCATATCAATCTTCTTCTTCGTTCGTTCTCAATATCCCGCTATCAAACCCTGAAAGGGCTTAAGTAGCAGAATGTAGTCCAGAGAACAGAATGCGTTGTGTTGTAGTTTACAGCTTGACTGCGATATTTGCACCTTTCGGACCAACACATCCGATTTCAGCAAGCAATTTTTGAGTACCGGGTTAGCATTCCCTCTTCGATCCCTTCTCCTTAGCCAATCTACCCTGCTGCAGCCTGTTATCTAGGATCACCGCGTGGAGGTGTAGAAGGGTCTTGGTAGCTCTGGTTCGCTGGCCCTGACGCTAGCAGTCAGCTATGGGTCGCTGTCCACTGCAGCTCATGCGCTGCTCTGCATCTTGATCATATCAATCTAATATCTGAACATTTCGTTAATGGAGGAGGAGAATGTGGAAGTTGAATGAACTGAAGAATAATATTGTTGTGGTATTATTCATTCTGCTGCATGCCTGTGAGACAAGGGACAGTGTATAGCGGACATGACAGACAGATCAATAGATTTCGTTTGAGTTGTCTGCGTAGACTTCTCCTGATCAGGTGGCAGGACAAAGTGACTAACTCACAAATTCTAAGTAATACTAACATGTTGAGCATCCATACACTTCTGAAATTGGCTCAGCTAAGATGGGCGAGACATATTGTTTGCATGTCAGATGAGCGCATCCCAAGCAGCTGTTATACAGTGAGCTCAAAACAGGCAGACGATCACCAGCCGAGAAACACTTTAGAGACTCATTGATGGTGTCTCTGAAATGCTTCAATATTAATGTCACCTCCTGGGAGATGTTTGCACAAGACCATATCAACTGGCGAACTAGTATCACCAAAGGTGCTGGGGATCACAGAGAGTACAGCGGAGACTCAGCGAAAGTGTGCTGCTCGAAAAAATAACACTCGCAACGATTCCACAGCCAGCTCCCCGCATGTGTGCCCTGAATGTGGCAAGGTGTGCCGTTCCAGGATTGGTCTTTGCAGTCATCAGAGGACACATTTCACACCAATAGTCTGATGATGTCGCTATCTTTGCTTTCGATCTACTACTATTACTGGATGACCCATCCTTCAGCAGCAGATACACTATTACGGCTCCCAACTTCTCTTTCAGCGGTCTCTGTCATGGGCCACGGTGGACCAGTGGATAATGAGTCGACCATCTGTGGTATCATGAATGTTGTGGGAAGCCCGTTGTCACTTCTTGTCTTTTGGGTACCAAATTGTGCCGCCACCTATCCCAGTGAGGTTTCATCTTGTCTGCATAAATAACTGCCATTACTATGACAACAAGATATAGGAAATAATATCCAAGACAGATGTATATACTACTACTACTACTTGTAGCAGAAGTTGATGATGCTGTGTAGCTAATAACAGTCAATATTTGAAGTTGGATTTTATTATAGTTTTCTTCTTCCTTTGTTTGTTTTTTTCATTCACCTTATTTCTCTATTCCCCTAAGGCAGTATGTGTTGTACTATGTTTTTATTTGGCACCTATCAACCCAGTGCATTTAACTTCGGCATGCATTTTATGTAAGGGTCCACGGGGTAACGGTCAGTGCTGTGATGGGGATCGAACCCAGCACCTTCGGATTGGGAGCCGTGCCACTTAACCACTAGCAATGCCATCCCCTTCTTCATGTGATCACATCTTTGATATTTACACGGTCAGACGGGTTCTCAAGATGAACTTGACTATTATATGTAGTTCCTCTCTGTACCGTTATAAGTTTGGTGTTGAATCATTGGGCCAGTGTATCTTAATTGGTCATACAGGCTCAGCAATTTGTTCATTTAGGTCGAATTGTTTCAATGTGCCTGCCAAGAAGTAGAGCAGTGGATCAAATCCCTGTAAGGCATATATTGTTTTTCTGTTGGGGGTGAAATCAACAAACATCCAACACATGACGTGACAACAGCAGTGGTGAAGTGGCCTATAGATGACAGCCTAAAAAACCCCTGGTCTACCGCAGCAAAGTCGTACAACGACAATCCGCAGTGCTGAAGCAGACAGTCGAAGCTTGTACATGTGTTTGTTTAGTCTGTTTTGGTATGTCCTGGGGTTAAGAATGATGATCTGTCCCTGCCGATCAAGGATGTATTTGTCATCATTTGGTTGGTTCTGTTTTACTCTGTCAGTCTGGCCAGCTCGCTTTTTTTCAAAATATGTGATTTCAGTCTCTTTTTGTTTACAATCTTCTCTCCTTTATACATGTCTTGGTTCTGTTCTGCTCTGTCAGTCTGGCCAGCTCGCTTTTTTTCAAAATATATGATTTCAGTCTCTTCTTGTTTACAATCTTCTCTCCTTTATACATGCCTATCTGCCTACTCATTCCTCGGTTCACCACAATGGGATGGTAGTCTCTGAAGTATGGTTTGTTTTCTGGCAACTAGTTTGCGTAGTTCATTCTTCGGGTGTGTGAGTTTGCCACTATTGAGAGCTTGCAGTGGGAAGATCTTCTGTGTCATTCAGTATCAAACTCCTGCTACCAATCTCTGAAAAGGACTTTGCAAGTAGCAGGATGAAGTCATGAAAATGGAATGTGTTGTGTTGTGGTTTACAGTTTGACTGCGATATTTGCTTCTTTCAGTCTAACACTTCTGACTTCAACATGCATTTTTGGGTACTGGGTTAGGCTTCCCTCTTCGATCCCTTCTCTTTAGTCAGTCTATTCTGTTGTAGTCTATTAGAATCACTACATGGAGGTGTAGAAAGGTCTTGGCAGCTCTGGGTTACTGACCCTGATGCTAGCAGTCAGCTTTGGGTTACTGACCCTGATGCTAGCAGTCAGCTTTGGGTTACTGACCCTGATGCTAGCAGTCAGCTTTGGGTTACTGACCATGATGCTAGCTGTCAGCTTTGGGTCACTGACTGCTACAGCTGATGCACTGCTCAACATCTTGATACTTGTGAAGATGACTTCTTTTGCATTCGTTCTATAAAGGACATTGTGTCACAGTTTACAGTCGGCATCATTCGGCCCGGAACGTCTGATTTTTGCTGGTTTATTTTAGTAACATCTGGTTTGCCTTCCCACCATGATCCCTATACTCTTCATCAGACTATATTAGTGTAGTTTGATTCCAGGGCCTCCCCTTGGAGTTGGAATAAGGTATTGGTCAGCTCGTGTTAGCTGACGCTGATGCAGTGACCCTGTCAGCTCATTCACTGTGCTGCATCTTTGGCCTTTAAAGTTGACTACCTGGTTGCAGTCAGAACTGTTGCTATAAATAATCTCTGCGGCTTGTTCAAATATTTGAACCTCAGCTGTGTAGTTAGAGCAGAATTTACTAGTTTATATAAGCTGATGCTGCCAGACAAATCACACTGGCTTGGCTTGGCTTCGTTCGTTCTCAATCTCCCACTACCAAACCCTGAAAGGGCTTAAGTAACATCCGCCATGTTTTCAACAGTATGCTGAGGAAACTATGAGTCGGAGGATAATGAAATTTGGCAAACTTGACAGTTGGTATGTGCTGTATACACCAGAAGTGATGTCATCATGCACATCGTACGTATGTTCACTTGGTGCAGTTTGGTTTCATTTGAACACGCCTTGTACTAATATATATATTTATTATACCTCATCTAGTTAGATAATTTAATTGTGTGTCTTTAGATTAATTATTATATTTTAGACTCAATTTGTTAAATGTTAATGAATGTTTGCTTTTTTTAACCTTTTGAACAAAAGGAGTTGCTGTTCTTGCCTTGGACATTAAGACACATTTAGTCTAGTAAATTATGCCAAGGTGTATAGGGATACAAACTGAAGATCGTTGTTGTAGTTGCTGTTGCTGATGGGTCGGTCTTCTACAACCAACATCTAGTTTCTTTATCCTAATAGGTCTATGGTTCTCTTGTGGTTTTCTTACCCCTCCACAGCTTGTTGAGTTGCAGTCATGAGCCCTATCAATTCAATCAATCAAAGCTCGCTGCTCCTCTCGATGCATAGGCTATTGACAGTATTTCATCAGCATACGCAGACCTGTGCTTGTCTTTCTGCCTCTCTCCAGGCGTAATTATTTAATTTTAGTTCGTTCATGCATTCTCTTCAACAAAAATTTTTGGCTCTCTCTCTCTCTTCTCCCTCCCTCTCTTCCCTCCCTTGAGGATTCCATGTAAGAGCCTGTCTGGGTAGGTTGGACGTTTCCTTCTGTAGCATATGTCCTATCTAGCCCCATTTTCTTCACTTAATTTATTGTTCCAGTGGCTGTTGTTGGTTCTTTTCCAATAGGTCTTCATTCCTCACCAAGTCCTGGCACTTTATGCTCATTATCTTAACGTCTTTATACTGGTTTAGAAGACTGCAGTGTCTGTAGACTTTCTTCTTCTTCCTCGTTTGTTCTCAATCTCCCACTACCAAACCCTGAAAGGGCTTAAGTAGCAGAATGTAGTTCAGAGAACGGAATGCGTTGTGTTGTAGTTTACCGCTTGACTGTGATATTTGCACCTTTCGGTCCAACACATCCGACTTCAGCAAGCATTTTTTGAGTACCGGATTAGCATTCCCTCTTCGATCCCTTCTCCTTAGCCAGTCTGCCCTGCTGCAGCCTGTTATCCAGGATCACCGCCTGGAGGTGTAGAAGGGTCTTGGCAGCTATGGTTCAGTGGCCCTGACGCTAGCAGTCAGCTATGGGTTGCTGACCACTGCAGCTCTTGTGCTGCTCAGCATCTTGATCCTGTGTCTGTATACAACCAGTTTCATTTACATTTCCTTGCTCTAAAAGCTATGTGCATTCAATCTATTCTTAAATGCATTAATTTTCCCTGCCTCCACTACTTCCTGTGGTAATGCATTCCAAGCATTCACCACTCTCTAACTAAAAATATATTTCCTAATATCTAATCTGGACCTACCTTTAGTTAATTTGTAGCTATGCCCTCTTGTTCTTTGTGGGCATCTGTTAATGAAGGACTGCAATCTTTGTTGTTTGACCTACAGCACCATCAATTTTACACTGGTGTTAAATATTCCAACTTTGGTGTAAATCTTGATTCCTCTGGATCTCCATATGCATGAGACCTATTCCACTTCTCAAATGTTCCATCACATCTGTGCCTTTAATCAGAAGGCCCCCATCTAACTTTAGTTTCACAGGAGGAGAAAGGTGTCGGACATTAATCATTTGAGCCTTTCCAGGGGCTCTCCAAATATGCAGAGCTAAATTACTGTGCTTTGGTTATTGACTCTCCCAAGAAATCATCAAGTCCTGCACACATCCACCTCCAAACTTTTCTATCCATCCATCTAACCATTACTAGGTCCTCGTTAATGCATAAAGCCAGGGAAAACATTCTGGTTAAGATCAGAGCTCTTTGTTTCACCTCCAAACTCTTCTATCCATCTGTCTAGGTCCTCCTTAATGCATCCAGCCTGGAAAACATTCTGGTTAAGATCAGGATTTTATTGTTCCACTTTCAAACTCTTCTATTCATCCATCTAACCATTATTAGGTCCTCCTTAATGTAAATTTGCAATGCTGGGTAATCAACCAGTTACACCACAAAAGAAATTGTAATGTTGGTCTAATCTGGTGCAGTTACTCGATTCCTAAACCTTAGCCCGGCAGTTCTAGAAGACTGCATGTTTCCAGAATAAGTCACAAAATATTTGAAATATTTTCTCTTCTTTGCCATGTTTTTTTATAATGTCTGCTCATGAATTCCAGTTCTCTAGATCAAGTTTGCCGTAGTGGAAAATTCTCAAGGCTGCCAAATAACTTTGTGTGAAAGTTCGTCATCGTGGGTCGTTATTGTTGTTGTTTAATGCTCGCAATGAGCCAGTTTACTCTTTTGTGCGCCCTGAAAAGGACATTAAGTGGCAGGTTGTAGTAGCTTACCTCATATCTCAAGAGTGCTGATGAAGGTGGGCCACGGTCGTCCAGGCGGTTGTGCTATGCTTGGCTTCATCTGCATAGCACTCACTACTGCGAGGATCACATCAATCCACATCTCGTTAGCCAGACTGTCTTAAAAACAGCCTGTTTTTAGGAACGCTACATGGAAGAGATTGTGGTCTTGGTCAGTGAATTGTGCCTGACTCTGACGTGACGTTCTGGTTAGTATGTTGTGCCTGACTGGACTAGCGTCTCAGTTTCCCGTCACCACAGGTCAGTATCCAAGTGGAGCCGCGTAGCGCAGTGGTTAGCGCGCTGGCTTCGCATCTGAGTGGTCCTGGGTTCATTCCCCAGTTGAGGCGGTAATGTTTTTTTCAGACCGCAATAGCTCCTGGGTTGACCCAGCCTTAAATGGGTACCGGTTCAGTCCGGGAAGTAAAAGCGGCGAGGGAGAGGAGATGGCTACCGCCCTCATATATAACCGAGCCTTTGAAATGTGAGATCGCTAACACCTCACACCCCTACGGCAGTAATGCTATGGGATTAGGGTAGGTCAGTACGCAGTTACCTAAGCATGTTTTTTTTGTCTGTGCTACTTGTTCACACATACACATGGGTGATAGAATCAATTTTAGTCTGTGTAAGTGACTATTTAATCTGTTATGTCCTGTTCTCATGTGAAATACGATCACTTATTCCACTGCAACAATGATATGAATGTTACATAATTTGTCATTTATTCATGCAAATTTATTAAAAATCATTATGAACATACTCCAGAGTGCCGGCTGTGCACACATCCATATGAAACTGTTGAACATCATCTTTTTGAATGTCCGACGCTTACCGGAGTTAAGAAAGAGCTTCTTCCTCCAAAGCCAGACAAATGGAACACTTTGTACAGAACTTATCAGCAACTTACAAACACTTACAGATACCACTATATGGCATTGGGCCAAAGGAGAGGAGCCCATAGGTAGCTGACTCATTAACCAACCAACCAACAGCATAAGAAATACGTACGTTTCTTTAAACAAACAAGTATATTATTAACAATGGGCAATCACACATGTTGAATTTAGTCCTAACTTAATGTCTTTATACTGGTTTAGAAGACTGCAGAGTCTGCAAACAATCAGTTTCATTTACATTACCTTGATCTAAAAATAACTAAGCGCATCAAATCTATTCTTGAATGCATTAATTGACCCTGCCTCCACTAGTTCCTGTGGCAATGCATTTCAAGCATTCACCACTCAATGACTAACAAAATATTTCCTAGTATCTAATCTGGACCTGTCTTTAATTAATTTGTAGTTGTGCCCTCTTGTCTTTGAAGGTAGCTGTAATTTGAGAAAAAAAATTGTATAGTCTAATTTAACCTTTCCATTGATTACCTTATAAACCTATATCAAATCACCCCGAATTCTCCTCTTTTCTAGATAATGTAGGACTGTTTTTAAAGTCTTGAAAGTGTGTTATGTAAAGAAGGGATGTTTAGTTATATGTGCTAGTAAAGCTATGAAGCAACCCCATAGCAGATGCTGTAGTTATAGAAGAAATGTTAATACAGAGGCTCTTAACATTTTTTGTGATATGAGCTTCGTTAGCAGTGTGGTGAAATTTTGTTTACCCCTTTAGCAGTCTGGTGAAGTCTGTTTACCCCTTTGGCAGTCTGGTGAAGTCTGTTTACCCCTTTGGCAGTCTGGTGAAGTCTTTTTACCCCTTTTACCGTTGTGGCAGTCTGGTGAGTCTACTTATCCCATTAGCAGTTTTGTGAAGCCTATTGATCCCTTTAGCAGTTTAGTGAAGCCTATCATTCCCTTTAACATTTTTTGTGATATGAGCTTCGTTAGCAGTGTGGTGAAATTTTGTTTACCCCTTTGGCAGTCTGGTGAAGTCTTTTTACCCCTTTGGCAGTTGGGTGAAGTCTTTTTAACCCCTTTAGCAGTCTGGTGAAGTCTTTTTACCCCTTTGGCAGTCTGGTGAAGTCTTTTTACCCCTGTTACCGTTGTGGCAGTCTGGTAACGTCTACTTATCCCGTTTGCAGTTTTGTGAAGCCTATTGATCCCTTTAGCAGTTTAGTGAAGCTTATCATTCCCTTTAGCAGTTTAGTGAAGCCTTTTGATTCCTTTAGCAGTTTAGTGAAGCCTTTTGATTCCTTTACCAGTTTAGTGAAGCCTTTTGATTCCTTTACCAGTTTAGTGAAGCCGTTTGATCCCTTTATAGCAGTTTAGTGAAGCCTATTGATCCCTTTAGCAGTTTAGTGAAGCCTTTTGTTTCCTTTACCAGTTTAGTGAAGCCGTTTGATCCCTTTAGCAGTTTCGTGAAGCCTATTGATCCATTTAGCAGTTTAATGAAGCCTATTGATCCCTTTAGCAGTTTAGTGAAGCCTTTTGTTTCCTTTACTAGTTTAGTGAAGCCGTTTGATCCCTTTAGCAGTTTCGTGAAGCCTATTGATCCCTTTAGCAGTTTAGTGAAGCCTATCATTCCGTTTAGCAATTTAGTGAAGCCTATTGATCCCTTTAGCAGTTTAGTGAAGCCTATTGATCCCTTTAGCAGTTTAGTGAAGCCTATTGATCCCTTTAGCAATTTAGTGAAGCCTATTGATCCCTTTAGCAGTTCAGTGAAGCCTATTGATCCCTTTAGCAGTTCAGTGAAGCCTATCATTCCCTTAGCAATTTAGTGAAGCCTATTGATCCCTTTAGCAGTTTAGTGAAGCCTATTGATCCCTTTAGCAGTTTAGTGAAGCCTATTGATCCCTTTAGCAATTTAGTGAAGCCTATTGATCCCTTTAGCAATTTAGTGAAGCCTATTGATCCCTTTAGTAGTTTAGTGAAGCCTTTTGATCCCTTTAGTAGTTTAGTGAAGCCTTTTGATCCCTTTAGTAGTTTAGTGAAGCCTTTTGATCCCTTTAGTAGTTTAGTGAAGCCTATTGAACCATTTAGTAGTTTAGTGGAGTCTTTTGATCCCTTAAGGAGTCTGCTGAAGCTTTTTGACCACTTTAGGAGTCCCTTGCAACCTATGAATGCTCCTCAGCATTGCAGTACAATGACTGTGTCCCATACCCTATTGCAAGATTGAAATATGATGGAGCTGACAGATACAGACCTTTCTCGAGGCCCCGTGGGTTGGTGGAAGTGGTAAAGCACCAGAGCTCCGCTACCAACTCAGCATTGCACTATTATGAATGTGTCCCACACCCTTTTGCAAGATTGAAATATTATGGAACTGGCGGATACAGGACTTTCCCAAGTGTCTGTATATTGTAGGTACGCCTGCCAGGACTTCTCAGAATTGTTAGCTCAGCACTCGACATTGCACAACATTGGCTGCGTCGCGCTGCGCCTGTGCTCAGGAAAGATGCAGATACATACTTATTTATATATAAATTCTATTAAAAAATTTGTTTAAACTTGCTTTTGTTTCTTCTATTTTCAATTTCAATATTTGTTCATGAAACCTAATTACAGAAAATAACTGCAAAACGTGTCGGGGATTTTCAAAGGCTGAGTAATAAAGATTGCTTACCCTGGCAGTCCACCTGCAGTATGCAGGGTTAGTTGTTTTTTTTCACTTCTTATAGAAAAAAACTAGTCTTTATTAAGGTTAGAATCTGGGTCTTCCTGACTAGGAGACCGGTGCCCTAACTGCTCCACTACCCGGTCTTCAGAAACTATTCATACCACCAAATAACTATATGTTTAATATCCCACAAGTTATTAACCTTCCACCCCACTGGTCTGCTTATAACGGGGAATAAACAATACTAGTTTCCACAAAAGGAAGCTTGAATATCACAGGCCTATTCTGTAGTCAGCATCGTTTCAATTGTTCTGTTTTGCTTCATTGGTGGTAAAACGTCCAAGAGCTCTATGTACTCATGTATATGTCATATATACATATATATTGTTTCAAGTGTGCAATGATTCTTTGTGAATAATACTTGTATTACATACATATTGAATAAAAGTTTATATGTATGTATGTTTAGAAATGATTTTTTTCCCCTATTATTTCTAATAATCCTGGCAGTATCTTTCTCGTGCAGTTACGTTGAGTACTTTGTCCTTAGAAAGTTTTGTCACTCTTTATTGGGTGCATTGTCCTTAGTACATTAGCTATCCTCATATTTTTTAATTAATTTAAGAATATTTTCTCATTACATATTGCAAGAATATTTTCTCATTACATATTGCAACAATATTTTCTCATTACATATTGCAAGAATATTTTCTCATTACATATTGCAAGAACACTTTCTCATTACATATTGCAAGAATATTTTCTCATTACA
The DNA here is from genome assembly GCA_036924085.1 of Ariolimax columbianus. Lineage (NCBI taxonomy): Eukaryota > Metazoa > Mollusca > Gastropoda > Stylommatophora > Arionidae > Ariolimax > Ariolimax columbianus. The sequence continues at coordinate 10,425,616 of JAVGWX010000021.1, forward strand.
TATTGTAAGAATATTTTCTCATTACATATTGCAAGAATATTTTCTCATTACATATTGCAAGAATATTTTCTCATTACATATTTCAAGGATATTTTCTTCTTACGTATTAAGTACTTCTTTTCTTGAAATATTTTCTCATTCTCTGCCTTCTTTCACTGCATTAGAATAATGACTGCTTCATGCTTCACAATCCATAATTTGGAATATTTTCCTGTATATGTCATGTTGAATGCTTATCATATTTTGGCTTGCTTTTGGTATTGTTGAAATACACACTAATTATTGTTGCGGACATATTGATAAATTTATGTGTATTGCTCATGATGATGTTGAATATATGAACAGTTAAATGGATGTGTTGTGTTTGTTATTTTACTGACTTTCAAAAATTGTCAATGTGTGATTTGTGTCATAAATGTAAACAACATATACAACCTGTGGTGCGCTGACAGTAGCGAAGCGTGAGGATAATTTTTAGGGTAAGCTGAGTCATGAACATAAAGGGGCACACTTAATGATGTCGACAAAATGTTGAAAAGTACTTCATGTTTGTGCTGAATGAGGTAGTTGAAACCCATGCTGTGAGCGTACTTCTGCACAGTTTTTTTAATTTCTTGTAAATCTTTTCTTGCATCCTTGTTTAATTTCTGGGGAAAAATATCTTTCACCCTCTCCTTTAATATGTGATCAAATCACAGAACTAAACAAAACTGAACTGAAATAACATTTGAATCACACTTTGAGAGCTTGGAATGTAACATTCTCAGTCAGGGAACTTAACTTAACATCTTTATACTGGTTTAGAAGACTTCGCAGAGTCTGTTTACAACCAGTTTCATTTACATTACCTTGCTCTAGGTAGCTATGCGCATCCAATTTATTCTTATATGCATTAATTGTCCCTGCCTTCACTACCTCCCATGGCAATGCATTCCAAGCATTCACCATTCTCTGACTAAAAAAATATTTCCTAATATCTAATCTGGACCTTTCTTTAGTTAATTTGTAGCTCTGCCTTTTTGTTCCTGTGGGTGGCTGTATTTGGAAAAATTTGTTATAGTCTAATTGATCCATTCCTCTGATCATCTTATTAACCTGTATTAAGTCACCTCGAATTCTTCTCTCTTCTAGATAATGTCGGCCGGTTTTTCTGACTCTTTCATCATAATCGTGATTCTGGTATCCCACTACTATCAGCTTTGTTGCCAGCCGACAATTAACCCGGCCTAATTTGTTGCTAGTTGGCTGGGGAAAAAAGTAGCACCCTCACGACCATCTCCTCGCTACCAATTGACCTGATTCTTACGCTGCCTAAGGCTAGATGCAATGAGCTTACCTTTCCAATAGTAACTGATCAATTAATTTTGCCACTTCACACTTTTGCTAACATGTCACTACGCTTAATTTCAATTTCTAATTTATTTTGCATGTTTTATGCAAAGGGATGTCTTCTCTCATTCTTCAAAACCATTTGGAATAGCTCAGTCTATCATGTTTCTTCTTCTTCTTTGCATTCAGGATCTTTTGGTCATGCTATATCTGCAGGCCAGTCACCATGATGAAGTCTGTAGTCTTCACCAGGTCGGAGCGGCTGCCCCACAGCTTTTGTCTCAGCTCCGCACCCTCTGACCAGGTCTGGCATCTCATTTCCCTATAGATTGGGCATTCTTGTAGAATATGCTCAGGGTTCTGGCATCCTGTTTCACATGGGCACTCATCAGTGTGTAAGATCTTCAGACGGTAAAGATGTTCTAGTAGTCTGCAGTGTCCAGTTCTCAGGCGAAATAAGGTTGTTTGTTGATTTCTTTTGAGATAGTGAATTGTATCTGGTGTACTGCTTATGTTTCTGTCTTCTCTCCATTGGTGTATATACTGATTTCTGATGATGTTCTTGATTTCTGTGTATGGTACTCGGTGATTAGATTGTGCCTTTTTGCTGCCATCTTTTGCCAGAGCATCAGCTCTCTCGTTTCCCGTGATTCCACAATGGGAGGGTAGCCACTTGAGGGATATTGTTGAGGATCTCTGGAGTTTTCCCAGTTCTGCTCTGATCTCTGATAACAGTGGTTCGTTGTTTGTTTTTGGTATTGTCTCTAATAGTAGCAGAGTCTTCTAAGCCAGTATAAAGATGTTAAGTTTTGTTTCACCGGCTTACAGTGTCGTTCGTATGACAATGTGTGATCCATTGTATTTCCTAGGTATGTATGTGTATCGTTATGTTCAAGTTTCCTGTTTATTCTATCCGTTCACTACTGCTGATGACACTATGCTAAAAGCGCAAAATGAGTCAGATTTGCAAGAACTGGTCAACATGGTAGTATTCAGAGCAAAAATAAATTCATTACCTGAAATATATATTAAACATAGGAGCAAGGAAGCGATAGTCAGACTGTATAAAGCATTAGTTAGACCTGTTTTGGAATACTGAGTAAAGGCATGGAGTCCTTATCATAGAGGGGATACAAACATGCTGGAAAGGATACAAAAAAGAGCGACAAAGCTGATAGTGAGATTCTATAATTACAGTTATGTGGAAAGACTCAGAAAAGCAATTTACTTTATACCTTGTACAACATTTTGGAGATGTGTGCTGCTGAGTTACTACCATTACTTCTGATTGAACTTAACGTCTTTATACTGGTTTAGAAGACTCTGTATACAACCAGTTTCATTTACATTACCTTGCTCTAAAAGCTATGTGCATCCAATCTATTCTTAAATGCATTAAATGTTCCTGCTTCCACTATTTCCTGTGGCAATGCATTCCAAGCATTCACCCTTCTCTAACTAGAAATATTTCCTAATATCTTCTTCTTCTTCTTCTTCATCATATGCAGTCAGACAGTAACCATTATTTTTTCGAAAAAAGCGGCGGTCATCCTGAGGCTGTTGACACTGCCATATAGCTTGTCTTGTGTTGCCACTGGTGATGGCCACATCTGCTCTCTCTGATCCTCGTATGTCGGGCAGTTCTGCAGCAGATGCTCAGCGGTCATTTTCCCAGTACCACACGGGCATTCGTCGGTTCCACCTATCTTCAATTTGTTGAATAGGTGGTACCTCAGTCTATTGTGGCCAGTGCGAAGTCTGAAGACAACGACCTGCTCTCTTCTGTTCAACTGGTAATATGCATCGTTTTTGGTGTAACCAGTATGTTCAGTTTCCTATTTGGTCGTGTATCTAGCTGTAATAAGCCGTTTTGACTCTTCGTACATCATACTAGTATTTGTTTGTGGTAGTCTTGCACCTTCTTTTGCCAGTCTGTCTGCCTCCTCGTTGCCTTGGATGTTGCAGTGTGATGGGACCCACTGTACCACTACCCTTTTTGGTGCGGACTGCTGGCATAGTTGACAGAGTGCTGCTCTTAAGTCATTAAGCTCAGTGTTTTTCTGGATTTTTAGCGCTGTGACTACGGCCAGAGCATCTGTAAGAAAGACTATATGGCTTTCATTTTCTTTATGTGTCACCATTTCTTCCACTGCCGCCCTCAGTGCCTCTGCCTCCGCTCTGAAATTGCTTGTGTACTTACCAGTGGCGAATGACAGTGTTATTTTTCTGCCATTTGGTAGGTTCAGGAATGCTCCTGCCCCTCCGTTCTGTGTAGTGTATGTTACAGAACCGTCGGTGTATGCATGGGTCCAGTCCATGCTTGGGTAGTTTTTCGATATAAAGCTTAGGGTAGTATCTCTCCTTTCTTTTTCAGTCTGGCAGTTTTTGTTTCCAATACCTGGTATATTTTCTACCACCTCTGGAAATAAATCCTGCCTCCAGGTAGGTTTTCGTACAGTAGTGATGGGCTTTGGTGTTGTTAGTGCGTTTATGGGATCTTCGTGCATCTTTGCTTTGGCTATTTCTGCAAAGTTTCTACGCTTTAGTTTCCCATTTCCCAAATTGTTTAGTCTCTGGTGCATTGGATGGTCAGTCAGTCTTCAGAGTTTCTCTGACTGCAGCTGGGCTCTGCAGTCTCTTCTATCGGTCATGGATTGCAGTTTTGTAATCTTTTCAAGTTCTACAATTGGCGTTGACTTCATGCCTCCTGTTATAACTCTCATGGCTTGGTTTTGAAGTTTGCTAACTTTATCGAAGTTCGCCTTTGTTATTGTTGTCCATGCCGCAATGCCATACTCGAGAACTGGTCTCACTCTTCCAGTGTACAGTTTCTTTAGTATACTTTCGTCTGCTCCCCAGCTTGTGCCAGCAAGTTTCCTCATGATTGCCATTCTTTCTCTGGCTCTCATTCGGTTTCTTTCGATCTGACTTTTCCATGTCATGCGCCGATCAAATGTGACTCCCAGATAGTTTGGGTTGTCGTTTGGCTGCAGGAATTTGCCATTTAGACTTAATTTGGTGTTTTGGGGTTTGATTGAAAGCGAGAATATTGTACATGTGGTTTTCTCCTCGTTTATTTTGATCAGCCATGAGTTCGCCCACTCTTCCAGCGATGTTAGGGCCTGCTGCATCCGATTTCTTGCTATGGTGAGATTCTTTTCAGAGGTCCACATAGCCAGATCGTCTGCAAACATTGAGCTATGGACTCTTCTTGGTATATTCTCTGTAATGTCGTTTATTTACACCAGGAAGAGTGTGGGTGACAGTACTCCCCCTTGGGGTACTCCCTGCTCAAGTGTCACCTTTTTGCTCATCTGCCCTTGTACTTGGACTCTGGCCGTTCTTTTTTTGAGGTAGTGGTTGATCCACTTGTACATTCTCCCACAAACTTCACTTCTCCTTAGCTTGACTCTAAGTCCGTCTTTCCAGACTTTGTCAAATGCCTTTTCCAGGTCCATCCAAACCGCTACTGTGTGTTTCTGTGCCTGGTAGGCATCTTCTATTTACTGGGCTATGAGGATGACCTGGTCCTCAGTGGATCTGTGCTGTCTAAAGCCGGCTTGCTGTGGAATTAGTATTCGTTTTTCTTCCAGATGCCACATCAGTCTGGTGTTTATCATACGTTCCATCAGTTTGCCGACACAGCTCAGTAGGCTGATAGGCCTGTATCCATTTGGATCTGTTTTGTCCTTTCCTTTCTTTGGTACTGGTACAAGTACTGCGTCTTTCCATGCCTGGGGTACAATACCCCTTTTCCAGCTTTGGTTCAGGACTGATAGCAGTTTCATCTTCGCTGTTTGGCCCAGCCCCATCAGCATTTCGTTTGTTATCCCGTCTATTCCGGGAGATTTCCTTTTCTTTAATGTTCTCACGGCCCCTTCCATTTCACTCATTGTTAATTTGGCCATCATATGCTCTTCAGGTGCCGTATTGATGTTGTCGTGCCCCTTTTGCTCTTCACTAATGTCTGTATGCCTATCTGCAGGGACCTCGATGTGGTTTGCTCTGGCATAGTGTTCTACAAAAGCGTTTGCTGCTTTTTTTCCAGTGAGCAAGTTTTCGCCCTGCTTGATGGTAATTTGTTTGTTTGAAGGGGTTTCGTCATTCATGGCTCTGACTAGCTTCCATAGCTTGTTCCCTTCTTTGTCTAGGTTGAGGCTTTCAGTTTTGTTTTTCCAGCTCTCTCTTGCTGTTTGATTTAGAGTGTATTTGTATTTCGCCATGGCGGCTTTGAGGGCGATATTTGCCTCCATAGATTGTTCTCGCTCTGCCATGTTCCTAGCATTTGTGACTGCATCTTCCGCTTTCTGCAACTCATCATTCCAATAGGGCTTATAGTTTTTCCTAGCCCCTCTTGTGATTGTTTCAGTGGCGGCTTGCATTATTGCCTTGCTTAGGCTTTCCACCATGGGCTTCATTTTGTTGTTTCGTGTGTTGATGGTTTCACACAGCCCATCTGTCAGGATTGCAAATCTCTCCCAGTCGGCTCGTTTGTAATTCCAACGTGGGAGCGGTTTTGTTTCCTGTGGGCCTACTTCCATATCAATGTCTAGCCTGATCGGCCTGTGGTCGCTACCTGCCAATTGGTTTAGCACCTGGCGGTCTATTTTATGGTGTATGTCCTGTGTGGAGAAGGCCAAATGTGGAGTCGAGGTGGTATGCCATGTTCTAGAATAGAAACTAGGGCTATCCTCCGGCCTATTGATTAGGGAGAGATTTGTGTCTATCTCCCAATCTTCCACTTCGTCACCTCTGCTGTCTGTGTCCGAGTATCCCCATCTCTCCGAGTGGCTGTTGAAGTCTCCAACTACTATGCAGTTGGAGTCTTTGACGTCCATACTCGAGAGCGATAGGTCTTTATTTGGTGGTCCGTACAGATTGAAAATGCGGAGCTTCGTCTCTTGAGCCATTATGTCAACTCCTACAATTTCTGCTTGTCCGGTGTGATTGACAGATACCGCGCTACTCGGTATGCAGTTTCGGGTCAGTATCAGGACCCCTCCTTTGTGACCTTCTCTATCGAGACGGAAGGTCTGGTATCCTCTGATTGAGAATTTATGGTTATTGTTGAGGTGCGTTTCCTGGATACATGCCACGTCAATCTTACCTTCATGCAGGTGATGTGTTAGGGAAAGCTTTTTGTTAACGACACCCTCCGCATTCCACTGTAGTATTTTGAGGGTCTTGAGTTTTTGGTCAATAGGAATTGCCCCATAGCCATGTGCCTTGACTCCACGACACATGGATGGGTGACCACCAGTAGTCAAGGGTGGACCCCTTCGAGGCGTGAGGCCCGGCACTCTCCCTGCCTGGCGGGACTCCGCAGGATGAGCACCATACATTTTTCTGATCGGTTGTACTGTCATCATACTGCGATTTACGTTGCACTGTTGCGTTAAGCTTGTGGCCCCGTGCATCCGATTTCAACAGGCGTTTCTGTAGGGATGCCCTCCTTAGCCTTTGGCTGTCCCCAGCCTATCTGCAAGGCAGCAGTAATTTGTGATCAGAGTTGTCTCTCTTATGGAAGTTGTCTTACCAGACTAACGAGTCTTCACTACTCGTGTCTATAGGGTGCGGTGATGATATATGAGATGATATATGATATGGACTAGTTTACCCGGAAGAGAGGCAGTCCAGTGTGTCTGTATCCCAGGATCGTCACGTCCTACCAGAAACGTAGCATTTGCATGTGAGTGGGGTATATCTTTGCTCCCTTCATTTTCTTGGCTTCAATGCAGGGATGGTACGCCTAGCATTCCCCACCACCTGGGATGTTGACACAGTGGGGCAGGTGTGCAATGTCCGCTAGTCTGCATCTCTTCTGCGTCCATTGCTATGGCTGATAGCGTACAGAGGTAGAGATCGAAGCAGAAGTGCATTTAACCAGGGGACAAGCTTGGTAATGTCACGGAGATGTTGTTCGCCTGGTTTGCGGACATATCTCGTGGTCAAGGAATGAGTCTCGACAGTTCACAGTGAGGTGACTGCTCTACTGTTTTCGACACCCCGACCAAGAACTAAGTCTTATGTTGGTGGTTTCGCACCCCATCGCCGTATAGGGTGAATATCGAGCAGCTATCCGCCCGCTTTGATCGGCGGATGGAAGAGACCTCTTTCTGTGGCTCGACCTGGTAGGGTTGAGGCGCGATCCCCAGGTCCCGACCATATCGAAGCCTCCCATTGCAGTTGTGCTGAGATTTTGGGCGGGATTCCGGCTTACATGCGTCCGGCCGTAATCCCTCACATGGTAGCCTCGCGCCATTGGCTTATCAGCCTGGTACGTGAACCAAATGTCTGCGGCTCCTCTCGAGTTGAGCAGGATTTCCGTAGCAACGCCCTGTCATTTGTAAAACTGACCTGTCTTCCGATAGTCTATTTCCAGCACCCGTTCACTATTTGGCCAGGACGAATTAATCGAGGGCTTTTGTTTGTCAGTGACCAGGTATCTGGAACCTGCGGGGTTAAGACACGATTTCCGTAGCGTTCCTTCATTAGAAGGTTAGAGAGCTGACCTGTCTTCCGTGGGTCTAATACCAGCACACGTTCACTATTAGACCCAACGAAAGTGCTCTCGATTTGTCAGTCGTTCTACAGTATTTGCGTGTTGAGTCAAATGCCTGAGATCCAACTACGAGCTTTTTAACTGCAACAACTTTAATATACGCTATTGGAGCTGGAATTACCGCTGCTGCTGGCACCAGACTTGCCCTCCAATAGATCCTCGTTAAAGGGTTTAAAGTGTACTCATTCCAATTACGGGGTCTCGAAAGAGTCCCGTATTGTTATTTTTCGGCACTACCTCCCCGTGCCGGGAGTGGGTCTGCTGCCTTCCTTGGATGTGGTAGCCGTTTCTCATGCTCCCTCTCCGGAATCGAACCCTGATTCCCCGTTACCCGTTACAAACATGGTAGGCACGTCACGTACCATCGACATTTGATAGGGCAGACATTTGAAAGATGCGTCGCCGGCACATGAGGCCATGCGATCAGCACAAAGTTATCCAGAGTCACCAGTGGGGACGCCGCAACCCCGCGAGGGGAAATGACGATTGGTTTTGAACTAATAAAAGCGCTCTTTCCGCGAGGGTCGGAGCTTGGTAAGCATGTATTAGCTCTAGAATTGCCACAGTTATCCAAGTAGGATCGTGTCATCTAAGGAATCTCGACTGATTTAATGAGCCATTCGCGGTTTCACCGTGAGACAGTGTGAACTTAGACATGCATGGCTTAATCTTTGAGACAAACATATGACTACTGGCAGGATCAACCAGATATATGTCGGAGACGTACGTACCGCACACACCGGTCGGCGGAGGACGGGTGTGTAAAAAGCATTACTGGGACGGCCGGAGGGACCGACTGACGAACGGACGGACGGTTGTTTCCCCCGTCCCTCACTCCGTCGACCTAGGACCGCCTGACAGGGGCCCCTACACACACCAGACGACCGACCGACCGGGCTCGCTCGAGGAGGGATGGCAGCGCTCTGTGCAGAACGGATCCCAACGACCCCGGCGATGAATTTCACTGGGACTAGAGACAATTTGGCCTGCCGGCCTGCCCTTTTCCCGAGGGTTGGTCCTACACAGGCACGATTCCTGCTTTCCATTTGCCGGTCACAAGCTCTTTGCGAGAGTCTGACCACCAGCGAGACGAACTGTCGAGCCACCGACTGTCAAAGTTTCTCGTTACGGACCAGAGAAGCGCACCTCATTGGAGGCCACGACAAAAAAAAAACCGCTTCCCGAAAGCGTTTTCCGCAAGCCCGCTCTATCGCTCCGTCTGGCGAGACTGAGATCGCTTTACTAACACTGGTTGAGATTGAATAGCGGCGGGAAATGTCTACTGTTCTCAAAAAGTGTTGTCCATTGCAACTCAAGTCGTTTCTGAACTTCTTAATCTACATGTACACTTGGTGGAGTGATATTCGTGCATTGCCATACTGAACCTTTATCTCAATCTCAAAATCCTGATATTCAATCAAGCACGTGTATCTGATGTTGGGTAGCCAAATTTTGAGTAAACTCATTTTGTTCGTTTGCCTTGGTGTACCATGTTGGACCTAGGGCTTCCATTATGCTATCTCTAAACCTCATACTCGGTCGCCAGCGAGGGCGACTAAAGTTGTATGGCCACCACTAGTGGTACAGTGGGTTCCATCCCACTATAACATCCAAGGCAATGAGGAGGCAGACAGACTGGCACAAGAAGGTGCAAGACTACCACAACCAGATTCTAGTGTGACCTACGAAGAGTCCAAAAGGTTTATTAGGGCTAGATACATGGACAAGTGGGAAACAGAACATACTGGCAACACAAAAAATTATGCCTACTACCAGTTGAACAGAAGAGAGCAGGTCGTGGTCTTCAGACTGCACAGGCCACAACAGACTGAGGTACCATCTATTAAATAAACTGAAGATAGGTGGCACTGACGAATGCACCTGTGGTATAGGGAAAATGACCGCTGAACATCTGCTGCAAAATTGCCCAACATACGAGGACCAGAGAAAGCACATGTGGCCATCACCAGTGCCAACACTAGACAAGCTCTATGGCAATGTCAACAGCCTCAGGATGACCGCTGCTTTCTTCGATCAAATTCAAGTTGACGTCTGACAACGTACGAAGAAGAAGTATGGTCATCACGACATCACTCTACGTGTCCATCTGTTTATCCTGCACGCGCACCACGTGGCCGGCTCATCTGCATTTTCGAAACAGTGCGACATCTATCATGTCAGAGAAGATAATTCGACATCTGATCTCTGCTTTGCAAATTTGGTCTAGAATGGAAATCTGAACCTTTATTAGCCAATTAATTTCGATAGGTTTCACCGCTTTAAAAAAAACGGTTAACAGAACGCGGTTTCCTTTGCAGCATGCCACTAGTGTGGTGATAATCTATCATTTAACCGCTACTATGATGTCATGCACCGTGATGCAATCAATGTGACAATCTCGACCAAATGCGAATTAACAGGTGGAAGACAAAAATTATGAGGATCAGTAGAAAGCATGGGGCCAGTCAATATAAGTGTAAATGATATTGCTTTTCAATAGATCCAGTTTATGTATTTGTGCAGCATTTTTTAAAATATTGTTTTGGCAGACGGTAAGCAAGACTGGGAAATCGAGACTATGTGTCAGAAGTCTGCTGCGATTTATCAGCTGTCACCACTACTTAGGCACCCGAATATTAGTTTGACAACAAAGCAACAGTTGATAAACAATATAAGTATGCTGACTCTGTTATACGAGTGCCAAACATGGCCCCTGTTTAATGCGAGCGAATGGCGCATTTCGACGTGTGAAAGGAAGAGGACGGTCATTGGTGATGCCAGGAAAGACAGAACATTTTAGACATTTGAAGTATGTTCGGCACTTCGTCATGTTCATACTTACGATAGTACATTTCCAGGCAAAAAATAAGCTGATTCGGTCATGAGAATGCCTCCTCAACTTTCACTAATGGCTTATAACGATGGTGTAGGACAAGAGGGCGACCGCGAAGCAGGTGGATAGATGATATTAGAGTGATTGTGCAACGATACAGTATCGCAACGACCAACGCAACGCACTTGGCACAGGACGATGACATAATAATAATAGTTGCCCATCCCAAGCGAAGATGTCGGCAGAATTAGACTATTGCTGTGAAATATTTTCTCTGATGGCTGTACAGACCAATCTTGGAACGGCACACCCTGCCCCATTCATTCGGGATGCACATGCGGGGAGCCGGTTGTGGGTATTGTTTTTTCGGGCAGCACGCTTTCGCTGAGCCTCCTCGCTGGCTGTACTCCCTGCGATCTGAGCACCTTATGTGATACTAGCTAGCCAGGTGGTGTATTCTTGTACAATCATTTCCCATGAGGTGACATCAATATTGAAACATTTCACTTTCAAGGAGTCTCTGTAGCGTTTCTTCTGCCCTCCTTTTGAGCGTCTGCCTGTTTTGAGCCCACAGTACAAAAGCTGATTGGGAATGCGCTCATCTGACAGGCGAACAACATGTCCCGTCCATCATTGCTAAGCCAATTTCAGAAGTGTATGGATGCTCAACATGTTAGTATTGCTAAGAATTTCATAGTTAGAAACTTTGTGCTGCCACCTGATCCTGAGCAGACTACGCAGACAGCTCAATCGAAATCTTCTAAGCTGTCTGTTATACACTGTCCTTATCTCACATGCATGTAGCACTATGGATAACACCACGGCACTATATATTTTTTATCTTGGTGGCGACAGATTCCTTGTCGGATTCCAGACATTTTGTTGTAGTCTCCTTAAAAGCAAAGCTCGCCTTAGCAACCATGTTATTGACCTCTGTCGATATTCACCTCACTAGTGGTGGTACTGCGTAGGAAGGTGAAACTAGCGACTGCCTGGAGACGTTGGTTCTGAATAGTAATGTCTTGCTCGATGTACCGCTCTCCACAGAACGTTATAACGAAGCCATAAGCTCCATCATAAGGGAAAAGATAACTAACGAAACCGACTACAACCGCAACCACAGAAATCGATACTTGTGTCAGAATATCAAGTATAGATACTTCCTGTTTGGCGTCTGCTGCGAAAGTTGACATTTTGAGAGAATGATTGAGATAATAAAATCTTCAAGTTGTTGTTACATTTTATGACTTTTGTGGTTCACATATCTAAATCTGATAAATTCGTTTAGTAGGAAATGACTCATGGACCGAAATTGCGCATGGACAACTTGTTCTTCAGCTTGAAAGAACTTCAGAATGGTATGCCCAAATCTTGTCCCGTTCTTTCTGTCATAAAATTAAACGCTAATCACCCGCCTAATGCAGTTGCTGAGTTGCTGAGCAGTTTCACAGACCAATAACATCTAAAATATCCTGACAATAAAGCTAATTTTATTAAATCAACACAGTTGCAGGCTCAATTGTTACAATCAGGGCTCAATTTTCACAGAACTGGTAGGTTGTTTTTTTTGTTGACTGTTCTAGTGTTCAGTACTTGTACTTTTGTATTTTACAAGAGTGCAATCCACAGATTTTATGTGCCTTATTATTCTACAGTCGGTTCTACTTTGTCCACTAGCTTGTGGGTTCCCTCTAGAAAAAAGTTTTTTGGTGTGACTTTTGATCAACTTTGCACCGCTTCCATTACCTCGTTGTCAGCTGCCTCGGGACCTATCTGCTACACACTTTCCTAATACCGAGGTCATTATTTTGTGCGCAGCGCTGTGACTCATGTTGAAATCTACAGATATTTCATCAATGGTGACTCGTCTGTTGCCATGAACTAGCTAATTTGCGGTTACACTGTTTTAACTAATTGAAGTAATTGTTACGTTTGCTGGTCTCCCAAGTCACGGTTCATCAAAGACGTTTTGTTTTCCGTTTTGAAAGCTTTCTACCAATTGATACACTCTCCTCTGACTCAAACAACTGTCTTCATACTGAAACTCTTGTTCTGTACATTTCAGATGGTTTTACAAAAAACAAATAACACCTTGTTCTTCCACAGTTGAAGTCAACAGTCGGGTGGCCATATTGTACGCAATATTAAGACATAAAGTATTGTTAAAGAGCCATTTTGTGTTCTGAAATATTTTCAGTTGTGCATACTCTTCCAAGCACTTTATAATAAAATTGCTGTTAAAAACTACCCCACAATGATTGTCCCTTGTAATTATTAGTAGAGAAGACAACAAAATGTTGGACTAGCATACTAAGTAAAATAAGTCATTGATAGATTGCAAATATTTATATACATACTACTGGTTTTGTTAATATGGATTTATTTTTTAAAACTTAAACTCCTAGTTGGTTTAGCAAGGTTTCTTTTGATATATTATATGCGTTTATTATTTCTTTATTTAGCCTGGTTGCAAACAAGACCTGTGAGTTCAAGAGTGTGATTTAGAATGAAATCTTTGGAGTAAATCTGTGTCAGATGTTAAGATGGTTCTGCTAAAGTTACCTGATTTGGTGGATTAGGGGTTGTGAGCATGGTTCACAATTCCAACGTACTATTTTTGAATCACGTTGTTTAACAGACCGGATATGTTGTAGTTTGTTTTTCATGGTATAACCACTTTTTCCAGCCAAACCATCTGTAAATGGGTGCCTGATGAAGGCAAGAAAAAATATTGAAGCCGCCACAAGAGCTGCAAAGTTTGTGCCCTGTCATCAGCACTTTGAGCAATGAAAGGGACTGAGGACAAATGGGGGTGCACAAGTGCAATGAGGAAGTTAGTTCTATAAACCATTTTCCAACCTCTTGCCACACTTCCCCTTATCAAAATATAGATAATCTAATGCAACATTTTTGTTTATATCTAGAGAAAGTATGCTTGGAGCAGAAGCTACATGATGTCAAATTGAAACACCACTCATTAGAGCAGGAACTGGATCATGGTTGGTACAAATGAACTGGTTGCAATTACTTGACACTGTAAGCTAGGCTTAGACTTTCAGGAATCATCATCATGTAGCATGTCCTTTATAGAACGTATCTTGAAGTCTATCTAAAAGAAACTCTTTGTCTTTCCAAAACTCCAGCCTCAGCCACAGTCTCACTCAGGCATTCCTGGATATCTTGGTACCATCGTCTTCTTGGTCTACCCTTTCCTCTTTTGCCTGGCACCATACCTTCCATCACCGTTTTCTTGAGACCGGTGTGTCTCTTGATGTGACCAAAGTATTTACATTTTCTTGCCCTAATGTAATTGATAAACCAGTTCTCCTCTATGCTCAACTCTTGCCGAATGTCTACATTTTTCTTTTTCTCTGTCCAGGGTATTCTGAGAATCTTTCTGTAACATTTTGACACGAAGGGTTTGATTCTTTGTCTAGACGTTTTGGTAATCGTCCATGATTCGCAGCCATATGCTGCCACAGGAAAAACACAGGCTCTCAAGACTTTTACTTTTATCATTTTGTTGGTGCTCTGCCATAATTTCTTTAAGCTGTTCAGTCTCTGCATTGTCATGGCTATTCTTCTTCTGATTTTTTTGAGCAGTCGCCATTCTTGTCAATTCTGGTGCCCAGATAATAAAAATGTGTGACCTGATCTATTTCCTCACCACCTACTGTAAATTTATGTTTTCATTGTGTTTTGTCGGTGGTCATTACCTTTGTTTTGTTTATGTTTATAAACAGGTTTTGATCTTTACTGTGTCGATTTACAGCTTTCTATTCTGTATATAACTTAGCAAAACAAGGTACTCATATCAGACTGCTTGCATCAGGGTCAGCACACCAGCGTTGGCCAAGACCCTATTCTGCCTTCAAGTAGTAGTCCTGGAAACAGCCTGTCTGAGAGAATAGGGATCGTTGAAGAAAGGCAAACTCAGTCCCAAAAATATGCCGTGCTGCAATCAAATGTTTTGGGTTGAAAGGCACAGATATCGCAGCCTTGCTTTAAACTGTGACACAATGTACCAGAACATCCTTTTCAGGAAGAATGACGATGATGAAGGTGACTGGAAGATACTTTATGCCCTGATTTTTTTTTAAATGTTCTACTCTCGCCGTATGTCTTTATTCCCCAAGTCAGTGTGCGTTGCACTATGTTTTTATTTTGCGCCTGTCGGTCCAGTGCATCCTAATTCGCCATGCATTTTATGTAAGGGTCTGCTTCCTCCTGCATTTTTGAAGGGTTTGTTTCCCCGGGTAAAGGCAAGTGTTGTGACGGGGAGCAAACCCAGCATCTTCGGGTTGTGAGCCGTGTCACTTAATTAATAGCCCACACCATCCCCATGCCCTGATTGATATCACTACCATCCATGAACGTATAGAAACAACAATTTATCTTTGTTTCAAAATGCTAAAATGCTTTAGATGTTTCATGTCTTCATATCATTGACTATGTTGTTATCTACAGTAACTGACAAATGTACACATGTCCAAGAAAAGCACAGAAGGATGTCAGGTAATGATTTTATTTATATGCCGATAAAGGCAAATACAGTCCACTAATATACACTGTAGTCAAGGATGAAGTGTTATAGTCTTTATTGTACTAGGGTTCAACTATTTCTTAAATGGAGTGAACAGTTTTCTTTAATGCCATCTTGCTTGTTCTGACAGTCAGGTGGATTGGAAAATAAGTTGAGACCAGGGATAGAACCCAGTTCCTTTGTTGCTAGTGACCATCTCTCTCCGACCGTTTTGTCACTTAGAAACTAGTTAGTTGATGGCGACATCAGACAATTTTGTCTTGATAATGTAACTTGTGCTGTATTTGTATTATAGTGATGAAGAAACTGTGCTGGTCATCAACCTTACTCTCTGGTCCCGAACTACATTGGACCAATGGGAAGACATAAGTCAAGATGACTGGAGGTAACTCTGGATGCAAGCACTCTGGTCCCACCTTCCTTGAGACCAAGAGTTGCCTGAAACTTGCGGGATTCGATCGCTCACCGTTTTCGTTCATCACTTTGAAAGGCTACTGCTCACCTCTCAACAACATCACTCACCATATGAGCGATGTGTCATGGACATGTTGCTAACCAAGCAGGGTCCAATCTATTCAAGGCAATGAGTTAGTCTACTATTATTGGCCTGTGTGTACATTTCCCAGCTAAATCAAAACCGGCACCGCCAGCAACAAGTGTGAAGGACACCAATCGCGTGATTTTCAGCCGTGTCCACTGGACCGTGGAAATACGACACAGAGTAACCAAAATACTATTGCAAATAGCTGAAGATCATTCCAGGATAATCTAAGGGAAAAACACCAGAAAATGAATGAACTAGATAATCCAAATTGAAAACCACAATACGTTTCCTTAGACACAAGTGTAAGTCGTCAACTAGTGTGAATCCAGTTAAATCCGGGGCCTCACCGCATCCATAATGGACTAAAGCATTATGGGCATATAGTAGGCTTTATATCATACAAGTTCAGTTCAGGTGCCATTTTCACAGTGAAAGTCAGCTGCAATAGATCTCCAACATCTTCTGTCTCTAGTCTTGATGTTTCAATCTGTCAGACTTTTCCCTGCAATAGGGAAAATTAAAAAAATTAAATGAAATTTCATTATCCATGCTCATCTTTGTCAGGATATAAATTTATTATGTAGATTGCTTTTGTTGTTTAATGCCCACAATGTGTAACTTTACTCTTTTTATACGCCCTTTGAAAAGGCGTTAGGTGACGAGTTGTAGTAGCTGTCCTCACATCCTGAGCATGCTGATGAAGGTGGACTGGGGTCCTCCAGACAGTTGTGCTATGCTTAGCTTTATCTTCATGAAGCTCACTGCTACGGGGATCATGTCGATCCCCCACCTCGTTAACCAGTCTGTCATAAAACAACCCATTTCCAGTGAGAACTAATGTGGAAGTGAGGTGGGGGTCTTGGCCAGTATATTTTGCCTGACCCCGACTAACATGGTAGATCACTCAGTGATATATATAATATGTTTACATATAATCTGGGCATCTTTGTCTTTTCTCACACTTCCTTTGCTATTACATCTCTAACAAAATACAATTATCAAATTTCAATTGGATAGTCTTATTCTCCACAGAGACTTTTGCAGTGGCTCAACAAAAGGTAGACCAAACTATGGCAACCTCTGTGAGGTAAGGGAAACACTTATTAAGTCATCTAAACTAAATGAGATACTTGAGGTAAAGTGAGCTACATGAAATAAGGTTGGTTGCTAATGCCCACAATGGGTTGGTAACGCTTTTGTGTGACCTGAAAAGGACGGAACTTGTGGCAGAATGTAGTAGCGTTCCTGACATACCAAGCGTGCTGATGAAGTGGACCAGGGTCCTCCAGGAGATTGTGCAATGCTTGGCTTGATCTGCATGTCACTCACTTCACTACTGCGGGGATCACGTCGAAGCTCACTTTATTAGCCAAACTGTTGTCCTCGACCACATCCCGTTTCCAGGATAACCAACAAGGAGGTCAGGTTAGGGTCTTGGCCAGTATATTTCTCCTGACCCTGGCTAACATTGTCTGATCAGTGTGTTTTGCCTGACCAGACATTAGCCTCATCGTCCCAATGAAATAAGGTGTACTGTCTTTATGAAGTTGCGCAATCTTAAGTAAGTTTATCAATCATTCACTAACCGTGGAGCACATTTTTCTTCTTCTTAATTTGCGATTGTTGGTCATGCTAGATCTGTAGTCCTTTTGCTAGGACAAAGTCCACAGTCCTATCCAAGTCCGGGGTGGCAGCCCTACAGCTTCTGCGTCAGTTCAGCTAACTCTGACCAGGTTTGGTATTGTAGGTATCTTTATGCTGGGTAGTTCTGTAGGATGTGTTTTGGGGATATAGACCGGTTTCACGTGGGCACTCATTTATATGGGATATCTTGAGCCGATGTAGGTAGCCCAATAGTCTGCTGTGACGTGGTCTCATGTCAACTGTCCCTGTCCTACATGAAAGCCACACTGACTTTCAGAGAGTAAACCCTGCTCAAGGTGATCAATTAGACAATTGAGCAGGACTCTGGCAAAAATTTTGCCAGCGATTGACAGCAGAGAGGTACCCCTGTGATTGTCGCAGGATTGACGATTGCCCTTTTGCTTGTACAGATGTTCAATTGTGGTATCCTTCATCTCCTGTGGAACTGTCCCAGCTTCTCAAATACAATGAAAGAGTAAAGTCAGTTTCTGAAGAAGCACAGGACCCCTTGCTTGGTAAATCTCTACCGGGATGGAATCACAACCGAGAGCCTTGCCTTTTGACATTGAGCTGATAGTGTTCTTGACCTCTGCCTTGGTGAGCTCAATGTCAAGCCTGTGGTTAATAGTAGCCTATGTCATGCGAGCTATGGCTTGTGCGCTGATGATGGACGAACAGTTGAGAATGCTATTACAGTAATGCAGTATTGCACAGTAATTCACAATTATTGTATTTGTACCTATGCAGTTTGGGGGCCGTGGTAGTGCACTGGCTTCCCAGTCCAGGGCTCAATCCCCAATTGGTGCTGGATTCTTTTTCTGATCACAACCGGCCCCTGTGGTTGACCTAGCCACAAAAATTGGGCACCAGAAAAATCCGGCGTGATACTGACCACATCATCCACTAAGTGCCGTTTGTTTAAAAAAAATATGAGCCTAACACCATATTTCCTATGCGCCGCATGGCGTGGCGGGATCTTTACTTTACTTTTTGCCTATGCAGTTTACAAGCAGATGTGGAACAAAGTCGACCTAAAGTAGATGAGCTACAAGGGAATATTGAGACTGAGAAGAACCTACAACTACAGTTCATGTAAGTTTGTTGTTCACCATGGCCTTGTCCCTCTTTTTTCAAGTTCCTTATGAAATATTGGTCCACTAATGAACTTGAAACTTCTGTACCAAAACACTTACCCAAATGGTTTCCAGGAGGACCATGATGAGAATACGACCACTGATACGTAGAGACTTTGAGGTTGTTGTTGTTTTGTTGTTTTTAATGCCCACAAGGAGTGAGTTTACTCTTCGTGCGCCCTAAAAAGAACGTTAAGTAACGAGTTGTAGTGCCCTTCCTCATATCCTGAGCATGCTGATGAAGGTGGACTGCGGTCCTCCAGGTGGTTGTGCTTTGCTTGGCTTCATCTGCGTGGCACTCCCTACTACAGGGATAACATCTCGTCAGCTAGGCTGCGTTATAAACAGGATGTTTCCAGGGAACACTACATGGAAAAGCGATTGTGGTCCTGGTCAGTATGTTGTGCGAGACTGGACTAGAGTCTCAGTTGCCCAGATTTTGTGGTAAGAACCAACAAAGAGTAAGGTTTAACTCCTCTAGGAAAACTGAATTCCTTGGCCTTGAGCTAAAATGCTGCAGGAACTATGTCTAGGAAACTAAAATATTTTCTCCACATCAAACACAGATGCACTGAGTCTTCGATGTGATTGGTTGTTGCATAACGTTGGATAATGTTTATCTTTATCTCTTTTTAGAAGTTTGAAAGTCGCTTATGTCATTCTGGGTCCTACTGCCTCCCATTCTTAAAGTGCCCTTTTATGACTATTATGAAACTGTGGTGTGTGCCTTCTTCAGTGTGCCCTGAGGACAGCAACATTTCATCTGTACTCATTTCCATCCACTCAACTCCTTTCCACCTTTTTTTCAGTCAACCCTATGGTATCAGTTTTGTAGTTTCTCATCTCTGCTGTCACATATGCAGTCGTCTCCTTTTTATACATTGTATCAACAAGTTTCTGGCAATTTTCCTAGACAAAGTCAGTTAAGTCAGCGATGCAGATTCTTTACCGCCATTTTTGCAATGTGTCATTAGTCCTTTTGACATAGGACCTTCTTCTGTTTTGGATGCTTGTGTTGTATATTTCTTTGTAGTTGACTTGTCTATATTTGTTGGAAGTTTATGTGGCTTACAATTTCTATGGGATGAAGTAGCATGACCCATGCTCAATCTCTTATGCCATACAGGACAGGTTAACAGTTACAATTCTTTGCTCTCCTTTTGGGCCTCAGATTCACTCAGATGAATGAATATCAGTAATACATAAGTGAGTAACATGGACAAAAATCTAAAAACTTAACAAATAAAAACAGTCAGTAGGATTGTTATTCTTGTTGTTTAATGCCCACAGTGAGTAAGTTTACTCTTTTGTGTGCCCTGAAAAGGACGTTAAGTGGTGGGTTTTAGTAGCTTTCCACACATCCCGAGCGTGCTGATGAAGGTGGACCAAGGTCTTCCAGGCAGTTGTCCTATGCTTAGTTTCATCTGCATAACTTTCACTACTACGGGGATCACGTCAATCCATATCTCGTAGAACTTACTCATACATTTTGAGTGCAACTAGTAAAACGAGTGTTTGAACACTGCTGGGAAAATGACTTGTACAATTATTGCTCATCAAATTTTCTGTATCTTTGCAGCAAGGATTTTGAAGTAACTCTGTTGAGCATTTCTTCACAATTGTTCAGTTCAAGAGATTTCTATGTAAGTTAAATGTATTATAACATTTTTATTAATGATACATTTCATCACGTTAGAAATTATTTGTTGTAACAAACCATATACTTCAACAAATGTTTACTCAAGCTAATGTATTTAGTTGTGAAGTATGAAAACTACCTAAGCAAATGCAAAGAGGCTTTGAGTTACTCAAAGGGTAATGTAACGGAAAACAATTACATTTTTTCTAAGGGACCAAATACCGAAATTGTATGATAGACCTTATTAAATAACATAGACATTGCAATGTTAAGAAATGCATATGGGCTACGGAAGTCTGACAATAGAAAGCCATGGAAAGTAACATTCTGGGGATCATAAAACTATAGACTTAAAACTCTTTTGCTGAGTTAAGCCCTGGGTCCAACATAGTACTCTAGAGTAAAAGACCAGAATACATTAAAACAGTTATTGACTACCCAGCATCAGGCATAATCTGCCAGATTGAATACCAGAATTACAGAATGTGAATGTTAGCTGTTGGTTATTTCCCTTTAAAGTGAACATAAGTATGTTTGGGCATATACAAACGAATTCCACTTTGTATGGGTTGCCATTCTTGCTCTCCGGCTGAGCTGCACCATGCATTCAACCACCTGCACTGAGCTTGGTATGTGGATCTAAAGGCTGCATTCGATTCAGTCAATAGGTCCGCTCTCTGGACAGCCCTGCAAGGCATCAACACTCTTGCCCCACTGCTGAACTTGATAAGGGAGCTACACACGGACTTGGGTGCTAGAGTTCGCCTAGGTGGCACTCTCTCGGACTGGTTCCCAACATCTTCAGGGGTTAGGCAGAGTTGCGTCCTTGCCTCTGCCTTTTTCTGCCGAGCATTGACTGGATTCTCCACCGCCTTGACTCCCACCATCTGGGTATTGACAGGGACCAAACACGCATCACAAGCCTCGCCTATGCTGATGACATAGTCCTAGTCGGTCCAGACAATGCGGTTCTGCAACAGTCTCTGGAGAAACTTGATCTCGAACCTGGGCCTATTAATATCTTGAACCAAGACAAAAAATTCAGTACCTTGGCTCCGACACTGGTCCTCGCAGCACTGTTGTCCATAGTCTCACAGTAGAGTGCACAAATGAATTCACATATCTGGGGAATTCTTTTTCATCTGATGCACGCAGTGCGCCTGATATGTTAAGGTGGATCGGGCTTGCTACCTCTGCTATGAATGACCTTCACCAGGTGTGGAATAATGGCAGACTCTTTTCTCTCAGATCAAAAATTCGTATTAATCAGACGTGTTTGATTTCTGTCCTCTTGTATGGTTCAGAAACATAGACCCTTCTTAAACAGGACATTTCAAGACTCAATGTCTTTCATATGCGCAACAAACGAGGCATCCTTAGTATCTAGTCGTTCGATCTTGTCCATAATGTTGAGGTGTCTGCAAAGATGAGTCTTTCCTCCATCTCGAACACTCTGGTCCACTGTCGCCTGTCTCTGTTTGGTCACGTGGTTCGACTGGTCCAGAAAGTTCCGGCTCACCAGATAATGTCCAAGTCTGCTATGTGTAACAGTGGTTTCCCACCAACTAGCTGGAGACGTTTAAGGGGCCGTCCCCATTTTACATAGCTCCGACAGATAACAGTCTCTCCTTCGGCAATGAACGAGGTTTGCCTACAAGCCTCAGCAGTTGGACATGGTAGTGGTCGATCGACGCAACGGGCCCTAGATGCCTAGGCCAACATTATTATTATATTATGGGTTGTTAGGTTTTCAGGTAAAAAATGTATGTCCCACTCAAGTACAAGAGGGCCTTATTCATTCTGAGGTTATTTCCAGACCCATTATGTTAACCTGAACACAGCCTGTCTTCATTTAGAAATGCACATAATAGCTAAATAACATGTCTACATGACCATATCTTGTATGTGTGACATAGACATAAGCCTGCAAAATATTGTGTCAAAGGTTAATTATTATGTGAAGTGAAAACAATTATACAAAACGCACATTGGTTACCTTAAGGGGTCAAAGATGCAATGGGATGAATGAGCTGACAGCAGTCAGCAGCGACTCATAGATGACTGCTTGCATCAGGGTCAGGGAACCAGAGCTGACCAAGACCATATTCCACCTCCAAGTGGCAACACTGGAAACAAGTTCCACCAATCTAGTCTGGCTAAGAGAATAGGGATTGTAATGGGAAGGCAAACCCGGTACCAAAAAAAGTAAGCTGAAACCAGATATGTCTGGCTAAAAGGCAAACATACCACAGCCTTGTTGTAAACCATAACAAAACATCCTTTTCAGGATGAACACAAAGACGAAGAAGAAGAAGAAGTAGCTTACCTAAAAATGTTTTCATACTTAGCTTATTGTCATTAACACTAAATTTTAGAAGTACAGTATATTCTTAACTGTCTTTTGCAGTTTTGAAGCCAGACATTAACTTCTCTTTAGCAATAAAAGTTCTAAATGGCACTATAAGGCTTTCAAAGTTGAATATCTGCCTGCTTATTAGTTCCACTATCTTCAAATATCTTAGAAACCTAACATAGATAACTTTCTTTGCCTAGTGTGTTAGATCTTGCTGCTCCATTTTGAACTTACTGTTGATTATCATATTAATGGAGTTTATATTAGATCAGATCACTTGCCATCTCCACATTGAAGGTTGACCGCAATGGATCTCCAATTTCCTATGTCTCTCATCTTGATGCTACAATCTGACAGACTTTTTCCTGTCCAACTCTTTATTTTTTCCTCCTATGTATAGGATTGCCTTCCTCTGGCATGCTTGCTTCTACCTTTCCTTCCAGCATAGTTTTCAGTAATGTGTCATGTCTTTTGATATAGCCAAAAATCTCAACTGTCTGACCCTGATTTCATTCAGTAATTCTATTTTTACCCCCCACATCTCCAAGACTTCCTCGTTTGTTTTTTTTTCTTTTTTATCCACAAAATTGCTTGGAATATTTAGAATACTTGGAATTCTCATATTCAAACAGGCAGGTTAAGCTAGCTGCCAAGATGCCAAATTTTACCCATAGTGCATTCTGTATTTTGCGATATTTACTTCCTGTTGCTTACTAGGCCTGGGGGGAGGTAGATTGTGTATTTGGTAGGAATTTTTGTTTAATTTGCTTTTGAATTTTGCCTAGATGGCAGCTAATAGCCTACTCTTATTGATTTTAAACTTCCAATTGTTCATTTATGTGCACAGAGTATACAAAGGATCTCAGTGTTTGTCAGTCTCAAACATGACATGACTAAATGCAAGTCCCACCTTCATTGAGGGGAGGAAGACTTACGTCTGATTCGGCACAACATACTGACCAGACAACATTAGTCAGGGTCAAGGAAAATATACTGGCCAAGACTCTCACCTCAATTTCCTCGCAGCGCTCCCTGAAATGGGCTGTTTTCATGATTTCTGTCTCACATCTTTCATCCGATGTTATTATACTTACATGGTAGGGAAAGCTTGTATATGAAAACATACACCTGGTCTATCTTCATAGAAAAGCTCAAACTTAAATACTGAGATCAACAACACACAGAAGGCATGCTTAGATCTGGAGCAAAGAGGTAGGCTGTTTTCTAATCATACCAGATAGATACAAAACATGTTAAAAAGTAGCATGAATTTATCAGAGGAAATTCTTGAAGGATAAGAAAACTCAAGAATATTTTGTCTATATTTTGTTTAAATTTAAATTAGTATAATTATATTCACCCCTCGTAAGAGGCAATCAAAGGAGATTGAACATGGGCACATTCTGCAGAAACTATAAGCCACAAGAAAGAGAAATGAAGACCTCTACAGCCTGGTATCGCTGGATCCGTAACAACGTTCCACTTTCACTGCTGGATCCATAACAACAACAACAATGCCCTGGTATCAGAGTAGAGACTAAATCATGTCACAATAATGGCACATTAGATGATGAATTAAATTGGTAAAGAGTGATGTGAAAAAATGCACTCAGGTATATACTTTAACTTAGCTCAACGTTTTTGTACTGGCTTAGAAGACTCTACAGAGCCTATATGCAACCAGTTTCTTCTACTCCTTGTCTTGTTATGTACTCTTCGTAACCACAAGAGGTCATAGAGGCATTCACTCAGCGTGTGGGGGAATGTATCTTCGGCATGTTGCTAACCAGGCAGGGCCAATCTCTCTCAGGCAATGTGTTAGTCTATATTGGCCCATGTGCACGTTTCCTAGCCACACCAAAGCTGGCAGTCTGCAAATAAGGGGAAGGGCACCAATCCTGTGAAGTTCACCCATTTGCACTGGACCATGGAATGTTTATTGCATTCAATGCAATCAGAACAGATCAGTTGCCATCTCCACATCAATGGTTGGCTGCAGTTGTTCTCCAACCTTTTTTACCTCCCATTTTGATGGTGCACTCTGACATTATTTTCTGTATCCATCTCTTAATTTTGTCTAATAACTTACATAAATGTTTTCTTCTTGCGTGTTTACCCTCTACTTTTTCTTCTAAAACGATTTTCAGAAAGGTGTTTTTTTCTTTTCATATTGCCAAAACATTAATTCACTCTGACTTCATTCAGAAATTATATTTTCACCCCTGTTCTGTTCTGTTCTTATATTGCACTCCAGACATACTCATAGGTGCTCAATTTCTCTCTGTAAATGGCAAAAGGTGTGGATAGTGAGGGTTCCTGCAGTTTGTTGGTTGAACATACTGCTGCTCCTTTCTCTCATGCGCCCAACTACTTTTAACTCTTGTTTAATTCCATAGTTCTGCGGTTTGTGTATTGCTGGTTCGTCTAATGCAGTGTCACCATCCAACAAGTAGTCTTTAATAGACTTCAATTTATCCCTCTAACCTTAACCAAAGTGCCCTTATCCAAAATCCAAGATGTCAGCTCTTTCATTACTCTGAACCCCAGCATGATCAGGATTGACGGTAAATCTACATCAGCAAAGGTTTTTGGCTTCCACACCTGCTATTCACTCATGCCTTATCCAGCCCTTTATGTACCTTCTGAAGTGATGTCTGAGAATCTGACACAATGACTGATCTTGTTCAAGATGTCCCAGATAGTCATCCCAGAACTGAAGTCACTGCTTCAATCTCCATTCTCATACTGGAGTTTGTTGTCCCGTATGTCCCACTCTGCTCAGCAACAACCGGACCTCTCACTTTGGCAGTGATATCCCAACCTGATTCCTCAACACATAGCATCGATCCATATGATCACATCACTCCTCTTGAGTATTAGTATGTATAAAATGGTTAACCTTGAGCTCTGCTTTACCATTGCACAACATTCTGCATTCACCCATACCTTCTTCAAGACCACCTTATTGTCCTATGGGTAGAAAAAGCTATAAAATAATTAAACAGCAGTGGTGATGAATCTACTTGGGCCAAGAGATCACAAACTCCCATTTAATAAATCGGGAGATCTCACAAAAGATAACAGCAGGCTGGCTCAGCTTCAACTGTATTAAATCCATACTGCAACAGATGCGAAACGTCAACGCTAGGGCTCACAACTTCAACAGTGTGGTTATTTGAGCCATGGTATATGACTGCGAGGTGTTGAACCTACAGAAAGCTGATGCAGATAGACTTCGCGTTGCCCAACGAGTGATGGAGCGAAGAACTTTGAAGATCTCCATTCAAGACCAAATCCGCAATGCAGAAATCAGACTTCCTTCTCTGACATCATAGATGGCGCGCTGTTGCGAAAATACAGACGGGCCGGCCATGTGGTCACATGCCGAATAACAGATGGACACATAGAGTGACGTCATGGTGACCATACAATTTTAGTCGCCCTAGTGAGCGACTGAGGATGAGGTGGAGAGATGGCATAATGGAGGACCTGGACCCAACATAGTACACCAAGACAAAAGAGCGAAATGAGTTTACTCACCATTTGGCTACCTGGCATCAGACACACGTGCCTGATTGAATACCAGGATTTTGAGGTTTTAAGGTGAGGAATAAAATAACTAAAATACAATATTCATGGTTGTAAATTTGTTTAAAATGCATCACTTTTGTTATTTCTTCTGCTTCTATGTGAAGTAGAAAGAAAGACCAGAAATATGCACAATTTGACCAGATGTTTGGAGAAACTAACCCAGGATGAAAAATCCCTAAGCCTTTCTAAGTTAAACATTGAGGATTCTCTATGTGCTTGCTTTAGGTAAGTGAAATTATCAGATTTGGTTTGCGTATGTACATATATTGTTGTACCCAGTTTGGATACTGTGTCCTCCTACTAGGGAGGAAAGAAAAGGACAGTGCACATCTGTGTGTGTTGTTATTGGTGATTAACTTTACGTTGTTATACTGGTTTAGAAAACTCCAGAATCTGTTAACAACCAGTTTCATTTACATTTCCTTGCTCTAAAAGCTATGCGCATTCAATCTATTCTAATCTGGACCTTTCTTTAGTTAATTTGTAGCTATGCCCTCTTGTTCTTGTGGATGGTTGTATTTTGAAAAACTTATTATAGTCTAATTTATCCGTTCTTTTGATTATCTTATAAACCTTTATTAGGTCACCTCGAATTATTCTCTTTTCTAGACACTGTAAGCCCTCATAAATGATAAACTGCCAGAAATTAAGAAATAATAATAATAATGTTTGCCTAGGCATCTAGGGCCTGTTGCGATAATTGACCACTACCATGTCCAACTGCTATGGCTTGTAGTAAAACCTCGTTGACTGCTGAAGGAGAGACTGCTATCTGCCAGAGCCACGTAAAACGGGTGCAGCCCCTTCCACGCCTCCAGCCAGCCGGTGGGAGACCATTGTTACACATAGCTGACTTGGACATGATCGGGTGAGCCGGAACTTCTTAGTCCAGTTGAATCACATGACCAAACACAAACAGGCAGCGGCAGACCAGAGTGTCCAAGATGAAGGGAAAACTCGTCTTTGCATAGACCTCAACATTACAGATGAGATCAAACCACTGGATACCAAGGATGCATTGCTGGTTGCGCATGTGAAAGGCATAGAGTATGCTACTGTAGTTTCTGATTTCTGTGTGCTGCTGCAGGTTCTTACTTCTGTGTGCTGCTGCAGCTTCTGATCTCTGTTTGTGCTACTTAAGCTTCTTATTTCTGTGTATGTTAATGTAGCTTCTTATTTCTGTGTATGTTAATGTAGCTTCTTATTTCTGTGTGATGCTGCAGCTTCTTATTCTGTCTGCTACTGTAGCTTCTTATTTCTTTGTGTGCTACTGTAGCTTTTTATTTCAGTGTGCTACTGTAGCTTCTGGTTTCTATGTGCTGCTTTTTCTTCTTATTACTGTAGCTTCTGATCTCTGTGTGTGCTACTATAGCTTCTTATTTCTTTGTGCTACTATAGCTTCTTATTTATGTCTGCTACTGTAGCTTCTGATTTCTGCTTATATGCTAATGTAGCTTCTTATTTATGTGTGCTACTGTAGCTTCTTATTTCTGTGTGTGGTACTGTAGATTCTTATTTCTGTGTGTGCTACTGTAGCTTCTGATTTATGTGTGCTGCTATAGCTTCTAATTTCTGTGTCTGCCACTGTAGCTTCTGATTTATGTGTGCTGCTATAGCTTCTTATTTCTGTGTGTGCTACTGTAGCTTCTGATTTATTTGAATGCTAATGTAGCTTCTTATTTATGTGTGCTACTGTAGCTTCTTATTTCTGTGTGCTGCTATAGCTTCTTATTTCTGTGTGCTACTGTAGCTTCTTATTTCTATTTGTGCTACTGTAGCTTTTGATTTCTGTGTGTGCTACTGTAGCTTCTTATTTCTGTGTGCTGCTGCAGCTTCTGATTTCTGTGTGTGCTACTGTAGCTTCTTATTTCTGTGTGTTACTGTAGCTTCTGATTTCTGTGTGCTGCTATAGCTTCTTATTTCTGTGTGCTACTGTAGCTTCTGATTTATTTGAATGCTAATGTAGCTTCTTATTTATGTGTGCTACTGTAGCTTCTTATTTCTGTGTGCTGCTATTATTTCTTATTTCTGTGTGCTACTGTAGCTTCTTATTTCTTTTTGTGCTACTGTAGCTTTTGATTTCTGTGTGTGCTACTGTAGCTTCTTATTTCTGTGTGCTGCTGCAGCTTCTGATTTCTGTGTGTGCTACTGTAGCTTCTTATTTCTGTGTGTTACTGTAGCTTCTGATTTCTGTGTGTTGCTATAGTTTCTTATTGCTGTGTGCTACTGTAGTTTCTTATTTCTGTGTGCTGCTATAGCTTCTTATTTCTGTGTGCTACTGAAGCTTCTTATTTCTTTTTGTGCTACTGTAGCTTTTGATTTTTGTGTGTGCTGCTGTAGCTTCTGATTTCTGTGTGTGCTACTGTAGCTTCTTTTTTATGTGTGCTGCTATAGCTTCTTATTTCTGTGTGCTGCTATAGTTTCTTATTGCTGTGTGCTACTGTAGCTTCTTATTTATGTGTGCTGCTATAGCTTCTTATTTCTGTGTGCTACTGTAGCTTCTTATTTCTTTTTGTGCTACTGTAGCTTTTGATTTCTGTGTGTGCTACTGTAGATTCTTATTTCTGTGTGCTGCTGCAGCTTCTGATTTCTGTGTGTTCTGCTCCAGTTTCTGTCTGTATGCTGTTGAAGCATCTTATTTCTGTGTGCTGCTAAAGCTTCCAACTTTTGTAAGTGTTACATTAGCTTCTGTCTAGCCATTCTGTGACAGCCGGCATCATGCACCAAAAAACAGTAAAAACGTTGTTTTTAAATGATTTAATTGATCAACATTTTCTGTATTTGAGCAGCTTTCAAATCAACATCAGTCCAACATATTTTGTCTGTTATATTATTACTACTACTTATATTATTACTTTAAACTTATTGACAGAACACTGGGTAATATATAAATAGCGGTACAATTATTTTGGTTGTTGTCAATCGACTACATATGTATATATGAGGGGAAGTCAAAAAGTAACCGTAATATTTATTTATTAACATAATATGCCATATTAGGATTGTTTTTTGGATCTCTTTGTATGTTATTATTGTTTTTGTAAGGAATGCCCACCATGTGAAGGTTTACTCTTTTGTACCCCCTGAAAAGGACATTTTATGGCGAGTTGCAGTAATTTTCCTTACATCCTGATAGTGCTTATGAAGATGGACTGGGGTCCTCCAGGCGGTTGTGCTATGCTTGGCTTCATCTGCCTGACGTTCACTACTACGGAGATCACGTCAATTCACATCTCGTCAGCCAGACTGCCTTGAAAATCGCTGTTTCCAGGAAACGCTACATGCAAGAGAGATAGTGGTCTTGGTTAGTATATTGTGTGGTTGTGCTATGCTTGGCTTCATCTGCGAGCTGCTCACTGCTGTGGGGATCACCTTTTCCCCCACCTCGTTAGCCAGACTGCCAAGAAGGAAATCCAATTTCCAGGGAGGACTACAGGGAAGTCCAGATGGAGGTCTCGGCCAGAATATTTTGCCTAACTCTGACTAACATGTTTGATCAGTATGTTTTGCCTGACTAGATATTAGTCTTTCTACCCTGATCTCTTCATTTATGTATGTCTGTGTGTACATGTTGTGTGTGTGTGATAAGGAGAAAGACTAAGAAATGCTGTGACATAAATTTTCTCAATTCTTTGTCAGAGTTATGGATCAAGATGAGAAAGAGGCAAAAGCTTATCTCAAACATATTCAGTCTGAGCTAAAAGAAATTCATGATATCCTCCGTGGTGTTGAATAGGACACCTTCACTTCCTTGTTTCAACCTTATATTCTTTGTATGAGAAGATTTCATGTTGCTGTTACTACATTGATATTTATTAAAGAAAATGCTTCACAAAGATTATTATAAGAAGTGAATGTTAAACAATTTTTATAATTTTATCAGATATAGTTATTTTGTTAGGTTTAATGAAAAGTATGCATTCAATCAATCAATTTCTTTTTCTCTGTTCATTCTAAATCTCCCGCTACCAAGCTCTGAACAGGACTTTGCAAGCAGCAGGATGTAGTCCGGAGAGTGAAATGCTCTCGTTCCAACACATCCATCTTCGACAGCAGTAATTTTTTTAGTACTGAGTTAGTCTTTCCTCTTTGATACCTTCTCCTTAGCCTGCCTGCCCTGCTGTAGCCTGTTATCCAGGATCACCATGTGGAGGTGTAGAAGGGTCTTGGCAGCTCTGGTTCGCAGGCCCTTACGCTAGCAGTCAGTTATGGGCGCTGAAGCTCATGCGCTGCTCAGCATCTTGATCCCAATCAATCAATAAATCAAAACTTTTCAACTCAATGTGTAGCATAGATTCTCAACCACCAAGTCTGTCTGTCCCCTGCTCTTTTTGCTAACACAGGCAATGACAGTTCTGTTTTCCACATGTTAAACTCGAGTTCTCTTCTTCTGTGTGTTGTAATATGCCCCTACTCCTTTCACACCTTTGGTTCCAGAACAGTTTTTATCTTGTAAAGCAGTCTGGCTGTTTTCACAGAGTATGCTCTATTATATTAATAAAATGACGAATATAAAGATCCTGCAAACTTGCATCTTCCCGGTGGCAACATACATATGTGAAACGTGGACCATCAAACAAACACTTAAGAAAAAGATTGCATCTTTTGAACTAAAGTGCTACAAGAGTGTGCTCAAAACACCATGGATAGCGAAAAGGAAAAATGTAGGTATCCTAAAATAACTTTATATTGAGGAAATTGGTTAGTAAAAAATATCTTGTCCTAAGAGCTAAAATATTTTGGCCACATCAAACGCCATAATGGCCTGGAGAGAACTATACTAGAGGGTATGGGGCCTGAAAAGTGGGGCAGAGGCAGACTGAGGAGAAGATGGACACAAGACATATAGCGGAGGTCCTGAAGATGACAGTGACGGAGGCAGGAATTCTAGCTAGATATCGAGAGTCTTACAGATCAACGGTTGTGAGAGCGACATTTTGTAAAGACATGCTACATGATGATGATTTCTTATCCAATTCCAGCGTCTTCTTTATGTGGTGTTCCACTGAGATCTGACTATATCTTTCCAGCAGGTCAACATTGGTGCACATATCATACCATAACAAACCATATATTCTGCACAGGTATCTATTGAGAAATGTTTGTACCTGATTTACATTTGTGCCCAAATAACCACATATAAATATATTTTATTTTATTTTTAGAAATATACCATCACTCTGTTATCATTGTTTCTACATATTTTTATTAGTAGCTCAGCAATGATTCCTCCATATTTTTGTTTGTGAGAACATGACAAAGAAAAAACATGCAAGTCCACACAATTTATCATTTCAAAATGGCTTGAAATTTAATAATAGCCTTTTTATTTTATTTGAAACTGGAGACACATTTTTGTGATCATAGTTAATTAATGTAGGGCATGCAGGGATTAAAGCATTGACAAAAATATTGTAATATTAAAAGTCACACCCGGTCCTCCCAAAAATGCAGTGCTGAAATCTGATGTGTTGGGCCGAAAAGTGCAGATATTGCAGCCTAGCTGTAAACTGTGACGCAACGTTACAAACATTATTTTCAGGACAAATGCCAAATAAGTAGTATTTCAAAGTGTTAAGATAGCCCTACTATGTAGAAGACTCTCCAACTCATAGCTTTGAACACCCAATCATTCAGACAGCCCTCAAACTGCTGAGTGTGGAGTAGACTTCTGGGTTTAAAAGAAAGATCTAGAAACAATACCTGATATGTGTTACAGAGCTACAGTTGGGCTACTACAACCCTCCAATAATATTGTAAAAGGTGACTAAATAGACGGTGTGCATGGGTAGTTAGCAACCTTATTATATCAAGCAATTTGTTTTAAGTACTGAGGTTGCTATGCCCATGTCTCGTATTCTTATCATCGCAAATCTATATCATTATGTCTCTTATGGTGTGTGTGTACGTACAAGATAGAGACGTTTTCTGACTTTAACTATATAAAGGATATGTATTAACATATCGCAAACATTTATTTCAAGAAATTCCCATTTTAACACTAAAACAACGAACGATGTTAATCATAATTTTAAAACTTATAATTGTAAAAATGCTATTATTTATTCTACATTGTACAATTTTGCTGTTTGAAGATGTTCCGCATCGGTCAACTAGTACAATTTTAAACAAAAACCAAGCATTTTGAATATATTTTATCAGTCAGATACACATTTTATAAGCACTGCCCTCTAGATTTATTTGTGAAATAATGTTCACTGTCGTCAGTTTAGACCCTGTCAGGGTAACCTCTCTTGGCCCGCCTGCACCTAGCATTAAATAATGGTAACACATTAAAGACAAGGGTGCACACGAGTAAGCAAGTTAGAACCAAAATGACGGTTAGATGTCCTCTGATAATGGCATTATCACTCTGGCAAATCAACTCTGGCTGATTGGTTTCCAATTCGTTGTTGGTTTTCTGACCTGTTTGACGTTTGTTGTTCTCTTCACCAGTTAGCGCCTCAGCTTTGATTGCATTTATCATTATAGTCTTTGATAGCTGCTCTCCACCTCCATCATACTCTGATTCCACTACTTCTCCACAACTATCCGATGAAGGCTGTATTCTGATAGTGTTGGTATACCCATCAACTGAAGTCACCAGAGCTTTGGACATATTTGGGTACATTTTGACTTTGAATCTATAGACTCCTGACTGTCTAGTACATAGTATAGTCGAACACCTTGCAGAATAGTAGTCTATTGTCCTGTCTTTGGAGTAGTCATACATAATATCAGTAGTTGTTGCCTCGCTGATGAAGTTATCACCATCGTTTTCCGCATCAGAGCTATTGTCGAATTCTTGAGATATTTCACAAGTAATTGTTGGGAATACTTTAGCTGTTTTACAAGCTACTTTGAGTCGCCCTCGGGAAAGCTGTTCTGCCTCACAGATAGGGGACTCCGGAACATGGAACACTCGCAATATAAATAACTGCTCAGCACTTTTGTCTTCACTGCCATCATCCACACACCTGAAAGTTTGATCTCTGTGATGAGGTCTCACATTGTGAATCGTTAACTTGCTTCTGTACTTCTGATATTTATTGTAATTCGTCGCCGTAAACTGTATTGCATCATTGTTGGTACAATTCTCATTACCCAAGTAGCATGTAGACAGAAATCTCCCATTTGAAGTCCACCAGATATGCCTGGAATATTAAAATAAAATAAGATCAGTGTTGAAATCTTCGCAATTTGTCTTAAATTCAAATCTTACCATGCTTCGGGCATCCGATTAGTATCGGGATAGAGGATTCACTTTTCCTGACAAAGGTATGGGGTTCAACTCCTAATACTGGTACGCTCCAGTCGACCCATGTGTAAATGGGTCATCTACCAAATTATTTCTCAAATGTGCATCTGTTCATATTTTCATCGTTTTGTGAGCGGGGGTGGGAGGGAGGGATTTGATTGGCTGATCGAATCAATCACGAAATGTCATTATAAGTATATCAAAATATCGCTGGACGCGGCTCTACAAACTAATCAGGCATAGACTGAATTAATGGACTGAATCTAAATCAGGCATGGACTGAATGAAGACAAGGATGGTGAAAGAGGCGGTATAATATATGGAGTGAGAATACATTGGTTTGAGGTTTGTTGGTGGGTTGAAGGGATGAGTGGTTTGGAGGGGGAAAGAAATTGGTGGATTAGAATGGGGATAAAATGGGCATCGTGGCGGTCAATTTGAAGGAGGAAGAGACGAGCAGGTTGAGAGGGGTGGGTCGTGAGTTGAGGGGGGTTGGAAAAAGTTGGGAGAAAAGTGCAAATTTAGAATGTGAGACAGGTGCGAAAAAGAGGAAAACCTTCTGCATTGGTCTACTAGTCTGTAATTAAATACTTTACCTATATCTAGGAAGGAAAAGGCAGCAAGAGAGGTAATTGGTTATCCCCACCTCATCACATCATGTAGCCGTGGCTTAGTACAATGAAGTCTCGAACAACACTCCTCTTGAAACACAGGACTTAAACAACAGTTGTTTCAGCGAAGGCGCCTTCCTCTCATTCGCATACAGTTCTTCTGAGCAATCAACAAAGAAAAACCATTTTACCTTCCCATGAACCATAGGTCTTCTACAAATATCCAAAATCACGTGTATAAAACGCACACATGTATGACATGCATGCTTGATTTAGCCCAACATTTTCTGGTGTCAATTACGGGTTCCAATCACGGTGGAGACCGGGATTTGTTCACGTGGATCTTCTGGTAAAAATTCCCACGATCTTCTGGGTAATGAGTCGGACGCCTGTGTTCAGTGTCGAGCACCTTAAACAATCTCTTGGCAGTTAGAAATCGAAAAGAGTCGGCTTAACTGCCGCTGCCCTGGCACAATTCAAATTAAAAATCTACCCAAGTCAAAGTTGAATACAAATGATAGAACTGCATAGAAATAGTTACCTTAGTCTTCCTCCACTGCTTAAATGTTATAATCGTCTTAACTTTATTATACTGGTTTAGAACGCTTTACAGAGTCTGTATACAACCAGTTTATTCCATTCCACCGATACTGAAAATACTGTGAGCATCCAATCTGTTTTTGAATGCATTAATTGACTCTGCCTCCACTACATCCTGCGGCAATGCATTCCAAGCATTCACCACTCTCTGACTAAACAAATGTTTTCTAATATCTAATTTGGACCTGTCTTTAAACAATTTGAAGGTGTGCCGTCTTGTTCTTGTAGCTGGTTGTACTTTGAAAAACATGGTATAGTCTAATTTATCCTTTCCAGTTGTTAATTTATAAACTTGTATTAAGTCGCCTTGAATTCTTTTCTGTTCTAGACACTGAAGACCAGTTTTTTGTTAGTCTGTTCTCATAACTATAATTCTGGAACCCTGCGATCATTTGTGTAGCTCTTCTTCGGTATATTTATATTCACTCTATGATATGGACTACACACATGAACACAGTACTCCAATTTAGGTCTCACTAATTATTTATATAGTTTGACTATTTCTTCCTTACTCTTATGCGAAATGTTTCTTTCTATCATGCCCAACATCACATTAGCCTTTTTCACTGCCGTCTGAACTTGCTTCCGTTCCTTTCCTGTGTGATCTATTATAACTCTTAGGTATCTTTCCTTTTTTATTATCCTGTGAACAGTAAGGTGTGAGCGGAGTATGTAGGGGTTTTCTGTAAAAGGGAATACAAGGGAATATTGTTACGATATGTGGACCGATCTTTGACCTATAAAGGGTCATCCATAAAAGATGTGCACAGGAGGCTGACATTTTATAACCCTCCCTTCTCCCTTGCCCACCTCAGTCCATTTTTGAAGACCCCACCACATATGTGCGTCGACTGCAGATGACCTTGATCAAACACACAGGCTTAAATGTTATGTTGTTTCGAATGCCCACAATGAGTAGGTCTACTCTTTTGTGCGCCCTGAAAAGGACGTTAAATGACGGGTTGCAGTAGCTTTCCTCACATCCCGAGCTTGCTGATAAAGGAAAACGACCCCTGAACATCACTGCATAAGTGCCTGACATACGAGGGCCAGAGAAAGGATATGTGGCCATCACGAGTGTAAACACTAGACAAACTCTATGGCAGTGTCGACAGCCTCAGTATGACTGCTGCTTTCTTTAAACAAATTGAAGTCCTCATCTGACAGCTTACTTCTTCTTCTTCTTCGTTCGTTCTCAATCTCCCACTACCAAACCCTGAAAGGGCTTAAGTAGCAGAATGTAGTCCAGAGAACGGAATACGTTGTGTCGTAGTTTACAGCTTGGCTGCGATATTTGCACCTTTCGGTCCAACACATCCGACTTCAGCAAGCATTTTTTGAGTACCGGGTTAGCATTCCCTCTTCGATCCCTTCTCCTTAGCCAGTCTGCCCTGCTGCAGCCTGTTATCCAGGATCAC
Source organism: Ariolimax columbianus (assembly GCA_036924085.1). Classification (NCBI taxonomy): domain Eukaryota; kingdom Metazoa; phylum Mollusca; class Gastropoda; order Stylommatophora; family Arionidae; genus Ariolimax; species Ariolimax columbianus. Next base: position 10,461,674 of record JAVGWX010000021.1, read on the forward strand.
CGGGTGGAGGTGTAGAAGGGTCTTGGCAGCTATGGTTCGCTGGCCCTGACGCTAGCAGTCAGCTATGGGTCGTTAACCACTGTAGCTCATGTGCTGCTCAGTATCATGATCCCTGACAGCTTACGAAAAAGAAGAATGCCTGCATTTAGTAAGTTTACTCTCTTGTGCGCCTTGAAGAGGGCGTTAAGTGGTAGGTTGTAGTAGTTTTCCGAAATTGCTGATGAAGGTGGACCACGGTCCTCCAGGCGGTTGTTCTAAGCTTGTCTTTATCAGCGTAACGCTTACTACTGTAACGATCTACATCTCGTCAGCCAGACTGCCTTGAAAACAGCATGTTTCCAGGGAATCGCTACATGGAAGAGATATAGTGGTATTGGTCAGCATATTTTGTCTGACGCGACGTCCTGATCAGTACGTTGTGGCTGACCGGACTACTAGCATCACAACGTCTCGTCACCCACCCCTCCCCATAATGCGGTAATCTATGCAGACAAGACATAACATAGATGAGCAGGTTCCATATTACAATGCTCGATGGAGCACGGCGACCACACTCTGAGACGCCCGAGAAAAAAAGAAACCGCGGGGAAGACCTCCAATGCGTTGGCCAGAATCCTTTGCTGTCCACAACATTCGATGCGCTTCTGATGAAATGCTGGACTTCCGTGGCTCAAAACAAGATACGCTGAATGCTAAGTTGAGACCCGCAGCAAAGCCGAGGAAGGAACGGACCATCAATATCAAGATAACTCAATTTAATTGTTCAGACTCCCTTGCTGTCCGCAACAACATTCGAGACGCCTCTGATGGAATGCTGGACTTTCGTTGCCCAAGACAAGGTCCGTTGGAAGCAAAGTTGGTACCCTCAGCAACGCTGAGGAAGGAACGGGCCGTCAATATCAAGATAACTCAATTTAATTATGGGAAACATTATTTATTATACAGAGTTTCTCAAAATAATCTTTACGCTAGTTGAACGTTTATATCAGAGAACCTTCACAACTTACTTCAGAGTTTTTGTAACGTTACCAGAACACGTCAACTCAAATGGTTTGTCTTCTGCAGCTCCGAGTTCCTGCAAGCTTGAACACGCTTTAGTAAACAGAATAAAACACACTACGAGGGTACTCGTGCGTGTTGGTGAGTCAGCCATGAACATGTGTAATCGTTAGCGACTTCTCACACTAAGACGAACCAAGTTTATATAACACTGTAATGTTAGATATCACAATAAATATTCTCCGTGTTATTTTCCAAGTCTCGACGCGGCCTAGTCTATTCAACTGTAATTGGGTACCTGATTACAATCAAGTAATAAAAGTCATAAATCCTCAGAAAAAGCTAAGAGGTAGTACAATGATATATTTTACACTTTATCCCTTACAACAGTATCTAGTATAGGAGTGTCTCTTACTCGTTTCTTGACTCTAACGATCATGTCTTTTTTGGGGGTTTTTTGCGTTCGCCTTATTTTTCGTATTCCCAAGGCGGTGTGCGTTGCACTGTGGTTTTTATTTTGCGCCTGTCGGCCCAGTGCATCCGACTTCAGCATGCATTTTATGTAAGGGTCTGCTTCCTCCTGCATTTTCTAAGGGTTTGCTTCCCCAGGGTAACGGCCGGTGCTGTGATAGGGATCGAACCCAGCACCTTCGTATTGTGAGCCGTGCCACTTGACCACTAGGCCACGCCGTCCCCTTGATATAAGACCAGGTGCAAAAAATCGTGATTATGTGTTCATGAGTAATTATGTTAATTTTGAGAGCAAAAATTCACATTGATAACCTCAAAGAATATCATATAGACCATAGGAAAAGAACAACCACTACTCATATATCGCCGCGAGACATGTATGAAACATCTGTTTCACAATTCCAAATGAATCAGGTTCGACGAGGGAAGGTTAACCCGGTACATAAAAATGCCTGCTGAAGTCGGATATGTCTGACCGAAAGGTGCAAATATCACAGTCAAGCTGTAAACTACGATACAATGCAATTCCATTCTCCGGACTACATCCTGCTGTTTGCAAGCTCTTTTCAGGGCTTAGTAACGGGAGTTTGAGAACGAACAAAGAAGAAGAATCATCTCACCGTGTTCAGTTTGGTGGACACTGGTTTTTTTCTCTGTCTGACCTTTTCTCCGCGTACGAAAAGACCTGCCAACCTACCGTAATGCACATCTGCCAAGAAACTTATAATAGCCTAATTTGTTAGCAGTTGTAGGAAGCTACGTTCGGCAAAGGAAATCCTATTTACTTACATTTGCATATATGGCCAATTGCACTGCATGGAGCTGAAACACGAACTCTAGCAAAGAAGGATGCACCATGCTTGGAAGCGTTTGAAGGGTGGTGCTATTGTAGAATGAAAATAGTGGGCTGGACAGAAGGACGATTCAATGACAATGTCCTTCCTGAGATAGACGCATAAAGACAAATATTACAAATGATACTTCTTTGCGTTCGGTTTCGTATGCTCGTTTTTATGCCACCAGATGTACTGCCTCCTTGAAGTGACACGTCAGTCGCAGGTCCTCAATGGTTCACCACAGTTTGTCTTGTATGTTTCTTTCCTCGGGCCAGGTCTTCTCACGGGAGCCTTGGTGCAGTGGGCGTGTTTGCAGGATGTGGTCTGGGGTCCTCTCCGACATGTGCATTGTGCAGTCTGTGCTGCTTTCATTTTATGCATGTGTACATTTAGTCTGCAATGACCTGTTCTGAGGCGAAAAATTGTGGTATACTGTTTCCTATTCAGTCTATTGATTGGATCCTGTGGGTATTTGCTGTTTGTTCTCTCTATCCACTGTTGCTTATATTTTATTTTGGATGATTACAAATGATACAAAAACGAAGATTGAGTTGGCTGGGACACAATATACGAAAGTTTTCTACAGAAGATACTAGAATGCAAGATCCAGGGGAAAAGTGGGTGGTGGCGACCAAGACTCACCGTTACATCTCAGGAATGCAGAGACATTAAAGTACGGACCTGTGTTAAAATGGAGAGACCTGTAGTTGATAGGTTTAAAAACATCTTAGACAACTTTACAACACTTAGGACTGATTAACCAGATGATGATGAATTTCCCGAAAGTATTATAGTTCATATTCCTACATACAAATCTATGCAATTTTTAAATAGGCCTATGTAAGATATTCCTATTCTAGTTTTGTTCCCTTCAAATGAAACGACTAGAAGTACAATATAATAAATTACACAATGATATCCATTGAAATTGGTTGAATCTTGCAAATATTATAGATTCAATCACAGCAGATTATCACAGTATGCCCATAGTAGCGCGCGTATACAACAAATATATGTCTCAAATATTTACGACTGACTCTCCCCTCGCCTGTCAAGGAAGTTGTTTAAATCCTTGGGTTTTTTAAAATACATCAATAAATATCCTCTTTCAATTATGAGTCATTTAAGAAAAATGTACGCGCGTTTACTTTGTAATGATACTTTTTAAAAAAAACGGCAGTGCTTTCTTTCAGCACTTAGGTTTACCAGCAAAATATGTAGGCATGAGTAATCTATCTTCAGTCCACTTATGTCATTAGAAGTTGTGGGGAGGTGTGACCTTTTTGTTTCATATTTGTTGGCAGGCGAAAATCCACTGGTGACTTGCCAGGTCAATCCCAGCATCTATTAGCCCCTGGAATATACCATCGACTATTTTTGAGACTGGTGGAGGTGGAAGCGTAAATTAGAGCAAGGTAGACCCGCAGCCTGTCAGGTACCATCATATACATTTACTTAAATTTTATAGTTTTCTTTTTTTTAATAAGATCTTCGTTTATTCTTAATCTCCCTCTACCAAGCCATGAAAAGGGCTTTGCAAGTAGCAGAATATAGTCCAGAGAACGGAATATGTTCTGTCAAAGTTTACAGCGTGACTGCGATATTTGCACCTTTCAATCCAACACATCCGACTTCAGCAAACATTTTTGAGTACCGCATCACCGTCCGTCTTCGATCCCTCCTCCTTAACCAGTCTGCTCTTTTGCAGTCTGTTATCCAGGATCATCATGTGGAGGTGCAGAAGAGCCCTGACGCTAGCAGTCAGCTATGGGTTGCTGACCGCTGCAGTTCATTAGGTACGTTAGGTTAGTAAACCAAATACACCTTTCCTCTTTACATAGAACCAGTGCAACACAAAACATTCAATAGTATCACAGACACATGGGACATTCCAGATACAAATTATAAATTTATTTGAATACATATTATTGGTAATGAACATGTTTACATGGTTGTGTTGGATGATGAACTGTCTATAGCAATGTTTATCAACTTGAAGTCCACATGGGTCTGAGAATCCCCACTTTTCTTAACCAAAATATTGTTTCACTTAGACATACCGTAAAATCTCAGGTATAATACGCACAATGTTTACTCATTTAGTCCTCCTAAAACTCAGGTTCGTATTATATGCAAGTACTAAAAAGATATATAATTTTCGATACCAAAAGTAACCTACATTAGAAAGTTTGTTATAATTTGGCAGTGAAAATGGCACAAAACTAAATGTGCCAAGTGTTTTCTAGTGAGAGTGATGTCGAGGAAGTCCAAAGTGTCTTAAATGTAGATATTGCGTACCTATCTCTGTTTGTTATTGCCAATACTTTCAGAAAATGTTGGACTAAATCAAACATGCGTATTTAACAAGTGTGCAATTATACACGAGACTTTACAGTAATTAATTTGCATATGATCCAACATACAAAGTTGAGACGGTCTAGTGGTTTCATTCATATTTATACTTATTTTATATCATACACCTGGCGAATAATGGTGGAAGGAAAGATTAGAGCATTTAGAGCATCTGAAGTTTTAATGACAGAAACTAAAAAAATGGTCCAAAATATAAATCGGTGTAGACACTACACAGTGCGCTGCTTCAAGGGGATGACAAGGGATTACTGAGATCAAGAATTCTTTAAAGATAGTCTCATAGCAGACACCACAATCAGAGATAAAGTGTTAGTGACTGTTGTACCAGGCCTGAGATGGACAGTTCCCTTCCTCTCTGTCTATCCTTCTCTAACAGTAAGCCATGTACCAATTTAAAGCTGTGTCAACTAGTGTGTGTCAACGACATGGATCAAATTCAGTACCTCGGCAGTGGGAAGCAAACACTACTATTCTATATCATATATTTCCTTATTTAATTTCATGGCTCTACTGAGGACAGAATAATAGGTCCACTGTCCTCTAATATACATGTTGTAAAAAGAATTTTAGGCATGTCAAATCAAAATCCTGCAGGAATAATATGGGAAAGAAAGCTGTTCTCAAGCAGTGCCACACATGTACAATGGGATGAGGAACAATGCATTTAGGGAGATGGTTTCTTCACTGCACTCCCAACATACCTGGTGATCAGTCTTCTCACAGCAAATTGCGAGGGGTGAGAATACTGATAGTTCATGTAGCCCGTGGGTTGTACACACTTCTGCTCTACCCACTCCACTTGGACCCTTGCTTGATTTCAATGTTCTATATTCTGTGAATTGTGGATTCATTGATTGCAATGTCATAATCCAACAGGCTGTCATCAACAGACTTCAAAATGTCACCCTATCCATATCCAATGCGTCCTTAATTGGTGATTGTGACGTCAGGATGTCAGCTCTTTTGCTGTCAGAACCCCAGCATGATCATGACGATAGATTCACACCAGTCCCTGGAGGTTTAAAGAGTCTACAGTTGCTATTCTGCCTTTTTGCATCTTCCAAAGTAAGGGCTGATTGTCTGACTGCCCCTGATAAAGAGGTTTCAGAAAGCCAACCAAGAGCTGAGGCCACGCTTTCATCTACATTCTCATACTTGTGGTTGTTGTTCTGCATGCCCTGCTCCACAAAAACCTGACCTCTCACCCTAGCAGAAAAGCCAAACCTGATTTCACACTACATAGCCTAAATCTATATGTACATATGACAAATCATGTCAGCCTATAAATATTTATATTCATCTATAAAATCACATCTCACTACACTATTTTTCTTTATTCTGTATGCTTAACTAAATCACACCAGAATATTTTAGACCTCTGACGATCTAATTTTTCCTACTTAAAACATCCCCACACAATGTCACAAACTGAAAACTTATTATCTTCAGTAACAAAATCTTTGTGAAGTAGCTAGACGTACTCAACTTGCAGGCATTGATTGTCTCAATGATTGATCGCTGTCGTCTCTCCCTCCTCGGGCATGTTCCTTGCCTTTCCCGGGAAGTCCCAGCCCACGAGATGCTCTGGCAGGCTGTAGGGGCGAGTTATGGGAAGAAGCCATGCTCATCCTGAAGACTCCTCGGGGCCACCCTTGTAACACCTGGCTAAAACAGATCACCTCCTCCCCAACAGAACTGCAGGCCGCCTGGGATGCGGCCATGGACATGGTCATTCGATGCGACAGGCCCTGATCACCTAAGCGTACTATTGTATTGTAACAAAATCTTTGAGAAAATGGATGTCAAAATATCTAGAAACCCAATAGGAAGTACAATTATAAATTTATAATATTTTGTATGCAGAAAATAGTATATTTTTGTCTAAACATTGTAAAAGCAAATACATTGCCTCTGTGACATTGTGAGGAAGTTTATGCACCGATATATTGGCTTCGTAAAATTTCCAGAAGGTTTACGCACTGATATATTGGCTCTGTGACAAATTGAGAAAGTGTATGTGCTAATATATCGGCTCTGTGACAATTCGAGAAATTCACACACCGACATATTGATTATATGACAAATCGAGACATTCACGCACTGACATATTGATTATATGACAATTTGAGAAATTCACGCACCGACATATTGATTATATGACAATTTGAGAAATTCACACACTGACATATTGATTATATGACAATTTGAGAAATTCACACATCGATATATTGACTATGTGACAATTACAGAAATTCACACACAGACATATCATATCGGCTCTACTGAGTGAATGAATTAAGCAAAATGACTCTGCACCGTTCTAATATGCCAGTTGGCCAGTGCATCTGATCTCAATAGCCATTTATTTCAGGTTTGTCTTCCCTCATACTGTTTTAAAGCTAGTTACCATTCAGTGACTATCGTCTGAGCGACAGAACAGTTACATCCCTTATCTCTGGGACTGGTTTCAGTCACGGAGACAGCATGCTCCAGTCTACGCAGAAATAAAATGGTATCTGACTTAGGGAACTGGTCACAATACCAAAAAAAAAAAAAAAAAAAAAAAAAAAAAAAGCACTGAGACTTCACTCCTCTGTGACAACATGCTCCAGTGTTTCCAGCTATAAATGGGTACCTGACTAAGCAAAGTAAAGAAAGTGAATATCACCCTATTGAAAAAGAGCACAGAGACTTCATTCACCGGTGGTGACAGGATGCTCCAGTCTATCAAACTACAAATGGGTACCTGACTTAAGAAACTCAAAAGATGAAGAAAGGAACTGGTCACACATCTCTGATGAGGATGCTATGACACTACCACTATCATCTAGTGCAAGCAAAAATATCCGAATACATGTGTGCTGCAGCAAAACCAAGTCTCATATTCCTCAACACCAACATCAAACTACTTCTCATAAGGGCTTCCTTGTGCCACATATCCTGGTGAATTTTGTTCTTCTTCATTCGTTTTGTATTTCCTGGTGTTATAGTAATCAATGCATGTGACGATGCTTGTTATTCTGTTTGAAGTAGTATAAGAATATATTCCTTTGCGTCTCTGTGTGCTCCATGTATGGTTTGGTTCTGATTATTTCTCAAGAACCATACTTGATCTAATGCCTTATTGTGTTGCTAGCTTCTCTTCAATGGTTGTACACCTCACAAATTGTACAAACTCTGCATACTTCTTCTTCTTCTTCGTACGCTGTCAGACGTCAACTTGAATTTGTTCGAAGAAAGCAGCTGTCATCCTGAGGCTGTCGACACTGCCATAGAGCTTGTCTAGTGTTACCACTGGTGATGGCCACATGTGCTTTCTCTGGTCCTCATACGTCGGGCAATTTTGCAGCAGATGTTCAGCGGTCATTTTCCCTGTGCCACACGAGCATTCATCAGTGCCACCTATCTTCAATTTATTGAATAGATGGTACCTCAGTCTGTTGTAGCCTGTGCGGAGTCTGAAGACCACAACCTGCTCTCTTCTGTTCAGCTGGTAGAAGGCATTTTTTGTGTAGCCAGTGTGTTCTGTTTCCCATTTGACCATGTATCTGGCCCTAAAAAGCCTTTTGGACTCTTCGTAGGTCAGACTAGAATCTGGTTGTGCTAGTCTTGCACTTTCTTTTGCCAGTCTGTCTGCCTCCTCGTTGCCTTGGATGTTACAGTGGGATGGAACCCACTGTACCACTACTCTTTTTGGTGCGGACTGCTGGCATAGTTGACAGAGTACTGCTCTTAAATCATTAAGTTCAGTATTTTTCCGGCTTTTTAGTGCTGTGACCACGGCCAGGGCATCTGTGAACAGGCTTTCATTGCTTTCGTCTGTGAGCATTGCTTCTACTGCAGCCTTCAGTGCCTCTGCCTCCGCTCTGAAATTGCTTGAGAATTTTCCAGTTGCCACTGACAGTGTTATTTTTCTACCATTTGGTAGGCTCAGGAATACCCCTGCCCCTCCATTCTGTGTTGTGTTTGTTACAGAACCGTCAGTGTATGCATGGGTCCAGTCCATGCTTGGGTAGTTTTCCCGCTATGTACCTCAAGGTTATGTCTTTTCTTTCTTTTTCAGTCTGGCTGTTCTTGTTTCCAATACCTGGTATATTTTCTACCACCTCCGGAATGATATGCTGCTTCCATGTGGGTTTGCGTACAGTAGGGATGGGCTTTGGTGTTGTTACGGTGTTCATAGGGTCTTTGCTCATTTTTACTTTGGCTATTTCTGCAAAGTTTCTCCGCTTTAGTTTCCCATTTCCAAATCTATTTAGTCTCTGATGCATTGGATGGTCTGTCAGTCTTCTGAGTTTCTCTGCTTGCTGCTGGGCTCTGCAGTCTCTTCTGTCGGTCATGGATTGCAGATTTGTAATCTTTTTGAGTTCTACAATTGGCGTTGACTTCATGCGTCCTGTTATAACTCCCATGGCTAGGTTTTGAAGTTTGCTAATATTATCAAAGTTCGCCTTTGCTGCTATTGTCCATGCCGCAATGCCATACTCGAGAACTGGTCTCACTCTTCCAGTGTACAGTTTCTTTAGTATTCTTTCGCCTGCTCCCCAGCTTGTGCCAGCAAGTTTCCTCATGATTGCCATTCTTTGTCTGGGTCTCATTCGGTTTCTCTTGATCTGACTTTTCCATGTCATGCGCCGATCAAATGTGACTCTCAGGTAGTTTGGGTTGTCGTTTGGCCGCAGATATTTGCCGTTAAGACTTATTTTGGTGTTCTAGGGTTTATTTGAAAGCTCTGCATACAAACTTGTGCTACTAGCTGCTTATCTCTGGCTGTACACCTCACAAGATGTACAAACGCTGCATACAAACTTAATAATTACAATTTAGCAGGGTGATGGCAGCCTGTATGTAGCAAACATTTCAACTGGTAATAATTTTGTCAAATCTCTATACACAGAGGTATCAGAATATGGTGAAAATATTGTAGGAAAAAAATCACAGATATGTACGGACATGGTTTGATGAAGAAATCACAATATGACGTACAAAAAAACTGGAAGAATACACAATATGTTGTACTTTAAATTAATGAAATAAAAAACAATGACACACCACACACCCAAAATCTGGGTCGCACTGTAAAATTTAAGATTTCCTTCTATCAAATTGAGTGCGCTACAAGTTTGAAAACTGCGCTACAATTAAGATATAATGTGATTAAAAATGATGACCAATTTAGATTATTCAACATCAAACTTCAAACTTTATTTTTCTTATATTCAAATCGTGCACATTAACCCATAAGATCTTATATGCATTTTTCATTATGGTTTATAGAATCCTGAATTCAATCAACAAAACAAATGAAAAATTGGTTTTTGTCTTATTTTATCTGTAACTTTTTTATTTGTTTTGATACTGGAATAAATTTTGAGTATGTTATGTATGAATGGAGGACTGTCTAAAATGTAATGCAAGTGTGAAAAAAGTAGAAATCGCTGTATGTGTGCACCTGCTACAAAAAAAGCTGCACCTATTGAGAGCTGCACCCATCGCTAGCAGTGCACACCAAACGTGCATCCCCTGCGTCTTTCACATTAGTGTCACTAGGCCTACGATCATCGTAAACTGACTCAACCATCAACGATACCATTGCTGTGGTATAGATCTAGCTCATCGTTATCACTCTCTCAATATCTGATTGATTATCATCATAATCAAAGTCTAGCTTGTCAAATAGATCGAATAGATTCCGCCTTGCTCACTATCAGATAAGTCGTTCATATTTTGGTGAAAATGCACTGGTTTTAACTTCCAAACTGTTTTTGATACTTTATTGACACTTTCTCCTTGCATCAGAGTTCAAAACAGAAGACAATGATAGGCATATTAATCGAGAAACGAACGCAATAAGAACAAGCGGTTTTCAACGGTAGAGGATTTGAGGGTATCAGCAGTGTAGGTGTTATCGGCGGTATAGGATCTTAAGGGTTAATCATACACTTTTGAAGTCAGCAAAAATGTGCACAAATTTACATGATTTTTATACATCATTTTCATTAATGGAATGATCCTAGAATGACCTTGGATATCAGTGGTTCTCAAAGTTTGGACTGCTGATCTGTAGTGGATCTCAAGATCCTTTGTGGGGGTCCAGGCTAAATCTATTTTTATAACAATACTAAGACTATTTGCATAAATATAGAACAATCACACTGTTAGAAAATATAGCTTTTCCCTCTTATTCTGTTATCTTTTCCATAAAACAAGCCAGCCTCATGGAAACAAGTTGCTCCAGTTGCCTACCACAAGCGATGATGACAACAGAGTCAGGATAGAGAGATTTTTTTACAATCATCTAAGGACTGGGTCTGTGACTCGGACTTTAATTGGATATAAGTGAGGATAATTTGTGCTATCATCAACTGCTCTCTCATCCAGAGTTACCTTGGTCCAGTGGCAAGACTTGTTAGTTGAGACGACTGGCAATAGCACAGGATTCAGATCTGTATTTTTCTCTAGTTTACTCCCGGCCTGGCCCAGCTTAGGTAGTAATTAATTAATATCCTAATGTTTTGGCCTGAACAGCAACTAACAGTTTGCTCTTTTTGATTTCCAATGGTTGTTTTATATGTATAGCGTGCACACAGGACCTCCGAGTTTATCATCCATCTCCAATAGGACCAAGTACACGATCTCACCTCTCTTGAGACCAGTCGCTTGAAATTTGTGGGATTCAAACACCCACTGTTTTGTGCTTTCATTTCTTGAGAGGAGGTGTCTGACATCTTTCTGCTATAGCAGCACCAAATAAGATACTATAAAACAAATTGCCAAAGATGCAGCAGTGAATGAGCTGACAGCAGTCAGTGACCTATAGCTGGCTGCATGCATCAGGATCAGCAACCCATAACTGACCAAAACCCTATTCCACCTCCAAGCGGCAGCCTTGCAATAGGGATCAAAAAGGGAATGCAAATCCAGTTTTAATTTTTTTAAATTGCCGCTCTGAACTCGGATGTGTCGGGCTGACAAGCGCAGATAATGCATCCAGGAGTCCAGCAACTCATACCTTGCTGCTTGCATCAGGGTCAGCGAGCCATAACCGACGAAGTCCCTATTCCACCTCCAAGTGGCTGCCCTCGCTAAGTTTAATAGGGATCGAAGAGGGAAGGCAAACCTAGTCCCAAAAATCGCCAGTGCTGACTCTGAATGTGTTGGGCTGAAATGTGCAGATATCGCATCCCTGCTGTAAACTACGACACAACATCCTTTACAGAACATATGCCAAAGAAAAATAAAACATGGCATACATTAAATAGAATATTTTTTTAAACATTAGTCATCTGTATTATCTATGATTTATATATTTTGAATTAACATGAATTAACTTTATTTGTAAAAAAAATTAATGATATTAGATTTATTTAATTTCTATGTTTTCATTTGTGATATACATATTTGATATATAGAGTTCACATTTAAAAAACTAGCTCTTTCGAGGTCTTCAATAATATAATACAGGTTGACCTAAAAATATAACAGTGTTGAAAAGGTCATTTGAAACACGATCTGTAACTTTGAAGCAGTAAATGATTGGTACCATATACATTTATTTCAATGTTTGATTATCAATATTTGGTCAACATTATTTCAAAGTTTCACACTGCTTTAACAAAATTATATTCCTTTGACTTTGGGCATGTTTTATTTCAGATCAGCCAGTTCTGATTAGTACACATTATAAAATGAAATAATTCAGCTCTTGTCAGGGCTTATCCCACATTGGCTGCCCATCCTAATATAACAAAAAAAACCTTGATCTGTGGTTAACAATGGTGTGCTTCACCAAAAACACGTAAATGACAACTAAATCAAGAGTTTTGAGAAGTCCTTAGGCCACTAAGTGTGAGAACCACTGATGAGTACAATTATCTAGAAATCCATTTGCCTAACTGAGTGGTTGTGTCAGAAATTATTATAACTAAAACATCCCACATTGAAAATAAAATAAGTTGGAACTACCAAGACTTGCATATTTACATTTGTCTTAAATTCATTTACTTGGCAACAATGTAAACTGTACAATGATATGTAATTGCTACAGGTAAAAAATAAAGGTTTCAACAAGATTTCTTATCAGGTCAAACAGAATTTGATGAGGTGAAATCAAAATTTAACTTAATGGGTCGAATAAATTAAAACTCCAAAATACACAGAGGAGAAATACAGCGAGGGAAAAATTCAAAGAAGCAAACTGAAGCAGACAGCTCCAGAAAAAAATGTCTTGGAGAGACATGACATTTGTAACGTAGAAACACTCTTCTCAGACCACATTCTCAGCCACAATCCACAATTTTACTTGGAATCCTGGTATTCAAACTACCTATCGCCAGGTAGCCAAAGGCTATCGGCTAACCGTAGTAGGCATGTAAAACTTCCTGCAGCTTACTAGACCTACGGAAAGGTACAAATAATTTGGGTAGATTTTTAACTAGAATTTTGTCCCGGTAGTGGCCGTTAAGCCTACTCTTTTTTATTTCTAACTACTAATGGATTTTTAAAGTGCTCAACACATTTAACAGAAGGTCCACGTGAAAAATTCCAGGTCACCATCGTGATTTGAACCAATTTTACAAATATTGTATTTCATCCCATCTGTTATTTATACAGGAATAAGCAAAGTTCTCTACAACAGACAGTACAGAACTTCAAAATTGTCACAGAATCTTATACAAAACAAAAATCTGAAAAAAAATTCTTAGATATTTCAATGATAGCTACAGAATTATTATTTATAGATGCTAGTAACATTGTTGCAAGCTACTAATACCTGGGTTTTTTTTCACAACGTTTGCTGATTGAAAAGATTTAAATTTTGTATTGATGAGAACAAATTTGCATCACAGCAATATAAATTATTCTGTTCATTCTGCAGGATAACAAGCTTCATCCGTTAAAACATCATATTTTGGTGATATCACATCGTATGAACTCATAATACAATTATAATTCAAGCAGAAGCCACAAACTAGGATTTTCTGACAAGAAAAATAAATCACACATAAGCAGATTCTAGAACTGTTTTTTTTTTCCATTTTCAACTCATATTTATTTAAACAAATTTTATTCTGTTTTCGCAAAAGAATTTTATATATATTTTTGGACATATTTTATATTTAAACATTTCACATCAAATACATGGTTGAGTAAGCAAAGGCTACAGATGAAAAAAGAAAAGGGGATTTTAATGTACCTTACATAATCACTACAACACTATTGCTTACATACTTTGTTTAAACACAGCAATCGTAAAAAATACCAGTGAAAGATCCCCAGCAATGTAGAGGAACAGGCCAGATGGGTGGAATGCTTTAAAGAAACTCAACTGGAATTAAACAATAAACCACACCCACATAAAACCAGCAGAGGAACTGACCTCTTAATGTAAACAAAAATCAATTCATTGAGAAAAGGTTTCACTGTCACTATATATGGTGAAGAACGGAGGCGAAAAGAACAACTCACAGAAGATTAGATTTAATTTAGAAAAGAAATGTTACACCAAGATCATCTGGGAACAAAAATGTATTCTCTAGAAATATTATAAGAGAGGTAATAATAATAATTCGTCCATCATCGTTGATGAAGACCACCAACATTATCACATGTCATAATGCAACCTTGAGTATGTGTGTGTGCTCATGACTGATAAAGCCAGTTCGAGCCTGGAAAAGTCTGTTACTTGGAATCCAGGTATCCAAACAGGCATGTTAATGTCTGTTGCCAGGTAGTTGAATGCTTCGGCTGTATGTAGTAGGTATTTTTACACTGCAGCGTACTAGGTCTGGGAGAAAATACAAATAATTTGGATAGATTTTTAACTAGAAGCCTACTCTTTTCGATTTCTAAGTGCCAGGGTATTTTTAACGTGCTCGATATTGAACATGGGAGCCCGATGTCACTACCCAGAATCAGAGGAATTTTTACCAGAAAATCCACGTGAAAAATCACGGTCTCCACCGTAATTCGAACCCGCGACCTCCGGCACTCGAGGCAGACTTTGATTGGATTGAACTGAACTGCTAGACAAACGAAGCTTGATTACATGCAGCACCTGACAAACTATAAGACTGGTACTGCAGGACAAATGCTGACGAGAGCGATGCTAAAATACCAGAGCAGGTGTTAGAAACTCTTAATGAGCGCAGCAAGAAGACAAGTTCAATGGCTCAAGGACCAAGTAAAGAGAATGTTGAGTCCACCATTGTAATATTTGGTATGGCTTTACTAGTATAGTGTGTACTCTTAAAAGTAAGTAGCATGTCGTTTGCAGAATGTCACTTCTTACAACCTCCACCTATTTGGCTTTATAAGTTTCTTGGCGAGTGTGCAATACGGTAGGTTGCCATTACTTTCTGTACGTAGAGGAGCAATCACCCGAGAAAAAAAACAGTGTCTGCCAAACTGGACATAGTGGGATTCAAACCCGGTATTGTGAAAACTGAGCGGGTTCACCCCTAGGCCACTCAGCCTCCATATGTGTACTCTTACATGCATCTTTATAGCAATATCGAGCAGGTAGAGAGGTCAGACAAGGATGTCTAAATGAGACCCACATGCAGCATGTTTGAGACCTCTGCTATATCTAAGGCATTCGGCTCTCAAAGTGATGAACAGAAATGGTGGGCGATCGAATACTGCACATTTCAAGCAACCCTTGTTCTCAAACAAGGCGGAACCAGAGTGATTGTATCCTGACTTATGCCTTGACGTATGTCTTGCCATTGGTCCAAGGTAGCTCTGAACGAGAGAATGAGGTTGATGACCAACGCAGTTTCTTCCTCACTATAATCCAATTACAGCGCAAGTTGCACCAAAAAAAAACTGCCTGATGACGCCACCACCATCGCTTGCAATGGGCAACTAACCAACCAACTACAGAAGTTTTGATGGAAAACTCAATAAGTGTAACCAGACATTCCCTGAATTGGAACACACAAAATAGAAAAGCAGTAGAGAAGGGAACAAGGTGAACCATGGGAAGAAGAGAAAAGCAAAGTAACTGAAACATTATGAAAGAAGATACAGAAAATGGCCTAAAATAGGAACATGTGTAAGTAACAGTTACAGAACCTTGTATGAATCCAGTCTTCCCTAAAATGAGAGGAAAGAACGAGGTGTCACTGGGCCCTAATGTATATGTCCTAAAAGCCAACCATGAATAGTTGTGCCACTAACAAACAAAATAATTTCTTAAAGAATTGTCACAGAAACCTCCACGACAAGAAAATTATGTTTGGGGAAACTTCCTGCAAGTAGGTCCAATCCCATACCCTGGCTGGAGCGACAAGGGAAGGATTAGGAACAGTTGTACCGCTATGTCCCTCCGGAACAAAAAGAATGATTATTCATATTTTAATACACTCAATAAATAGTGGAATACAATATGATAAACACAATGGATATATATGTTGTCCTTTCAAACCACATAAAAAAGAAACTGCTAATCAATGACACGTAACCCACATTTGTCCTAAAGAATAAGGACAGGCTGTAGGGTAGCATAAAGGGGTGCAAGTTAACAATAAAATTATTGGAAGAAATAATATGTATTTTTTTAGCATTCTGAGCCTTACATATTGTTGATAAAAACATGTAGGTAATGGCCCAGTGACCGCATCAGGACAAAAACAAAACGATACCTACATTAAGGCCTTCATCAAAGACAACAAAAACAACTAATAAATCGCAATGAAAAACGAGATGTTCTGTAAAATGAGCAGTTTGTTCAGATGTAAATCACTCATTTTACACCATGTCTTGATTTTTGTTGTGATTTATTAGTTGTTTTGTCCCGGATAAAGACTATGTAGCCGTTACATAGGTATCATTCTATTTTTGTCCTGGTATGGTCATTGACCTATATGTGTTTGTTTCAACTTTTGACTGTCAGTACTGCTGCATCTTTTATCTATTTATTTATAAATATTCTTGAGTATAAGAACAATTCTCATCTATTTATATCTGTTTTAAACTGTGTCTCTTAAGATAAAGGTGAACGTATCTTTATACTGGTTTAGAAGACTCTGCAGAGTCTGTATACAACCAGTTTATTTAAACGATATAATAGTTGCACTGATAGTCGACACATGCAAGTTCCGTTATTTAGTCAGCCGTGGAATGTGACATTTCAAAGAGATTTCTCCGTGAGTCAGAAGGCCTGTATCTACAGTAGGCTTTGCTTCAGCGGTGCTGATAAACGTTAAGTTGTCACTGTGTGAGATCTTGCTATTGGAGTTTTTCACCATCACCTTTAGGAGATATGTCAACATCGATGGAGCACAATTTACATTTTTAGTAAATTACAATTCTTTTAAATATTTTTTTGCTCATGATCTATATAAGAGCGCGTTTCAGAGGCTGCAAACAAATGTCTGGAGTCGACATGGTGCCACCACCAAGATTAGGTCTAATGTGCTATAAACCCTGTTGCATGTCTGAAACATGGACAGTGTTAAGCAGTCATGTAACGTTTTCACTTGAGATGTCTGCATAGGCTGCTCAGGTGAAAGGACAAGATGACTTTCTCTGAAATTCTTGGTATGCCTAACATGTTGAGCATCCATATGTCTCTGCAAAAAAACCTAGTTTAGATGGCTAGTACGGGGAGGAAGACTAACGTATGGTGATGCAAAATAGACTGATCAGACATGTTTGTCAGGGTCAGACAAAATATACTGGCCAAAACCTTCATCTCAGCTTCCTCGTAGCCCTACCTGGAAACGGGCTGTTTTCATGGCATTCTGACTAACGAGGTGAGGGATCAACGTGATCCCCGTAGTAGTGAGTGACACGCAGATGAAGTCAAGCATAGCACAACCGCCTGGAGGACCTCGGTCCGCCTTCATCAGCACGCTCAGCATGTAAGGAAAGCTACTGCAACTCGCCACTTAACGCCCTTTTCAAGGCGCACAAAAGAGTAAACCTTTTCACTGTGGGAATTCAACAACAACAAGGTGGATGGGCCATCTTCGCTTGCCCATACAGCTGTTATACAGTGAGCTCAGAACAGGCAGCTGCTCAATAGGAGGACAGAAGAAACGCTACACAGGCTCCTTGAAAGTGTCTACAGCCCCTTCTGACTTGTTTTATGTAGACTATCAATACATTCTATGCATGTCTCTCTGATTTATTCATCTGTACTATCAATATGCCAACACTCAAATATATTTTGTTGTATCACGGTACGAACAGGCTCAGCTATCATCTTACATTTAATATAAAATTAAAGATAGAATGCATATAAAATGTTTTAGCAATTCAAAATATATTTTGCTAGCCAAACACATGTCACTGAGATAAAGTTCAACAATGTAGAAAAAATCCATACACAATGTTCCTATATATACACAAGGGATGAACATACATAGTAGAATACCTTAACAATGACCCTGCTCGTTTATGGTCTTGTTTAAGTGCGAGGTCTTCCATATGACAAAGATGAATCCTTCATGAGTTAGAAAATCTCCCATGAGTTAGAAAACTCATTTTTTTAATAAACTTATAGCTAAGCTGAGGGTCTGGGAGGTAGAGTAGGCAGTGCTCTTAGTTCGCACAGCAAAGGGACTAACATTAATCCCCCAGTCAAGACATGCTCCAAGAGTACTGGGCATAGTACACTGGTTAGTGGCACAGCTCACATACCAAACTTGCATGTGTTTGGATTCAAACATGTAAGGACACTTCACTATGAGAGGTTTACCAATTAAATAAAAATAAATTGAAGTTGGATGCACGAGGCCATATGGTGCAAAATAGAGTACAATGCACTAAAGGAAAAAGGTGAAAATAAACCAAAACTCTAAAAATGCTCCAGTCTACTGTAAAATGGTACCTAATCTTGTTAAAAAATCACAGAGATCAAGTTACTGAGCAGTGCATGAGCTGCAGAAGACAGCGACCCAAACCTGATTGCTAGCATCAGGCCAGCGACCCAGAGCCGTCAAGACCCTTCTATACAGTGATCTTAGATAGCAGGATACAACAGGGCAGTCTGATTAAGGAGAAGGGATCGAAGAGGGAAGACTAAAGCAGTACCCAAAAATTTCATGCTGAAGTCAAATATGTCGGACCGAAAGGTGCAAATATCAGTCAAGCTGTAAACTACGACACAACGCATACCATTCTCCGGACTACATCCTGCTACTTGCAAAGCCCTTTTCAGTGTTTGGTAGTGGGAGTTTCAGAACGAACGACAAAGAGGTTAAGAATGACATGACAGGAAATTAGGGAACTGGTCATCATGGCAAACAAAGAGTTTGGGATTTAGACCTACAACAATCATAGAAAGTCAATACCTTGGTATCCAGACATATGACTGTCATTTAAAGATGGGATCAAGATGCGGAGCAGGTCACGAACTGCAGTGGTTAGCGACCCATAGCTGACTGCTAGCGTCAGGGCCAGTGAACCAGAGCTGCCAAGACCCTTCTACACCTCCACACAGTGATCCTGGATAACAGGCTGCAGTAGGGCAGACTGGCTAAGGAGAAGGGATCGAAGAGGGAATGCTAAGCCGGTACTAAAAAATTGCTTGCTGAAGTCGGATGTGTTGGACTGAAAGGTGCAAATATCGCAGTCAAGCTGTAAACTACGACACAACGCATTCCGTGCTCTGGACTACATTCTGCTACTTAAGCCCTTTCAGGGCTTGCTAGTGGGAGATTGAGAACGAACCAAGTCAAGCCAAGCCATTTAGAGATAATAGGGTTGTATCCAGTACCCTATGATGATCCAAAATCTGCTGGTGTGACAATATAGAGTAACCGAGAAACAAAGCCAAGCGAAAGACAGTACAGAGCATGTTTTGTTTATTCTTCTTCCACAAACCTCTACTCGCCAGTGTACAAGATAGGTGATTAAGCAAAGGAAAATCTCTTATTACTGGTTTGCCTTCGGCATCTGGAAGGCCTCACACGACAATCAATTCATACAAATGAAAGTTCACAAATTTACAGAAAGAAACACAAATTTCAACTAACACCAACTTGCTCCTCACTATTTGTACACATTAATTTTCAAACAACAAATATTAGATAATGTGATAAAAAAAAAAATTGTCACAACCACGTTTTTAATGAACATGCTGCTCACTGTGAAGTTAGCATGACCTTCACCACGAATTGAAAGAAGCAAAACCTTTGGTCTCAACTTATCGAAACCCTGATCAATTAAAACAAAATGCAATATAATGAAATTAAATATTGTGAATTTGACTACCAAAAAAAAACGATAACTTTCATACTTCTCTGCTGGCAATCAAACTACTGATAAAGATGTTTTTATGAACATCTTGAGAAAGTCAGCTACTTTCACTTCTATTCCCCGTGAAAAGGTTAAGAGCAGTTCCATAGCAGACACTGCTGTCAGGAATGAAGCGTTAAAGAAGACTCCAATGTATGAATTTAAAAGAAAAGAAAAAAAGAAATATTCCATCAGGCCACATATAGGAAATATGGTGTTAGGTCCATATTATTTTGTGACCCACGGCACATAGTGGATGATGTGGTCAACATCATGCCGGCCGCCTTTACTTCCCAGATCTGTTCTGGTACCAAATTTCTGATCACTTGACTGGGAAGTCATTACACTAACCACTGCGCTACTGTGGCTTAATGTATGATTACATAACTTTTTTTATGATGTGGGGTGGCTAGTTTCCTTCCCTGTTGTCTTTTCTTCAATAACATTTGGCCAGGTACCCATTTACAGCTGGGTTGAATGAAGTATGCCGTAATTGAAGCTGAACCCCAGACCTTTGTCGAGAAAAGTGAATGCTCTCATATACCATTCAATATATGGGGCAAGTGTTGCGGCCACCACTTTATGCCCTTTTCAGGGATCACAAAAGAGTAAACCTACTCATTGAAGAGTAAACCTACTCATTGAAGAGTAAACCTACTCATTGAAGAGTAAACCTACTCATTGTGGGCATTAAACAACAACAACCCCAGAGGAAGGTCGTGTGTTTTGTCTTGATGTTACTAATTAAATACAACAGCACTTTCAATTCAAAGAAAACACAAAAAATGTATTTTACATTTTGTTTTGATGACTAATGCGATCTATACATATGCAGTTTACTTGCAAACAATGTCTCATACATTGCATAGTTACAAAGCACTGTCTAATTTGTAATAATACTCAGTAGCTCATTGGCATGATTTTCCCACGTGGTGCTGTGGAGAAATTTTGCAAACTGACGTGGACAATTATATTTTGTCATTCTCTTCACATGTGAGCCTACCATGCAGAGGTTAGGGAGCTGGCACACCCCAATAAATATGGAAGCTATGATGAGCCGGATAGGTCCTTAGAGAGGGGTGAGACTAAGGAGCAGCCCTATAGCTGTAGAGCCCATCAGCGAGTGGTATATGGGCTCAACCAATTCACACCCCCCCCCCCGCACGGGTTAAGTACATGTTTGTCTCGTTGCTTGGTGTTTACCAATTATCAATGAAGAAATGAGGTACTAGTCCAGTCAGGCACTGACCAGGATGTTGCGTCAGGGTCAGGTACAATACACTGACCAAGACCACAATTTCTCTTCCATGTAGTGTTCCCTAGAAACAGGCTGTTTTCAAGGCAGCCTGGCTGATGAGATGTGGATGAATGTGATTCCCGTAGTAGTGAGCGCCACGCAGATGAAGCCAAGCATAGCACAACTGCCTAGAGGACCGCGGTCTACCTTCATCAGTATGCTCGGGATGTAAGGAAAGCTATTACAACCCGCCACTTAACGTCCTTTTCAGGGCGCACAAAATGGTAAACTTACTCATCGTGGGTATTCAACAACAACAACTCTTTATCAATTATCCATATGTATGATGAAGAGATCCAGGCTAGCGGACATTACACCTCTGCTCCTTTCCGACAATCTACCAGGTGGTGGAGAATGCCAGAAGTACTGTCACTACAGATGAGTTGGCAGGGCTGACTGAGGAATGATAAGATGGCTGAGTCAGACGTGTGCGCTACGTTCGTGGCAGGACATGACGATCCTGAGGCACTGACACACAGGACTATCTCCCTCCCTTCAAGGGTTCTAGAAAGACGTGTCCATACCCCTATATCATGATGTTTCTAAGACAATGGGTTTTATTCAAGCTCCAACTGCGAAAGACATGTGCTTTTGTCTGGGAACCATTGAACTTCCAAGAGCTAGCAGCTCACAGCTAAAGAGATTATATCATGATCATCAAATGTAATCAGTTTATTACAAGACGAAATATGTTACGGATTATCTTATTTGATTCTATACGTTGAACACAATGGAAACAAAAACATCACAGTAGCTTAGGTACACACGAGAGTCAACAAGAGAAGGGATAACCTTCTTCTTCATTGTTCTCAATCTCTTGCTACCAAGCCCTGAAAAGGGCTTTGCAAGTAGCAGGATGTTGTCCGGAGAACGGAATGCGCTGTGTCCTAGTTTACAGCTTGACTGTGGTATTTGCACCTTTCTGTCTGACACATCCGACTTCAGCAGGCCGTTTACAGGTTAGCTTCCCTCTTCAATCTTTCTCCTTAGCCGAAGAGATAACCTAAACTAAGAACAAGAATTTGTGGAGATTCATGACCAACTACACCAGCCGACATGTCATATGATACAAAACAGATGTACAACGGAAAGCAGCTGGAAAACAGTGTGATCTGAAAACACAACGAGAGAGCAAATAGTAAAGGGAAAGACTATGTGAATTGTCCCAGATATGACAGGTTGGGTTATGAAAAATCTGGCAATGTCTCATGTTTGAGAAGGAGTTAACAATAATGAAAAACGCATGATTGTGAGAAGCCACGAGGAAGTAAATATGAACAGCTCTCAAAAATCCATAACACAAGTTGTTATAAAGTGTTCTCATCACCAGTCAAGTTAGAAAACAAAGAACTTTTAACTTAGAAAAATAAACCAAATGAAGAATTAAACTGAGTCACAAGAGTTATATACTAATCTAATGTAGTTATTCTTCACGGAGGGCCATTCTTACACTAATACCACGTAACATTAACCTTTTATATCTTATATGTTTTTCCACACTAAAAAAGTTCAGAATTTTCTCTGCACGCAATTTGGCACACTCTTGCTGCTACATATGTATGCTCTGCAAAATCTGATAAACAAACTGCAGATACTATCAGATTGTGGTTAACAGCATTCCTGTTTTACTGTCTTCAGTATAAGATTTGTCTGCTGGATCAGGTAGTTTGCACTCAAAAACACGTTCTGGTTTCTGAGGACAAGGAAGCAGGTGATTAAATATGTAGAAGTCAATTAGCAAAAGTAAAAACATTGAATTTAACTAATTCTCCTCTTTTGACATTTAAGTGATGCTTAAAATCTTGAGAGTGTCTGTTGATGTTGAATGCCCACAATGAGTAGGTTTTCTCTTTTGTCCGCCCTAAAAAGGACATTAAGTGGCGGGTTGTCGTAGTTTTCCTCACATCCTGAGCATGCCGATGAAGGTGGACCGGGGGTCCTCCAGGCAGTTGCGCTATGCTTGGCTTCATCTGCGTGTCGCTCACTACTACAGGGATCACGTCGAACCTCACCTTGTTAGCCAAACTGTTGTCCTTGACAACAGCCCATTTCCAGGACAACCAACTCCTTTCAGGTGAGGGTCTTGGCCAGTATATTTCTCCTAACCATGGCTAAAATTGTCCGATCAGTGTGTTTTGTCTGAACAGACGTTAGCCTCATCGTCCCGTCAGGTGAGGGTCTTGGCCAGTATATTTCTCCTAACCATGGCTAAAATTGTCCGATCAGTGTGTTTTGCCTGAACAGACGTTAGCCTCATCATCTCCCTTGAGAGTTGTAGAGTGCTTGTTTCTCATGGCAAAGGTTTCAAGTTTGATAACAGTTACTGACATAGTCCACCTAACCCAGCAGTAAATTGGTACAATGCCTACTGTTAGAGAAGGAAAGGCAGGCAACAGGTCACTCCACTTCATCCTGGGCAGCAGTGTCTGCTATGGCACCACCTTTAATTTTGCATATATTGAATGTCTGAGTGATTGCTGGTCTCTTACAGTAAAGAGAATGGGTTCAATCTTCAGTCTCAACACTCTTCAGTCTATTCATCTGCAAATTAGTGCCAGGCATGGAAGGGAACTGGTCACCACATCTTAGAAAAAGCTGAGAGGATGAAGATGCTTTGAGCAAGACTCACCAGTTAGCGACTCAATGCTGACTACTTGAGTCGGTGAACCAGAGTTATCCAAAACCTTTCTCTTGTGTCGGTGAACCAGAGTTATCCAAAACCTTATACTTGTGTCAGTGAACCAGAGTTACCCAAAACCTTATACTTGTGTCAGTGAACCAGAGTTACCCAAAACCTTATACTTGTGTCAGTGAACCAGAGTTACCCAAAACCTTATACTTGTGTCGGTGAACCAGAGTTATCCAAAACCTTATACTTGTGTCGGTGAACCAGAGTTATCCAAAACCTTATACTTGTGTCAGTGAACCAGAGTTACCCAAAACCTTATACTTGTGTCGGTGAACCAGAGTTATCCAAAACCTTATACTTGTGTCGGTGAACCAGAGTTATCCAAAACCTTATACTTGTGTCAGTGAACCAGAGTTACCCAAAACCTTATACTTGTATCGGTGAACCAGAGTTATCCAAAACCTTATACTTGTGTCGGTGAACCAGAGTTACCCAAAACCTTATACTTGTGTCGGTGAACCAGAGTTACCCAAAACCTTATTCTTGTGTCGGTGAACCAGAGTTACCCAAAACCTTATTCTGTCTCCAAGTGGAGGTCCTTGACACTGTGTTATGATATTTTGAAAGGCACATTTTTTTGTGTGTTATTATGTTACAAAATTTGAATCCCACAAAAAAAGCCACATGCAAAAACTTTGAACTTTCTTCAAATTATTCCTATTTTCACCGGTCAACAAAAAATGTTTCCCATTTTTGCCGGCCTGAAGGTGTAAAAATGTTGGGAAAATCTGGCCTAGATGACAGGGAGTTGGTTTACTAGACTGGGATTATAGTACAACCGCTCCTCCAGTCGGTCCAGCTGTAAATGAGAACCTGACGTCAGAGAGAAGGTAAAAACAGCAAGGAAGGGAACTGGTCACCACACCTCACATAGACTGCGGCTTAGTACATGAAGAGTTATCTTCATTCCCAACTGCAATTGTTACCGTGAGACTGACCTTTACTTTTACAGTGATGAAGCAGACCGTCGAAGTTTGCACATGTGTTTATTGAGTATATTGTGCCTCGTCCTGAGACAAATAATGGTCATCTGTCTTTGCCAGTCAATGGTGCGGTAGTCATCAATGGGTTAATTCTATTCTCTTCTGACAGTCTGAACTGCTGTCTTTTTTTCAATGTGTGTGATTTCAATGTATTCTTGTTCACACTCTTCTCTCCATTTTGAAAGCCTATCTGCCTTCTCACTTCCCGATAAATGGGATGGTTGCCATTGAAGTATGGTTCCCTTTCTGGCAGCTACATTGCTTATTTCGTTCCTCAGGTGCAGGAGTTTGCCACCCTTAAAAGCTTGCAGTACAGATAGTGCATCTGTGAAGATGTCTACCTGGTGGCAGTCACAGTTGTTATGACTCAATGTTCACAGTTTGATCAAGTGTTGGTTGGTTGATTATTGATCCAGCAGCATGCTGGCTCCTGCCCTTTAGCCCAATGCCATATAGTGGTATCTGCAAGTGTTTTGGAGCTGCTGTTTAGTTTTATTATATTTGCATTCACTTTATTTCTCTATTCCCCAAGGCGACATGTGTTGCACTATGTTTTTAATTTGCGCCTGTCAGCCCAGTGCATCCGACTTCAGGGTGCATTTTATGTAAGGGTCTGCTTCCTCCTGCACTTTCTAAAGGTTTGCTTCCCCAGGGTAACGGCCAGTGCTGTGATGGGGGTCGAACACAACACCTTCGGATTGTGAGCTGTATCACTTTAAACCACTAGCCCACGCTGTCCCCGTTTCATATAGATGTAACTGGAGGCTGCATGGCCTAGGGATGAAACTCACTCAGTTTTCACAATCCCAATGTACCAGGTTCGATTCC
The DNA here is from genome assembly GCA_036924085.1 of Ariolimax columbianus. NCBI lineage: Eukaryota > Metazoa > Mollusca > Gastropoda > Stylommatophora > Arionidae > Ariolimax > Ariolimax columbianus. The sequence goes on from JAVGWX010000021.1 coordinate 10,487,396, forward strand.
CACCGTGTCCAGTTTGGCAGACCCCTGGTTTTTTTCTCGGGCGATTGCTCCACGCACGGAAAGCAATGGCAACCTACCATACTGCACACTTGCCAATAAACTTACAACAGCCAAATAGGTGGCGGTTGTAAGAAGTGATGTTCTGTAAAGTACATAATACGTACCTAACATGTAACTGATCTGTTAGTTTTGTCATTATTCTGATAATAAAATAGAATAAAAATGGAAACTTACTGGCTGGTATCCCTGAAGTACTCTTTCAATGTGTTACTGAATTTCTTGGAAAATCTGACAAACTCCTTTTTCCTGTCTTCCAATATCTGTGGATGAGACCAAACCATTAAAATAAAAGCCACAATTTTACACACTTTTCATACCAAAAATAAATAAGCAGGCTCTAAATGAGAAGAGGGTAAGCTGAGCAGTTTGGATACTGGTTCTATCTATACACCCTTCAGAGCTACAGAGTCTGTCCAGCAATGGTATCGGGGATGGCCTCACTTGATGTCTCCGTTCTGTGTATGTTGGACACCTTTGTAGTAGATGCTTGGCAGGTCATTTTATCATTGCCGCAGACACATCCATCTGTATGTCCTATTCTTAGTTTACTGAACAGATGGTATCTCAGTCTGCTGTGGTCGGTTTGGAGTCTAAAGATTACTATCTGCTCACCTTTGTTGAGCTAGTAACATGTGTCATTTGGTTGGTGACCTGTATCTACACCTGGTAAACCTCTTGGTCTTTTCATAAGTTATACCTATATCAGGTTGAAGTAGCTTTCCCCCTGCTTTTGACAGTCTCTTCATTGTCAAAAATATTTCATTGAGATGAAATCCATTGTATGGGATCAAGATGCTGAGCAGCGCATGAGCTGCAGTGGTCGGCGATCCATAGCTGACTGCTAGCATCAGGGCCAGCGAACCAGAGCTGCCAAGACCCTTCTACACCTCCACGCGGTGATCCTGGATAACAGGCTGCAACAGAGCAGACTGGCTAAGTAAAAGGGATCGAAGAGGGAATACTAATCCGGTACCCAAAAAATGCTTGCTGAAGTCAAATGTGTTGGACCGAAAGGTGCAAATATCGAAGTCAAGCTGTAAACTACGACACAACGCATTCCGTTCTCTGGACTACATTCTGCTACTTAAGCCCTTTCAGGGTTTGGTAGCAGGAGATTGAGAACGAACGAAGCCACGCCAAGCCTAATCCACTGTACCAGAACTCTCTTGAGCCTGCGATACAATCTTATAAAGTAACACCCTTAGTTCGTTTAGGTCTGTATTTTTCTGGCTCCCCAGTAAAAAAACCATTGTGAAGAGTACCAATTACCTCTGTGTCTTCATCTGCCATTAGATTTCTGGATACTCTCACTTGACCAAGTGAAATTGCTTTACCATTCACTTCTGCTGTTAAGCATTGTGATGCCTTCAGTCGCCCTTTTTTGGTCAAGTGTGTTGTCCTGGTTATTGTTAGCCAGCGTTGTAGAATTTCTCTTATGTCATCTATCCATCAGTCATGCAGTCTTCCTCATGCCTTGCAGCCAGATCTTCTTGTGTTGTATGTGCGCAGTGGTTTACAGTGTTACTTTTCTTTGCTCCCTTTTCGGACCTAGACAACACTCAAGCAGTTTATTTCATAGCTTCGGTAATAATTCTTTCTGTCTGGTTTTGTATTTTCGCTGGTTTTTTTTAAAGTTGGATTTTGAAGCTGTTTCCCAGGCTGGCATTCCATATTCTAAAGCTGGACTAACAATTACCATGTACAGCAATTTCAATATTTGGTGATGTTCACTACATGTAGTACTCGCAAATTTTTTCTTTAACCATTCACGCTAATTTTTTTCCATTAATCATTCAATGTTAAGTATTTCATTGACATGTTTCTATTGGATTTGTCCATGTTAGTCTGCTATAAAATAATATTAACATATAACTGATGAAAAGAGCTAATTGCACTGTACAGGGCTGAAACACGGACTTTAGCAAAAAAGGATGAAAAAAGCTTGGAAGTCTTTGAAAGTTGGACAGAAAGAAGATCCAATGACAATGTACTCACTGATGTGAGCACACAAAGACAAATATTGCTTATAATACAGAGACGTCGGTTGAGTTGGTTTTGGTCACAATATGAGACATGGAAATCTTCTACAGAAGATACTAGATTCAAGAGAAGAGAGGACCGAGGTGACAAAGACTCAACTCTACAACTCAGGCATGCAGGGACATTAAAGTATGAACATGCTGAAATGAAGAGACTTGCAGAGGATAGAGTGAAACGGAGAGACATACTCAGAAAACCAGTTTCAGGACTGACCAACCAGTTGATTCAATGTGATTTTGTTTGCCTTATTTGAAAGTGTAAAATTTGTGTATGTAAGTTATTTGTTCAGCAGTCCGCTGATCTAAATCCCTGTCAGCCATCTTACATTCTGTAATTTACCATATTCTTCAATTCCCCGTGGGATCAACTAAGTCTAAAAAATTGGATACCAGAATAATCTGGAAAAGTAAAGGCGATAACATCACCCCTGGTGTGCTATTGGTCAATACAAGATATGGGCATAATACCATATTCCTAATAAGCCACACTGGCATGAAAATGGGATCTTTACTACTACCTATGTTGTTTTTGTTATGGTCCAGCAGCATCTGGGCTCTCGCCTTTGGCCCAATGCCATGTAATGGTATCTGCACACGTCTACTATCCGTAAAGCTAGATTTTAAAAAACGTTATAAAGAATACAAATAATTGAAATTCACCTGCTTGCTACCATTGTCCCCTGGTGGTATTTCAGCAATAACTTGGTTCACTGCATCCAACAAAATTTTGATAGAACTGGCAATTTCTCTGCAGAAAACAGCAAAAAAATGTCAAGAGCACATATTTTTAATAACAGGTTAGTTCAGATGACTTTGATATAACAAAAGAGTTAACTACAAACACATGGCAATCCCAAATACAACATCAACTTTCTAAAAAGGAGAAATCAAAGCACCATTTTCTGACTACATTCTCAACACATACAACTTAACAGTCACTTGAACAGAATCCAACCAGATAATATTCCCTGTATGTATTAATCATGCTTGAACACGAAAAATGTGAAAACTTTTATAAAACAATATATCTAACTAAAGTTTGAGAAAAGAACACAATAATGTATATAAAATGTATGTGGTTAGTGCACTGGCTTTGAAGCCAAGTGATGAGGGTTCAATCCCCATTTGGTGCTGTATTTTTCCCTGATCGCAAACCGGCCCCTGTGGTCGAACCAGCCACAGAAATTGGGTACCAGAAAAATCTGAGAAATAAAGACTACATGAATACATCATCCACTATGTGCCATGGGTCACTAAATAATATGGCCTAACACCATATTTCCTATATGCTGCATGGCACAACGAGATCTTTACTTTTTCTTTTTTCTTAAAAATCTATGTCTTCCAAATTTAAGCCATGTTTACAGTCCTACTTTGGGGAGGAAGACTAAAGTCTGGTCAGGCAAAACATACTGGTCAAGACCCTCACCTCGGCTTTCTAGTAGCCCTTCCTGGAATTGGGATGTTTTCATGGCAGTCTGGCTAACGAGGTGAGGGATCGACGTGGTCTCGGTAGTAGTGGGCAACACGCAGATGAAGCCAAGCATAGAACAACCACCCGGAGGACCCTGGTCCACCTTCATCAGGATGTGAGGAAAGCTACTGCAATTCGTCACTTAGTCCTTTTCACGGAGCACAAAAGAGTAGTTGTTTCAAATGAATAGGTCTACTCTTTTGTGCATCCTGAAAAGGACGTTAAGTGGCGGGTTGTTGTAGCTTGTCTCACATTCCAAGTGTGCTGATGAAGGTGGACCGAGATCCTCAAGGCGGTTGAGCCATGCTTGGCTTCATCTGCGTGTTGCTCACTACTACGGAGATCATGTCGATACCTCACCTCGTTAGCCAGGCTGCCATGAAAACAGCCCGTTTCCAGGAAAGGCTACGAGGAAAGGGACTTGGCCAGTATATTTTGCTTGACCAGACATTAGAGTTCCTCCCCGCACAAAAGAGTAAACCTACTCATTGTGGGCATTCGCAAACAAACAACAGTCTTACTTGATAGTTTCCAGAAACTGCTTCCGATCGTAAATCTGGTCTGGTATACGTCCAAGGATTTGCTTGAGGTCACGAGCACATTTGTATAAAGTCTTGAATGAAGGTTCTGATCGAGGGATCCGAAGCTCTGTAGGAGGCCATGGTAACAATGAGTATTATGTGTTCTAGTTCTAAACTGACAATTTAAAGAAATATTGTTTGATATATTGTAGCAATGAGATGGAAATTAGGACAAGGATTGCATTGGTAAGAAAATGTCTTTAGAGAAAATTAGAAATTGCTTCTTCTTCTGCATTCAGGCTTTTTGATCATGCTATGATGTGTAGTCCTGTTGCTAGGACGAAGTCCACAGTCCTCTCCAGATCCAGGTGGCAGACCAACAGCTTCTGCGTCACCTCGGCTCCCTGTGTATTGGGCAGTTCTGTAGGATGTGTTCAGAGGTCTGAATTCCGGCTCCATACGGGCAGTCACTTGTGTGTGATATCTTGAGCCAATGTAGGTGACCAAATAGTCTGCAGTGGCCTGTTCTCAGGAGAAAAATGGTTTGTTGGTGTCTGTGGAGCTGGTGGATTGAGACGGTCTATTGCTGACTTCCATTTCCACCCTCTTTTTTCAGTTGTACTGATTGTGTATGATGGTTCTGCCTCTCGGTAGGATACTGGATGGATAAGTTGCTCCATCTTGCCACCTACTTTGGACAGGGTATCAGCTCTCTCATTTCCTGTGATTCCACAAAGGAGTTTAACATAAATTGCTAATCTCAAAGAATATCAGGAAAGAACTGAAGAAAGGTTTAATCACTACTTGTATTTGACCAACTGCACTGAAATGGGCTGAGACATTGGACTGACAAACAAGGAAAAAAACACGCTTGGAAGCATTTGAAATGTAGTGTTGTCACAGAATGGAAAAAGTGAGATGGACAAAAAAGAAGATCCAATGACAATGTCCTCTCTGAAATAGATGCACAACGACAAATATTGAAAATGATTCAGAAACAAAGATTGAGTTTGCTGGGCTGGGACATAATATGCGACATGTATTGTATACATTATTTGATATGCACGTAAGACACCAAATATATATAGACTATATGACATGTTTTAATTCTGTATATTAGTGTATGTATAAACTATCTGAAATGCTGAATCTTTGTACACACCAGTGAATAAATAGATTTTAATTGTTCGAATTTCGTCAAATACCACTCAATCTGAGAACATAAATTACTGTATCTCATCTGTCTCAGTGGTCTCGAGGTAAGTGCCCGACGTGGGCTCAAATCACGGTGGAGACCGGGATATTTTCACATGGATCTTCTGGTAAAAATTCCTATGATCTTTCAGTAGTGAGATGGAAGTCCGGTGTTCAATGTCGAGCACGTTAAAAATACCTTGGCAGCTAGAAATTGAAAAGAGTAAGCTTAACTGCCGTTGCCCTGACAAAATTCTAGCTAAAATGCTATCCAAATTATTTGTATCTTCCCTAGTCCTAGTAAGCAGCAGGATTTTTTTTAAAAATACCAACTACGCATCGTCTTTGGCTTCCTGGCAACAGATATTAACAATGTGCCTGTTTAAATACCAGAATTCCAAGTGTCTGTCTCCAATTTAATGCTTACCTTTTTTTTCGATCAACTGACGCTTACCTTCTGAATCTGTGACACCCCCAAGTTTTAAAAGTGTTTCACACATGTCCAATCTGTCAGCAACCTCGCCTTTCTTCAACAACCCTTTGACTAAGTCATAGGTCAAACCAGGTATGGTAGCTTCAGCCTGAAAATGAAAACGCCCTTCTGCATTTTTTCCAATATACAACAAATACTTTCATTTGACACTCTGAAAACAAACCTTTAATGATTCTATTAAAACAATTATAACAAAGCAAAGGCCGCCGTCCATCCTAGACGATGGCATAATTAATTTTGTTAAAGCTATTTTTGGTAGGGTTAACTGTGCTACTTTTTATCTTCACTCTCTCACCTCGTGCCGCCCGACCCCAGTGGCAAGTCAAAATAATTATAAGTGCTCTAACAAATTATGAGTTGAGATGCACACTGGATGCAAGATGGCATCATCAGCACGCTCTGGATGTGAGGAAAGCTACTGCAACCACCCACTTAGTCCTTTTCAGGGCGCACAAGAGTAAGCCTACTCATTGTGGACATTCGAAACAACAACAACAATTCTTATGACATTCTTGACAGGTTTAGTGTTGCTATTCTTTTCTCCCTTTTCAGGTCCAAGCAACAAATCTTACAGAATAGTTTTGCTGAACACTAAACCTCTTCCATATAGAATTTATGCTTAGGACACTGTTAGTACAAGTTATGCTTTGGTTTAAAGGCACAATATCAAAATGATGAGAAAAATTGTGAACAATCAACAAACCTTTGATATTGCTCTGCGTAAGGTCTGTGCTGATGATATGTCCCTCTTCTCAAGCTGAAAATAAGAACAGCGTTCAATAATCTTCGTACAGGCAAAACTAATGCATATTTTGATTTGTGACAATGTCCTTCTTGCTACTACTGTAATTATGGTAATATCAAACAAGTTTTGTAGATTATACAAAAATTAGTATAAACTCTCTGCAGAAAATGGATGTGTCGGACCGAAAGGTGCAAATATCACAGTCAAACTGTAAACTAGAAACACAACGCATTCCATTCTCCAGACTTCATCCTGCTACTTGCAAAGTCCTGTTCAGGGCTTGGTAGCGGGAGATTGAGAATGAACACTATCTTGTATATCACTGGCAAGATATGTTGATTTGTATTTTTACTAATTATGTGTTTTTGTCAGCGTGACAAGAAATTGCAGTTCTTATAAAAGATCTATGACCTTGCCATGGATCTGTTCTGTTAAAGAGTCAAGGGCATTGCATTCTTAGAAGATCCATAACTTCTCAGCAAATGGCGAAGAGTGTAGATACTGATGGTTCCTATAGCTCCCTGGTTGTACACAATCATGCTGTCCTCTTAGGAGTTCTTTGAATGACTTGCACATGATTTCAAAATCTTGTAATATGTACATTGCTGGTTCATTATCTGCAGTGTCTTCATACAAAAAGTAGTCGTTGATCAACTTCAAAATATCACCTCTATCCTACAACGGGTGCCATTGAGGTCAGCTCTCTCATTCCGACAAACCCTGTATGGCCAGGGCAGGAGATTCACACATTCCAGAAGGTTTGAGACCTCTATGTTCACTATCAATTCATGAATATAATTTGTCTTTGTTAGTATAAAACGACTCCGTACATTTGGTTTAATAATCAGAGTTGTTGTTTAATGCACACAATCAGTAAGTTTCCTTTTCGTGCGCCATGAAAAGGGCGTCAAGTGGCGGACTGTAGTACCTTTCCTCACATCCCGAGCACGCGGATGGAGGTGGGCCGCAGCCCTCCAGGAGATTGTGCTATACTTGGCTTAATCTGCGTGGCGCTCAATACTATGTGGATCACACCGAGCCACATCTCGTCAGCCAGGCTGCCTTGAAAACAGCCTGTTTCCAGGGAATGCTACATGGAAGAGAGATTGTGGTCTTGGTCAGTGTATTGTGTCTGACCCTGACGTAATGTCCTGGTCAGTATGTTATGCCTGGCTGGACTAGCATCTCAGTTCCCCCTCCACTCATGGATATAATTTGTCTTTGTTAGTGTAAAACTTATTCAAAAAGGGCAAAAAATCAGATCCAGAAAATTATAGATCGTGAGTTTACCGAGCATATTCTGTAAATTATTAGAGTAAATAATCAAAGAAAACATTATAATGCATTTAGACAAGTTTAATCTAATAAGAAATAGTCAGCATGGGTTTACTAGAGTGAGATCATGTTTAACAAATCTATTAGAATTCATGGAGGAGATTACTAGTGATATATAAAGGGGAGCCAGTGGATGTTGTTTATCTAGATGTTGCAAAGGTCTTTGTTTCCTTGTTTGATGTTCTTAAGAGCTGTTTATAGAGTTGTTGCTGTGTATGGCTGTTTCTATCTTGATCCCTTATTTCATGTCATTGCTGGATGTGTATAAGCATCCAGGGATCCATTTCATAACTATTTTGACTTTGTAATCCATTTAGTGGTAAGCTTACTGAGGAGTCATCGCATTGCACTACAGCAAGGAGGACCCTGGTCCCCAGTTTCAAGTACGCCTTGGGATGCAAGAATAGCCACTGTAATTCCGCAGGAGCTAAAGGACGCCTCAATCGTTCACCTGTACAAAAGAAAAGGAAGTCGTCAGGGATTCGACAATCATCGTGGAATATCGCTACTCTCCGTAGCAGGCAAGATCCTAGCTCACTTACTGCTAAACAGGCTCAACAAACACCTTGAACAAAGCCACCACCTCCCAGAAAGCCAACGTGGATTCAGAGCCGGAAGAGGAACAGTGGACATGATTTTTGCCGCTCGCCAAGTACAAGAGAAGTGTCGAGAACAAAATCAGGCCTTGTACACCACATTTATTGATTTGACAAAGGCATTTGATACAGTTAACAGAGGAGGGCTGTGGATGATAATGTCTAAGTTTGGCTGCCCCAACAAGTTCATAACAATGGTAAAACAGCTACACGAAGGCACGTGTGCTCGTGTACTGGACAGCGGTGCAATCTCTAATACGTTTCTAGTATCAAACGGAGTAAAACAAGGATGTGTACTCGCCCCGACTTTGTTCAGCATGATGTTCGCGGCCACGATGACAGACGCCTTCAGATCATTGGAGCTTAGAATATCCATAAAGTACTGCACAGATGGCAAATTACTCAATTCCAGAAGAATGAAGGCCAAAACTAAAGTGGCTGGCGACATAATCAGGGAACTTGTATTTGCTGACGACTGCGCTCTAATGAGCAACTCAGAACTGAACATGCAGGTTGGAATGGACCAGTTCTCTACCGCATGCAAAAATTTTGGCCTGACCATAAATGGCAAAAAAACAGAGGTCATGTACCAACCAGCACCAGGCATGCCGTACACAAAACCAGAGACTACAGTCAGCGGGCAGACGTTGAATGCCGTAGACAAATTCACATATCTGGGCAGCACGCTGTTGAGATCTGTCAGCCTAGATGATGAGGTGGCAAGCAGAATAGCAAAGGCCAGCACAGCCTTTGGTAGAATGCGCTCGATGGTCTGGGCACGCCGTGGCATCAGCGTCAAGACCAAACTCAAAGTCTACCGTGCAACCATCATTCCAACCCTACTATACGCTTGCGAAAGCTGGACTGTATACTCTGGACATGCAAGGAGGTTAAACCACTTCCACACAGGTTGCCTGAGGCGAATATTCCACATCCGATTGCAAAATCGTGTCACTGACATCGAGGTTCTCTCGGGGGCTAACATGCCCAGCATCCATGCACTGCTAGAAAAAGCACGACTAGGATGGGCCGGACACCTCGTCCGTATGTCAGACGAGCGGCTCCCAAAGAAGCTTCTCTACGGCGAGCTGAGAGACGGATGGCGCGAGAGAGGGCCCCCAAAGAAACGTTTTAAAGACGGTCTGAAGGACTCACTAAAAAGTTGCCAGATAGACATCGACACCTGGGAATGTCTTGCGCAAAACAGATCTGACTGGAGAAGCGCAGTCAAATCGGGTGTAGCTGCTGGTGAAGACGACTGTGCTGTGAAAGCCCAGAGCAGACGCGAGACGCGGAAATCCCGAGCAGCGGGAACACCATCCCCTTCTACAAACCTCATGTGCCCGATATGTAGCAGATGTTTTCGTGCTCGCATTGGCCTGTTCAGCCACATACGCACCCACACCCAACAGGGAAATCTGTGACAAGGATGATGTCGGCGGTCCTCATCGACAACGATGGACAGCTATTATTATTATAATTCACTACATCAAGAGTTCACTCAACACAGCACATATAGCTTCGGACAACATGTTGCGATATAAAAAACACACATCCTGCACACATGACCTGGACAATTTAAAACACAACGTATTACCTTGTCAAGTGTTGGCCCAATTACAACATCTACCATCAGTTTGGAGTACAGACTTTTATCTCCCATTGTTATTAACATGTGAATGATGGTAAAATAATCCTGATGGCTCAGCACAAATGTGAACACTATAAAAACAAACCAACTCCTTTATCTTCAATAATTTATAGGCAGACCTGCAAAACAAGCACATACAAATTTTAGGTTTATAGACTTGGCTCAATCAATCACAGTAGGAAATATATACTCTATTTAGCACAATTTATGAGGGGACTTCAAATGAAAATATTAAAAGTGGGATAGAAATTAGAAAAACTATGCTTTTTGTATTGTAACTTGTTAATGTGATTGCTAAGGTTGTCAAGAGTGTTCTGTATGTGCCATCATGGTGCAGACAAACAACATAATTGTAGTTATAAGACGGCCGTCCCTGTATTGGCATGCACCAAAGATGAGCAGCGTTCTGTTGTCCGTTTTTTTAGCAGCAAAGAGGTAAAACCTATAGAAATTCATCGATGAATGAACTTCTTTTGTTCACCGACTAGACACAGGCCCTCTTTCAGTTCACCATACATGAGAATTATACCTCCACCATGAGGTCCTAAGATTGTAATTTCATATCCAGTCCTTTAACCCTTAAGATACTATTGGCATTTTAAAATCAATAGAACCCTGTATTAAATCAACAAAACCAAATGAGAAATGGGTGTTTGTCTTATTTTATCTGTAACTTTTTTATTTATGATATTGAAATAAGTTTTTAATATCTTATGTATGAATAGAGGAGTGTTTAAAATGTAATGCTAGTGTGAAAAAAGTAAAAATTGTTGTATGTGTGCACTTGCTACAATAAAAGCTCCATGTATCGCGAGCAGTGCACACCCTGCATCGTTCACAATTTCCCCACTAGGCCTACGACCACCGCAAACTGACCTGACAATCAACGATACCATTGATATGGTATAGATCTAGCGCATCGTTATCACTATTACCTCGATATCTGATTGATTATCATCATAATCAAAATCTAGCTTTTCAAACAGATCCTGTCTTGATGGCCCGCGAATGTTCACTATCAGAAAAATCGCTCATTTTATTTTTATGTGAAAATGCACTGGTTTTAAATATCCAAGCTGTTTTTGATACTTTATCAATACGTTCTCCTTGCATACGAATTCAAAACAGAAAGCGACGATAGGCATAGCAACTGAGAAACGAAAACAATGTGAACAGGTGGTTTTCAGCATTATAGCATCTTAAGGGTTAATGGTATAATGCTGGTGTATCTCAAGAATGACCAGGGTATATGGATATTAGCTTGTACTGATTGTCCTTAATTTTCACAATCTTTTTCATAATTTTCTTTCATGTGCAAGCATACACAATGTTCACACCTGTAATATTTTATTATAAAAAAGGATATATATATCAGGCCTGCAGATAATCAATAATCTGTAGTATCAGGCATTTTGTAAAGTGATCGGTATCGACTTTTCGATCGATTAATTGGTTTTTATAATCAGTCATTCTTGTTTTTTAAAATTATTTTTGCTAGGCACGTATGTTGTAGCAAGAAAACCATGGATGGGAGAGGAATTTGAAAAACGTATTGGATTCAAAATGTAAAAATAGATCATCATCATTCCATCATTATTTCCTAGAACATGCAATCTTAGCCCACCAGTGTAGGGATGATGAGGCTAACGTCTGGTCAGGCAAAAAAAACACTGATCAGACAATGTTAGCCAGGGTCAGGAAAAATATACTGGCCATGACCCTCACCTGACGGGACGATGAGGCTAACGTCTGGTCAGGCGAAATATACTGGCCATGACCCTCACCTGACGAGACGATGAGGCTAACATCTGGTCTGGCAAAAAAATACTGATCAGACAATGTTAGCCAGGGTCAGGAGAAATATACTGGCCATGACCCTCACCTGACGGGACGATGAGGCTAACGTCTGGTCAGGCAAAAAAACACTGATCAGACAATGTTAGTCAGGGTCAGGAGAAATATACTGGCCATGATCCTCACCTGACCTCCTCGTTGGTCGTCCTGGAAATAGACTGTTGTCGAGGACAACAGTCTGGCTAACAAGGTGAGGTTCGACATGATCCCTGAAATAGTGAGTGACATGCAGATGAAGCCAAGCATAGAAAGCTGCCAGGAGGACCGCAGTCCACCTTGATCAGCACGCTCGGGATGTGAGTAAAACTATGACAACCCGCCACTTAATATCCTTTTTTAGGGCGCACAATAGAGTAAACCTTCTCATAAATCGTAGACATTCAACAACAACAAGCCCACCAGTGTAATCTAACCCAATTCCAAGTGCTTGAACACGCTGATCTAAACAACTGGAAATTACTTGGGCCTTACTCTCCATAGGTAAAAAGATGTCAAAAGTAGAATAAAATATTCATATTTCTTAAACTTAGCTCACCTGTTACACACATAGGAAAAATTTTGTTCACGTCATTGGATTAAGCAGTGATTGTACAGCTATGAGACAATTTTCAAAACTTGATAAGGTAAAAAACAAAGTAATTACGGTAAGTATAATTCAGAGATGAACATTGTAAAATGTATACCACTTTTTTTATCATTATTGATAGTAGCTCCACATTTGTGATTAATTATAATAAATTACCTACAATTAATTATAATAGACATTTCATATCATAATGCATAATTTCATTATAAATAATGGGAAGCCAATTAATTGGTATCATCCGATAAGGAAGGCTGATTAATTGGTAATCATCCTATCTGCTTATTGGTGCAACACTAGTACATATACTTTTTGTTTGTTTACAAATCAGCCTTGAGGACTTCTAAAAATAGAATACATCTTAACTGTTTTTCCTTATAATCGATTTCTTACATTGATTGAAAGTGGTTGATCTTTGTTAAATCGCTAGCTACTGTTATAATAGTTGCCCATCGCAAGTAAAGATGACTACAGTATCAGACCTGTGCTGCAAAATATGACCTTAAATTACTGTAAAGTCCAATCTTGGCACAGCAGACTATGCCACACTTGGAACACATGTGAAGAGTTGGTTATGGGACTATTGTGTATTCTCTTTTTTCAGGCAGCATGCTTTCTCTGAGCCTCTGTGATATTTTGTTTGGCAACCTGAGCACCTTGAGCGATGCTGGTGCAAGGTTGAACGATTCTGTGCAAGCATCTTCGAGGCGGTAACACCAATGTTAAAGTTTTTCAGAGATATTTTTAAGGAATCTCGGTAGCAATTCTTATGTCCCTATGATGAGTGTCTGCCTTTTCTGAGCTCACTGTACAACAGGTACTTGGCAAGGCTCTCAATGAGCATACAAACATGACCTGTGCATCTTATCCTGGCTTTTATCCATGTTATATATTATTATTATATTACCCGTACCGGATATTAATTTCAATCATCGTTTAATTATCACTGACATTTTTTATTCCCCTAGTGGATACTGAGGCCCTTTCTGGGGACTTGGGTGGAAACTAAATTGGTCCACTGCACTCATGAATCAGCTAAATTATTATTAAAGAATAAAGATTGACAGTAGACCCTTATCTAATGATAGTCAAGAATTTAAGGATTATTTCCAAACATTTACATTTAACGTAACGATTAGATTGATTAGACAAGACTATTATATATTATTTGACTTTGACTATGATCACTATCGACGTATCGTTTTCTAAACAACAGAATACAGACCAATCATTAAAATAATTCAGGATCGGATAATGGATATATTGCCAGAGCTCATCGTCTAACTAAACTAAACAACTACTGAACTACACTGTATTCAGTGTAGTAGTAACAGTTACAGTGAACTCCTTACTGAGTGAACTGCACTACTTGAACTTGAAGTTAGTTAGTATTATTATACTGTGACAGTTTGTCGTCTCTTGTGACAATCACAAAGTTGACAAAGCAAGAAGCCAAAGACTACATTCTACAACATAATTCATACTTTAGCAGTTTATTAAGTACAATACCTTGTTAATAAATTGATATAGTGGAAGTGAATGAATACGACGTTATATAATCTTACCCTAATACACCATACCTTATCTATTTATAATCTTGACATGATTCAAGTTACAGTATTCAACGATCCAGACAATTGTATCAGTGTTAGACAGAATGAAGGGCGTAACGGAAGTTGTTATAAATTGATACAAGTTATTTGGGGTACAGTTTAAGACTAATAACTTAAGTTAGTTTGTATGTGATAGTATTTTGGATACTTACAAATTACAAGTAAAATTCCAAGAAATAGCAGGGCATTAAAAAGCCGAATATTAAAATAAAAACAGACCGCTATTATGGTAATGTGTATGTTGTAAATTTAATGCATAAATTTTCATTTTAAAGACGTGGCCAACCAAAAGTATTGCCTAACACTCTAATTAATTTTAGCTATTTTTGGTAAAGCCAAAAAATAGGATGCATATTATTTTTCTTCTTTTTCGTGTATATTATGTGAAAGTAAAGGTGCGATAATGACATCATATGTTCAATATAAAAGTGTTCATAAAAATATATAGATACAAAACAGTAGTTGAAATAAATAATAGTTAGTCCAACACTGATTAGTAAATCTGGCAAAACCTGCCTAGCAGTAGAAAAATCACTAGCAGAAGGGAATCGTCAGGTAGACTAGCAGCTGACGGTAAATTAGCTTTTTTATCAGAGCAAATTCTTCAACAAAAGTCACACAAGCATTGTTAAACAATTCAGAAGTAAATTAATTTTGCAGAAACTCAATTTGAAGGTGTGCTGTTAAATAAATTAAATTCTGCAGGCATAAATTATGGGCCGCTATGGTTGAAACGTTAATTTAAAATTCGAGTGGTGGTAACTTAGTGAAGTTTTCGTTTACTACCGCTAACGATACGTCTGAAGTTGGATTCGTGATCTACGGACATACACGTGACGTTGCAATTATATACACACAACTTACTGTTTCTATTGACGTAGATACTTACAATTAGCAGTTTTTTAGATTAATCTGTATATTTCTGATTTCTTTATTTGGACACCAGATGAGATTCGATCTAATCTATTATTAGTTACACTCTGTGCAGTGTGCAGCTGAGTGTCAATATTATTTACTTGAATACTTAGTTGAAGTAATAAATAGGATTTATTAATATTTAATTTTATTCTTTCTAATCATCATATTTCATTTGAAGATAATGCCAGCCACAAAATCGTACTGTGGTTGCCGTAGATGGAGAGGCATTATTGCTGTGGCAGGTGGAATACTCATCCATCTATCATTGGGAACTCTTTACACATTTGGTAAGTTAAGACAAGATAATTTAATAATAATTAAATAGTACTTCACTCATTTTCTACTAACAGAAAAATATATATGATCCTTATTTACTTCAGTTTGTTACCTGAATAATTGTATTTTATTCTCTCTCTCACTCACTAGGTTTTTATAAACCTCTTATCCACAGCTTTTTAAGTTTTTGTTTCTCCACCTAGCCGTGGTAAAGGAGCTTGTGTGCCACAATGATTCTATGAGCTATACCTGCTGTAGTATAGCTACCAGAAGGACAGGACATGTCAAAGGGGAGGGGACATGAACCTGTTGCCCTGAAAGTAGACTGGGGACAGTCAAGGGCTAGGAATGACAAACCAGACAGAAAGGTCTGTTGAAATCTGATGCACTGGACTCATGGGCCTAACGAACTAGTGCAACAAAATTTTCGCTTTAAGAGGTTGTGTTGAATACTGAGTAATCAGTGCAATGCTCATCCTGTGGAGTCACACCAAGCAGCGAGCAAGCTGAACTGAGAAGGGGCCTGCACAATGTTAAAGGTGGTCACCTTTCTCTGCGCTGTGAAGTCAAGGTGCAGATGGGAGGGGTAAGAGGTATTGACCTAACACCAACACTTTCAAGATACTGCAATGAAATGTATAAGAGATTCCGAATTTTGTTAAAGCTCCAGTATTGAAATGACTACATGAAGATGAACTTGATATGGCATATATTCAGGGGAACCCACATCAATAGTAGCCACATATTTTTGGTCAGAGGAAACCAGACCTTCAGACTTGGCTGGGAAGGGTACTAAGGTGTGCTGATACTTACATGCAATTAAGAGGCAGCAAAGTTTCAGTGATTACCAATATTGAGTCAGAAATAATAGAAATTAACATTGCAGTAAAGAAAACTAACTATATATATAACTTATTTAGCCCACAAATTTTTTTTTTTGTTTTTGCGTTCGCCTTATTTATCTATTCCCCAGGGCGTGTGTGCGTTACACTGTGGTTTTTATTTTGCGCCTGTCGGCCCAGTGCATCCGACTTCAGCATGCATTTAATGTAAGGGTCTGCTTCCTCCTGCATTTTCTAAGAGTTTGCTTCCCCGGGGTAACGGCCGGTGCTGTGATGGGGATCGAACCCAGCACCTTCTGGTTGTGAGCCGTGCCACTTAACCACTAGACCAGGCCGTCCCACCAATGAAAGATCTATCCATTTCCATTATTGAAGTAAAGAGCTCTAACTGCATAGTAGTTGGGGATTTCAGTAGCCACTCAAAAAGAGGGATCACCAGACAGAAGATGAAGTGGCGGTCTAGGAAGTAGATATAAATTTCCACTAATAAAAAGGCCAAATGATGGAATCAGTTTCTACTCAAGAAGGTGGCACTCGACCTACCATACAATTGTAGAAAAGTACTCGCTCCACTAGCAGGAAGTTACCACAAGCCAATAAAGTTAGCAATAAATATGGAATATATTGTACATAGAATACCCAAACAACATTAGTGATACAGTCAGAATATCAACTGGAAAATTATGGTGTACATATGATGCAGAAATCCAGGCAATCAAGGTGGCAACTGAGATACTGTTGAACACCGATGTCGGTCAACAACCTGTAGTTTTTCTGACTGATGCACAATCAGCAATCCAATCACTGAAATCCAAGAAGCTGCCAGATCTACACACTCTACTGTCTGAACTGAGCAACCAGCACACGATTGTCATGCAATGGATTCCCTCTCATTGTGGAGTACCAGGAAACAAGAGATCAGATGGACTGGCAAAGAAGGGTGCTGCAGATGAGCAACCAGATGTACCAGTTATATACCAACAGAAGATAAGGAGGATCAAATGAATCAGAAAGCCATCAACGGTAAAACCAGATGATTACTATAAGATGAACAGACAAGAACAAACTTTATAGACCTGTATGTGAATTACAAAAGACAGTGACATTTATACAAGAGACAACATTGCAGATACAGACATTATTTTCAAGCGAACGAAAGAAGCAGAAGAGAAGATGGAATATATTGCACATGATTGACTCATTAGAACTAAAATAGATCTGGCTGGGACAATTTTCTGTTCACTGTGCTGCATCTTCAGTAACCCAAAACCAAGCAATGGGAATATTAACAGGGGACATGAGTACCATACCCACACTAGACATAATTATGAAGCTGCAACCAATGGAAGACAGCTGGGTCAAACAGCAAGGCAACGCCATCAATCTTTATGGAGGCTGGTGTGGTAATGCCCTGTGCGTTGTCTTTTCCAGGCTTATGGGGAACTCAAATTGCTTGCACCTCTCTGTGAATCTGTCTCCTAGTCTGTGCAGGGCCTCCTCACTATTGGTCAATAGAACTGCATCATCCGCAAATGAGCACTGTCCTCGCATTGGTCCTCGCACGCAGTGGGGACAAGTTAAATAGCCGCCCATCTGACCTGGTGTGCAGATAGACACCATCCATGGATGTGTCATAAGTGTAGGATAGGAGCATGGAGATGAAGATCCCAAAGAGGGTCGGTGCGAGCACACTTTCCTGCTTCACTCCATTCTTGATGAGAAAAGAGCTTGAAGTTGATCCGTTGTAAAGAACTGAGCCCTTCATACCAGTGTGAAAATAAATTATCACGCTGCACAGTTTTTGGGGGACAGCCGATGTCGAGGAGTTTGAATAGACCCTTCCTACTAACCAAGTCGAAGGCCTCGGCGAGGTCTAGAAACATCATAAAAAGCGGCTGGTCTTGTTGTCTGCACTTCTCCTGGATTTGGCGAAGCGAGAAAATCATATCCGTTGTTGATCTATCTACCTACACTAAAGCCACACTGGGATTCTGGGTACACCCTGTTCGCAAGCAGTCTCAACCTGTTTAGTAGCATCAGGAGCGAGATCCCTCTATAGTTATTGCAGTCCCTGCTGTCACTTTTGTTTTTGTAAATAGTCACAATGATGGCATCACTCATATCTTGGGGGACTGCACCTTCCTCCCAGCAGAGGCATAGAAGACCGAACATCGGCTGGGCTGGTGCTAATTTCCTGCATTTGATGGCTTTGGATGGGATACCATCTTCCCCTGGTGCTTTTCCATTTGAAAGGTAGTTGATAGCCTTATCAAGCTCATCCAGAGTAGGTGGTCTGTCAAGTTCCTCCATAATGGGCAGGACCTGTAGCCTGCACAAGGCCTCATCAGTGACCACCGTTTCCAGAGAGTAGAGCTCAGAGTACTGCTACAGCCATCTACTGGTCACGGTCCATGATTCTCACCACACCTGTCAGAGATTTCAGGGGGGCAGCACCTCTCGCAGTAGGGCCCAGTGTCATCTTTATGCCTCTATACATGCCCTGGATATTTCCAGTCACTGAATTTCTTCACACAGTTTCTGCCAGTACTCATTCGCACAATGTCTAGCGTTTCATTGATTGGTGCTGAGGGCCCTCCTGAAAGCAATTTTTTATAATTGATGAAAGCTTCTCGTTTGGTCTCAATTACTGGTTCCATTCTTGCAAGATGTGCATTGAACCAGTCGTAATTGGCTCTTCCCTCATGCCAAACGAAGCTAATGCTGTATTATAAATGGCACCTTTCCTAACATTCCACTTAGCTGTGGCCTCACACTCAGATCCTCCCTGAAGAGCAAGATTTAGGACTGACATCAAATCTGTGAAAAAGCACATTATTTTGGGCTTTTGAAGGAAAGGCATAAAAAACTATCCTCATATGGTACAAAGTGGCTTCAAGTGCACTGATTTCAACTTCATAGTTTTAGCAAACCTCCCCATCTATACTGTTTGCAGGAAACAACAGATTGATATATGTATTTTATGCCCAGCAAATGTTTACATCTATTTAATTATTCTGTTTTCTAGGTAACTTAAGTCCATATTTGACATCATTCATGCGGCATTATGGCTCAGCACCTGGTCTCGTGTACACTGAATGTGCGTGGATTTATGCTCTGGCATGCGTGGCACAGGGTGTGGCAATAATGGTTGGAGGAGTTATAGAGGGAGTGATTGGAACCAAACTCACAGTTCTTCTTGGAGGTTGGTGTATGAGGTAAAATATCCTTTATAAACATTCAGCTGAAAGCATCATATTTTGTATACACGTACCAATATGAACCTAGGTCTTCAATCAAAATATCATTCTCTGTGTCACCACAACCAGATTCAAGTGGGAATTACAAAAGTTTATTAGGCCAGATACATGGACAAATGGGAAACAGGACATACTGGATACACAAGAAATGATGCTTATTACCAGTTGAACAGAAGAGAGCAGGTGGTGGTCTTCAGATTCCGCACATACCATAACAGACTGAGGTACCACCTATTCAATAAACTGAAGATAGGTGGCACTGAATAATGTACCTGTGGTACTAGGAAAATGACCCCTGAGCACCTGTTGCAAAATTGCCCGACATACGAGGACCAGAGAAAGCACATATTGGGTGCAACAAGGAGAGACATGATCAGAAACGATGACACCAGAAGACTAGTAGGAACAACACCAGTATTGGACTACATTGAAAGACAACAACTAAAATGGTTTGACCCCGTAACAACTACCACCACACAGCACCACACAACAAGCAATATTATTTAGATACAATGGATTTAAAGCCAAAGGCAGACCATGAAAAAGGTGGTTTGCCGAAATATCAGGCAGTAATTGTTACCGTGCATAGGGCACACAGACAGGCTCGCTCTAGAGATCTCTTCATAACCTGATGCTGAAAGTCATAACAGGATAAGCGAAAAGAAGGAGAATAATAGTGAGCTCCTGTTAGATAATAACACTATAATTGGTTTATCAAATATGCATAAACTGCAGCAATTTACAGCTGGGTTCACTAGACAATGCCTGTATCAGAAGTTTGTACATTTGCATTGAAAAGAGAGAGCTCTACTGCAGGGTAATCAGACACTCGCATGGATGCAACAGTGAATATGCTGACGGCAACCAGTGATCCATAGCTGACCAAGACTATTCTGCCCCAGAGTGGCGACCCTGGAAACAGGCTACACTTGTGTAGTCTGGCTAAGAGAATAGGAATTGCAGGTGAAAGACAAACCTAGTCCTAAAAATGCTACCCTGAAGTCAAATGTGTCGGGCCGAATGACATCCTCGCTGTACACTCCCGCTACGTCTTTTCAGGGAAAACGTCAGTAAGAAAGAAGGAAAAACGCTCATAGAGTGGTCTCGAGGTAAGACGTCAGCCTCTGGTGCTGAAGATCGCAGATTCAAATCATGGTGGAGACCAATTATGTTAATGCAAACTTCCACATAGTTTGAATTCTCTATTTTATTTTAGGTGCAGAAATAGATTCTAGTTCACACACTTATATTGTCTTTGCTTGCAGCCTTGGAGTTCTGTTGACTTACTTTACAGTGAAACATTCATTTGCCTTGACACTTGTTACTTATGGAGTAGTGTTTGGCTTTGGATTGGGCATATCTTATGCTATACCAATGGGTTGTGCTATGAGAGTAAGTTTTACTTATTATTTATATTCTTGTGGCTTGGTTTCCTTTTTAACATTTAAAAAATGGATTGCATTTAGAAAATAAAAGATATGGTTGCTGGGTGCTATTGAGTGTGAGAGAGAGAAAGAAAGAAAGGAAAAATTGTTGTGATATAGATGGAATACTGTTTAAACTGTGAATGTTCACTCCCGTGTCTTCTAAGATTAATTTAAGACAATTTAAAAAAATTGAGCCACTGAACTCCTAACAGGCAAGATCTTGAAAGATCTCTTCTTGTCGCTTTTCACTTCAGCTGAAGCATAGGGCTGAAACTACAGTCGACTTCCTTTAAGAAACCTGCACCAAGCATTTTACGTGCTTTTTCAGGTTGTTTCTGTAGTAATTTGTTTATGTTATGAGGCTGCTAGCCTCATGTACAGCTCTCATAAGTAGCCTTTTATGACTTGTATTGAGGTATTGTGCGCTTCTCTTGCTGCATAGGCCATTAACAACAACCTACCAGCATACACAGTCCTGGGCTGCTCTTTCTTCCTCTCCCCAGGTGCAATCATATAATCTTAGTTCTTTCTCACATTCTTTTCTCCAGGTAATATTTGGGTCTAACCTCTCTCTCTGTCTCTCGCTCACTCTCTCTCTGTTTCTCCATGTAATATTTGGGTCTAACCTCTCTCTCTGTCTCTCGCTCACTCTCTCTCTCTCTCTCTCTCTCTCTGTTTCTCCATGTAATATTTGGGTCTAACCTCTCTCTCTGTCTCTTGCTCACTCTCGCTCTCTCTCTCTCTGTTTCTCCATGTAATATTTGGGTCTAACCTCTCTCTCTGTCTCTCGCTCACTCTCTCTCTGTTTCTCCATGTAATATTTGGGTCTAACCTCTCTCTCTGTCTCTCGCTCACTCTCTCTCTCTCTCTCTCTGTTTCTCCATGTAATATTTGGGTCTAACCTCTCTCTCTGTCTCTTGCTCACTCTCGCTCTCTCTCTCTCTGTTTCTCCATGTAATATTTGGGTCTAACCTCTCTCTCTGTCTCTCGCTCACTCTCTCTCTGTTTCTCCATGAAATATTTGGGTCTAACCTCTCTCTCTGTCTCTCGCTCACTCTCGCTCTCTCTCTCTCTGTTTCTCCATGTAATATTTGGGTCTAACCTCTCGCTCACTCTCTCTCTGTTTCTCCATGTAATATTTGGGTCTAACCTCTCTCTCTGTCTCTCGCTCACTCTCTCTCTGTTTCTCCATGTAATATTTGGGTCTAACCTCTCTCTCTGTCTCTCGCTCACTCTCTCTCTCTGTCTCTTGCTCTCTCTCTCTCTCTCTCTTTTCCCTTGATAATTTCATGTAAGAGCCTGTCTGGTTATGTTTGATGGTGCCTTCCATATCATATGTCCTATCCATTCCCATTTTCTTTGTTTAATTTGTTGTTCTGGTGGTTGTTGTTGGCTCCTTTCCCATACAACTTCATTCCTCGCCATGTCCTGCCACTTTATGACTATTATTCTTCATGGCATCTGTTAACAAAGGACTGAAGTCTTTGTCTCTGCTTCATACAGCAGCACTGACTTTACACTGACGTTGAATGTTCTAACTTTGGTGTAAATTTCTCTGGATCTTCTCATACTGTTTACTGTCAGAAGTTCCATTCTTGCCTTTCCAGCACTGGTCCTTGCATCTTGATGTGTTGATTGTGCTGCCCAAATAGGTAAAGGTATCCACTTCTTCCCACAGCTCTCCCTCTAGCATGATTGCTTCTTTGTTGATAGTGTTGAGTTTAAGGAACTTGATTAAGGCTAACTAATTTTCCAATTTTGATAAGTTGCAACCATGCTTGTGCCATCTAGAGTTTCCTAATTTTTTTCAGTGGTTTCCAGAGTGGAAGGGATTAGTAAATGGGCTTGTGGTAGCAGGATTTGGAGGTGGCGCCTTCATTTTTGATCAGGTTCAGACAGCTTTTATCAACCCCGATAATCTAAAACCTGACTTTAAGGTTGATGGTGATATGTAAGTTGTAGCTAAGCAAGAAATAAGTTATGTGTGTCCATTAGCTTGAAATTATGAGTTATTGTTGTTGTTTGCAAATGCCCACAATGAGTAGGTTACTCTCTTGTGCGCCCTGAAAAGGACATTAAGTGGTGGGTGCAGTAGCTTTCCTCACATTCCGATTGGGCTGATGAAGGTGGACTGGGGTCCTCCAGACGGCTGTGATATGCTTGGAATCACGTCGATTCTTCACCTTGCTTGCCAGGCTACCATGAAAACAGCATGTTTCTAGGGAGGGCTACTAGGAAGCTGAGGTGAGGATCTTGGCCAGTATGTTTTGCCTGACCAGACGTTAGTCTTCCTCCCCACATAATGAGTTAAATTTGATTCATTTTTAAGGCAACAGATGAGTTATTCTGACTCCAGGATCACAGTAAGGATATGACACATTATAATTTGTAAAAATAAATAAATCAATCAAAGCTGCGTTGGTATTGAAGGTCAATAGACAATAAAAACATGTATGTGTATATATATAATATATATAGACTGTATGACTCCAAAGCGTAGACCACGCATCCGAGACACGAGAGGAGACTCAACATCATTCGTCTTTGATGTCTACGCAAGATAATTAAAATTAAGTGGTGCGACAAAATTACCAATACGGGTGTATTGCATCGAGACAAGCTGCAATCCATCATGGAGACTTATATATATCGCACCTAATACAAACTAAACTAGACCCACATTCATTGCTGCAAAGCCTTCATTATGGGCAAAGAACACATGAAAACAACTAACAAAAAACAAGACATGATGTATGACGACAATACAATACTGAGTTGGCAGCCATTACCAAGAATCTGTTAGTCAAAGTATACCAGTTATCCAAAGATGTGTACTGAACAAGAAATAGCCAATATTGTTACATGTAAAATGAATACAAATGAAAAAGTGCACATGTAGGCCACACCAGAACAGAATTAATCATATGTCAAGCCACACGGTTCCCATAACTCCGCGGTAGTGGAGGCAGGGACAGTTAATGCATTTAAGAATAAATTGGATGCGCATAGCTTTTAGAGCAAGGTGATGTAAATGAAACTGGTTGTATACAGACTCTGCAGTCTTCTAAACCAGTATAAAGACGGTAAGTTATAAGGGAGAAAAAAAAACTATTCGTCGTGTATTGTTTCTTGTGATTTGTTAGTTGTTTTCATTTGTTCTTTGTTTCTGGCGAAGGCTTTGTGGTTGTAATGTGGGTTTCAATTTGTCTTGCGTCTGGCGAGTCATTATTTATATGTTTTTATATCATTAACTTCAGTGGCATCATCATTTAGCCAGTAGTTGTATTATTATCTATTTTGTAATGCCATTCTGCTATTGATCATTAATTTGATGGCTCTGTGTGTGACAGAAGTATTACCATAGGAAACTCTAAGTATTTGTATTCTTCTATTCCAGTTATTTCAGTCAAGAGAGTGTCCTAAACCAAGTCCCTTGGATGTTCCTTCTGCTAGGAGGATGCTATGCTGTGATGCAGCTCATTGGCAGTTTGTTGCTATGCAACCCTCCATCTTTTGAGGTAAACTTCAGATTTATATCCTTACTTCATGTACCAGAAATCACACACAGTAGAAAATTATATTAGAGATATAATAGCAACACACACATCTCTGAGTGGATTCTAAGGCCACCATACTTGGAATAATTGGAATCCTGATATTCAAACAGGCATGTGTCTGTTGCCAGATAGCCAAAGGCTATCCGTAGTAGGCATTTTAAACTTCCTGGTGGAAGGTACAAATAATTTGGATAGATTTTTAACTTGAATTTTGTCCGTGCAGCCTATTCTTTTCAATTTCTAACTGCCACAGAATTTTTAGCGTGTTCAACACTGAACGAAGGAGTCTGATCTCACTACTGAGAGATCAGGGGAATTTTTACCAGAAGATCCACGTGAAAACATCTATGTGAAACACCTCACCTCGAGACCACTGAACCTCATCTATACATGACATACAAGGCAACTAAAGAGAGTTGTGCTGGTATTTCTTCTCTTTTTTAGACTTTACCAAATAATTTGTATAAAATTCCTGTTGAAGAGTGAATGTCTGCTGTGATTGCTTCTACTGAGTTAGCATCTGTTCAGATGGTATCTCTCAGTGACATAGTCAATCAATCAAAACCTCCAGGTCCTTGCAGAGCATTGATCTTCTACAAATACACGGCAAGTCATTAAATATTGACCTGCCCATATCTACTGGCGCTTTTGTGGTTTAAATTTTCTAAAGGATGGGGTAGCCAGCCCCATGCCCAACCCTTCTTAGCTGCATCTTACGACATTTTACTTTCTTGGCTCTCTGTTCACGTCATGATAAAGCTTAACTTAACATCTTTATACTAGTTTAGAGAACTCTTGCTCGTCAACTATGGTTGTCTAGTCATCAATACTACTAGCAATTTTCTATACACATCCCGTTTTAATGGGAATATCATGCAGAATACCATGTTCCAGATTCCTCATCAGTGCACTTTCCCAGGGGGGAATCAATTTATAAGTATTTAGTGGGTGGCGGAGGCAGAGGGAGTGGTTCAGAAGCTGGACAAAAGTAGTGAAACCAATAACCCTGCTGAAGGCTGGTCCTGCTGACCAGGATAGAAATTACCTATGCCAGCCCAGACTTAACTTAATGTCTTTTATACTAGTTTAGAAGACCCTACAGAGCTTATGCAACCAGTTTCTTGGAGGGTGGTTAACCAATGTGCGAGTCCATCTTAATAGTCTCAAATAGTAAAGCAAAGTAGATTTGCAGCCTGTTAGGCACCATCTATGCTCTTCTTAAAAAACGACCTAACCATGGCCAGTGTTATGCCATGTGACACAGCTAGTCGCCTCTTACAACATGCTCTCTGTGGGGCAGTGGTGCTATTCTTGGTCTTGTTATACACAAAGACCTCGGGAGCAGCTGTTGTAACGTAGTGTTGAAAGAGAGAAAACAAATTGGCCATCTTGTGTAGATAGAATTATACGATAATCAAATACAAAGAGAAGATTGTTATGATACTATGTAAATTTTTTATAGAAACTCATAAAATTTAATTAACTGTTGTGCAACAGGTGTGAAAGCTGTAATATAAGAACATCATGTGGGTGGTTGTTAATGTTTAAAGCTAATTATGCTGAGCTGAGTTAACTCTTGATATAAGAACATCATGTGGATGGTTGTTAATGTTTAAAGCTAATTATGCTGAGCTGAGTTAACTCTTGATATAAGAACATCATGTGGGTGGTTGTTAATGTTTAAAGCTAATTATGCTGAGCTGAGTTAACTCTTGATATAAGAACATCATGTGGGTGGTTGTTAATGTTTAAAGCTAATTATGCTGAGCTGAGTTAACTCTTGATATAAGAACATCATGTGGGTGGTTGTTAATGTTTAAAGCTAATTATGCTGAGCTGAGTTAACTCTTGATATAAGAACATCATGTGGGTGGTTGTTAATGTTTAAAGCTAATTATGCTGAGCTGAGTTAACTCTTGATATAAGAACATCATGTGGATGGTTGTTAATGTTTAAAGCTAATTATGCTGAGCTGAGTTAACTCTTGATATAAGAACATCATGTGGATGGTTGTTAATGTTTAAAGCTAATTATGCTGAGCTGAGTTAACTCTTGATATAAGAACATCATGTGGATGGTTGTTAATGTTTAAAGCTAATTATGCTGAGCTGAGTTAACTCTTGATATAAGAACATCATGTGGATGGTTGTTAATGTTTAAAGCTAATTATGCTGAGCTGAGTTAACTCTTGATATAAGAACATCATGTGGATGGTTGTTAATGTTTAAAGCTAATTATGCTGAGCTGAGTTAACTCTTGATATAAGAACATCATGTGGATGGTTGTTAATGTTTAAAGCTAATTATGCTGAGCTGAGTTAACTCTTGATATAAGAACATCATGTGGATGGTTGTTAATGTTTAAAGCTAATTATGCTGAGCTGAGTTAACTCTTGATATAAGAACATCATGTGGATGGTTGTTAATGTTTAAAGCTAATTATGCTG
Source organism: Ariolimax columbianus (assembly GCA_036924085.1). Classification (NCBI taxonomy): domain Eukaryota; kingdom Metazoa; phylum Mollusca; class Gastropoda; order Stylommatophora; family Arionidae; genus Ariolimax; species Ariolimax columbianus. Next base: position 10,514,277 of record JAVGWX010000021.1, read on the forward strand.
AGCTGAGTTAACTCTTGATATAAGAACATCATGTGGATGGTTGTTAATGTTTAAAGCTAATTATGCTGAGCTGAGTTAACTCTTGATAACACATCTTTAGTTACAGTGGCTCTTTTTACATCTTGTGGCACACTTATGGAGGTGGGCCACAGTTTTAGTGTAATGCGAGGCTCACCTCACCTCACTTGCCAGACTGTTGTGGCACTGTCTGTTCCATGGAGACCGAATGAAATGTGAGGTGGGATGGACGATCGGTATTTTTCACATGACCCTAACGTTAATTCTTTTCTTTCCATCATTATGTGGGTACATTTAATGAGAAAAGAAGCTTTGCATGTCTTCTTCTTCTGTGTTCGTTCACAATCTCCCGCTACCAAGCCCTGAACAAGACTTTGCAAGTAGCAGGATATAGTCAGAACAGAATGCGTTGTGTTGCTAGTTTACAGCTTGACTGCGATATTTGCACTTTTCAGTTCGACATCTTCAGCAGAGCTTTGAATCGGACTGGGGCAGAAAATGCAGCACAATGAATGACAGCAGCCGACAACTTATAGCTGGCTGCTTGTGTCAGGGCCAGCAAACCAGAGTTGACCAAAACTAATCCGCCTCTAAGTGATAGTCCTGGAAACAGGATGCACTAGTGTCGTCTGGCTAAGAGAATAAGGATTGCAGTAGGAAGGCAAACCCAGTACCCAAAAAAATGCCAGCTGAAATCGTACTTGTTGGGCCGAAAGGTGCAAATATCGCATCCTCGCTATAAACTACGACACAACATGGCAACATCTGTGCAGGATGAACGCCGAAGAAGAATGTGCACTGGTGTGTGGAATCTTCATATGGTTGTACTAGTATGTACTCTTGTCAAAGACAGACAATGCAATGTTTGTACTAGTATGTACTCAGACAATGCAGTACTTTCAGATGATAGTCACAGAATCTGATCCATGCATGTTGAACAGAGTGGTTAGAATACATGTCTCTCACTACAAAGGAACCAAGTTTGCTCCACAGTCACATCAGACTCCAGTCAACTCAGTTGTAAATTGAAACCTTAAAATTAGGGAAGACGGAGGCGAGGAACGGAACTGTTCACCTCACAATAAGCTGAAAACAGTGCAATAAAGTCTCACCACTTTATTTCTGACAACAGTCCAACAATTCGACTACTGTAATGATATCAACGACAATCTTATACACAGCTTTTGGTGATGTCATACAATCTGCTGATAATAATTTTTTATTAGCTGCCAGAACCATGCAAGCTAATAATAACTGTAGTTTAAATTTCCCTTGACAGACATACTTTTGTAACATTTGATGTTGTAGGATATACATATATCTGTATTTAATCTGTCTGAGAACTCTGTTTATGCGGATATTCCAGCCAAATTGATTGGATCTATGTTTATAGAAATGAATTCTGTTTCAATATAAGAATGATGTTGAATGTTGGTTCTGTCTGTTACATGATGCATATGTAAATATGGAGATTCGGTGGTCTAGAGGATATGAGCATGGCTGACAATCCCAACATACCAAGTTCAAATCACGTTCAAATGTACATCGTTGGTTTTTTCATGGTGTACCCGATGAAGTCAAGGGAAAATTGCGGATCCACTGCAGAAGCTATAGAGTTTGGACTGTCATCTTCACTTTTAGCAATGAAAGGGGCTAAGCACTTATGGGGACGCTTCGTCAGTGTAATGAAGTCGGTTCAAGAACCATTTTCCATTTGCTGAATTATATACATATATATATCTATATATATATTTATATATATATAAATAAATAAATAAATTTATATATCTGTGTGTGTGATATATTCTGTTTATAAATTAATTACAACGTCTTGGATTCCTAAATAGATGACAGTATTATATGACAAAGGACATGTAAGTGTAATGTGTTTTCATTTGTGGCATAGCCTGACATAACCAGTCTTATATGTTTTTGTTATGAGATTTTTGTCATATAAAAATCAATTCATTCAAACAGTTATTAAAATTAATCCTATATTAAGCAAAATTTACTTTCAAAGAATAATAAGATTAGATTGCTAAATACTAATGTAAATTCAGTTCTGGAGTATAATTTGGAAACATGACATTTAATTACATCCAGACTTCAGACCTTCAGATGGCCCCGTTGCATATTTCAAATTATGACGAGTGCTCAGAATGCAATGCCCCACATTTTTTTTCTCGTCTTAGAATATAGTGAAAATGTGTTGGTCGCGACACTGTTTCCTGTGTGTAATTTCATGGTCTTCCGACAGATAGCGTTGCTTTAGTAGTTAGTTAAAATGGCATCTGTGAGTGACATGCATTACAAACAACGAGCTGTAATTGAGTTCTTTGTGCCAGAAAAGAAAGTGAGGGGAACATTCACACACGTTTGTGCGTTGTGTATGGAAATTGTGCAGCCGATAGGAGCACTGTTGACCACTGAGTGTAGAAAGTTAAAAAGGTAGAGCTGCATGATTGCCATGGTTTGGTCAGCCTTACACAGCTACCAACCTAAACATGCTGCAGGTCAGCCTTACACAGCTACCAGCCTAAACATGCTGCAGGTAAGCCTTACACAGCTACCAGCCTAAACATGCTGCAGGTCAGCCTTACACAGCTACCAGCCTAAACATGCTGCAGGTCAGCCTTACACAGCTACCAGCCTAAACATGCTGCAGGTCAGCCTTACACAGCTACCAGCCTAAACATGCTGCAGGTCAGCCTTACACAGCTACCAGCCTAAACATGCTGCAGGTCAGCCTTACACAGCTACCAGCCTAAACATGCTGCAGGTCAGCCTTACACAGCTACCAGCCAAAGATCAGCAATGCCATTTTTCATGACGATCCACGCATTACTAGTCAACAATTGGCCTTACAGCTTTCAGTCAGCAATGAAAGTGCGACGGCAATTTTAAATTATCTTGGAAATTTGAAGGTGTGTGCAAGATGGATTTCTTGAAGTCTCACAACCAGTAAGAACATGGATACGTGAACAGGAAACAAGCCGATACAGGAAAGACATGCATGCCTTTGTATTGCACTGGCATAAGGCTGTAGTGGTGGACGGAAATTAAGAAAAATAGCAAGTGTAAATAAAACATTCAGTTATACTGCCCATGAATTTCATACATTGTGAATAAATAGTATCAGGGGAACAAATTGTGAGACATTGCTTTCTGAATAACCCTTGTAGATAAGCAACTCTAGTAGCAAAACAGATATGTAGAAAGGAACACAACAAAAACGAAATACATCTGGAAATTGGGAAGAAATACTGGAGATATCTAAGACAAATCATAATAATACAATCAGAGATGCTACAGATTGGAACCAACATTGGGATAGGTAGACAGAGGAACAGTAGAAAAGATGGCTAGAACATCTGGAATATCGAGATATAAAGAAAGACAGCTCGTAGCGCAATGGTTAGCTCGCTGGCTTCGCATCTCAGTGGTCCTGGGTTCATTACCCAGTTGAAGCGGAAATATTTTTTCAGACCGCAATGGCTCCCGGGTCGACCCAGCCTTAAATGTGTATCGGTTCAGTCTGGGAAGTAAAGGCGCCTGGCATGATGCTGACCACATCATCCACTCAGTGTGTGATTACAAAATAATATGGGCCTAACACCATATTTCCTATGCACCTCATGGTGTGACATGATCTTTTTAAAGAAAGACAACCTAATATAGCAACTGCTATAGGGGAAGTATTGCTGTCGTATATTCTAGGGGGAACCAGCAGGATTATAAGTAAGTAACCATTGATTAAGATCAAACAGGATATGCATGCTCGCTTTGTTGTGCATGTTTAAAAAGACAGTATCACATTTAAAGGTTGAAAGAAATGTATTTCGTTTTAAAAATTACAGTGGGGAAGTCACATGACTCTTGCCGTGGTGTGGCAAGAGCACACACTTTTAATTCTATGATCATTTCAGCTATGATTTACGGACGGGAAGTGGGGAACTTGTGCAAAACAGATGCTGAGAAGCTCTGAGTCCCTCAGAGAGAATGGAACAACAATACTAAACATTATGATCTGAGATCTGAAACGAAGGAAATTTACGTCAAACTGTTTCAGGATGTTTTGGAAGCAGCGATATCATGCAAACATCGCTGGGCTGGACATGTAATACACATGTCTGACAACAGATGGACATGTAGAACGTTATGTAGCCATGGTCAGATAGACTGACCAAAGACCTAGATCCGCATTGTTACAGCACTGCAAAAGATCAAGACGGATAAACAGTATTGTTGGTTTCCTCGCATACAACATATTCGCCAGATTGACACCAAGGATATTGTAATGTAAATTTTTAAAAGTCACATGACTTTCTAATCACAAATGTAAATATAAAGAAATTTATTTATTTATTTTGAAAAGATGTTTTAAATGATCCAATTTGTTGTACACAACAACAAAAAACAATTATTAAAACAAAGCTTTCATATATTGATTAATCATTGTAGGCTTTCAGTGTTGAGGGAATTTAGTTTTTCGTTCCTGTTGTATTCCGTTTGTATCATTTCATGTGTAGAGCACTTTTAATAATATGCACATATACGTATAGTTCTAACATTTAGTGATATAACACATATAGCACTTTTAACAATCAGCACATATACTTCTGGTGCATCAGTTTTCATCTAGATCAGGAGTCTCAGACTAGGACAGCACTGTAGTCTAACATTACTCGCCTCCATTGCCATAGACTTATTTTACTTTGCATGTGCTCTTTTTGTCTTGAAAGCCTCTACTAAATGGTGTTTTTATATTTCTAATGCTTTTGTGATTCTAAAGTGATTGCAATTTGTTATTTGTTTTTTATATAATCTACATGTAAACAATGCTTTCATTTTGTTGTTGTGGCAGTATAAGGCATTTAGCTGAGTAGTTTAGCAGTTGCGTAGTACTTATCTAAAGAGTACATCATGTATCTACACCATGACATGACTTCACACAGGAAATAACACAGTAAACACTATCCAACAAAAATGGCATGATTTAATAACATGAATTTTAACAAAAAGATTAAAAGTCAAAAAGAACTGAAATACTTCTAAACTAAATAATCATAATATATATATCTATATGTATTGAACTACGCCTCGGGATCAAGATGCTGAGCAGCGCATGAGCTGCAGTGGTCAGCAACCCATAGCTGACTGCTAGCGTCAGCGCCGGCGAACCATAGCTGCCAAGACCCTTCTACACCTCCACGCGGTGATCCTGGATAATAGGCTGCAGCAGGGCAGACTGGCTAAGGAGAAGGGATCGAAGAGGGAATGCTTACCCGGTACTCAAAAAATGCTTGCTGGAGTCGGATGTGTTGGACCGAAAGGTGCAAATATCGCAGCCAAGCTGTAAACTACGACACAACGCTTTCCGTTCTCTGGACTACATTCTGCTACTTAAGCCCTTTCAGGATTTGGTAGTGGAAGATTGAGAACGAACGAAGAAGAAGAAGAAGAACTACACCTCAGGTTTTAAGCACTAGCTTTTGATATCTTCCCCAATTACATAACCCAGGCTCTCGCCGCTGCACTCTCCTTAGCTGCACACTCAACACACACTCACAAACTCGTTCTCAGTTCTGTGCATTCACACACAATCAGATCATCTTGAGTCAGGTGATCTGTACATCCATAAGCAATTAGTTCACATATGCTCAGACAATCTCTGCATTTATATGCAATTAGATCACGTCACTTAGAGTCTGATCACGTACTCACGTGTGGTCACATACTCAGTTGATCTGTGCACACACATAATTAGATCATGCATCGTTCACTAGGTGTCCTGCACGTATGACACACATTCAGATCTCTGACTGTTCACAGGGTGTCAAATATAAACACCTATAGAGCGACTGGTCAAAACTCTGAGGTGTATACTGGTTCAGTAACTCTGCAAACTCTATCTCACTCTTCTAGCCAGTCTCCTGAGTTCATCTTTGCAGAGTATTTTATAGTCTCAAGCAACATCATGACTGTCCAATAGTCTCCTGTTGGTTGTCTGACTTAGCCGTCACCAAAATTGGAACTACCTCCAACTAGTTGTGATTATCCCCGAATCCCTGCCACTTCTAAATGTCGTGGCGTCCTCAGGTTTGCTCCCTGGCTTTGGATTTTACTAGAGGAAGCTCCTTGGCAACGATATGGGACATGTCTATAAGCCAGGGTGTTTCTGTAAGGCCTTTAGTTTTATCTTAAAGAGTTTGGTTAATGCATGTCATTGTTCACCAGAGCCATGTATATGCTAACAGGGGTACCACAAGCAGGAATAGTTGGTAGAGCCATTTTGCACAGATGCTGTCTTCTATTTAGAAAGGACCTGAATTGTCAATTATTGAGTCTGGCCATCTTCCCTGTAATGGTTGAAACAACAGTGAATTTCTCCATTATGTCCTTATCCTAGGGTTAAGAGAGGGCAAGTTTTTACTACAAGAACTACATTTTGCTCCCCTTGTTGCTGTTTCTAATGCCTACAATGAATAGGTTTACTCTTTTGTGTGCGCTGAAAAGGTCGTTAAGTAACTTTCCTCACATTCCGATCATGCTGATGGAGGTGGACTGGAGTCCTCCAGGCAGTTCTATGCTTGGCTTCATCTACGTGCTGCTCACTACTATGGGGATCATGTCGATCCCTTACCTCATTAGCCAGGCTGTCTTGAAAACAGCTTGTTTCCAGGGAGGGTTATGAGGAAGCCGAGGTGAAGCTCTTTGCAAGTATGTTTTGCCTGACCCTGACTAACAGGCATAATCAGTATATTTTGCCTGACCAGACATTAGTCTTCCTCCCCTCCCCTTGTTGTAAAAGGTGATCAAAGATAGTTGTACATGAGAAAAGTAAATTCATTGTGTAAAAAAATTGCTACAGGCGCATGCTTTGGTGCAGTCTTCATGAAGGTGTCCAACTGTAGTGGTGACCCTCTACTCCAGCTGGAGTGTAAAAGAGACAAAATGAAGATTGTATACAAGTGTTTATTACTTAACTAATATTATTTTACTGCATGGTAACATTTGGCAAATATTGAATAAACTAACCACAAATGACACGTTAGCAACATATGGTATTGTTGACAGTGAATCACATAACCTGCTCCATACACATGTGGGAAGAAAAAAGTGAAGTAACGGATCTTTGATAAAGTTAGACAATTTTTAGACTGCCGTACTTTCATATTTCTCCAATGTGGATGCGATGGTTCCTTCTTCTTGTGATCACATCTTTGATTTTTACACCATAAGACGAGTTCCTGTTATGAATTCTGCTGTTATTTGGGGGTCCTGGCTTTGCTTGGCTTAGTTCGTTGTTTCTCAATCTCTCGCTACCAAACCCTGGAAAGGGCTGAAGTGGCAGAATTTGGTCCAGATAACTGAATGCATTGTGTCGTAATTTGCAGCTTGACTACGACATGTGCACCTTCCAGTCCAACACATCTGACTTCAGCAAGCATTTTTTTAGTACCGGGTTAGCATTCCCTCTTCGATCCCTTCTCCTTAGCCAGTCTGCTCTGTTGCAGTCTGTTATGCAGGATCACGCGTTGAGGTGTTGAATGGGTCTTGGCAGCTCTGGTTTGCTGGCCCTGACGCTAGCAGTCAGCTATGGGTCGCTGACCGCCGCAGCTCATGCGCTGCTCAGCATCTGGTCCAAAACTGCCTTGGACCAGTGGCAACATACTAGTCAAGACAACTGGAGGGAATTCAGGATGCAGGCACTCTGGTCCCACCTTCCTTTGAGACCAGAAGTCACTTGAAACCTGTCGGGCTCGTTTCCTTTCATCACTTTGTGAGGCCAGTGCATTACCTCTCAACCACAGCAACCCCACATCCTGTAATGCATCCTAAGTGGTTTGCCTGATCTGTCCACATGTGCACAGAAGTGAAACCTTTAGGTCAGAGCTTGTACTTGTGTTTATTCAGTCATTTGTGCCCTGTCTTGAGGAATGATGGTAGTCATTATTGGGCCTGTTCAGCTCCCCTGTTCAGTCTCTTTTTATCAAAGTTTGTGAATTCAATCTCCTCCAATTTTTTGCAATCCTATCTGCTTTCTCATTCCCTGCACTACGGTGTGTGTGTGTGTGTGTGTGGGGGGGGGGGGGGGGGGAGGGGGGGGGGGTTTGCATTAACCACTGAATTATAGTTTGCTTTCTGTTTCTGGCAGCCACCTGACTTAATTTATTGCTCTGGTGTTGACAATTTTTACCTTTGTTAGCCTACAGTACAGATAATGCATCTGATAAGATAACTAACTACCTGGTGGCAGTCAGACTTGTTATTAGGAATCATGTTTGAAGTTTGATCAGGGGCTTGAACCTCAGCCAAATAGTTAGAGCAGAGAATACCAGTGTGAATACGTCCTTAACTCACACTGGTTTTTGGGATATGAAACACATTCTTGATAGCATTTGTTGGCTGTGATGTCTGCGCCTTTTGACCCAACACATCCAATTTCAGCTGACTTTTCTGGGCGCCAGGTTAGCATTCCAACTGTGATCCCTATTTTCTTAGCCAGACTACACTAGTGCAGCTTGTTTCCAGGATCACAACTTTACGGCAGAATGGGGTCTTGGTCAGCAGTGGTTTGTTGACCCTGATGCAAGCAGCCAGCTATTAGTCGCTGGCTACTCTCAGCTCATTCACTGTGCTGCATCTTGGGCCCCGATCAATATGTTTCACCAGACCGTGATTACTCTTCGCTCCCAATAGTCTAATAACAATACGGTAATGTTTACTTTTACATACAGTCTAATAACGGCACAGTTGGTGTGGACAAAGATGAGCAAGAGTCAGCTGCTATTCTTAATGGAACAGATACTGGACGACTCATACGCTCGTTTCCTGAATCGGGTCAGCATGCGAATAAGTAAGTTTAATTGATTCACCTACCATCTTTTAACTTTTTTCTTTGTCTGTCTACCATCACAATGTGTTTTTGCTTTGGAAACACAAAAGGAAAAGAAAAGCAAATAAGATATAGCAGAAACTGCACAAAATAAAACCTTTGTATGTGTGGCAATCCTGTGGTTTCATTGAAGTTCAATCCTTTTTAGAAAGTTGTTGTTTCAAATGTCCGCAATGAGTAAGTTTACCCTGAAAAGCACGTTAAGTGGCTGGTTGCAGTAGCTTTCCTCACATCCTGAGCGTGAATGTAAATTTAATTTAATTAAAAATTGGTATGGTCAGATACCTCACCAAGACAAAAACACAAATGAAACCTAGTTCAGCATTGTTATTTGTTGTCCCTGGTGAAAGCCTATTGGTCGTAACGTAGGATTCGTTTGTGTTTTCATCTCGGTGCTGTATCTGACCACACCCATTTTAAATTTGAATTAGCTTACACTTTTTCTTTCTCTTTTTTTACTATATACATCCGCAGCGCTATCGGAGCCTTGCCATATTTTAATTTAAGCCCTTTTTAGAGTAAGGTTTTTGTCAGTGGTGTGGTAAGGCCACATATATAGATCAAATGGCCCTGCAGATACGATCCTGCATAGAATGGTGCAAGGCGGACGGCGAAGAGGTCGTCCCAAAAAAAGGTGGGAGGACAACATAAAAGAATGGACCAATCTTCGACCAGAGGAAGCACAGGAAGCGGCCGCTGACAGAAGGGTAGCATGGGGATGTCTTCATATCTGCCCCAGCAACCTCATCGGTTACAGAATGACTTGACCTGACTGTCCAAGAGTTCAGGCCTGGGTGCCATTTTGAATATTTCCTGATCTAACTTCATATAGACTAATCATAAAGGATGTCCACAGGAATGGGACGAGAGTGGGGTAAGTAAACAATGGGGGGGGGGGGGGGGTTCCAGTTAAAAGTGGATGTCCACATAGCAACTCCCACTCACTTCCAAAGCTATCAAACAGGACATCCCAGAAACACAAAACACAAAATAGCTTTTCTTTTAGTAATCTAGGGTTACCCAAAACTTAACAAAAACTAGTAATAAATAGGAGTGAAGGGCTATGGTATCACATAATAAAATGTGATGTCCTGTAGGTTATATAGAATTATAGTTTGTAGAAAGATCAATACTCAGACAATTAGAGTTTTTGTATATAGTCCCAATTGTCCTCCACCACTGGTTAAGGTCCCCTGTTCTAGAATATTCTTGAACTACCAATCCGATCTCATAATTTTCATGATACAATACATTTTCTGAGCTCTGTTTATCCATTCTAGACTGAGGACAAATTCTGGAGATGACTTTACTATGTAAAATGATACAATACATTTTCTGAGCTCTGTTTATCCATTCTAGACTGAGGACAAATTCTGGAGATGACTTTACTATGTAAAATGATACAATACATTTTCTGAGCTCTCTTTATCCATTCTAGACTGAGGACAAATTCTGGAGATGACTTTACTATGTAAAATGATACAATACATTTTCTGAGCTCTGTTTATCCATTCTAGACTGAGGACAAATTCTGGAGATGACTTTACTATGTAAAATGATACAATACATTTTCTGAGCTCTCTTTATCCATTCTAGACTGAGGACAAATTCTGGAGATGACTTTACTATGTAAAATGATACAATACATTTTCTGAGCTCTGTTTATCCATTCTAGACTGAGGACAAATTCTGGAGATGACTTTACTATGTAAAATGATACAATACATTTTCTGAGCTCTGTTTATCCATTCTAGACTGAGAACAAATTCTGGAGATGACTTTACTATGTAAAATGATACAATACATTTTCTGAGCTCTGTTTATCCATTCTAGACTGAGGACAAATTCTGGAGATGACTTTACTATGTAAAATGATACAATACATTTTCTGAGCTTTGTGTATCCATTCTAGACTGAGGACAAATTCTGGAGATGACTTTACTATGTAAAATGATACAATACATTTTCTGAGCTCTGTTTATCCATTCTAGACTGAGGACAAATTCTGGAGATGACTTTACTATGTAAAATGATACAATACATTTTCTGAGCTCTGTTTATCCATTCTAGACTGAGGACAAATTCTGGAGATGACTTTACTATGTAAAATGATACAATACATTTTCTGAGCTCTGTTTATCCATTCTAGACTGAGGACAAATTCTGGAGATGACTTTACTATGTAAAATGATACAATACATTTTCTGAGCTCTGTTTGTCCATTCTAGACTGAGGACAAATTCTGGAGATGACTTTACTATGTAAAATGATAAAATACATTTTCTGAGCTTTGTGTATCCATTCTAGACTGAGGACAAATTCTGGAGATGACTTTACTATGTAAAATGATACAATACATTTTCTGAGCTTTGTGTATCCATTCTAGACTGAGGACAAATTCTGGAGATGACTTTACTATGTAAAATGATACAATACATTTTCTGAGCTTTGTGTATCCATTCTAGACTGAGGACAAATTCTGGAGATGACTTTACTATGTAAAATGATACAATACATTTTCTGAGCTTTGTGTATCCATTCTAGACTGAGGACAAATTCTGGAGATGACTTTACTATGTAAAATGATACAATACATTTTCTGAGCTCTGTTTATCCATTCTAGACTGAGGACAAATTCTGGAGATGACTTTACTATGTAAAATGATACAATACATTTTCTGAGCTCTGTTTATCCATTCTAGACTGAGGACAAATTCTGGAGATGACTTTACTATGTAAAATGATACAATACATTTTCTGAGCTTTGTGTATCCATTCTAGACTGAGGACAAATTCTGGAGATGACTTAACTATGTAAAATGATACAATACATTTTCTGAGCTCTGTTTCCATTTTAGTGTGAAGGCAGATTCTGGAGATGACTTTACTATGTAAAATGATACAATACATTTTCTGAGCTCTGTTTCCATTTTAGTGTGAAGGCAGATTCTGGAGATGACTTTACTATGTAAAATGATACAATACATTTTCTGAGCTCTGTTTCCATTCTAGACTGAGGACAAATTCTGGAGATGACTTTACTATGTAAAATGATACAATACATTTTCTGAGCTCTGTTTCCATTTTAGTGTGAAGGCAGATTCTGGAGATGACTTTACTATGTAAAATGATACAATACATTTTCTGAGCTCTGTTTCCATTTTAGTGTGAAGGCAGATTCTGGAGATGACTTCACTCTGCGGCCACTGGAAGTTCTGAGATCCAAGGATTTTTACTTCCTTTGGTTTATGTTTTTATTGAATGGGCAAGGCAGCACTTTCATATCTACTTTGTACAAGGTCAGAAAACAGTCATACTTTAAATAATTTTAAACTTATTAACTCTTGTTTTGTGGCATATTAGAGAGAACCTGTAAACTGTAATGTGTTATCAAAATAATTTGGTGTGGTTCCTAGATTAAGTAGGGGGACCCAGTGGTCACGAGGTAAGGTTTCGGAAGTCGCGTGTGCGAATTACAGTGAAGACTGGGATTTTTTCCTCGTGGATCTTCTTGTAAAAATTCCCCTGGTCTCTGGGTAGTGAGATCGGACTCTTGTGTTCAGTGTTGAGCACGCTAAACAAATTTTTGCAGTTGGAAATCGAAAAGAGTAGGATTAATGGCCGCTGCCTGGACAAAAATCAAAATTCAGTTTTTTGTACCTTTCCCCAGTTGGTTTATTAAGAGCAGCTATAGATGGCGCCTAACTAGATGCGGGTCTACTTAGCTTTAGTGTTACAAGATGGTCCATTAAGATGAACTCGCACATCAGCAAAAACCACCCTCTAAGAAACTGGTTGTATACAGACTCTGTAGAGTCTTCTAAACCGGTATAAAGACGTTAAGTTAAATTAGTTCGTCTGCTGCTTTTTTTCTCTCTTTCTGTTTTGTTCTGTTCTTAAAAATTGTCTTCATTGCACACCGTGTATTCCTATATGTGCTCAGTATCTCTCAGTAAATGATGACAGGTGTGGATACCGATGGCTTTTTTTAGCTGATTGGTTGTGCACACTCCGACTCCATCCTCTCAATTTGCCTTCCTCCGCTCAAACTTCATTTGATTTCAAAACTCTGCAGTCTGTGAATTTCTGATTCATCTATTGTGGTGTCTTCACCCATGTCATTGATAGACTTCAAAATATCACTCCTATCCATTTCTAATGTGCACATAATTGATGGTTGTGATGCCATGATGTCCAGCTATTCCGTTGCCCCGAACACCAGAATGATCAAGATATTAGATCCACACCAGCTTCTGGATTATTGAGGTCTCTACATGCTCTTTGTTATTGGTTAGGGGTTAGGGAAACACGTTTCAAAACAGCAAGAATAGCATTGAAATTCAATTGTTAATTATTCTATCTATGGCTGTAATTGCTGTTATTGTAATTACAGCTGACCTGCAGTGGAGGATACATGCCTTGGAGATAAGATGTTTCTGAAGACTTCTAAACATCACATATAAAAACCGAGTTACAAATGAGGAAATGCGAGAAATAATTAGAACAGCAATAGGTGCGGCCGCTGACAGAGAAGTCGCGGGGGGGGGGGGGGGGTGTGCCCAAAAGACCCCACCCACTTGCAGGATGACCTGACCTATCTATGGGAAGAGTGAGTTGGACGGAAAAAAGATCAAATGACAATGTCTTCACTGAAGATATATATTGAAAATGATACAGAAATTAAGATTGAGTTGGCTGGGCCACAAAATAGAACATGAAAGTCCTCTACATAAGATACAAGAGGGTAGGATTAAGGGGAAAAGAGTAATGGGGTGACCAAAACTCACCTTTACAACTCATCATGCAAGGACATTACAGTGCGCACCTATGCTGAAATTAAGAGATACAGAGAATAGGGTAAAATGGAGAGACATACTCAGACAACCTTACAACCAGTCTTAGGACTGTTCAACCAGATGATGATCTCCAATGTGTGCGTTATGCCAGTAGAATCTTAAATATATGTATTGAAGACCATCATCCCGAGTGGTCTGCCAGGGTCTTTGTGTAAGATAAGGACAAGAATAGTACCGTTGCCTCACAGAGAGCATGTCGTAAGAGGGGACTAACTGTGTGACATGGCATAACACCGGCCATGGTTAGGTGGTTTGTTTAGAGCAACATAAATGACGCCAAACAGGCTGCAGGTCTACTTTGTACTAGTGTTTGAGTCTATTAAGATGGACTCGCACATTGGTTAATCACCCTCCATAAGTGCGTGTCCCACCGCATAGGAGTATTAAGTTGCTCGAGCCTAGCCCGCCAAGCAGAAAACCTTTCTCCTGCTACATCCAGCTCATACTAGAGCTGGGACCTGCACAGGGGCATCTGCCCTTGTAGAAGTACAGATCGACGAAGAACTAGGAAGACCGTAATATATCTTCTTCTTCTTCCTCGTTCGTCTTCAGACCTCGATTTCAATAACTTGAACGAAGGCAGTAGCTGACTTGAGGCTCCGTGCACCTTGTCATGGAAGGACACTGGCTGTTGCCAAAGGCTACTTCTTTTCTCGGTATACAGTGGGCAGGACTGCAAAATATGTTCTGCCTTCATGTGAGCTGTGCCGCAGGTGCAAAGGTCCATAGTGCCAATGTTGAACTTGTTATACAGATGACATCTGTCTGTTGTGACCTGTGCGTAGCTGGAGATTGATCACCTGCAGAGTTGATGGTAGGCATCGTTTTCTATGTGGCCAGGGTGGTCCTTTTTCCACTTTGCACTGTATGTTGCCCTGATGGCTGCTTTTGTCTCATTGAATGCGATTTCTGTATCACTCTGCTGCAGCATTCCTCCCTCTCTGGTGAGTCTGTCTGCCTCCTCGTTGCCTGGAATGTCGCAGTGGGCTGGTATCCACTGGACTATGCTTTTTTTTTAAGCACTGGCACAGGCGTTCGGGTGAGTCTGCCAGAGCACTGAGTTCATTTTTGTACTAGACCATCATATATAAAATTTACTTTATACATTAAATGGAAAATCATTTTTCATCTCTTTTCCCTTCCCCCCATCCTGAAGGACAGAAGCAGATCATGCTTGATCATAATCAATGATAATCTGAATCACATGTGTCATCATTTAAATAATGCCTTGGGGATCAAGATGCTGAGCAGCTCATGAGCTGCAGTGGTCAGTGACCCATAGCTGACTGCTAGCGTCAGGGCCAGCGAACCATAGCTGCCAAGACCCTTCTACACCTCCATGTGGGGATCCTGGATAACAGGCTGCAGCAGGGCAGACTGGCTAAGGAGAAGGGATCGAAGAGGGAATGCTAACCCGGTACTCAAAAAATGCTTGCTGAAGTCGGATGTGTTAGACCGAAAGGTGCAAATATCGCAGCCAAGCTGTAAACTACGACACAACGCTTTCCGTTCTCTGGACTACATTCTGCTACTTAAGCCCCTTCAGGGTTTGGTAGTGGGAGATTGAGAACGAACGAAGAAGAAGAAGAAGAAAATAATGTCTTGTCCTTTTCAAAATAGTCATCTAAATCCTATTTATCAGTCTCCAAATCCTAAGGGAGTAGCGAAAAACAGTGGTTAGTGAGCTGGCTTCGCATCTAAGTGGTCCTGGATTCATTCCCTAGTTGAGGCGGAAATGTTTTTTCAGACCGCAACGGCTCCCAGGTCAACCCAGCCTTAAATGGGAACCAGTTCAGTCCGGGAGGTTAAAGCGGCGAAGGAGAGGAGATGGCTAGCGCACTCATATAGCCGAGCCTTTAAAATGTGAGATCGCTAAACACCTCACACTCCTATGGCAGTAATGCTATGGGTTACTTTACTTTACATTACCAAATCTTTGAGAATACTTTCAACAGCTTGGTTCTGTTGTTAGCTTTTTAGAATGACTATTTCCTGAATTTTCAAAATGCCTTTCCATCACGAAAATCATTAAAGATGTAGTGAAGCTTGCTCCTATGTGCATACCACGCTATTTCTTATTTCTGGGAATATGTATACGATGTATAGGTCACTATATTAAGACATAAGTCCAAAAAGTTTGTTTTCTTTTCACTAGTGCGTTAAGCGACGTAGGGAGCTTAAGTCGTCTGTCCTGCGCCAAGTGCGTTGCGTCAGTCAATGTGAGCATGTGTTGCTGCACAGTCACTCTAATGTCATCTATCCACCTGCTTTGCCGCCGACCCGTTGTCCTGTAGCCAGATCTACTAGCATTGTAAACCATCAGTGGAAGTTAATGACAGTGTATTCTCATGAGATGACCAGCCCAACTTATTTTCTGCCTAGAAATGCATTCGGCACAAGATGTAGTGCCGACCATACTTTGGATGTCGTCGTTCTACATTTTGTCTCTCCTTATCACACCGAAGACCGTCCTCAAACACTTCATTTCACACGTCAAAATTCTGCTCTCTCGCGCCCTGGACAGAGGCCAAGTTTGGCACTGGTAGCACAGAGTTGGCATAAATATATAAAAAAAGTAGCCCAAAATATGCCTAAAATAATGTTCCATCCGTGACACCAAAAAATGGGTGGCTCTGGAAACCGGGTTTTTACATACACGAACACTGATATACAAGCGTTACAGGCTAGGGTAAGTGAGTAATTGTTTTATTCATATGATCTTTTATTTTTGCCTATTTGTCCCCAGGCTTATGGCCAGACGTTTATATCAGATGATACCTTTATGGCTGTGGTCGGCTCATTCGCTGCCCTCTTCAATGCCTTTGGGAGGATCATGTGGGGAACTATAGCAGATAAATTCTCATTTCGGGTCAGTAGTGATATAATATGTTTCTTTATTTTTTGTGTCTCGCTTAGTCTGTCTTCGTCATTGTTCATTCTCAAACTCCCGCTATCAAGCCCTGAAAAGAGCAAGATATAGTCCAGTGAACGGTATTTCCTTTCTGTCGTAGTTTACAGCTTGACTGCGATATTTGCACCTTTCAGTCCAACACATTCGACTTCAACATTGCATTTTTTGGGTACCATGTTGGCCTTCCCTCTTCAATCCTTTCTCCTTAGCCAGTCTGCCCTGTTGTAGCCTGTTATTCATGATCACTACGTGGAGGTAGAGCTGGGTCACTGCCAGTCCGCTATGGGTCACTACAGCTAATGCGCTGCTCAGCATCTTGATCCCTGTGTTTTCTTCAATTAACCTGTCTCTCTATTTTACATTTGTCTTCTTGTCCTGAAAAGGATGTTGTGTTTTAATTTACAGCGATGCTGTGCCTTTCAGCCTGACACATATTTGACTTCAGCTGGAATTTGTGGGTATCGGGTTTGCCATGTAGAGTTACCTGAAAACATGCTGTTTTTAAGGCTGGCTGGCTGATGAGATGTAGATCGATGTGGTCCCCATAGTAGAATAGTGCATTATACAGATGAAGCCATGGCCCACCTTTATCAATACACTTAGGATGTGAGGAAAGCTACTACACCCGTCACTATAATGGCCTTTTCAGAGTGCACAAAAGATTAAACTTACTCATTCTGGGCATTAAACAGCAACAACAAGCTAGCTAAGTGTTGATAATAAAGATTTGTTGGTACTGTAAAACAAAGAAACCTACAGAGTAAGTAATTAGTACATCTGTTATTGTTTTGTAATCAGTACAGGCCCTCTGATCAGGAAAGAGATGGCCAATGACAACCCCTGATACATTAGCCCACACTGCTCCAGCAAGATTGGGTGGGGGGGCATGATAATTCCAATTGTCCACTAGTCGCTCTGTAATAAAACTGCTCGATGGTTGTCTGCAGAGTCTTCTGGAGGTCACTGTGATCGAGAGGTAAGGCACTCGCATCTCTAAGCGATGAACAAAAACGATGGGCAATCAAATCCTGTAAATCTTAAAGTGACCCCCGGTCTCAAGGGAAATGGGATCAGATTGCCTGCATCTTGAGCTACCTCTAGTCATCTTGACTTATGTACTACCATTGGTCCAAGGTAGCGTGGGACTAGAGAGTGAGGTTGATGACCAACGCAGTTACTTCCTCACTATAATCCAAGTACAGCACAAATTACATCATCAAGACAAAACCATCTCATAATATCGCCATCATCGTTTGCCATGCGTAACTAACTCTTGTTAATTCAGGTGTCATCCTTGTTTTTGTTGATTCAGGTGTCTGCCTTGATCATGACTGCTGCCTTCACCTGCCTGATGCTCACACTACAGCTGTCTGAGTACGGAGGAAAGCCGCTGTTTTTCATCTATGTCTGTTTGCTATTTGGATCATTCTCTGGCAGCTTTGCTTTGTTTCCCACAGCAACAGCCAAATGTTTTGGCCAAAAATACCTTCCTATTAACTATGGGCTTGTCTTTACGTCTCAGGTAAGATAGCATATGAAAACACTGAAACAATTTGCACTGTTTAACTTTTATCATACTGCATTGCAAAATTATGTCTGCTTCCTGCAGCTGATTTATCATTGAGCATGGCAGGTTATTAATGATTTTGAGAACCCCTAATCTTTCTTTTTAAAATTGTTTGTTGTTGTTTATATGTGTCTAGAGATATATATTAATAAAGATGTATTGTATCTTAGTTATTGAGATACAAGAAAATGAAGGTGATAGTGGTGAAAAATAGCACAAACATATAGACTCACCCGGTAGTGGTGTCCCTTGGTTACAAAAACCCCAACAAATTTAGCTGAAAGCGTACTAATACTACTACCGATGTTTACCATAATGGCTATGTCTGTCACTTTGACTATAAACATAATTATTGTATCTATATAACCAAACTAAATTGATCTACCTCAGAAAAACTTAACTCCCCCATTCTTAATAATGGATGAATCTTCAAATCCAAGCAAGAAACAGAACAATTCCTTTTAAAAAATTAAAAACAAATTTGAAAATCGTCCTTGTTTTCATCTAACCATACACAACGGAATTTGGAACTGTACAATCAAATGAGCAGTATGTTCAGCCGTTCCTATGACATTAACCCGGTAGCTGTGACCCTGAGCTGGCGGTGTACAACACCAGTGGTTCGGAGCCTATGCTTCTTACTTTAACGCTGCTAGAACGATAAAGGTTAGCTCAGTCACTCCGGATATCTAGGACCAATGAACACGCTCTGACTGTAAGTGCTGCTGTCAGGGTGGATGATTCATACACTAAAGGATAATCACATTAGAGAATTACATTAGAGAATTACATTAGAGAATTACATTAGAGAATTACATTAGAGAATTACATTAGATCTTGACAGTGATGATAACATATTGGTTAGTAAACAATATCTTGTTTAGAAAGCTGAAATATTTTGGCCACATCAAACACCATAATGGCCTGGAGAGAACGACACTGGAGGGTATGGGGCCTGGAAAGTGGGCCGGTAGATGACCGAGGAGAAGATGGACACAAGACATCATGGAGGCCCTAAAAGCGACAAAAGCGTGAGTTCTGGCTAGAGTTCGAGTCTTACAAATTGGCTGTTATAAGAGCGACGTTCTGCAAAGGACATACTAGATGATGATGCTGTTGACATCCTAACAACCGATCAGTTTGGTGGGTCTCATAGCCAGTATGGACCAATTGTTCTATATGTGTTCTATATGTGTTCAATGTGTTCTATATGTGTTCAATGTGTTCTATATGTGTTCAATGTGTTCTATATATGTTCAATGTGTTCTATATGTGTTCAATGTGTTCTATATATGGTGGCAAGTAAATTTGATCACTTTAGTCGAATGGAAACTATATCTTTGAATACAAATACGTTAACGAATGTCACACACAAAAAAACACGTCTTGAAATCGTAATCATAGTCTTTAGACCAATCATGGTATTCCAGAGCGACGGACAGACACAGATTCAAGCTGCTTTTAACCACCTAGCAACCTTACCTGATTGAATACAAGTATTCAAATAATTTGTGACATTTGCCCACTTTTTTAAATGGAAATTTTATGGATGTTTCTGCATGCAATATCTTGACTATGATCGTTTTTTACAGTCAATAACTTCACCCCTGGGAGTGTTTTTGTCGCAGACGTTAAAGTCATCCCTCGGATGGGATGGCCTGTTTTTCTTGATAGCTGGCTTCACCTTCATTAGTAAGTACCTATGTGATGTTTAACCCTTTGCAGACCCTTATCTGGCTGAAGGACTTGCTAAAATTCCATGTGTCAGAACCCGACAAACAGCCCTGATCTTACTTTTATCCTTCTTTTTGCTCCTTCTGTTGTGCCTTTCAGCGTCAGGTTATGAAGAGCTCTCTAGAATAAGCCCTGCTGTGTGTCTCATGCACAGTGACATTCACCGCCTTTGATATTTTCGTAAGCCACATTTTTCGTGGTCGGCCTTTGGATTTAATTCGTTAAATCTAAATAGTATTGCTTCTTGGGGATTGCTGTGTGATAGTAGGCTTGTTATGTAGCCAAATTAAATTTGTTGAATTCTTTTGATGTAGTCTAATACTGGCATTGTTCTCATCAGTATCCTGATTTCATCATTTCTGATTCTGTCTCTCTATGTTTCACTAAATATTTGTCGTTCATCAATTGATGTTAGTTTAATTTTAAAGTGTAAAATTGAAGCGAGGCTTGTTAATGTTTTTAAAATCACATAACATGTTCAATTTAAGATAGCAGTATGCCAGGCTGAGTGGATCGGAGCAGGCAGTGACATAGATGGAGAAACTATTCAAAGAAACATCTTCTCGCATTCTTTTTGGCTTATTTTTAAAATTCTCCACATCATATAATTTCTTGTTTGAAAAAATATTTTGTTTTATTTCTAGGCTTCTTGCTTGCTATGCTGTTCAGTGGTAAGGATAAGAAAGGTAATGAGATATGAACCACCTGTCATCGAAAAGATTCCTCGTCACGAACGTCGTCATGACAAATCCGAGAATGCATCAAGCTGTGCACATTTGTTCTGAAATTGATTGGCATATTAAACGATGTGCGGTTGTAATTACATTCAGTATGAAATATTATTGATAGATTAAATTAGACAATCGTGTTTATAATAATCACAGTTTTTTACATATTAACGAGGTGTAGGTTTTCATGCAATTTTGATTGTTATTACATTTAATTATAATGATCCTGGCCGTGTTTGTAAGCCTGGATCATTCGTTCTTGTGCCTTCGTCTGGATACATGTCCGACATTGGTAATTGTTGATAATTTATTTTTAAAAACTTACATATATTGAAATGGATCCTCTTTCTGTCCATTCTGCCATCTGTGAATATGTTTCTTCTGTTACCGTGCACAAACAAATGCATATTCTGCCATCTGTGAATATGTTTCTTCTTTTACCATGCACAAACAAATGCATATTCTGCCATCTGTGAATATGTTTCTTCTTTTACCATGCACAAACAAATGCATATTCTGCCATCTGTGAATATGTTTCTTCTTTTACCGTGCACAAACAAATGCATATTCTGCCATCTGTGGATATGTTTCTTCTTTTACCATGCACAAACAAATGTATATTCTGCCCTCTGTGAAGATTCTTCTCTTTTGTAAATCCTGGTATTCAATCAGGCACATGTGTCTGATGCCAGGTAGCCAAATATTGAGTAAACTCATTTTGCACTTTTGCCTTGGTGGACCATGTGGAACCCAGAGCCTCCTTTAGGCCATCTCTCCATCTCAGCCTCGGTCGCATGCGAGGGCATCTAAAGTTGTAGAGCCACCACAATGTCACTCTACATGTCCATCTGTTATCTGGTCTACCACGACATCACTCTACATGTCCATGTTATCTGGCAAGCGCACCACATGGCTCACCCATCTGTATATGCATAACAGTGTGACATCTATGTAGTCAGTGATTTTCTTCTCTTATACATAACAGTGTGACATCTATGTAGTCAGTGATTTTCTTCTCTTATACATAACAGTGTGACATCTATGTAGTCAGTGATTTTCTTCTCTTATACATCACAGTGTGACATCTATGTAGTCAGTGATTCTCATCTCTTTTACATAACAGTGTCACATCTATGTAGTCAGTGATTCTCTTCTCCTAAAATGCACAAACAAGTACACTGCTTCTTCCTGCTGTTTAAACTATTTAAGACACTGGCCACCGTCTACACATGTTGAATTTCTTTTAGCCATTTACATTGTTCTGAACATTCTTCTGTAAGAAATACATGAACTTTTGAAGTTGTATTTATTGTATATGAGAGAATTGACTCTTTGTTAAAAAAAAAATTATTTATGCTGGGAGCCGCGTAATGCAGTGGTTAGCACACTGGCTTCGCATGTGAGTGGTCCTGGGTTCATTCCCCAGTTGAGGCAGTAATGTTTTTTCAGGCTGCAACAGCTCCCGGGTCGACCCAGCTTTAAATGAGTACCGGTTCAGTTTGGGAAGTAATATCGGCCGGCGTGATGCTGACCACATCATCCACTAAGTGCAGTGGGTTACAAAATAATATGAACCTAACACCATATTTCCTATACGCCGCATGGCGTGACAGGGATTTTTTAAAACACTTTTTGCTTCCATGGCAAAGAATTGTTGCATGGGATACTTTTTTGCAGCGCACAGTAATTGTGTTGTATGTGTGTAATTTATTTTGTAGGCACTTGTCCTGTCATGGTGCGAGTCGTTACAATATTGAGAGTCCTGATTGTTCAGGACATTTTGTGCCCAAGTGGTTTACGGGAGGACTCTGTATGAAACAGAGACAAGTATAGAATCACTGTCACATTGATAGCATGTTATAAGAGATGACAAATAGTTGCCTATCACAAGCGAAGATGGCGATAACATTGAGATGTGACTGATATGACTGTAAAGTCCAATCTTGGCACATCAGACTCTGCTTCACTTGTGAAGTCAGCTGTGGAGCCGTCATGCGTTCTGTGAGGAGTTCACTTTCTCTTGGCCTCGGCGATAATATTTAATCTTAATGACCCGTTCATCAACGTTGCTGCAGGTTCCAACTTCATCTCCAGCGGACAATGTCTGGGCCACGGAAGTCCAGCGCATGTTAAGCCCTCCCCCAGAGGTGTCTTGGGTGATGTTGTACAGCTGGTAATTCTGACCAAGGCATTGGTCTCTTTTTACCTCGGTGGTACCAGATTGCTGTCGTCATGCTCCATCGACCATTGTTTCGTCGCAACATGTGACCTATCTATGTTTTGTCTTATCTGCATAGATTACCGCATTATTCCCTGTAGAAACAGTGTGGTCTAATCTCTAGGGTAGAAGACATTCTAACTATTGACTTTGTACATTTTGTTACTTGTAGTTTGAAGTAGCGTCTGGTTTGGAAAGAAAACCACCCAAAAGAAAATCCCATATATGATACAGGAATGTTGTGAATAATTTATTTTTCTAGTTATCAAAAGGAAATGTTTGATCTGAACATTTTGTTTTTACTGTGATTTTACAAAAATTATTTTAATTAGATCCTTTTTCACCCCAGTAGGAGCATGGGTGTAGCTTGCCACAAATCAAGTAATTTTCTTACTGTTTTAGTGGTGGTTGTTGTATCTGTTTTACATTATGATATTGTGAGGATGAGCACAAGACTCACCTGGAGTGCATCTATTATTTCTTCACCAAAAATAGCTCTTTAGATCAACAAGAGATATGGATAATCTCTTATCTTAGTCTCCCCTCTATTACCTATGAGTGTGTAGTGAGCTATGTGATTTGCCTGTTGGGGGCTGCCTCTTTTTGTTCTCCATGAGTAGAGAGAATACCTGGTCAACTACAAAGAAGTAAAAGCCACTATAAAAAGATATTACAAGGTAAAGTGGCAGGAAAATCACCTCAAACATCACACAGGTGACGGATACTACCAACTGTCCAGAGGTAACAGTTATTGCCCATCGCGAAGCGATGATGGCCACAACATCGGACGGTGTTGTCTTATTAATGTGATGTGCGCTGTATTTAGATTATCGTGAGAAGAAGAATAATCAATCTCACTCTTATCCCTAGTTACCTTGGATCAGTGGCAAGACTTTTGGTCGAGACGACTGGAGCAACTCAGGATGCAGGCACTCTGGTCTTACCTCCGGTGAGACCAGGGGTCGCTTGATACTTGCGGAATTTGATCGCACACCATTCCGTTCATCACCAAGAGAGGCGAGTGCCTTAACCTCTTGACTACAGCGACCCCACCAACTGTCCAGAAAAGATAGGTTATCATACTACGTCTTTGAACTGACCAAAATAGAATGAGACATAAAATTCAAGATATCACCAGCATGTTTCTGTGGCTTGGAAAACGTGACAGCAGCTCATGTACTACAGGACTGCTCACAGCACACAGATCTGTACAGCGGTATTGATACCTTGAAAAAGACAGCAGACTTTAATGGAGAATCCGGAGTTTGTCTAAATGAGCAATAATCACAGAAAAAGATTATTTGTCGAGGCAGTGGCTAGCAGCCTGCACATTTTAGTTTCAAATTGAGTTCTACGTGAGGCAGTGTACACGGGACCTCGGAGTTTATTATGTCTCTGAAAGGACTAGACACCAATCTCACCTCCCTTGAGACCAGGGGGACTCTTGAAACTTCTGGGATTCAAAAACCACTATTTCTCACTTTTTGTTTGTTCATTTTTTTAGAGGTGAGCTATAACGGCACAGCCACACAAAATTTGTTAAATAATAAAAAACATCAATTGACCTACTTAGAAGATATAATTGTTCAGGATACGCACAATGTAAACTGTTGTTGTTTTCTGTTTATATTTCAAGGATGCAAATTTTGTCTTTCATATTTGATCTGTGTGTATATTGTATATTATATATGCTTTTTGGTATGACTGTAATATCTTGACGGTATAACTCTCATCTTGTTAAATTTAGCAAATATATCAAAATATTAAATCTCTTATCTTGTTCAATTTAGCAAATATATCAAAATGTTCAGTCTAGCTAGTAAATGCTATTTTTGATATAATCGAACAATTAATATAGTAATAGCGCCCTTCAGTCATCTGACTATAGGATGATATGACTTGGAGTGGTAAACAAAAAAACCTCTCTAAGCGTGGCATCTTTCAATGAAGAACAAACTCTTGCCTGTGCAGCAGCCCCGCACCCCCCTCCCCGCAGCTAATTGACTCTGGGGAACTACATTAACCGTAACAGGTACAACCTGGAATCCGCGACATCGCAGCAGTTGCCAGAATAGCGATGGAACCACCACTAGACTGCCTTAGGGACACCAGCTCCAGCGATGGAACCACCACTAGACTGCCTTAGGGACACCAGCTCCAGCGATGGAACCACCACTAGACTGCCTTAGGGACACCAGCTCCAGCGATGGAACCACCACTAGACTGCCTTAGGGACACCAGCTCCAGCGATGGAACCACCACTAGACTGCCTTAGGGACACCAGCTCCAGCGATGGAACCACCACTAGACTGCCTTAGGGACACCAGCTCCAGCGATGGAACCACCACTAGACTGCCTTAGGAATACCAGCTCTGGAATTTTCCTTAGGGTTTACTCCCAAAGCCTTTCCCATAAACAGGTATCCCACGAAGAGTAGGGACAGTGAACCATTTTTACAATAGCAGCTTGTTAGACCTCATGCCCAAATAGTCCATTGGCGGGTCTTGTGACCAGTTATTGACTATTTCATGACACAATAAGATGAATGATGCTTTTTATATTTTGGTGGGTATGTTGGATTACTTTTGTCACACACAACAATTATACCGTATGTTTTTACTCTGTTTTCGAATAACACCACAAAATCCATCCGCCATCCTGGAATTGCTAATCATATTATTATAATTAAATTAAATAAAAGCTAATAGAGAAAAAAATATATTTCCTTCCAATGTGAAATTTGAGCTTGAACCTAGGAAATCATGCTTTGATTTCTTGAATTTATATTTATAACGAAAACTTAAGCACTCGCAACACCTGGGAAATAACAATATTTGAATACACACAATTCAATAGTAACTTCAAGTTTAAATAAGTTGCGTTGATCGCTACAACTTTCTGTGTTTGAGAGTTTTAACACAGAAAACTCTGCCAGAACAACACTGCACTCAAGTGATAAAACAAAACTTACGAAATTGAAAGCTCGTGTGCAAAGCCCATAACTGGGTCAATGTTTATACTTCTGGAATATAATTTGTCAACACATCCCAACTCACGCGTTGTCCAGAGTCAAAGGACTTACTTCCCCTTATATTGATGAGTTCCAGGCATGTACTGGTTCTGGGGCTTCAAGTATATGTTGACTTTCCTCTTAGCATGTCGTTAGTCCAAGTTCACAAATAGTGTTGTTGAATGTATATGTTGACTTTCCTCTTAGCATGTCGTTAGTCCAAGTTCACAAATAGTGTTGTTGAATGTATATGTTGACTTTCCTCTTAGCATATCCTTAGTCCAAGTTCATAAATAGTGTTGTTGAATGTATATGTTGACTTTCCTCTTAGCATGTCGTTAGTCCAAGTTCATAAATAGTGTTGTTGAATGTATATGTTGACTTTCCTCTTAGTATGTCGTTAGTCCAAGTTCACAAATAGTGTTGTTGAATATTTATGTTGACTTTCCTCTTAGCATGTCGTTAGTCCAAGTTCATAAATAGTGTTGTTGAATGTATATGTTGACTTTCCTCTTAGCATGTTGTTAGTCCAAGTTCACAAATAGTGTTGTTGAATGTATATGTTGACTTTCCTCTTAGTATGTCGTTAGTCCAAGTTCACAAATAGTGTTGTTGAATATTTATGTTGACTTTCCTCTTAGCATGTCGTTAGTCCAAGTTCACAAATAGTGTTGTTGAATATTTATGTTGACTTTCCTCTTAGCATGTCGTTAGTCCAAGTTCATAAATAGTGTTGTTGAATATTTATGTTGACTTTCCTCTTAGCATGTCGTTAGTTCAAGTTCACAAATAGTGTTGTTGAATGTACACAAACTTTCATGATACAGTTTCTGTTTCTAAACTAAATGTTCTGAAATACCGTTGTCCTGGGTCAAAGAACTGTCCTCTTTCACTGATCAGTTCCAAGCATGCACTGGAGATCCAAGTATCTGACCTAGACAAAGGTAGCAATGTACAGTATGCCAAAAGAATACATTCATTAATTAACTCAGCAAAAAAATTACGCTGCAAATTGAAAATAGTTGTGTTGACCTAGAAATTCCAGAAAAAATCTAGCTGTGCAAATTTCACATCACTAGAGTTCATCTGTTGAGTTTTCAAAGATAGACAAATAGATACACATATTTTTTGTTTTATAGTTAAGATCAGTGTTTCTCAATCTTTTTACACTCGCAGACCAGTGAAAATAGGAAAAAGTCTCACCAACAGGTTAAAATAGGAAAAACTGTTCACGGACAGGTTAAAATAGGAAAAAATTTCTACGGCCAGTTAAAACAGGAACAATTATTCACGGACAGGTTAAAATAGGAACAATTTTTCATGAACTTCTGACAGAAGAAAAAACGGTTCCATTATTTATATAGTATTGTCTGTTAAACCTAATATTATCAAATGCAAATTCTATAGCTATTTAAAATAACCAGACTTAGAGCAGTAAATCAGCAGCAACTTCCTTTTTTGTAAACCAGCAAGACATTTCCGCAGAGCGGCGGTTTGGAAACACTGGTTAAGATGACCGTTCTAAGCTCACCATGAACTTCTAGCGTATATCAGCGTTTTGCCTTAATTGTTGGGAGAGCAGAAAAAGTTGTTTTGAAACAAACACAAATTAAAGATGTGGTTGTGAGGCTCAAGTTGCACACAACTGCCCTGTAAGATGATTTAACAGGGAGGTAAATTTAAATCTTGATATTTCTTTTTTCTCATATTATGAATTTATCTTATTATTGACTTTACTTTTAGCAAATTTATGATTGTTGGTTTTTGTCTTTCAAATGTTTAAATGTTTTATTGTTATGCAGTTTTTAATTTGTTTATATACAAGGAGTGGGTTTTTAAAAATCTTGTTTTGTATAAATACTGCATTTTCCATGTTTCTTAAAGTGGCATGTGCTGTTTTATGCCTTATGGTCCAGTACATCTGACTTCAGCACACATTTTTAAAATGAGTTAACATCCCATAGGAGCACTATCTTGTTGATTCCCAACTTATGCATGATTAGGTTGTGAGTCATCTCGCTAACCACTTCACTACTGGTAGATGATTTATTTATATATCTTTCTGCTATGTTTGAAAAGGAGCGATTACGGTTCATTGAGAATTGACAGCAGTTGCTGGTCCAATTACAGGGAAGCTATCAAAGCCCTTGCCAGCAATCTTGCTGTAGCTGTAGGAGTTGCGTGATGTTGCTAGCTACATGCAAAACACTTTTTAGTTTGTCGTTTATGACACACTTGAAAGGTTAGCAGTAGTCCCATTTTTTGCTTTCCGGCAACCACTTGGGTATAAATGGAAGTAATCAAATCCTTTCAGCTTCCTGTGGATCACATGTCATCAACAAATACCACCATGTTCTTCTGTTCTGGGTTATCCTTTCCAGCTCTGTCCACGTTGTTTTTCTGGTTAATATTAGTCTCGAGCTATCTTCTCTGTGGGTGTTTTGGTCTTAACTTCTTAACGTCTTTATACTGGTTAGGAAGACTGTATACAACCAGTTTTCCTGGAGTGTGGTTTTTTACCGATATGTGAGTCCATTTTAATAGACTCAAACCCTGGAGCTAAGTAGACCCACAGCCAGTTAGGCGCCATCTATAGCTGCTCTTAACAAACCACCTGCGGAAAGGTACAAATAACTTGGGTAGACTTTTCATTAGAAAGAATTTACAATTTATTTCAACATTTCTAGAATCAATGAAGCCAAATAAGTAAATACAATTCAAATGACGGAGTAACATAAAAGGATGAGACATACTGATTTTTCTGTATTTTCCTTGTTTGTGTTTTGTGGTCAACTTAATTAGGGGACTCGGTGGTCTCGAGGTAAGGCGTCCGCCTCGGGTGCCTGAGGTCGCATGTTCGAATCACGCTGGAGACGGGATTTTTTTCACGTGAATCTTCTGACAAAAATTCCCCTGGGTAGTGAGATCAGACTTATATGTTCAGT
Source organism: Ariolimax columbianus (assembly GCA_036924085.1). Taxonomy (NCBI): domain Eukaryota; kingdom Metazoa; phylum Mollusca; class Gastropoda; order Stylommatophora; family Arionidae; genus Ariolimax; species Ariolimax columbianus. Next base: position 10,543,163 of record JAVGWX010000021.1, read on the forward strand.
GTTGACCACGTTAAAAATTTCTTGGCAGCTGAAAATCTAAAAGAGTAGGCTTAATGATCGCTGCCCGGACAAAATTCAATAAAAAAATCTACCCGAGTTATTTGTACCTTTTAATGGCTATATATGGCACCTTACTGGCTGCAGGATACCTTCTGGCTCTAGTGTTTAAGTCTACAAGTATTAAGATGGGCTTGCACCTCGGTAAAAACCACCTCCAAGAAACTGCTTGTACAAAGACTCTGTAGTCTTCTAAACCAGTATAAAGACGTTATGTTAATATATCAGCCAGAAATAATGTTTGCTGACCATTGTTACAGCTTAGTCAATTCAATTCAAGTTCCGTCTCCGCAACGAAGGTTGGCTACAATGGACTCCAAATATTCTCCGTCTCGACGTACAGTCTGCCAGATTGACCAATTGGTCCATCTTTTAATGTTGCTCTCCTACGTATATTGTGGCTCGTCTCTTCTCTTGACGTACACTCTGCCAGATTGACATTGGTCCATCTTTTAATGTTGCTCTCCCACGTATATTGTGGCTCGTCTCTTGTCTTGACGTACACTCTGCCAGATTGACATTGGTCCATCTTTTAATGTTGCTCTCCCACGTATATTGTGGCTCGTCTCTTGTCTTGACGTACACTCTGCCAGATTGACATTGGTCCATCTTTTAATGTTGCTCTCCCACGTATATTGTGGCTCGTCTCTTCTCTTGACGTACACTCTGCCAGATTGACATTGGTCCATCTTTTAATGTTGCTCTCCCACGTATATCGTGGCTCGTCTCTTGTCCGCCAACTTTCAACCTTCCCCTCCAGTATTGTTTTCAATAAAGTATTGTGCCTTTTTATATGACCAAAATATTTCACTTGCCTATTTGTAATGTCTGTGAAAGTTCTCTACCCAAGCCCACAGCTCAGTGAAGCAACATGCTTTCATCTCAGGGACATACATGGTTTTATTAGATATTGTTCAAATTCAGCTTTTACAACTTTGCAGCAAGTCATCAGAAAATGTTAACTTAGTGACTATTATTCATTTTGTCATAAAAATGCTGTAGCTTTTTGTTTTATAACCATGTGCCAATGTTTTGCTTCAAAATGTACAACTGCATACTAATTTTATTGAATTGTTTTTTGTTCTTTTTATTAAGTGGTGAACCTTCAGATAGCAATGATTGGTGATTCTGTATATTGTATATATTCATTTTCTTTGATTTTCTAGTTCATTATATTTTTATGTCCCTGATGAAGGCTTCATTTGCATTTTTATCTTGGTACAGTATCTGACCACACATTTGTTTCCACCTTATTGTAGATATTCAGTAGAGCGGCTTCCACCAATTAAAGATGTATTTTTAAAATGCTCTCGGAAGCATCTTACTTAGCTGTGAACTCTTTATTAGTATCATCTCCTCATATTTTTGCCAGTAGGTATCCTGGGGACGTGCAGTTTTCTTTCATGAACATATGTCTTGTCCCTTTTTTTAATTCTAGTCAGAGCCTAGGGCTACTACCATTATATTTGACCTCCTTTAGGAAGTCTGTGCCAAAGCACTTGCTTGCTATTGCAGTGGTATGTAGCAATTTGTTTTACATGATGAAGTTGCTAGTCCCATGTATACAGGCGTAGTGAACCTATTTTTGTCTCCCTAGCAATGGTCCTCAGGATCTACTCTAGGAGAACTAAATGTAAATTAAAATTCATGCCTTTCTAGTTTTTCTTTAACATAATCTATCTTTTTTTTTTGGGTATTTCGATTGCTCTGAAGTCCTTTTGTGGTGGGTACGTTTGGAGATATCCATGTAATGAATTGTGTCTGCCATTCATGGCCTTTGTCCCTTCTCTTCTAGTCAGTTTTATTATACAATGGCATCAGTAAAGTTCCTCTCAAATAACATGATGATAATATGAAGACAAACATGCACAAATCTTAGTGAAGAAACTAGTTGATAGAGCAATAAATGAGGCGGGGTGGATAGTATCAAGGTGCCTAAAACCCACCCCCATCGATAAAATATACCCCATAATTGGCATTGCACAACCCAAGATTTGAAGAAGCGTCCAGCAGAAATCGAAGGAGACAAACAGGAGCACGACCCAAGGCACCCAATGTTTGGACATCAGGTACAGAGCAGAAGACTCAAATCCAGACATAGTGCCCTAAAATCAACACAGCCCATACAGACAAACCCTGAAAGTCGCCCTATTGAGAGATGGCACGAATTGATTCAGGCTACAGAGATAGAACTTCAGGAGGAACCTGCCCCCAGACATCATCTACCATACACAACATGGAAATCGCTGAACAGACTCAGAACTGATGCATCACAGTGCAAGAGAAATATGAAATGATGGGGAAACACAGATAGTAAAATCTGATGACCTGCCCCAACCTCCAGGAAACACACAATAGGTGTGACATGCTGGAGGCAAATGACAAGGCAGTCCATATTGCTGAATACCGGATGCATACTGTATAACGTGGTGCTTGGACACGGAAAGTAGGTGAAGATTCTCAGACAACCAGTTATTTCCAAATGTTCTCTACCAAATGTGTGACAGGAAAAGACATGACGATAAAGAATGGATCTATTATAAAACTCGTGCTCCTCTAATGTTTGATTTCAAAGCTACTGAGGACTGGATTGTCAATTCATTGATTATCTGACACGCTGTCATTGATTGATTTCAGTACCCATTCTCACACCTTCCAAGATACTTTACAATATTAGCTCTTTCATTGTTGTGAGCCACATCATGACTAGAACATCAGTTCCCTTCCTCACTGTCATTTCTCCCATAACATTAAGCCAGGTACCCATTTTCAGCTGGGGCCAAATTGAGCATGCTGGCAACAGGAGTAAAACCCCATACCTTAACAGTGAAAGCGAGTGCTCTACCACAATGCTAGTCGGACAAGTTACTGGGGTGGTGGGTACATCCCCACACACATCATGTTCATGTTCGGCTATATAGATTTCTGAAGCAATTTCATTTCTAGATGATGATTTTATTATTACTAAAGGTGGTGGAATTATTTTTAGCTCACTTCATTGGCAGGTGGAAATTTGGTTGGGGTCAATCAAGTTTTCAAATTTGCATAAATCCTCAACTTGCAGGCATTGTCTCAACTATTGATCACCGTCTCTTCGATCACATTCACCTTTCCCGGGAAGTCCCAGCCCATGAGATGCTCCTGCAGACGGTGAGTTACAGGAAGAAATCATGCTCATCCTGGAGACGTCCTCAGGGCCGCCCTTGCAACTTCTGGCAAAAACAGATCGCCACCTCCCCAACAGAACTACAGGCCACCTAGGACATGACCATCAGACGATATGGTCATTTGACGTGACAGGCCCTGGTCGCCTAAGTGTACTATTGATTGATAAGTCTTTTCTGTGAATTGTTATCAATGTCAACATTTTCACGCAAGTACTGTATTTTTTTTTTAAATTTGTTAAAAGAAAATAAGCTATATTGAAGAAGTCTACTGACATTTCACAAAAACTTTCTGAGCATATTTTCAATGATTAGTCCAAGTCATGAATAAAAAAAACTTGGAGATCCTGTGTACACGCTGTGTAGATAAAAGAACTTATATCAGTGAAAAATTTGAAACAGTATGCCATTAGCCACTGAGCAGGCAAAATTCTAAAACATTTAGATTCCCACACAACATGCATTCTACTTTCCCCAGGGCTTGGTAAGTCACAGGGTAAAGAACTAAGTACTAAGAATTACCTTCAGCTGCCTGGCAAGATTACAAGTACAAAATATATTTAAGGAAATAAAAGGCTACAATGCAACAAGCCTTTGTCATTTTTATTGTTGTTGCGTTCGCATTATTTCTCTATTCCCCAAGGCAGTGTGCGTTACACTGTGTTTTTATTTTGCGCCTGTCGGCCCAGTGCATCTGACTTCGGCATGCATGTTATGTAACGGTCTGCTTCCCTGGAGTAAGAGCAGGTGCTGTGATGGGAAGCGAACCCAGCAACTTCGGTTTGTGAGTCATGTCATGTAACCGCTAGCCCATGCTGTCCCCTGTGTCATTTGATATTAAAGAGTTTAATTGTTGCATAGGGCAATATTTCCTGCACAAAAATTAACATTTTTTAACTCCAATATCCAATCTATACTGTTGTATAAAATCGCACACAAGCAAAAGTCACGACGAAAAAGGTGCAAACTTTCATTACTGGATACCTGCACAGGATAAAGAGACACACGATAATGATGTTGTGAATGCCCACAATGAGTAGGTTTACTCTTTTGTGCACCCTAAAAAGTGGTGGGTTGCAATAGCTTTCCTTACATTCCGAGCATGCTGATGGTGGAGCAGGGCTCTCCAGGCAGTTGCGCTATGCTTGGCTTCATCTCATGTCACTCACTACTACAATCCCCCACCCTGTTGGTTTGACTCCCAAAATACAGCTCGTTTCTAGGGAGGACTTCTAGGAAGCCGAGATGAGGGTCTTGGCCAGTATATTCTGCCTGACCCTGACTAACATGTCTGGTCAGTATATTTTGCCTGAGCCCTGACTAACATGTCTGGTCAGTATATTCTTCCTGGGTCAGTTTATTCTTCCTGACCTTGACTAACATGTCTGACTAGTATATTTTGCCTGACCCTGACTAACATGTCTGATCAGTATATTTTGCCTGATCCTGACTTGGCTTAGCTTGGTTCATTCTCAATCTCCCACTACCAAACCCTAAAAGGGCTTAAGTAGCAGAATATAGTCCAGAGAACGGAATGCGTTGTGTCGTAGTTTACAGCTTGACTGCGATATTTGCACCTTTCGGTCCAACACATCTGACTTCAGCAAGCATTTTTTGAGTACCTGGTTAGCATTCCACAGAGCTATAAAGAAGCAAAGACATTCATCAAACAATCCATGAGAACAGAATGGACAGACCAGCACAATGAATACAAGCTAGAAAATGACAGCATAGACAAACTTGGCAGAGATGGGCAAACAAAGATATTCAGACCCAGAACGGGACATTGTAGACTCAAGGCCCACCTCCACAAAGTGAGTCTCAGAGACACCGCCACGTGAGATTATGGAGCACCCAAGCAAATACCAGAACATATTCTGCAGGACTGCTCGACCTATGCAGACTAAAGCGAGACAGACTGGCCTTGGGGGGGAGACGCCATGTTCGAAAAGCTGTAGGGACCGGCGAAGACATGAAACGCAGTCTACTTTGTGAACCTCACCGGACTAGAAGCATAGCAACAGTTGATCAAAGCAAGTTGGAGAGCAACATACAAAAATGGACTAATATCAGTCTGGCAGGGTGTACCGTCAACACAAGAGACAGAGCTATTGCAGCAAACCTTCTCTGCAGAGATGGCACTTAAATTGATTGAAAGGGTTAAGTCACCAGCTGTAGTGATGACTCCCATGCTTCAAGTAGAATGAAATATGAAGATGAATGATGTCAGATGATGTGAATAATAAGTCATACATGAGCAAACCGAGTGATCCGCCGGGTCGTTGTGTGTGACAAGGACAAGAATTGCACTACTACCCCACAGAGAGCGTGTCGTAAGAGGTGACTAACTGTGTGACATGGCATAACACCGGCCATGGTTAGGTGGTTTGTTACGAGCAGCACAGATGACGCCAAACAGGCTGCGGGTCTACTTTGCTCTAGTGTTTGAGTCTATTAAGATGGACTCACACATTGGTTAACTATCCTCCGCGGCACTTGTCCAAACGTAACGGAATAAAAAGCTGCTCAAGCCTGGCCCACTTAGCAACCAAAAAAAACCCAGCTTACACGAGAGCTGGGACCTGAACAAGGGCATCCGTCCCTGTAGAAGTACAGGTCGACTTGACATTAGTAAAACTTGATCGAAGTGAATGTCCAGCTATGTAAAACTTGATCGAAGTGAATTTCCAGCTATGCAAAACATGATCGAAGTGAATGTCCAGCTATGTAAAGATGCTGCGGACAGTGTGAATCTGACATAAGCCATGAAGAAGCACAATCAAATATCCTCACACAGCCAGCCACTGTTACAAGCATGAAATGCTTAAATTTTGAATACAAGCTTTATCATACTCTGTTTTCAATACCTAATAAAATATGAAAGTATGGCATCCAACATTTAAAAAAACACATTCTCAACAAATTGTCGATTTTCAAAGAGCATTATAATTTACATGTGAAATTTATGAATGTATGAGAAAATATGCACAAAAAGGAGAGACCTTTCATTTGAAGTTACCAATTGAGACAAATAAATGTGCATAAGTGGTGGTTAAAACATGATTGTAAGAACACAACAATGCAAAAAAGTTAGTATTGACTGTGGTTTTCTTGTCAAGCTGTGGAGCGTGTAGCCTAGTCGACAGTGAGCTGGCTTGCTTAACTGGGGCTACAGTGTGCCAGGGTTCAAATTCACGAACGGACAGCCACCCAAAAAAAATCTGGGCTTTGGTTTGTGCCCGGTTCGACCGCTCTAGTCGACCCTACTGTAAATGGGTACCTGACATTTGAGTTGGGGAAGCTAAAATAGCAAGGAAGGGAACTGGCCACCCCACCTCAGATAGGCTGCGACTTAGTACATGAAGAGTTATCTTCATCCCCGACGGCAATTGTTGCCATGGGACTGACCTTTACCTTTAGTCAAGCTAGTACTTAAATACCAATATCAGGATTTTGTTTCTTGCACTTGTCGTAGGAGACATCATCATCATCATGTTCTTTGTAGCATGTCGCTCTCATCACAGCCAGCCGATATGAAACTGGGTCTACCTTTTATCCACCTTCGCCTTGGTTGACCTCTGTGTCGCCCTCCAGGTACTATGCCATTCATTAAGTTCTTTCCAGTAGTAAGAGACATAGAAACACAAATTTTAATCATGCTTAAAGCAAATACTAGAACTGGGGCTCTAGAAGAGAGGTAATGTGTTTGCTTCTAAAGAAATGAAGAAAGCATCAAATTGTGGACATTCCGATGCCTGCAAGTTTCAAGCGACAAAGAGTCTCAAGGGATATGAGATATAGTGCCAAGTGCTATCAGAGACGGACAATAAACTGATGTCCCGTGTACACTCAGTGCTTATATAGCGCTCATATTAACTTCTACTGAACCATTGAGCATAAAAATGTGCATGGGGCATTGTCTCTGTGTGGTCACCAGTTTTACTATAGAAACAGCTGAATCGAAAATGAGACCATTTCGGCTCGATTCCGAAAACAATACAACTGACAAATTTGACTTCAGATCACGTTTTTACTATTTTTCTCCATTTCACATGAATTTGGAAGGTTATTTCATTGTTGATGTGATGGTTGAGTTGTTGCAATAGGTTTTCTGAGGTAGGTCTCTTTAGCTTGTTTATGTAGATCTTATAAATACAGACCAACAAATATTTTTGTAAATATCCCTGCACCAAAGTCCACAATGATCACATTCTCATGAAATCATGCATTGCATATGCCATGATCTTAACCAGACAATCACTGGACTAGAAGCAACATGGGAAGTGAAGGATGGGGAGGCAAAAGAATGATGGAAGAAGAAATGAGAGCAGCTGGAGTTTTATGGGAGATGCAAAATAGAATATCAGAAATATAATGTAAATTCCTGTGTCATGGTTAAGGTTATTAGAAAGATTTGGTGACCAATATGACACTGGGTAATCGTGACAAAACCAGTTGCATATGACCTACTGTCTAATTCAAATATCAATTACAATTATCTCCCTAAATATAAGTGACAATAGATGTCTCAGAAAATCAATCATCAGATATCTCCAAATATCAATCACAATCATCAGATATCTCCAATTATCAATCACAATCATCAGATATCTCCAAATATCAATCATCAGATATCTCCAAATATCAATCACAATCATCAGATATCTCCAAATATCAATCACAATCATCAGATATCTCCAAATATCAATCACAATCATCAGATATCTCCAAATATCAATCACAATCATCAGATATCTCCAATTATCAATCACAATCATCAGATATCTCCAAATATCAATCACAATCATCGCATATCTCCAAATATCAATCACCAGATATCTCCAAATATCAATCACAATCATTGCTTATCTCCAAATATCAATCACAATCATCATATATCTCCAAATATCAATCACAATCAGATATCTCCAAATATCAATCACAATCATTGCTTATCTCCAAATATCAATCACAATCATCAGATATCTCCAAATATCAATCACAATCATCAGATATCTCCAAATATCAATCACAATCATCAGATATCTCCAAATATCAATCACAATCATCGCATATCTCCAAATATCAATCACCAGATATCTCCAAATATCAATCACTGCTTATCTCCAAATATCAATCACAATCATCGTATATCTCCAAATATCAATCACAATCATTGCTTATCTCCAAATATCAATTATTATCAACAGACATGTCCAAATGATGACGATCTCATTTCCAAATATCAATCAACAATTATCACATCTCCAAATATCAACAATGACTATCATTATGAGACTCCGAATTTCAACACTCACAATCATTAGTTGCTATCAAACATCAATCAACAAATCAAAATCATCAACTTTCTTGAAATACCGATCACAATCATCGGATGCCCCCAAATATTCATGACAATCAACATGTCTCAGAGTGACAATCTCAACATTCACAATCATCAAATCCTTCAAACATTCACAATCATCAAATCCTTCAAACATTCACAATCATCAAATCCTTCAAACATTCACAATCATCAAATCCTTCAAACAACATTCACAATCATCAAATCCTTCAAACATGCACAATCATCAAATCCTTCAAACAACATTCACAATCATCAAATCCTTCAAACATTCACAATCATCAAATGCTCCAAACAACATTCACAATCATCAAATCCTTCAAACATTCACAATCATCAACTCCTTCAAACATTCACAATCATCAAATGCTCCAAACAACATTCACAATCATCAAATCCTTCAAACATTCACAATCATCAAATCCTTCAAACATTCACAATCATCAAATCCTTCAAACATTCACAATCATCAAATCCTTCAAACAACATTCACAATCATCAAATCCTTCAAACATTCACAATCATCAAATCCTTCAAACATTCACAATCATCAAATCCTTCAAACAACATTCATAATCATCAAATCCTTCAAACATTCACAATCATCAAATCCTTCAAACATTCACAATCATCAAATGCTCCAAACAACATTCACAATCATCAAATCCTTCAAACATTCACAATCATCAAATGCTCCAAACAACATTCACAATCATCAAATCCTTCAAACATTCACAATCATCAAATCCTTCAAACAATCATCAAATGCTCCAAACATTCACAATCAGTAGATATTATGTAATATGCCAACATTAACCTTATGGAGATAGTGAACTGACAGGTGTATAAGCTACATAATCGGGTCACACACTTAACACTTTATAGCTTGTTTTGCGCAGCACTGAAAGATGTCTGGAAGACGTCCATTTCCGCCTGATCTGACCAACACCGACTTCTAAACACTTTACATTCTATTGTATTTGACGAATTTCCGATGTTGATGACAATTCACGGATGCGTCAGTTGTTTATTATAGAGTTATTTCTGATAGGGAGAAAGTTAATACAGTGGTAAGGTTTCAAGGTTGATATTAAGTGTGAGGAAAGTTGGACTTCAAGACGGTAGAAATGATTTATTATTTGATGAGTCCAATGATCCCGCTTCTGGATTACTTGTGGATATTCAACACATGTCCGATTCAGACTCTGACACATAATAAGAGAGGGATGTGTGTAAGAATTGATGGATATATCGGCGAAACAAGAGTCAGGATAAGGAAGAATAACATTTGTCTCTCCAATTTCTACCTCTGCATTAATGTAATTTAATGCTTCATACAAATATATAATTGTTGTTATGAATACTTCATGTCATAGATAGTTTAATTATGTGTCTTATGATGTTTAGATCACAAATTTAACTCAATTTGTTCAATAATAATTCATTTAATTTTTAATAAAACTTTGACTCATGGATACTAGTCATTTTTGCCCGAACCAAAAGGCTAAAATCGGCAAAATTTGCCCGAACTGAAAAGGCGTAAAATGAGTATTCTGAATCATGGTAGACTTTCTTTTATGTAAAGACTGGTATTTCTTACTCGAGAGTCATAGACTTTTCTATCTGGAGAGGAGTGGGTGTTAGCGAGCTCTTAGCATAATGGTTTCGTGATCAAGAAAGTAGCACACGTTGAAAACCTTGTTAGACATGGGTTTTTTCGATCCGATGTAAAATAAAATACAACTACATGAAAAAGTTCTTGATAACGATATGGAGATTAACGCTGGAAAGACAAAATTAATTATCAATAACGTCAAGAGCTTCAACAGTCGGATAAAAGCTAATAGCCAGGAACTCGAAGTGGTCGACCGTTTTAAATATCTGGATTCTTGCTGAAGTCGGATGTGTTGGACCGAAAGGTGCAAATATCGCAGTCAAGCTGTAAACTATGACACAACGCATTCCGTTCTCTGGACTACATTCTGCTACTTAAGCCCTTTCAGGGTTTGGTAGCGGGGGATTGAGAACGAACGAAAGAAGAAGAAATATCTGGATTCGATTGTCAGTGATGAAGGATCAAATTGTGAGGTGTTGGCCAGAATAGTACATAGTACAGAATAGAGATCAAACTGTCTTGAAAATACGATCCTTCGTGGAAAGGTGCAAGGCAGACAACGAAGAGGTCGTCCCAAAAAGTGGTGGAAGGGGAGAACAACACAAAAGAATGGACCAATCTCCGACCAGAGGAGGTACAGGCAGCGGTCGCTAACAGAGAGGGTTGTGGGGACGTCTTCATGTCTGCCCCAACGATCTGACCTGACATAACATGGTGATTGCAGGGACGAGTGGCCTTTATTCTTCAGCCCTGTAAATCGCAGCAATGGGAATTAACGGATTAGCTGTGTAATGATAGTTTTTTCGTTCTTTTAACTACTAACCTCAACTCACGATTGTCTTGCTGACTGTTCAGGCCAGAGGTGGAAAACCTGTGGTCTCAAGGTCATATGTAACCTTGTTGACCATTGTTCTGCCTTTTGAATGAATCCACATTTTGCAGAGAAAACGCCTTTATTTTTTGATAACATGTTTATGTTGACCTTTTATTATTTATATTTTGATCTTACAATGAACATATTTAACATACCCAAGACAAAGAGAAGATTCAACGAAATAATCCTCCGAGATTGATGGTCACAAACGGACCATTAGTAAGTCATAAGAGCTAATTTGGGATCAAGATGCTGAGCAGTGAATGAGCTGTAGCGGTCAGCGACCCAAAGCTGACTACTAGTGTCGGGGCCAGCGAACTAGAGCTTTCTACACCTCTATGTGGTGGTCCTGGATAACAAACTGCAACAGGGCAGACTGGCTAAGGAGAAGGGATCAAAGAAGGTAGGCTAACCTGGTACAAAAAAACCCTGCTGCAGTCGGATGTGTCGGACTGAAAGGTGCAATTATCACAGCCAGGCTGTTAACTACAACACAACGCATTCCGTTCTCCGGACAACATCCTGTTACTTACAAAGCCCTTTTCAGAGGTTGGTATTGGGAGTATGAGAACAGAAGACGAAGAAGAAGAAAAAAAATGGCTATTTTGACACCTGCCAGGTTCATGATTTAGTTCAAAAGCAACTCTACAATCTACATTAACTTCCCCGCATGAATTAGATAATTACAAAATACTGTAATCTTTGAAGTGTATCTAATTGAAGTTTCCTCGATGAATCCTTATTATGTTTATAGCTAGCTTAATGTGTCTTTCCCACATGGTAAGGTTCCCCACAGCTGGTCTGGTCTGTGGTACCTTGCAAGTGGGGTAGTACTCTAGTGGCAGACATGTCGTTCCCTATCTTGGTTAGTTTGTCCATTATTGGTCCTCACCTGGCACTCAGCTCTCACTTGCAGCTCCACGTAGCTGCCAGCATGTAGCAGCAGTAACACTCAGAGCAATGGTCTCGACATGACCGGCTAAACCAAGTGAGGGTAGCCGATGGTCTAAACCCACAATGATATAGGGCTTGTCTACCTAAGCATGTGAAGACTGGATTCGGCGGAAGAACCCCTGGCTGGTCAACGGGCAGCAAGGTGACTACCAGCAACACGCTGTGGAGCATGGCTAGACACAGAAGATCACCTTGGTCATCCACTGCATCCAGATTACTGCTCCAGTCTTCTTGAACATATTTTTCCATTGGGTCAAATGGAACCGGGACGAGAGAGTGAGGCTGGCGGTGCGCAACTGTCCCTCACTTAAATCTAATTCACATGCAAGTCATCTCTTACAGATAAAAAATGTGGTCCTCTTCGGAAACGATGGACAAACAACCTTGTAACTTTAGAAATCAAGGTTTTATCTAAGTATGAGGCGTGTTTAAATGAAACCGGATCTAACTGCACCAAGTGAACATATATAGGGTGCGCATGATGCCGTCACTTCTGATGTGAACAGTATATACCAACCATCAAGTTTGGAAAATTTCATTATTCTCCGACTCAAGCTTCCTCAGCAGACCGTTGAAAACATGTCGGGTGTGATAGGAATCCGTCCAGAGTTGATCAGCGAGCGGTGAAGAAAAAGCTGAAGAATGTCGACCAGTTGACATTTATCGCAGAATGTAGGTAGTGTATGGTGACAAAGTGACCAGGTCAGAAGATGTCATCGCCAAATTGATGCAGCAATGCGGGTGGACCGTCGCCAGAGCTTACGTTCACCATACACAACCTGCATTCTGCAATGGATGTCATCTGGTCGACATCCTTCAGCTGATCAACTCTGGATGGATTCCTATCACACCCACCATGTTTTCAACGGTCTGCTGAGGAAACTATGAGTCAGATATTAATTAAATTTTGCAAACTTGACAGTCGGTATGTACTGTTTACATCACAAGTGACATCATCATGTGCATCGTACGTATATTCACTTGGTGCAGTTAGGTCCAGTTTCATTTGAACACGCCTCGTACAACCATTTATAGGACTAATTACTTATCAGAACTGCTGAAGAGCTCAGGTCTGAATGCAAGGATATTTTTATATGGTTTACTTGATCTGATATAACTAAAATGTCTGTGGTTAAAATATGTGTCGGGTAAAGTTTCATAGCAGACCCTGCTGTTGGGGATGCAGTGGTAGAGACTTCATTGTATGAAGCCATAGCTTGTTTATGAGGCGGGGGTGGCGTTCCAGTCCACGCTCTTTCCTTCCCTGTCAGGTAGCCATTTACAGGTGGGTTGATTAGAGTGTGCCAGCAATGTAGAGTATGCCAGTAATGGAAGTTGAACCCTGTTCCTCTGCCATGAAAGGTGAGTGCTCTATACCAGTGATTCCCAAATGCCAGTCTACCGACCGCAGAATTTTCCTGTATGTCCACGAAAAAGGAAATTGTTGTTGAACACCTTATCTATTTACTGCTCAAATTCCAACTATTTTAAATGGCTGTAGAATTTTCATTTTATAATATTAGTTTTAAAAAGTAATCGACAAAAAACTATATAAATAATTATATTTTTTTTTGTCTGAGTGATCCACGAAATATTTCTACTATTGCCACTGGCTCGTTAAAAATGTTCTCATATTTTCACTGGTGCACAGACAATTTTTATTTTCACGGGTCTGCGAAGAAATTTTTTCTATTTTCACTGGTCGGCGAACAAATGTTTCATATTTTCAACATTCCACGAAAATTGTTTCCTGTTTTCACCGGTACACAAGTGTAAAAAGGTTGGGAAACACTGCTCTATACATCTGCCAAAATGAAATCTTAACATTTAATTCATCCTCAACTTCGGCTATTAAACCGTCTTAATGCCACCGTCGAGAAACCGTACATTTTTTTTGTTCTACAGCCAGTATCGCAAAAAAAAAACAACAGCAGACTATACTGTTTTAATCATATTTGACCGAACCGGGCTGCCGTAGAAATTGCCTGTTTGTTATGATGAACACATCACCTCATTCTACACAGGTTTGAACCGCGATAATTCTTTTGTGTTAGATTAAAATGAATTTGAAACACTTTTTTATCTACTTTTGCGTGGATTAAAAACAGCCCATTATTGAAAATGGTGAAATTAAGTTGTTGTAAAAGATGTTTGTGGTTTGTTTATGTGGATGAAATAAAATAGGTTTCTAGTGTAAACTAACAGTTGTGCTGATATTATAGAAGAACAGTATCAGTGCTTTGTGGTGATTTCAATGGATTTAGTGAGGAGCGACATTCCCTAATCAGTGAGTCTAAATGTCTGTGCTTCACTTTTACCATCATCGTCTTGTATCTCAGAAACTAATACACACACAACAAAAACACCAACATGATCTTCATTCATTTATGTCTCTACACACAACAAAATCATATTTATAGACCAACAAACAAAAAGGTTACAAGCTCTCAAAGTCAACAACCACAGTAAAATGTGACATGGTAAAACATGACATACTAAAATTAATGCAGTCGCTGATGAAATTGCGCTCATATTTTAATGTGGTGTGATAAAAGTTAAAAATAGCCTTTCTTACCTCTAATAGTTAGGTGTCCATTTACACACAGGTAGACAAGCGTGTACTAACACGGCCAGGTTACATTTGTTTTGCTGTGACTGGCAAGCTGTCATGCTACTAAAGCGCCCAGTGGAAGTTTACCATCATAAACTTCTACGTTATGCATTAACATTGCCATTCAGAAACCAGCTAACCACACATACATCATTGTGTTTAGGACAGCGTTTCTCAACCTTTTTACACCTGAGAAACATTTTTCGTGGACCAGTGAAAGTAGGAACAATTTGAAGAAAGTTGAAAAGTTTTTGTCGTTTTAACTTTTTTCTCTTTTGTAGGGATTCAAATTTTACAGAGGAAACCTCTGCGGACTGGCCCTGATCCGGGAAACACTAGTTTAGGAGATCTGAGTCAGGTTGGGAGCAGAATCTGAGAGGACAGAGCAAGAATGTATTCATCCAGCAGGTTATGGAAACCTTAATTTCTGTACTCTTAACAATTTTCTGAATGAGATGTGCATCTGCATGGAGTGTATTCTTCTTCTTCTTGTGTGCATTCATTCATTTTAACACGGCCAAACGAGTTTCCATGAAGAATTTGACAATTGTTTGGAGCTCCCTTATAGCTCCTTACAATATGATGTCATTTGTCAGCAAGTCTCCCTCAACTGGCTATACTGTAAAACATGCTCTGCAGTTTGCACGCTCATCCCACCATGCACAGTGGTGAAACAGAGTCTGCTCGTGTTTATCTAACCTTGACTGACCATTGGTGAAACAAATCCGCCTGGGGGCACTGTCTCTATATACCAACTGGTGTATATGTTGTGTTAACACCGGTTTTGCTATTGAAACGGCTGAATTGAAAAGCCACTTCCATCTGCCCAGATAACAATGCCATGGCTATTTTGACTTTGGATATTTTTTAAACAATTTTTTTCAGTTTCGCATGGATTTGGAAGGTTATGACATTATTGATTGTGATGAAGTTAAGTTGTTGCAACTGACTTCTGAGGTAGGTAACTTTAGCTTGTTTATGTAGATGTTATAAATTTGTTTGCAGCGGAAACTAACAGATATGCCGACCTGGTTAGGAACACTATCAATTCTTTGTGACAATTTCGAGGTTGTTGAGTTTGAGATCCTGTAACCTTACTGTTTTGTTGGTCAATAAATATGATTTCGTTGTATGCAGAGACATCAATGAATAAAGAACTTGGTGTTATTGTTTTTGTTGTGTGTTTGTTAGTTTCTGAGATACAAGAAGATGAAGGTGAAAATTTATTATTAAAAGTCAAAAAATTTGAACTGGTCTGCTTCGTTTATAGTATCAACATAACTGTTAGTTTCCAATTCTTCTTCTTCTTCTTCATCGTACGCAGTCAGACAGTAACCATTATTTTTTCGAAAAAAGCGGCGGTCATCCTGAGGCTGTCGACACTGCCATAGAGCTTGTCTTGTGCTTCCACTGGTGATGGCCACATCTGCTCTCTCTGAACCTCATATGTCGGGCAGTTCTGCAGCAAATGCTCAGCGGTCATTTTCTCGGTACCACACGGGCATTCGTCGGTACCACCTATCTTCAATTTGTTGAATAGGTGGTACCTCAGTCTATTGTGGCCAGTGCGAAGTCTGAAGACAACGACCTGCTCTCTTCTGTTCAACTGGTAATAGGCATCGTTTTTGGTGTAGCCGGTATGTTCAGTTTCCCATTTGGTCATGTATCTGGCTTTAATAAGCCGTTTTGACTCTTCGTACATCATACTAGTATCTATTTGTGGTAGTCTTGCACCTTCTTTTGCCAGTCTGTCTGCTTCCTCGTTGCAGTGTGATGGGACCCACTGTACCACTACCCTTTTTGGTGCGGACTGCTGGCATAGTTGACAGAGTGCTGCTCTTAAGTCATTAAGCTCAGTGTTTTTCTGGCTTTTTAGCGCTGTGACTACGGCCAGAGCATCTGTAAGCAGGACTATATGGCTTTCATTTTCTTTATGTGTCAAGTTTCCAATTCAAACAAAGTTATTACATCTAAACAAACTAAATAAACAGATCCACCCGATAAAGATCTTTCCCAATAACCTACTTTACCTTTCTCAAAAAATTGGCCGGCTCCAATCCGCGTAATAAGAAAATAAATCATCTAAAATCCATTTGTAAACTAACATATAATACTTTAACCAGCAACAAAAACATGTGTAGATGGGCGTGACGTATTCAACAGTTAAAAAATGGCTATTGGTAGGGTCTCTGTGCTTACTTATTTATGAATTAAAAAAATTAATAAATAATGAATGAAAATTCATGAGCCAAATTCCGCTGTTTAAACGGTCGGCAGCATGGTAAAGGTTAAAGGAATTCATTTCTTTTTCTTATTACCGAGGTAGCTGACCCCTATCCCCAACTTTTCTTAGTGGCTTCTTATGGCATGCATAGCAGGTTACAGCGCTACTATTCTATGCTTCTCTTATGGGCCTTAACAAACAGAGGAGCATCCTTAATTTCATTCTTCTTCTTTTGTCATACTGCTCTTGCCATACAGCGCCGCAGTTGAGGTGGGTTGTGTTGATTTCTTGTTATCGCCAAGTGGGAGGTGTGTGCTGTTTGTGTCCTTCACCTTGGTTGTCGCTTTCATCGTACGCATTCCCACCTACCTATTTACGTGAGCAGTAAATATTTTTGTAACAGTTGTAAATCACCAATCGGCTTGCTGGGCCTGTCGTAGGATCATTGTTACACTATTTGTAGTTCCTGTAGGACGGACATTGGTAACGGCTTTCTTTAAAATGCGAAGTAACAAATATTATTCCGTCAACAAATACAAGAAAGCTATTAATACTCTGCCATCTTGATCGGAACTCTTCCGTCCCTAAATCTTTAACAGTCCACTAATCTTGACAAATGAATTCTCATAAGTAAAAGTCTACACAGGAAATCATATTAAACAACACTGGAAAAGACCATTTACAATACAGATAATAATAAAGCGTGAGTCTGAACGAAGACTAACATTCCATGATGAATATGTCACCACAATTGCATCAAGCTTCACAGTAATGTATTTGTGTGTGTTCTGACCCGATGAATGAAATGGCTTAATGCTCACCGATGTAGTGAGTTTCATATTAGAACATTTGTTTTCTTCAAACTACTATAATTAATAGAGCACCGGACATTTCATCAAACGTCTCGAAAAGTAAATATACTTTCTCACGCTCGTGTATTACTTCTTGTGGAAGTTTTGAACTGTTTGGCTGTTTCGACGTCGAAACACCGCACATAGAAATGCATACCTCATGATCTGTGCTATTTCTTAGCCTCGATTGACTATCACACTTTGCAGTACCATGTGACAACTTGACAGCACACACATGAATGCACGGTTGATTGTTAAATGCTCATGAAGAACCGAGTACCAGTTAACAACAATGCCGAAACTCTGGAGGGACAACATATGTCGGAGGAATAGCTGTCAGCTTTCAAAATCGTGCAGAAACGTATTGAGGAAGTCAAAAGATGGTCTTGAGTGTGCGTAGCTTTGCCAACACATCAGCATGACATCGTAGACTTCCTGTGGGCAACTCTCCGGCTTCTCCATGCGGTAACCATCCCGCACACTTTCAAATGCTTCTTTGCTAGCTTTGTCTGAATGAAAGGAGTAAACAAGGAAAACATAAATCCTTCACAGAATCAATCAATTGTAAACTATGATGGTCTATGTATACAAAATACTTCTTTACTACAACATCTACATTAACTGTATAAAGTCCAAAATAGGTCTAGTGGTCTACATTAACTGTATACAGTCTAAAATATTTGTAGTGGTCTACATTAACTGTATAAAGTCCAAAATATTTGTAGTGGTCTACATTAACTGTATAAAGTCCAAAATAGGTCTAGTGGTCTACATTAACTGTATACAGTCTAAAATATTTGTAGTGGTCTACATTAACTGTATAAAGTCCAAAATATTTGTAGTGGTCTACATTAACTGTAGACAGTCCAAAATATTTGTAGTGATCTACATTAACTGTATACAGTCCAAAATAGTTGTAGTGCTCTACATTAACATTAATACAGTCCAAAATATTTGTAGTGGTCTACATTAACTGTATAGAGTCCAAAATATTTCTGGGTGTCTACATTAACTGTATAAAGTCTAAAATATTTATAGTTGTCTACATTACCTGTATAAAGTCAAAAATATTTCTAGTTGTCTACATTAACTGTATGGGGACAAAGACTAACGTATAGTCAGGCAAAATATACTGATCAGACATGTTAGTCAGGATCAGGCAAAATATACTGATCAGACATGTTAGTCAGGATCAGGCAAAATATACTGGCCAAGACCCTCACCTCAGCTTCCTCGCAGTCCTTCCTGGAAACAGGCTGTTTTCATGGCAGACTGGCTAACGAGGTGAGGGATCAATGTAATCCCCGTAGTAGTGAGTGACATGCAGATGAAGCCAAGCATAGCACAACTGCCTGGAGGACCCCAGTCCATCTTCATCAGCACGCTTGGGGCGTGAGGAAAGCTACTGCAAACCGTCACTTAACGTCCTTTTCAGGGCGTACAAAAGAGTAACCAACTCATTGTGGGCATTCGTAAACAACATTAAAGGTATAAAGTTCCAAATATTTCTGGTCGTTTAGACCATACACAGTCCAAAATATTTATAGTTGTCTACGTTAACTGTATACAGTCCAAAATATTTCTGGTCCTTTACATTAACCTTTTACATTCCGGTATAATTTTGCTTAGATTTGTGTCCTTAAAGCCCAAGACAAAAGTCGTGCAACCCCACATCCCAAATAATTAAAAAAAAATTAAATTGAGCTAAATTTATGTTTAACCTTACAGCACACAGGACGAGTCTAGTCGACTGATGTCATGTAAATCGAGCAGCACACACAACGAGTCTGGTTGACTGACACCATGTAAATCGAGCAGCACACAACGAGTCTGGTTGACTGACACCATGTAAATCGAGCAGCACACGACGAGTCTAGTCGACTGATGTCATGTAAATCGAGCAGCACACGATGAGTCGGGTCGATTGATGTCATGTAAATCAAGCAGCACACGACGAATCTGGTTGAATGACACCATGTAAATCGAGCAGAGCACGAGTCTGGTTGACTGACACCATGTAAATCGAGCAGCGCACGACGAGTCTGGTTGACTGACACCATGTAAATCGAGCAGCGCACGACGAGTCTGGTTGACTGACACCATGTAAATCGAGCAGCGCACGACGAGTCTGGTTGACTGACACCATGTAAATCGAGCAGCGCATGACGAGTCTGATTGACTGACACCATGTAAATCGAGCAGCGCACGACGAGTCTGGTCGACTGACACCATGTAAATCGAGCAGAGCACGAGTCTGGTTGACTGACACCATGTAAATCAAGCAGCCCACAACGAGTCTTGCTGACTTACATTGCCTTTCCATGGCAATCCGCCGTTCTAATCAAACTTAAAAACGAACAGCCATGTAGTAATAGTCGGAACAATACTGTTCTTTAATTGTAGACTTTTTGTTTTACCGCATTGCAATGTGCCTTTGATTCCTACCATATGAAACTGTAAAGAGTTAATTCTTTTCTGAACTAGCGCTAACCTTCATAAGGCTCTTTTCCATAAGAGAATATCTCCATGAGGACTATCCCAAATGACCACACGTCTGCTTTGGTGCTGTATTTGTTGTATAGCAACACCTCTGGTGCCATCCACTTGATCGCCATCTTTAAACCTAGTGGGATAACACGGACACACAAGCTAGACGACAGAACACAGTGAATAATTGTATGTCATGTAATGTTCCTAACTGCAGTCAAATAGTATTCTGGTTGACAACAATAGTACTACTGTAACATTCTTAGCACGTCGTAAAAGATAAATAAACAGGGTTGTGAATGAGGCTATCAATGTCATTATGTTCTTATTCTTCTGCATTCATTCTCAATCACCCGCTACCAAGCCCTGAACAGGGCTTTACAAGTAGCAGGATGTAATCCGGAGAACAGAATGAGTTGTGTCACTAGTTTACAGCTTGACTGATATTTGCACCTATTGGTCCCACACATCCATCTCCGGCAGCGTCATTATGTAAGATATTGTTACTGGCTTGGCTTCGTTCGTTATCTCCCGCTACCAAGCCCTGAAAGGGCTTAATTAGCAGAATGTAGTCCAGTGAATGGAATGCGTTGTGTCATAGTTTACAGATTGACTGCGATATTTGCACCTTTCGGTCCAACACATCCGACTTCAGCAAACATTTTTTGAGTATCGGGTTAGCATTCCCTCTTTGATCCCTTCTCCTTAGCCAGTCTGCCCTGCTGCAGCCTGTTATCCAGGATCACCTCGTGGAGGTGTAGAAGGGTCTTGGCAGCTTTGGTTCGCTGGCCCTGACGCTAGCAGTCAGTTATGGGTCGCTGACCACTGCAGCTCATGCACTGCTCCACATCTTGATCCCACATTGTTACTGAAAATGTCAATGTTACAGGCTTCCTGTAAAGGGGCCAGATGTAGCTTCGCATAAGTGTGAAGGTGAATCCATCAACCAATCAATGTCACTGAGGCTGGCCAACAGTTCAAATTAAGAATAAATCAATATCACTAACTGTATCTTATATAGGTGCACATTGAGGCAGGGCAGCCGTTCAATCAATCAATCAATATCACTAACTGAATTTCTCTGAATTCCTGCATCATTCGTGTGTCCATATTTCTAGAACTCTATTTCTTCTTAACTTAACATAACTTAACATCTTTATACTGGTTTAGAAGAATCTGCTGAGCCTCTATACAACCAGTTTATTTTTTTTACATTCACTACATCTAAAAATACCTATGCTCATCCAATCTATTCTTGAATGCATTAATTTACCCTTCCTCCACTATTTCCTGTGGCAATGTATTCCAAGCATTCAACACTCTCTGACTAAAAAAATAAATATTTCCTGGTATCTATTCTGGACCTTTCTTTAATTAATTTGTGGGTGTGTAGTACGCTTGTTCTTGTAAGCAGTTGTATTTTGAAAAATTTGTTATGTTATAGTCTAATTTATCCATTCCGTTGATTATCTTATAAACCTGTATTGTCACTTCAAATTCTCTTTTCTGCGGTTTTTCTGAGTCTTTCCTCATGACTAGAATTCCAGAATTCCACCATCAGGGTTGTCGCTCTTCTTTGTATCCTTTCCAGCATGTTTATATCCCCTCTATGATAAGGACTCCACATCTATACACAATACTCCAATCTAGGTCTAACAAATCTTTATACAGTATGATTATCACTTCCATGCCCTTATGTTTAATATTTCTTTTTCTCATACAGTTTGACTATCACTTCCTTGCTCCTATGTTTAATATATCTTTTTATCATACCTAACATTCCGTTTGCCTTTTTCATTGCTACATTTCTGAATGATCTAGTATAACCCCTAGGTCCTTTTCCATTTTTCTAATATTGTTTTTCACCGCCATTCGTTCTGAAAAGGACGTTTTGTTGTACTCCACAGCGAGGCTTAACATATCTGGTTTCAGCATGGCATGTTTGGGAACTGGTTTGACTTCCCTCTTTGTTCCCTCTCCTCTTAGCCAGGTTGCAGGTATGTTGTCTGTTGTTTGCTTTGGTTCGCTGACCCTGACGCAAGCTGTCTGTTATGAGTAGTATTACAATGTCTGCCTAGGCATCTAGGGCCTGTTGCATCAGTTGACAACCACCATGCCCGGCTGCTGAGGCGTGTAGCCAAACCTTGTCCAGCACTGAAGGAGACCACTGCTATCTGCAAGAGCCATGTAGAACGGTGAGAGACCGTTGTTACACGTAACTGATGTAAGCATGATCTGGTGAGCCAGAACTTCCTGGTCCTGGCGAACCACATGTCCGAACACAGACGGCGGCGGCAGGCCAGTGTGTCCGAGATGGAAGAAAGACTAGCCATTGCAGAGACCTCGACATTGCAGACTCGATCAAACCAATGGATACCGAGGATGTTTTTCTAGTTGCTTATGTGAAAAGCATTGAGTCTTGATATGTCCTGTTTAATTAGGGTCCAAGTCTCTGAACCATACAGGAGGAGAAGAATCACACACGTCTGCACTGTTATGAGTCCCTGATTTTATTTAGCTCGTTCACTGCCGCATCTTTGGCCTGAACCTTCTTTCAAACCAGAAGGCTACTCAACACCTTGTGAATGTGCAACACCTTGAGTTCCTGTAGAGTCTTTTACCCTAAAGGGGTTTGGAGTTAACATCTACGAATGATAAGGACAGAAAGATGTAGACGTACAGAACGGGCAGAGATGTTCGCTCAGAGCTATTGCTACCTTTCCTGAAGTTGAAATCTTGGTCATCCACTGCCTTGGTCATGCCAAAGCCTGCGACCTTGACACGATTCTGTTCCCCAACGAGGATGTTTCTAGCTCCAAGGTTCCTGTGTACAAACTTCTCTTTCTCCATATATGCCATTGCGTCCGCTATCTGTAACACAAGAAGAATCAGAAAAACAAATGATTCAGACATTGTATGAAGAATTAAAAGAATGAATTATTCAGATAAAGTTTGAAGAATTGAAAGAACGAATGATTCATTCAAAGTTTGAAGAATTTAAAGTGAATGATTCAGACATTGTATGAAAGATTGAAAGAGTGAATAATTCAGATAAAGTTTGAAGAATTGAAAGAACGAATGATTCATTCAAAGTTTGAAGAATTGAAAGAACGAATGATTCAGATAAAGTTTGAAGAATTGAAAGAACAAATGATTCATACAAAGTTTGAAGGATTGAAGGAACGAATGATTCAGATAAAGTTTGAAGAATTGAAAGAACGAATGATTCAGATAAAGTTTGAAGAATTGAAAGAACGAATGATTCATACAAAGTTTGAAGGATTGAAGGAACGAATGATTCAGATAAAGTTTGAAGAATTGAAAGAACGAATGATTCATACAAAGTTTGAAGGATTGAAGGAACGAATGATTCAGATAAAGTTTGAAGGATTGAAGGAACGAATGATTCACACATTGTTCATCATTGACCACAGTAAGTTCTCATTATTTTATTAATCTGTTCACACACTGTGCAAAGTAGGTTCTTATTGAAGGGTTCAAACCTGTGTTCTTCTGACTACAAGATCAGTATTCTCCATCTAGTTAGTTGGCCACTGCAAGAGTTAATGGCGACATCATTGGATAACTTTGTCTTGATGATGTAACCTGTGCTATATTTTGATTTTAGTGAGGAAGAAACTGCGTTGGTCATTAACCTCACTCTCTGGTACCAGGCAACCTTAGACGAGTGGAAAGACATAAATCAAGACGACTGGAGGTAAACTCAGTATGCAGGCACTCTGGTCCCACCTCCCTTGAGAGGGGTAGCTTGATACTTGCGGGATTAGAATGCCAACCATTTCCGTTCATCCCTTTGAGAGACAAGTGCCTTACTTCTCCTCTAAACCACAGCGACATGCAAGCATTGATAGATGCCACTCTGCCAATATCTGGTGTACCCATAATGGGTGCTCCTGAAGCCAAGATGTCAGCTCTTTCTTTGCCTTGTACGCTCGTGAAGCCAAGATGTGAGCTCTTTTGTTGCTCTGGCACTCGTGAAGCAAATATGTTAGCTCTTTCATTGTCCTGAGCTCCAGCATGAAAAAGACAGCAGAGCTCTCGGCCTCCGCCCCTCTTGATATGTCGGTTGCGAATAAAAACAAAACCATTTCATTTTTCTTTTATGTTCATCTTTTTTCCCTAAGAGTTCATTGCAGTGTTTTGCACTTTACGGTCCAGCGCATCTAACCACAGCATGCATTTTTAATGGGAAATTTCCCATGGGGGCACTACCATCTTGTGTCACTAACGATTGAGTAAGCGAGCGAGCGAAGGTGTGTGGGGAGAGAGAGAGATAGATATATATATGTATAGAGAGAGAGAGAGAGAGAGAGAGAGAGAGAGAGAGAGAGAGAGATGCCTGCACACACAAAAAGTAATCAGGTCTTTAAGTATTATACTTATCTTGTGTGTGTGTGTTAGTTACTGGAAAAGGAAACGGAGGAAAGTAATACCATAACTTCCCAGGCAATTAAGGTAGGCTGTGCATCAGGTCGTTATTCAACCATGTAGAAAACCAGCCTTCAACAAATGGCAAATTTGCTATCTCTTCCACCTCCTCCTCTCCCCCTTCCCACCCTTCTCCAATACTTGCTGTGGTGGGAGGGAGCGAAAGAGAGAGAAAGAGACAGAGAGGGAGAGAGAGGAGGAAAAAGAAAGCAGTCAGACAAATTATGCTTCAGTTTAACATAATAAGCTATGAATATTTTGTATAGTAAATGTATATGTACTAATTCAGACAAAAATGACGACGGTCAGCAAGCCATAGCTGACTGAGACCTTATTCTGCCCCCATTCTTCGGCTCTGGAAACAGGATGCACTAGCTACTAGCATAGTCTGGCCAAGGGATAGGGGTCACAATGGGAAGGCAAATCTGGAACTAAAAAAAGCCAGCTGAAATCAGATGCATCGGGCCGAAAGGCGTAGATATTGCAGCCTCTGTGTAGATAATATAAAAATGTCCTTTCCAGAATAGAAGAAGAGGAAGAATAACAAGAATAAAAAGAGGAGAAGAAGAAAAGAAGGAGAAGAAAAAGAAAAAGTACAAGAACAAAAAAGAAAAAGTAGAAGATGATGATGATCTTGAAAGTGTTAAATATCCCTCTGACATTTGGTGATAAGTTGCACGAGACAAAAAAGATGAACATCCGCGATGTAGCCACTAGAAAAAGAAATGAAGACACCAACCCACATTGCCAGAAGCAGCGCGACTAATTCAAATCATACAGATATTATCATTTGTTTTAATGACCCTGTCTACTGTATAATATTTTGTAATGAGTATCTCCTTTTATGGAGTTATTCTTAATGTTCATTACGGTCCCTGCCCAGTACCATGACAGATAACCGGTGCTATACAATTCACATATAAATATATAAGCATGTATGTCTACATATGGACACAAAAGTATTACGGTAGAGATGCATGCATGCCAAAATTCATGTACAAACAAATGTATGAGGCATGTTCAAATGAAACCGGACCTAACTGCACCAAGTGAACATATGTACGATGCGCATGATGATGTCACTTCTGGTGTAACCAGCACACAGCAACTGTCAAGCTTGAAAAATGTAATTATCCTCCGACTCATAGTTTCCTCAGTAGACCGTTGAAAACATGACGGGTGTGATACGGAATCCGTCCAGAGTTGATCAGCAAGCGGTGATTTGGTTTTTAACAGCTGAAGGATGTCGACCAGTTGACATTTATCGCAGAATGCAGGCTGTGTATGGTGGCAAAAGTCTCAGGCAACGATTCTCCCAAATTGATGCATCAATTTTGACGATGGCATCTTCTGACGCAACAATATGCGCCTGAGCTGTCTCGGAAGATCTTTCGTTAACTCACGTCCTTCTTTAAACAGCGTTGTCCAGTTCTTCACTATTGTCTTCGACCCACTTTTGTCACTATACACTGCCTGCATTCTGAGATGAATGTTAACTGGTCAACATCCTTCAGCTTAGAAATCAAATTATTGTTCGCTGATCAACTCTGGACAGATTCCGTATCACACCCCCCATGTTTTCAACGGTCTGATGAGGAAACTATGAGTCTAAGGACAATGAAATTTTGCAAACCTGACAGTTGGTATGTGATGTTTACATCAGAAGTGACGTCATCATCCACATCGTACGTATGTTTACTTGGTGCAGTTATGTCCGGTATCATTTGAACACGCCTCATATATACATGGAAATGTATGTACGCTGGTTAAAAAGAAAGTAATGCCCTGTATGTTACTCTTCTGCAACTATTATATGTATGAAATTCATACGCAGTAAAACTGGATGTTCTCTTTACATGTCCTATTTTTCCACCACATCATCACATTAACGTTATTAATGTCAATCAATATATTTTAACACTATATTATTTAAAATATTACCAATCACCATCACGTATTTCTCAAAATCTGTAACGTAACTTTTCATTTCTCTAGCAACTTCAGTTCTCTCCACATGTTATATTCCCATATTCCACAAGTTATATTTCATATCACCCTATTTCACATTTTATATCACCGTTCTCCCCATGTTATATATCCCCATACTCTACATTTTATATCACTATACGTTTTGTTGTAATATCAGAAATGTGCAAAAAATGTAGGTATAATGCAGACGCAGATTAACAGCAAGAAATATGAAAACATAACAAAAACAAGATCAAAAGCAAACACAGCAATGACACAGACCTGAGCACCAACGTGTATCAACTGTGACAGTCCTAACGTGGTTCCTTTTTCCCTGAGGTATCTGGACAACTGGCCATGTGGCATGAACTCTGTCAGAAGGTAGCACTTCTCCAGCTCACTGCACACACCCTTCAGCTCCAGGATGTTGGGATGCTGAAGCGTCTTCATGATTTGTGCCTCGTCCAAGAAGGCTGCCATGGTTACGCAGCTGACATTCTGTATTTTTACCGCTACATCCACTGAGCCATGCCATTTTGCTGTCGGAAGGATAAAGAGTTTGCATAATCTCATCTGCTTATACTTGAAATATTGGGTCATTTTATTACTAGCACCAGGAATAAGCTGTTAGTAACCAAATCACCATCTCGCTGATCAACTCTGGACGGATTCCGTATCACACCCGCCATGTTTTCAACGGTCTACTTAGGAAACTATGAGTCGGAGGATAATGAAATTTTGCAAACTTGACAGTTGGCATTTGTTGTTTACATCAGAAGTGACATCATCATGTGCATTGTACATATGTTCACTTGGTGCAGTTAGGTCCGGTTTCATTTGAACATGTCTCATACATAATCAGGAGGTCACTTTAGCTGAGATGTAAGGTGCACATCTCAAACGAATTCTGCAAGTGTCAATTGTCAGCTGATCTCCAGGACAATGAGACCAGCACCTAGTCCTATTGGAGAAACTATAAACTCAGAGGTTCCATGTATACACTGAGCATATAAAAGAATGGCAGTTGAAATCCAAAAAGAGCATTATGTTAGCCGCTTTCTTAACAAAAATTCAAAAGCTAACAGAATTTCTGTTCTTCTTCTTCTTACGCTGTCAGACGTCGACCTTTATTTTTTCGAAAAAAGCAGCGGTCATCCTGAGGCTATCAACACTGCCATAGAGCTTGTCTAGTGTTGCCACTGGTGATGGCCACATCTGCTCTCTCTGATCCTCGTATGTCGGGCAGTTTTGCAGCAAATGCTCAGTGGTCATTTTCCCGGTACCACACGAGCATTCGTCAGTGCCACCTATCTTCAATTTGTTGAATAGGTGGTACCTCAGTCTATTGTGGCCAGTGCGAAGTCTGAAGACTACGACCTGCTCTCTTTTCTTCAACTGGTAATAGGCATCGTTTTTTGTGTAGCCAGTATGTTCTGTTTCCCATTTGGTCATGTATCTAGCTCTAATAAGCCGTTTTGACTCTTTGTATGTCATACTAGTATCTGGTTGTGGTAGTTTTGCACCTTCTTTTGAAAGTCTGTCTGCCTCCTCGTTGCCTTGGATGTTGCAGTGAGATGGAACCCACTGTACCACTACCCTTTTTGGTGCGGACTGCTAGCATAGTTGACAGAGTACTGCTCTTAAGTCATTAAGTTCAGTATTTTTCTGGCTTTTTAGTGCTGTGACTACGGCCAGGGCATCTGTGAGCAGGACTATATGGCTTTCATTCCTTTCACCTGTCACCATTTCTTCCACTGTCGCCCTCAGTGCCTCCGCTCTGAAAATTGCTTGTGTATTTTCCAGTTGCGAATGACGGTGTTATTTTTCTGCCATTCGTAGGCTCAGGAATGCCCCAGACCCTCCGTTCTGTATTGTGTTTGTTACAGAACCGTTGGTGTATGCATAGGTCCAGTCCATGCTTGGGTAGTTTTTCGTTATGTACCTCAGGGTTGTATCTCTTCTTTCTTTTTCAGTCTGGCAGTTTTTGTTTCCAATACCTGGTATATTTTCTACCACCTCTGGAAATATATGCTGCCTCCAGGTAGGTTTTCGTACAGTAGGGATGGGCTTTGGTGTTAGTGCGTTCATAGGGTCTTCGTGCATCTTTGCTTTGGCTATTTCTGCAAAGTTTCTCCGCTTTAGTTTCCCATTTCCAAAATTGTTTAGTCTCTGGTGCATTGGATGGTCAGTCAGTCTTTTGAGTTTCTCTGCTTGCTGCTGGGCTCTGCAGTCTCTTCTGTCAGTCATGGGTTGCAGTTTTGTAATCTTTTCGAGTTCTATAATTGGCGTTGACTTCATGCCTCCTGTTATAACTCTCATGGCTTGGTTTTGGAGTTTGCTAATTTTATCGAAGTTCGCCTTTGCTGCTGTTGTCCATGCAGCAATGCCATACTCGAGAACTGGTCTCACTCTTCCAGTGTACAGTTTCTATAGTATACTTTCGTCTGCTCCCCAGCTTGTGCCAGCAAGTTTCCTCATGATTGCCATTTTTTCTCTGGCTCTCATTCAGTTTCTCTCGATCTGACTTTTCCATGTCATGCGCCGATCAAATGTGATTCCCAGGTAGTTTGGGTTGTCGTTTGGCTGGAAGTATTTGCCGTTAAGACTTATTTTGGTGTTTTGGGGTTTGTTTGAAAGGGACGAATTCCTGTTCAAATATGGCCTGTACACAGACCAGAAAAAGGAGGCGACTTCTCCACCATGGAACAATACAACAGACCAATCATCTGTTTGTCTGCACATTCAAGCGCACATAAAAAAAACTTCCATATCCCCTAAGTAGATGAGGAACGACTAAGTGAAGTTAGAGATGTACATAACTATGGCAGTTGTTGGTGCTAATTTACTAGATCTGCTGAGCTATTCGCTCTTTTGCAGACATGGGTCGAGTTTTATAATTGTTTTATTTGAATTTTAGTCCAGGGATTTTCCTTTGGCTGTTCTGCCCTACCACAACTTATTTGAGTTGGAAGCAATAAATCTTCACCTTACAATGGTTTGTAACAAGTGTCCCTTTGCCTGAAGGCTGTTATCTACACCCCCCAGCCACTCACTTCGTCTGATAAAACCTTTACAGACCTGCCAAACTGATTAGATTCATGTCTGAACCTTTTGCAGTTCGGCCTAATTCATAAGATTTGTATCTTAACCTATACCATACCACGGACGTGAAATTGCAAACGCGTAAGTTACTTAATGCAATAGACATTCTGCGCCAGTTCTAGGGTCATCACTTTAAGATATATAAATTACAGAGTAAATGCTTTAGAAACAGCTGAACATACTGCTCTTTAGATTGTAAAGAGTTCCAACTTCCGTCATGTATGGTTAGACAAAAACAATGGCCATTTTGAAATCTGTTTGAGATTTTCAGAAAGGATTTCTTCAGCTTTTCGCTTGGATCACACATTTTGTGTGTGTGTGTGTGTGAGGTAGATATTTAGTTTGTTTATGTAGATACAATAATTACGTTTATAGTCGAAGTGACAGGAAAATCTATTACGGTAAACATCGATAGTGGTAATAGTACGTATTAAGGGATGCTGCTACCGGGTGAGTCTATATATGTTTGCGATATATTACACCACTATCATCTTCATGTATCTCAGAAACTAATATATAAACAATAACAACAACAAGTTCTTTATTAATATTTGTCTCTAGACACACACAAAATTAAAAAAATAAAGATTAGAGGTTCTCAAAATCAACAACCATGTCGTGACCTGATGTGCTAAATGATAAATCAGCTGCAGGAAAAAGATGCAATTTTTTAAATCTGTTATGGTAAAGGCAAAGTAAAAAATCTAATTAATTAGGCTGGACTGTTAAAGTTTAACTTAGGATCAAATTCAATCCCTCTAACTGACCTTGCCAGACTTCTGCAAACTGACCGCTGCCCAGTCGTTTGATGAGATGCAGAGAACTTTGCTGTGTGGTGAATTCATCCTGTTTCCCTCTCTCCATGGCCCAGATGAGGGACCTAGGTTTGGCACATGTTGTTACCAGCTTACAGCACAGTCCATCAACTGACTCTACAAAACATAGAGACATTTCACTAACATTTTTAGTGCATGCAATAGTAGCATGAAAGACAAAAAGTCAAATGAAAATCATGAATAACATCATCAGCTCCGAGGGATGAGAGGAAGATAAGACTGGAATGCTGCGACAGAGATGTTTAGAAGAGCATTTAACAATAATAATAATAATAATAATGTTCACGTAGGCGTCAAAGGCCCGTTGTATCGATCAACCACTACCATGTCCAACTGCTGAGGCTGTGTTCATGTGTAGCGTGTCGACAAAAATCCTTACAGACTCACCACCAGGTGGAGCCGAGTACTCTGCTACCTTGGGATGGGGGTCGCGAGGAGTGTGTTAGACCAATGTTTGTCAGGCTTCCCGTGTCAAACTCCCTGTTTTTCTATGTCCCGCCACCAAGGCTTCTGATTGTGTCCACCTTTTGGTCAGCGTGACCCTTGTTGTGCTGAGAATACGAGGTTGGGAGAGGTATCGTGTAACATCCGGTGGAGGGAGGGACGGACAGGAGGAAGTCAACTTCAGTACGAGAAGAACGGTCTTTGAGTAGTGGTAACCTGGACTGAATTCTGGTGTGCAGAACATTGAACTCCATCATGGACTTGTCTCCCACGGCTTAAGGCAGGCATGAAATGCAGCTAAACAAACAGGAAAACCAATCGAAAGCATGTCAATTCCACAGAATAAAGTCCCTGATACCACCTGGTGAAGGAGTTGTGAAATAAAATCCGGACAGGAAC
This sequence comes from Ariolimax columbianus, assembly GCA_036924085.1. Classification (NCBI taxonomy): domain Eukaryota; kingdom Metazoa; phylum Mollusca; class Gastropoda; order Stylommatophora; family Arionidae; genus Ariolimax; species Ariolimax columbianus. The sequence goes on from JAVGWX010000021.1 coordinate 10,574,563, forward strand.
CACCAAACATCAGAAAACGACACAAACACCTGAGCGAGCCGAGAGCACAACCATTAGGGCGTGGCCATTTTACTTAGCCTTTAACAAGTAATATGTTTGTTAACTCTTTCAGGGCTGGATTTTTTTTTAGGTTTGTACCAAATTAGTTTTCAGTTTTCAGACACAGCCAATACGGTAAACATCAATAGTAGTATTAGTACGTTTTTCTGTGAATTTTTTTTTTAAAACCAAGGGACTCTGCTAGCGGGTGAGTCAATATGTCACGCTATTTTTCACCACTATCACCTTCATCTTCTTGTATCTCAGAAACTAACATACACACAATAACAACAACAAGTTCTTTTTTAATATATTTTAAAAAAATTTTGTATTGTGTTCACTTTATCTATTCCCCAAGGCGGTGTGCGTTGCACTATGGTTTTTATTTTGCGCCTGTCAGCTGAGTGCATCTGACTTCAGCATGCATTTTATGTAAGGGTCTGCTTCCTCCTGCATTTTCTAAGGGTTTGTTTCCCCGGGGTAACGGCCAGTGCTGTGATGGGCATCGAACCCAGCACCTTTGGTTGTGAGCCGTGTCACTTAACCACTAGCCCACACCATCCCCTTTATTAATATATGTCTCTAGACACACAGGAAAAAAAAAAGAAAAAATAATTTTAAAAGATTAAAGGTTCTCAAAATCAACAACCATGTCGTGACGTGACGAAAAATCAAGCAGCTGCAGGAAATAGACGTAATATTTTAATCAGATATGGTAAAGGTTAATTGAAGATACTTACTGATACATTCAGAGGTTTCTTACAGAACTGTTGTCATGACTTCACATTTATCTTATACATTAACAAACACAAAAACAAACATTGCATTTTCTCCTATTGTTGTTGTTCAAAGCTAAATCTGCAGAGTTTATTTCTTTGTTAGCGGGTTACAGTGGCTCTTTTACATTCTGAGTCGTACTTAAGAAGGTGGATTCTAGTCCTCCTGGCTGTAGTGCAATGTGAGGCTTCTCAGTTAACTCACAATTATGGGGGTTATATCCACGCAAGAGCCTCCTCAGCATGGTTGTACGATCTGTTGCAGGAACTCCCGGATCGGCCTTTACAGCCATAGCAGACAGTGTCGAAATACAGGAGACGGAGCTGGACAAAACTCGCATGGTCTACAGAGAGTGAGATGCCTAAGTTGATGATGATTACAATGCCAATCCCCACCGTGCTGGTCAAACTACTGTAACATAGCCTGTTTGCAGGAGCACAAACAAAGACATGAGATGGGGGTCTTGATCAATATGATTCACCTCACCCTGAATACTCTTTGCTCCAGCATTTTCTACTTCGAAACAAGAGCTCTACAAGAAATTTAAATGCGGCAGGCAACCTCAACTGTTTGAAGAAGTGTTATAACTGCCCAAGAGATGACTTGCCATGCAAACCCACCTTGGTAATGTCTAACCAGATCTGCCAGTGATTGAAACACCCTCTGCCTGGTGATGAAGTAGCATTCTTTGCCTGTCTCTGGAACTCGTTTGGCTATAATTTTATAATGTTTGACCAGGTATCCTCGGAGCTCGTCACAGTCTCTGACACTCAGTGTGTATGTGTCTGTGGAGTTTGAAAAACAGAGTAACAACATTGAATTAGATGTCAGAAAAACACTGAGCTTAATGACTTAAGAGCAGCACTCTGCAAACTGTGCCAGCAGTCCGCACCAAAAAGGGTAGTGGTACAGTGGGTTCCGTCACACTGCAACATCCAAGGCAATGAGGAGGCAGACAGACTGGCAAAAGAAGGTGCAAGACTACCACAAACAGATACCATTATGACGTACGAAGAGTCAAAACGGCTTATCAAAGCCAGATACATGACCAAATGGGAAACCGAACATACTGGTTACACCAAAAACGATGCCTATTACCAGTTGAACCGAAGAGAGCAGGTCGTTGTCTTCAGACTTCGCACTGGCCACAACAGACTGAGGTACCACCTATTCAACAAATTGAAGATAGGGTGTACAGACGAATGCCCATGCGGTACTGGTAAAATGACCACTGAACATCTGCTGCAGAACTGCCCGACATACGAGGATCAGAGAGAGCAGATGTGGCCATTACCAGTGGAACTGCAAGACAAGCTCTATGGCAGTGGCGAGAGCCTCAGGATGACCGCCGCTTTTTTCGAAAAAATAATGGTTACTGTCTGACTGTGTACGCAGAAGAAGAAGAAGAAGAATTAGATGTACTTTGTGATGGTAGTAACAAGGGAAGCACTACATTTTAAATTCCAATTCTTCTTCTACGTCTCCTGAAAAGGACAATGTGACGATGTAACGTAGTTTAAAGCGAGGCTGCAAATTCTGTATCTTTCGGCCCGATTCATCCGGTTTCTGCTGGCTTTCTCGTGTACCAGGTTTGCCTTCCTATTGATATCCCTATTCATAGTCTTAGTCTGCTGCCGAAGGCAGATGTGTCGGACCAAAAAGTGCAAATATCGCAGTCAAGCTGTAAACTAGCGACACAACTCATTCCGTTCACCGGATTACATCCTGCTACTTGCAAAGCATTGTTCAGGGCTTGGTGGCGGGAGATTGAGAACAAACGCAGAAGAAGAAATCTTAGTCGACCTGTACTTCTACAGGGGTAGACTCTCGATGTGCTGGTCCCAGCGCTGAGAGGATTTCCTGCGTGGCAAGCTAGGCTCGAGCAGCTTATTACTCTGCTACGGAATGTGGTTAACCAATATGCGAGTCCATCTTAATAGACTCAAACACTAAGGCAAAGTAGACCTGCAGACTTATGCGCCATTTATGCTGTTCTTAACACACCACCTAATTATGGTTGGTGTTTCGTCATGTCACACAGTCATCTTTTACTACATGCTCTCTGTGGGGCAGTGGTGCTATTCCTGTCCTTGTCATACACAAAGACCTCGGTAGACCACTTGGGGCCCCTATTCGCTTAGCCAGACTACACAAGTGCAGATTGTTTCCAGGGTCACAACTACTTGTACGCAGAACAGGGTCCTGGTCAGCTCTGGTTCGCTGACCCTGTGTTTATATCCCCTCTACGATAAGCACCACACCTGTACACAGTACTCCAATCTAGGTCTAACTAATGCTTTATACAGTTTGACTATCACTTCCTTGCTCCTATGTTTATTATTTCTTTTTATCATACCTAACATTGCATTTGCCTTTTTCACTGCTACCTGGACTTGCTCACTCACCTTACATGTATGATCTATTATAACCCCTAGGTCCCTTTCCTTATCTATCTTTCTAATATTGTTATCGCCCATTCTGTAATTATGTTCGATAATAGATCTACCCGTTTGGATGACTGTACATTTATCTACATTAAACTCCATTTGCCAGATTACAGACCATTCTCTATTTTATCTAAATCGACCTCAATATACCCACTTCTGCTTTAGATGAGACACTACTGCATAGTTTTGTGTCATCAGCAAATTTTGCAATCTTGGATCCCATATCAATGTCCAAATCGTTTATATATATCAAGAACAATATTGGTCCCAAAACCGAGCCCTGTGGCACTCCACTTTTCACTTCACACCACTCAGAGAACTCCTTATTTATGTCCACCCTCTGCCTTCTTCCCTTGTGCACTCTGTTTTAGGCAGCTAAATTTCTCAGAGCCTTGAGGTTGAAGTTTTGCTCTGCAATCTGATCACCTTCTGTATGCTAGCACACTAGGTAGAACAGCTCTGTGCAAGCATCTCCTAAAAGGTAATTTTAATGTTGAAGTTTTTCAGAGACACTTTCAAGTAGTTTGTGTAGCATTTCTCCTGTTCCCCTGAAGAACGCCTGCCAGATCTGAGCTGACCGTATAGCAGCTGCTCGGGAAGTCGCTCGTCGGGCATGCGAACAATATGTCCCATCACTCTTATCCGAGCTCTTTGTAGAAGAGTGTGTATGCTCAACATATTTTACCTGCTTCAGAGTTCGGTACTTTGTCCTGCCGCCTGGTTCTGAACAACCTACGCAGCTATGTTACTACTGGCGATGATGGCGACAAAATCAGACAGTTTTGTGTCTTGATGATGTAACTTGCACTGTGTTTGGATTATAGTGAGAAAGAAGCTGTGCTGGTCATCAACCTCACTCTCTGGTCCCAAACTATCTTGGGCCAGTGGCAAGACATAAGTCAGGATGACTGGAGGTAATTCAGGATGCAGACACTATAGTCTCACCCCTCCTTTGAAACCTGCTGGGCCGGAACCCACACAGTTACCGTTTATCGCTTTGAGAGGCGTGTCATACCTCTCGACCACAGCGACCCCCTCAATACTGTTATGGTTATGGGGGCACACAAGTTCATCTACTTCCAACAAGGTAAAAACACGACAGAGGAGATCTGATAAATAAACTGTGATAAATAAACTGTATGGCGACAAGAGACAACATCAAACTCATGAGGGAGAAATGGATTATTTAAAAACAAATAGCAAAGAATAAATTGAAAACCAAACACACACATAGAAGATGCAGCGAGCATACCAGGTGACATCTCCCCCAGGCGAACCAAAAATGTCCCTTTAGGATGTCCAGGTGCAAGAAGCCATTCTTCTGAGGCATTTCGACTCACTTTGCCAAAGTACCAACTGAAATAAATGTAATTTATTTAAACTATCAGTTTTTTTAACAGCTTGGAAACAATCCAAAGGTAATACAATATTCATATGCCACAGAAAACAATGCTACAACCAAAACAATCCACACCAAAAAATTCTTTAACACGGGCAAAGGTAATCAATCGGCTACTGTTGTAGTAGACGAAGTGTTAAGACTGCATTTGCTAGCTCTTTTGTGATTTGAAGTCGGTGATGTGTTCCTGACCCTACTGTCCTTAATTAACTTCACTTCTTCTGTGTTTGTTCTCAAACTCCCGCTACCAAGTTTTCTTAAAAACTATTATTGGTGACTTACTCATACTTCCTGTGTCTCTGTTCTCGTGGGGATGGAGGATACAAGTCCCGCGGTGGTGATGCCTGATATCGCTGGTTTCCGAGGGGTGGTTCCCAGGTCTCTTCTTGTATTGTATCAGCTAGACTAGTAAGCACAAAGTTGTCAGGGAAGCCTGCCACACCATCCTGAGGCACCAACGTGCTCTTACGACACATGGGGCAAGGGAAGTAGCCTGGCTGGTTACCAGGGATACGACGGACATAGTCCTGAAATAATTGATGCACAAATTGTAACATTTCCAACACATTTGCATAAATTATTCCTGGTATGTAAAATGTGCAATGAAAAATTATGATGTACAATTACATGACGAGAAAATGCATCCCTTTTGAGCATTTCTAAAAATAGCTGATTATGTCAAAGGAAAATTACAAACTACTTTGTTATTTTTTTCTGTTGTTCAAAGCTACTTGTGCTGAGTTAATATTAACACTTGTTTCTTTGTTAGGAGGTTACAGTGGCGTTTCTTCTACTGCGTTCGTTCTCAATCTCCCACTACCAAGCCCTGAACAGGGATTTGCAAGTAGCAGGATGTAGTCTTGAGAAAGGAATGTATTGTGTCACTAGTTTCCAGCTTGTCTGCGATATTTGCAAATTTCGGTCTGACACATCCGCCTTCGACAGTTACGGTGGCTTTTAATACATCTCAAAGCATACTTGAGAATGCAGGTAATGGTCCTCCTAGATGTAGTGCAAAGCAAAACAGATCAGTAAGTTCACCACTATTCTGACTACAGTGTCAATCCCCAGCTTACTGACCAGTGATACAGCCTGTTTTCAGGAGCACAAAATAAGATTTGAGATGAGGTCTTGATCAGTCTCTTTCACCTGATCCTGTTTACTGGGGAGAAGGGACTAACTTAAGGTCAGGCAAAATATGCTGATCAAACTATGTTAGTCTGGGTCAGTTGAAATATACTGACCAGATGTGTTAGACAGGGTCAGGCAAAATATGCTGATCAGACTATGTTAGTCTGGGTCAGGTGAAATATACTGATCAGACTATGTTAGTCTGGGTCAGGTGAAATATACTGATCAGACTATGTTAGTCTGGGTGAGGCAAAATATACTGATCAGACTATGTTAGTCAGGGTCAGGCAAAATATTCTGATCAGACTATGTTAGTCAGGTTCAGACAAAACATGTTGATCAGACTATGTTAGTCAGCGCCAGACAAAACATGCTGATCAGACATGTTAGTCAGGGTCAGACAAAACATATTCATCAGACTATTTTAGTCAGGGTCAGATAAAACGTACTGATCAGACTATTTTAGTCAGGGTCATGAGACCTCCTCCTCCTTCTATCCCAAGCAAAAACATCTATATTTTCCTCACAAAACTGGCAGTCTGTCTCAAGTATTTCTTGCCACCATAAACCCCTTAAATAGCACATCCTTTTCCTCGATCAAACCGGTGTTGTCTAATATTTCTCCCAGTAACATATAATCGTTATTGATATATAGTTCCCTAGACGAATGGCTCGGAGAATTACATGCTGTGCCTATGCTCCTCCCAGGAAGCCAACAATTAACTTAACTTAACTTAACGTCTTTATACTGGTTTAGAAGACCCTGCAGAGTCTGTATACAACCAGTTACATTTACATCACCTTGCTCTAAAAGCTATGCGCATCCAGTTTATTCTTAAATGCATTAACTGTCCCTGCCTCCACTACCTACCCTGGCAATGCATTCCAAGCAGACACCACTCTCTGACTAAAAAAATATTTCCTAATATCTAACCTGGACCTCTCTTTAGTCAGCTTGTAGCTATGCCCTCGTGTTATTGTAGGTGGCTGTATTTTAAAAAACTTGTTATAGTCTAATTTATCGATTCCTCTGATCATCTTATAAACCTGTATTAAGTCACCACGAATTCTTCTCTCTTCGAGACACTGTAGGCCGGTTTTTCTGAGTCGTTCCTCATTACTGTAATTCTGGAATCCCACTATCATCTTTGTCGCTCTTTTCTGTATTCTTTCTAGCATGTTTATGTCCCCTCTATGATAAGGACTCCACACCTGTACACAGTACTCCAATCTAGGTCTAACTAAAGCTTTATACAGTTTGACGATCACTTCCTTGCTCCTATGTTTAATATTTCTTTTTATCATACCTAACATTGCATTTGCCCTTTTCACTGCTACCTTAACTTGCTCACTCACCTTTCCTGTATGATCTATTATAACCCCTAGGTCCCTTTCCTTATCTATCTTTCTAATATTGTTTTCTCCCACAAGCACATTGAGAAAGACAAAAATAGGAGTTTCTTTTTTTTTTTTTAAAATATCAATGCATATACTAAGAATGCTGAAGAACAGATAATTTGAAAGAGAGAGAGAAGAATAGAACAGAGTAGGTACACAGAATCATGAAGAATAAGCCTAAGGATAAGCATTCTGATGGAGGCAGGTAGAAGTGGCAATGTACTAGGCTGGCTCATTGAAAAGAGGTTTACACGAGAAAGTCTTGGCAGTGCTTATGTCCCATGGTGAACTAATAGGAAGGGAGAGCACTGTAGTAAAGAGAACTAACAGGCAGAATATTTCCCATGCCAGCTCAAGTGGGCATTTCCTGCTCTAGTCGAAGCATAATGTCCACCTTTCCAACGGAGATCACATCAAGTAATATTGACTTGATAACGAGTTAATATCATCATCATCAGGTGCCCTGCGGGTTGGCATTGGCGATCACGGGCATCCATCCGTTTCTATCACATGCGTCGTTTACCAACTTTGTTGTTGATTTTCGCCCGTGCCATTCTCTCAGGCTGTCCAACATCTTCTTTTACGGCCTTTTCATGTCTTTCTTTCCTGCTATCTTTCCCACTGTCACAACCTGCTCCAAGCCATCTTTTCTCATTACATGCCCAAAAAAGGATGACTTCTGTGATTAGATCTTTGCAATAAGTTGTCTTTGTGTCTCTTCAAGTACCGTACCATGTCTTCATTCAAGTCCATGAGATCCGCAGCATTCTTGAATAAAATAATATTGGTTTTAAAAATAGGAAATTCGTATTTTTATTATTCTTGTTCTTCTTCTTCAGTGTTTGTACTGAAAAGGATGTTTGTGACGTTGTGTCATAGTTTACAGATGGACTGCAATATCTACACCCTTCCAGCCTGACACATCCAATTTCAGCATGACATCTTTGGGACCAGGTTTGTCTTCCCGTTTCAATTCCTAATCTCACGGCTAGGCTGTATAGTTGCAGGGTGATTACAAGGTCGTCACTTGGGAGTCGGAAAGTGGTCTTGGTCAGTTATGGGTCACTGACCTTGATGCACGTCACGTTATGAAACACTGGTCAAACCATTTGCTGCTGTATATTCAGACAATTTGTAAATTGAATTCAACTTATTTTGCTATTCTGAGAAATGTTACTTTTTTTGCTTTCATTCTGAAAATTAAAGGTCAGTACCATGGTAATTGCCGTTGGGGATGAAGAGAACGCTTCATGTACTAAGCTGCAGCCAATGTGTGGTGGAGTGGCCAGTTCCCTTCCATGCTGTTTCTACCTTCCCCAACTCATTTGCCAGGTACCCATCTACAGCTGGGTCGACTGGAAGAGCAGTCATACCAGGCACGCACCACAGCCCTGATTTTGTTTCTGTACATCCGTGAATTCAAACCCTGGCACGCTGTAATCCCAATCTAGCAATCCAGCTCGCTGTCGACTAGACAACACGTCCCACAGTATCTGTTCTGAAAAGGAGGCTGTGTTGCAGATTATAGGGAGGCTGCATTATTTCTGCACCTTTCGGCCAACCATATCCGGTTCAGTACACCATGTTTCTCTTACCTTGAGACACAACTCACAAAAGGAGTGAAGACAAGGCAGGGCCTTGGGACGTCTGAGTGGATCAAGACATATCTTACAGGACAGGAATTCTTCCTGGAGTTTTTCCTTCAAGCTATCATTGGAGTGGGGCTTTGCCATTGTTAGCCATTCTGGGGAAGAAAATTAACACAGGTGATAAAATCTGTGTGTGTCGCACCACGGGACAAACAAATTATAAAAAGGTATGATAAAAAGTATTAAACATTGGAGCAAGGAAGTGATTGTCAAATTGTATAAAGCATTAGTTAGATCTAGATTGGAGTACTGTGTACAGGTGTGGAGTCCTTATCATAGAGGGGATATAAACATGCTGGAAAGAATACAAATAAGAGCGACAAAGCTGATAGTGGGATTCCTGAATTACAGTTATAAAGAAAGACTCAGAAAAAAACAACCTACATTGTCTAAAAAAGAGAAGAATTTGAGGTGACTTAATACAGGTTTATAAGATAATCGAAGGAAAAGAAAAATTAGACTATAACAAGTTTTTCAAAATTCAACCACCTACAAGAACAAGAGGGCATAGCTACAAATTAACTAAAGAATGGTCCAGATTAGATATTAGGAAATATTTTTTTAGTCAGAGAGTTGTGAATGCTTCGAATGCATTGTCACAGGAATTAGTGGAGTCAGGGTCAATTAATGCATTTAAGAAAGGCATTAAATATTACAAGACCAGCTCGCCAGTCCCCGGCTAAAATTATCACGTGTGTTTTCTATGTAACAGAGTAAATACAACTTAACAGTCACTTGAACAGAATCCAACCAGAAAATACTTGAGAGTGCCTGAGATAAAATAAACGTACACAAGAGAGAGAGAGAGAGAGAGAGAGAGAGAGAGAGAGAGAGAGAGAGAGAGAGAGAGAGACCCAAAGTGATGAGATAGAGAAAGACAGAGAGAGAGAGAGAGAGAGAGAGAGAGAGAGAGAGAGAGAGAGAGAGAGAGCGCCAGTCCAACTAAAATCCTATATAAATGTAACACCTCATATGACTATACAAACCTGACATAACTAATGATATGTAAACCTGACAGGCCTAATGGTATGTAAACCTGACACATCATGTGACTCTATATAAACCTGACAAAGCCTAATGATATGTAAACCTGACAGGACTAATGATATGTAAACCTGACACCTCACATGACTCCACATAAACCTGACAGAACTAATGATATGTAAACCTGACACCTCGACTATATATAAACCTGACAAGCCTAATGATATGTAAACCTGACACCTCATCTTTTGCCACACAAACTGGACACATCTAATGGTACAGAGACATGACACCTCTTCTAGTGACACAAATCTGGCATCTCACCAAATGAAATACAAATCTGGCATCTCACCAAATGAAATACAAATCTGGCATCTCACCAAATCAAATTCCAATCTGGTTTATCACCAAATAAAATACAAATCTTACATATTACATATAAATCTGGCATATTATAAATACATATGAATTTGACATATCATCTAACGACATATAAATCTTACACTTGGTGTACATATCTATAAATCTTAAACTCACCTAATAACTCATAAATCTGACACCTCATTTGATAAGATACCAAACGAATAACTCCATAAATTACATATAAATCTGACAGCTCATTAAACTCAAAAAGCAACCTGGCACTTTACCTAACACTATAAATCTGACAGCTCATCCAATGCTCTATAAATATTCCTCCCGAGCCAATGCCGCTTCATCAACTGACACAAACAATTTTTCTAACTACTGCTGCCGTATGTGCATACAAGCTTCAACCATTCACAAACACAGAAGTCTCAACTAATTACCTTCACTGGGATCAATTATTTCCTGTTTCTTGTGTGTCAGTTTGGAGAATTTGCCGCCCCTTAAGTTAGTTACCTTGTTTAAAATTGCACTTTTTTAAAGTTTCTGGATTACTTTGAAGGTAAATTTAATTTTGTTTCCTTAACTATATCTAAAATAAAACGTGCATCCTCGATGAAGCAGGTTTACAGATGATAATAATATGTACATTTGCGCACAAAAGACATTTATCAAGTTTAATGTTTGTGCTGGTGTTGGAAATGTAATTTTGTTAACATTTCAAAATCTCAACATGGAATTAAATGTATGGCTTGGCGTTGTTCGTTCTCAATCTCCTGCTACCAAACCTGACATGGGCCTAAGTAGCAGAATGTAGTCCAGAGAACGGAATGCGTTGTGTCGTAGTTTACAGCTGGAATGTGTTGTGTCGTAGTTTACAGCTTGAATGCGATGTTTGCACCTTTCGGTCCAACACATCCGACTTCAGCAAGAATTTTTTGAGTACTGGGTTAGCATTCCCTCTTCGATCCCTTCTCTTTAGCCAGTCTGCTCTGTTACAGCCTGTTATCCAGGATCACCGCTAGGAGGTGTAGAAGGGTCTTGGCAGCTCTGGTTCGCTGGCCCTGACGCTAGCAGTCAGCTATGGGTCGCTGACCGCTGCAGCTCATCCGCTCGAATGAAATATATGAAACAAACGTGTTTCGTGTAATTGGATCATCCTCCTGCCCAAGACGGATGTGTCAGACAGAAAGGTGCAAATATCGCAGTCAAGCTGTAAACTACGACACAACGCAGTCCCTTCTCCGGACAACATCCTGCTACTTGCAAAGCCCTTTTTAAGGCTTGGTAGTGGGAGATTGAGAACGAATACAGAAGAAGACGAAGAAGAACTTGTATAATAATAGTTGTGTATATTTTATTGATTGAATTTCTTTATACAGCGCGTCTGATTACCGCAACAGTAGTGGTCTCACTTTTTGCGGCAGGGAAATGGGGGTTCAATACCCGTTCCTAGAACGCTCCTGTAAACCCAGCTATAAATGTGTGCCTTGCTAACGGTTATGGAAGGTAATGCAGGGAGGAAATGAACTAGAGACCCCGCCTCATAAACAACATGCAGCTTTGTATGATTAAGTCATGAACACTTCATCCCCGACAGCAGTGTCTGATATGGGACTACCTTTGCCTTTTACAACATAAACATTTCTTGACTATGTTGAATATGGTCAAGTTGTTCAAACCCCTACTGGTAGACTTGGCCATGCACATGGAAGAGTCAGCTTCCCATTTGGGACCCTGAACATTTCCTGGGTGAAGACCGATATTCAATCTTGGCCTTGGGCGAGAAATAGCTAACCATCAATGGCAGGCAGGACAATCCCACCGAGGACTTCATCTATCAGGACAGCAGACTGGCGTCTGATGTACGCAGTGGTCTGAAAATAATCGGGGGATCGGCCTTGACGACATAATATAGACAATGGTTTTGCTAACAGGTTTCTAATTTCAAAGGACAATTTTGGATGAATACCACCTTGCTCCCGACACTTTCAACCCCTTCAATTGTTTAAAAACCATTTTATCCGTAATTTGTGTTTCCCTTTTCCCGTTCGCCTTATTTCTCTATTCTTCAAAGGTCGTGTGCGTTGCACTGTTTTTTATTTTGCGCACGTCGGTCCAGTGCATCCGACTTCGGCATGTATTTTATATCAGGGTCTCCTGCCGAAGACTGATGTGTCGGACCGAAAGGTGCAAATATCGCAGTCAAGCTGTAAACTAGCGACACAACGCAAATCCGTTCTCCGGACTACATCCTGCTACTTACAAACCCCTGTTCAGGGCTTGGTAGCGGGAGAATGAGAATGAACGCTGAAGATTTTTCCAGCATTTTATAAGCGTTTGCTTCCCCGAGTTAACGGCCAGTGCTGTGTCTACTATCAGATAAGTAGACCATTTTTCCTTATATGTTGATTTGTTAGCTCAGTATTGTTGTTATTTGTATTCCCTGGTGAAGGCCTATTGGTCGTAACGTAGGTTTTGTTTGTGTTCTCGTCTCGGTGCGGAATACTCATTTTAAAATTTTGATTAAATTCAACTTTTACATTTTTTTTCCTTCATTCCTCTCCACCCCCCCCCCCCCCCCCCCTTCTTTTCCCGTGATGGGGAGCGAACCCAGCACATTCGGCTTGTCAGCCGTGTCACTTAACCACTAGCCCACGCCTGTAATTAATTCTTAGTTTTTAGTCGACCTGTACTTCTACAGGGGCCGATGCACCTGTGCATATCCCAGCTCTGATATGAGCTGGATGTAGCCGGATGAAGGGTTTCCTGATTAATGGGTTAGGCTCGAGCAGCTTAATACTCCAAATACTCCGCTGTGTTGGACCAAGCGCTTACGGAAGGTGATTAACCGATGTGCGAGTCCATCTCAATAGACTCAAACACTAGAGCAAAATAGACCCGCAGCCTGTTAGGCGCAATATATGCTGCTCTTAACAAACCACCTAACCATGGCCGGTGTTATGCCATGTCACACAGTTAGTCGCCTCCTACGACATGCTCTCTGTGAGGCAGTGGTGCTTTTCTTGTCCTTGTCATACACAAAGACCCCGGTTGACCACTCGGTATAATTAATATGAATAGAAAATGTAACCGATTAATTGGACACAGACATACATAGCTGCTCTGCCAGCCCAGCCAACACAAACCTAACTAATTGTGTTTTATTCAGTCATAACCTCTAGCGACCCATCACAGAACACCAGTTGAGAATCCCTGGACTAGATGGGGAGGTATACATTACGGAGATGCAAGTTTATCAATGGACAAAGTGAGAGACGTTAATAAGTAGCAGGCTTGTGTGTTATTTTGGACAGACAGGACGTGCTTGTGAAATATGGCATGGTGCCTTTTGGGATTGGGAAAGTGATAGCAGAGAGAAAATGTATTGCATCATGTATATATGAAATACAGAAGGATGGATTTGTGGACAGACGGGGGGGGGGAAGGGTGTTTGGGATAGAGAGGAGGGGGGGGAGGAAGAGAGAGAGAGATGTCACAGAACTTAATAAATGTATATTAACAGTGGTATATGGGGGCTCAAGTGTTCTCGGCGTAAGGTTAACGCGGGTTAGAATCTTTGGGTAGTGAGGTCGGACTTCCGTGTTCAGTGTTGAGCACGTTAAAAATCTTATGGCAGTTAGATATCGAATCGAGTAGGTTTAACGGCCGCTGACATGACAAAATTCAAAAATTCTAGTTAAAAATATTCCCAACTTATTTATACCTCTTCCCAACACCTAGTAAGCCTGCTACGGATAGCCTTCGGCTACCTGGCAACAGACATTAACAACATGTCTGTTTGAATACCAGGATTCCAAGTCTCTCCCCCCCCCCCCCCCCTTAAGGCACAATGCTCTGCTACTGTCACTCAAACTAAATTGGAAAATGTCTCAGGGGAAGCTTCTTCCTTAACAGTGTTCACAATTTTTTTTTTTGCCTTCGCCTTATTTCTCTTCCCCAAAGGCGGTGTGCATTGCACTGTTTTTATTTTGCACCTGTCGACCCAGTGCGTCCGACTTCGACATGCATTTTATGTAAGGGTCTGCTTCCTCTTGCATTTTATAAGGGTTTGCTTCCCCGGATTGTGAGCCGTGTCACTTAACCACTAGCCCACGCCGCCCCCAAAGTACCTGGTGCATAACACTTCCCGATCGGTTTGACAGACCTTGCATGTCATTTATTGGTGTTTTTTTTCTTTCTCACAGAATGACTGCTTCTCCCAGTCGAAACAGATGTAAATTGGTACCTAACCAAGTCAATGAACATTTGGGAGCCGCTGCTGAAGCTACGGTGTCCGTACTCTGCTGTGGACAGCTAACGTCGTTATACTGGTTTTAGAATACTCTACAGAGTGACCTCCGGCAATGAAAGGCACGGAGCTTATATGGGTGCGCCCATGTGCAAACATGCCTGAAAGGCGCGAGCTTATATGGGTGCACCCATGTGCAAACATGTATGAAAGGCGCGAGCTTATATTGGTGCGCCCATGTGCAAACATGTCTTAAAGGCGCGAGCTTATATGGGTGCGCCTATGTGCAAACATGTCTGAAAGGCTCGAAGCTTTTATGGGTGCGCCCATGTGCAAACTTGTCGGTTCTATTAACTATTTTCCATTTCAAATGAGACATTTCCTCGTCTTTTACAATGGTGGGACTCGAACACAAAAGCACTGCACACCTTGACGCAGAGAAGTGTGAAGGCAAGAATACATAATTGAAACCTAATGAATAATTATTAAAACTGCGGGCTATGCCTATTTTGTGTGTGAAATCCGATCTGCTGATTTCTAACCTTACGCATTGTTGTGTGGCATTCAGGCGTTTAATGTACCAAGTGTGTGCCCGTGTTCTATTGTGTGAGAAACTCGGATAATCAACTGTAGCACTCGTGGAATGTGTGTGTTCGAGTCCTAGCCATATTCATGTATGTGTTAGCTAAAGAACGGACCCAGTTATCTCTCATTCAATCTCTATCAATCTTTCATTCAATCTCTCTCAATCGGTTTCCACTTGTAGATACATAAGGAGAAGGACATATATAGCTATTCTGTTAGGCTATAAGAGTTTTGAGTGCACACACACTGGAGCAGACTTAGGACAAACTCAATGCTTCCCTTTCTGGTTTGTGCCCGGGGTGGGAAAGGACCACCCAGTACTGCTAACGAGAATCAACAGAGACGATGACCAATTAGAAGAAAAATAAGAAAACACAGAAGAAGAAGACGAAGAAGAAGAGAAAAAAAGAAAGAAAAACAAAACAAAAAAAAGAAGAAAGAAAAACAAAACAAAAAAAGAAGAGAAAGAAAAGATGAAAAAGAGGAAGAAAAAGAAAAGAAAAGACGAGAAAAAAAAGAAAAAGAAAAGAAGAGAAGAAGATAAGAAGAAGACCTTGACTATGCACTGGTTTTTCTGCTATTCTCTTCATATTATTATTATACGTAGCCTCCCAACTCATGTCTTCCTTTGTAGGCAATATTCGAGTGTATATGCTCATGGCAGCTACAGTTCTTAGGCAGTTTCCTCACAATGTAGCATCTACATCTCTATATTGAATTACCTGCTACAAAGCCTTTGTAAGTTCTAAATCGGTATTATATACCATCATTCTCTCTGTCTAAAAAAAGGTTAGGTGTCCATCGCAAACAGTGATGGCCTCACTCTCTGGTCCCGAGCTACATTGGGCCAGTGGCAAGACGGCCAGTCTCTCTGTCTACAAAAAGTTAGGTGTCCATTGCAAACGGTGATGGCGACATCATCAGACGGATTTGTCTTGATGATGTAACTTGCGCTGTATTTGGATTATAGTGAGGGATAAACTGCGCTGGTCATCAACCTCACTCTATGGTCCCGAGCTACATTGGGCCAGTGGCAAGACGGCCAGTCAAGACGATTGGAAGTAACTCAGGTCCCACCTATTTGAGACCAGGGGTCGTTTGAAGTTTGCGGGATCCTATCGCCCACCGTTTCCGTTCCCCGCTTTACACGACAAAAAGTTCTCATCGCAAACAG
Source organism: Ariolimax columbianus (assembly GCA_036924085.1). NCBI lineage: Eukaryota > Metazoa > Mollusca > Gastropoda > Stylommatophora > Arionidae > Ariolimax > Ariolimax columbianus. Next base: position 10,590,764 of record JAVGWX010000021.1, read on the forward strand.
GAAGCATTTCCTTATGAATATACCTTGCAGAAATACGTTTTGCCTTTAAAAAAATGCACAACAGTAATATGTTCTGTGATTGTACACTCTGTGAGCACGGACGCCATTTTGTATCCGACATGCACACGTGCATGCGACACCTAGCGCCTCCTACCTACAGTAATCACAAAGCTGGACATTGCTGTCACCTAGCGCCTCTTACCTACAGTAATCACAAAGCTGAATGTTGCTGCCCCATGTCGCCTCCTACCTACAGTAATCACAAAGCTGGACATTGCTGTCACCCAATGACACCTTTAGAAACTGCCAGCTACATTTGTCAGCTATTCCATACTACTGTGTGGCATACTTACTGACTTATTGTATGTACCTATTCATACATTCATCTATCCATCCATCATCTACCAATGCATTCATCCAAACATACATTCATCTGTCGGACTGTCATCATGTGTCTGCCTACCTGCCTGGTTGTACTCAATCGCCCATCAATCCTTGCATTCATCCAACCAAAACGCACCTACCGACCTACATATGTATATAATTACCTACCTACATCTATCTATCTATCTATCTATCTATCTATCTATCTATCTATCTATCTATCTATCTATCTATCTATCTATCTATCTATCTATCTGTCTGTCTGTCTGTCTGTCTGTCTGTCTGTCTGTCTGTCTGTCTGTCTACCTATATATCTATCTATCTTTCTATTTATGTACCTACCTATATATATATGTATCTCTACCTCTAACTTTATCTCTATCCATCCATCCACCCACACAAAACACTCATCCATCCAACCCATCCACGCGTGTGTTTTCTATCAAGCGAAGAGTAAATCAGGGTCAAGTAAAACACTATGCTCAAGAGTCCCACCTCACATCCTCGTTCATGCTCCTGGAAACAGGCTGCCACACAAGTGTGATCAACGAGGTGGGGATTGGCACTGTGATCCCCATAGTGAGTTTATTGAGGAGCCTCAATACATCCGGAAGCCACTACTCCACCTCCCCACCCATCCACCCTTGCACCGGCCCACCTTCTCAAGTACGCATCGGGATGTAAGAAGATACGCCGTAACCATCTTCCTTAATAAAATATCAGTTTACGAATTCGAGTGACATCTATAACTCTCTCTCTCTCTCTCTCTATATATATATATATATATATATATATATATATTTAATAACCCCGTAAGAAGAATGAAAACATGAAAAGCTAAGTAAACATTTGTTGTTTACCACGCTAAGTCTTATCATCCTATAGTCAGTCATGACTGAGAGGGGTTACTAGACGCACCAGAAACCACACATAATGGATTAATGGTGTCGCTTCAAATCCCTTCTTTTTTTTTTAAATTTTTAAACTTCAGTCCTGCACTGTCCTCTGTGACTTAGATACTGACAAGCCTTCCGGCAAGTATACACAACAAAACGATTTACACCGAAAGATACCAGAAGTACGGGGACAGACATTCTTGGCCTGCAGCGAGAACCAAAAAAGATTGTTCTTCTGTATCAAGTGTAAAGGAGATGTGCTATCTCTCTCTCTCTCTGTCTCTCTCTCTCTCGCTCTCTGTCTCTCTCTTTCTCTCATAAAGATACAATCTGGTTTTAATGGCTATGGGAGCAAAACCAGTAAGGGGGAAGGCATGTGTGACATGACTGCGGTAGGGAGATACAAGGCATGTGTGACATGACTGCGGTAGGGAGATACAAGGCATGTGTGACATGACTGCGGTAGGGAGATACAAGGTATGTGTGACATGACTGCGGTAGGGAGATACAAGGCATGTGTGACATGACTGCGGTAGGGAGATACAAGGCATGTGTGACATGACTGCGGTAGGGAGATACAAGGCATGTGTGACATAACTGCGGTAGGGAGATACAAGGCATGTGTGACATGACTGCAGTAGGGAGATACAAGGTATGTGTGACATGACTCCGGTATGGAGATACAAGGCATGTGTGACATGACTGCGGTAGGGAGATACAAGGTATATGTGACATGACTGCGGTAGGGAGATACAAGGTATGTGAGTGTGACATGACTGCGGTAGGGAGATACAAGATATGTATGACATGACTGCTGTAGGGAGATACAAGGTATGTGTGACATGACTGCTGTAGGGAGATACAAGGTATGTGTGACATGACTGCGGTAGGGAGATACAAGGTATGTGTGACATGACTGCGGTAGTGAGATACAAGGTGTGTGTGTGACATGACTGCGGTAGGGAGATACAAGGTATGTGTGACATGACTGCGGTAGTGAGATACAAGGCATGTGTGACATGACTGCGGTAGGGAGATACAAGGTATGTGTGACATGACTGCGGTAGGGAGATACAAGGCATGTGTGACATGACTGCGGTAGGGAGATACAAGGCATGTGTGACATGACTGCGGTAGGGAGATACAAGGCATGTGTGACATAACTGCGGTAGGGAGATACAAGGCATGTGTGACATGACTGCAGTAGGGAGATACAAGGTATGTGTGACATGACTCCGGTAGGGAGATACAAGGCATGTGTGACATGACTGCGGTAGGGAGATACAAGGTATATGTGACATGACTGCGGTAGGGAGATACAAGGTATGTGAGTGTGACATGACTGCGGTAGGGAGATACAAGATATGTATGACATGACTGCTGTAGGGAGATACAAGGTATGTGTGACATGACTGCTGTAGGGAGATACAAGGTATGTGTGACATGACTGCGGTAGGGAGATACAAGGTATGTGTGACATGACTGCGGTAGGGAGATACAAGGTATGTGTGACATGACTGCGGTAGGGAGATACAAGGTATGTGTGACATGACTGCGGTAGTGAGATACAAGGCATGTGTGACATGACTGTGGTAGGGAGATACAAGGTATGCGAGTATGACATGACTGCGGTAGGGAGATACAAGGTATGTGTGACATGACTGCTGTAGGGAGATACAAGGTATGTGTGACATGACTGCTGTAGGGAGATACAAGGTATGTGTGACATGACTGTGGTAGGGAGATACAAGGTATGCGAGTATGACATGACTGCGGTAGGGAGATACAAGGTATGTGTGACATGACTGCTGTAGGGAGATACAAGGTATGTGTGACATGACTGCTGTAGGGAGATACAAGATATGTGTGACATGACTGCGGCAGGGAGATACAAGGTATGTGTGACATGACTGCGGTAGGGAGATACAAGGCATGTGTGACATGACTGCGGTAGGGAGATACAAGGCATGTGTGACATGACTGTGGTAGGGAGATACAAGGTATGTGTGACATGACTGCGGTAGGGAGATACAAGGCATGTGTGACATGACTGTGGTAGGGAGATACAAGGTATGTGTGACATGACTGCGGTAGGGAGATACAAGGTATGTATGACATGACTGCGGTAGGGAGATACAAGGTATGTATGACATGACTGCGGTAGGGAGATACAAGGTATGTGAGTGTGACATGACTGCGTTAGGGAGATACAAGGTATGTATGACATGACTGCGGTAGGGAGATACAAGGCATGTGTGACATGACTGCGGTAGGGAGATACAAGGTATGTGGGTGTGACATGACTGCGGTAGGGAGATACAAGATATGTATGCCATGACTGCGGTAGGGAGATACAAGGTATGTTGAGTGTGACATGACTGCGGTAGGGAGATACAAGGTATGTGAGTGTGACATGACTGCGGTAGGGAGATACAAGGTATGTGAGTGTGGCTTGACTACGGTAGGAGATACAATGTATGTGAGCGTGGCTTGACTGCAGTAGGGAGATACAAGATATGTGAGTGTGACTTGACTTTGGTAGGGGAAGACAAGATATGTGAGTGTGACTTGACTTTGGTAGGGGAAGACAAGATATGTGAGTGTGACATGACTGTGATAAGGAGATAAAGATATGTCAGTGTGACTTGACTGCGGTAGGGAGATACAAGATATGTGAATGTAACTTGACTGAGGTAGGGAGATACAAGATATGAGGCCGGGCTGAATAGATGGACAATGGGAAATACTAGGAGAGAAATCTACAAACACATGGCCATCCGAAATTCCAACGACAACTTCAACCTCCTGAAACGGTGACATCAAACACCATTTTCCGGTTTCGCAACTCAACACGTACAACTTACGTCACTGGAAAATAATCCAATCAGAACATACCCCGGAGTGACGGCTGTGCACACATCCTTATGCAACTGTTGAACATCATCTTTTTGAATGTCCGGCGCTTGCCGGTTGTTGTTGTTGCTTGCGAATGCCCATAATGAGTAGGTTATTCTTATGTGCGCCATGAAAAGGGCGTTAAGTGACGGGTTGCAGTAGCTTTCCTCCCATCTCGAGTGTGATGATGAAAGTGGACGGGGGACCTCCAGGCGGTTGTGCTATGCTTGGCTTCTTCTGCGTGTCGGTTAGACTGTTATCTTCGACAACAGCCCGTTTCCAAAACGACCAACGAGGAAGCCAGGTGAGGGTCTTGGCCAGTATATTTCTCCTGACCCTGGCTCATTGTGTCTGATCAGTGTGTTTTGCCTGACCAGACGTTAGACGTATCGTTCCGTCAGGTGAGGGTCTTGGCCAATATATTTCTCCTGACCCTGTCTAATTATGTCTGATCAGTGTGTTTTGCCTGACCAGACGTTAGCCTTATCGTTCCGTTAGGTGAGGGTCTTGGCCAGTATATTTCTCCTGACCCTGGCTAATTTTGTCTGATCAGTGTGTTTTGCCTGACCAGACGTTAGGCTCATCGTCCCCTTGCCGGTGTTAAGAAAGAGCTTCTTCCTCCAAAGCCAGACAAATGGAACACTTTGTACGCAGCTAAATAACAGCTTACAAACACTTGCAGATACCACCATATGGCATTGTGCCAAAGGACAGGAGCCCATAGGCCGCTGGATCAATAACCAACCAACCAAGAGAGGAATGAACATCGGTATAGGTTCAACGTAACTTGCGTTTACATCCGTCACAAAGCAAGCACTGTTGTTGTTGTTAAATAAGTGTTGTGGGAGGAGTGGACGAGACGTGAAGAAGGTGGAGAAATAAACACAGATAATGATAAAGATTTAGACCAGGATTTTCCGATTAGCGGCCAGCCAAACCTTATCCTTTGGCATCATGGCGGGGCACAAGCCATGACGTAAGTCTGAGAAGATTACATTACACATCCTAGTTCGGAGCGGTCCGTCGGGGTCTTTGTGTATGACGAGCAGAAAAATAGCTCCACTGCCCGACAAAGAGCATGTCGTAAAGAGGCAACTAAATGTCTGACATGGTATAACACTGGCCATGGTTAAGTGGCTCGTTAAAAGCAGTATAGATGGCGCCTAACAGGCTGCTGGTCTACTTTGCTCTAGTGTTTGAGCTACACATAACAACTTTACAGACAGCCAGACAGCTCATAGTAACAGCAAACAAATTGTATTTGCAGTGTATGGTGACAAAAGTGTGGCGAGCGTAACCTACGGCGACGGTCCACCTGAATTACTGCATCAATTTGGGCGATATCTTCTCACGCAACAATATGTGCCTGACCTGGTCTCGGAATATCTTTCGTTAACTCACATCCTTCTTTAAAGATCGTTGGCCAGTTCTTCACTGTCTTGGGACACACTTTTGTCACCATACACTGCCTGCATTCTGTGATGAATGTCAACTGGTCAACTGGCAGAAAGCGAATCACCGCTCGCTGATCAACTCTGGACGGATTCCGTATTACACCCGCCATGTTTTCAACGCTCTCCTCAGGAAACTATGAATCGGAGGATAATGCAATTTTGCAAACTTGACGGTTGGAATATGCTGACGGTTGGTATGAGCTGTTTACACCAGAAGTAACGTCATCACGTGCATCGTACGTATGTTTACTTGTTGCAGTTTGGTCCGATTTCATTTAAACACGCCTCGTACATCCCAGAGCTGAGGTCACTGTCTTCATCTTACTTCTCATTCTGGATCTTATTGTCCTGCATTTTGCCCTTTTGCGAAGCAGCATCCTTCTCCTTTGTCTTCTTCTTCTTCAATCAACTGATGTTATGTTTCTAGCCAGATGATGTTCACAGAGGAGTTTCAGGTCTTCGCGCAGCAACGACCTGGCCGCTGGTTATAGCAGAGAAACTCCAACCTGATTTTCCATTGCATAGCATGGAGCCATATATGACAACATCAAACTCCGGCACTGGTTAACCTAGAGCTCTGCTTTGACGTTCACCACTATCTACATTCCCTGCCTAGGACAGTGTGATAATCTATTATTCTACCACCTAGATGGACCCATTCTTCTCTCTGGATTATCGAGTGTAGTCACGCGTTCAGTTGTTCTCGTAGGTACTTTCGTGAGCAAGCACGCCATGGCGCAGAGAGAAAGGATATAGGGGAGAGAGGGGGGAGAGATAAGGAAGAGGGGAGGGAGAGAGGGGGAAATAGAGATGGGAGAGAGAGAGAAAGAGAGAGAGAGAGAAAAAGAGAGACAAACACATACAAATGCATGCGTCGTGTGTGTTTTTTTTTACAAATCGGTCGGCAGTTGTAAGAAGCAACACTCTGCATAAGAACATGCTACATACATACATACATACATACATTACATACATTACTTACATGTATACATACTTACATGTATACATCGCATTGCATCGCATGTGCACACCCACACATGCATTACTTACATGCATACATACATTACATTAAATATATCCCATCCATTACATGCATACATACATTGCATAATACATTCAGTAATTACATACATGCATTACATATAACATTACATACATATATTACATTAATACATGCATTACATACATTACATTTCATACCTTGCATTATACACATTACATTCATTGCGCGCATTACATTGCATACATTGTTATTATTGTTATAATCATTCTTTCTCTTACACACATACACCCACACACATCCAAGAAACCAATGATGGGTAATTACATACACTTGACCAGATACGACGACGACAACAGGTTATCACTATACTGTAATTACTTGCCTCGTGCAATAACCGCAAACAGAAACAGCTTGTTACACCATATCACATGTCAGAACCACGATGTGGCACACACGACCACCACAGCAGTACCACCGAACGTTGTTCGTCCATCGTAATCGATGAGGACCACTTTGTCAGCATTCACTGTAAACTTTCTCATGAGTTCGAAGATGGATAAATAAGCTAATCTGAGCCTTGAATTGTCTGCTGCAGTTTTTACAGGGAAATAAGTCACCTCCTTCTACCGTGGTTGAAGGAGGGTTTGGTGTGAGCGGACCGATCGTCTCTGGATGGCTACCGAACGAGTCTCAGAGCGGCGACACTGTCGAAAACGGTATGTTGGGATACACGCAACGGGAGTGCTGGCTGCCTTGGGGTCACATCCAGTCAGCGAAACAATTTGTGTAAATATAGCCTTATCGGTGTGTTTATAGAGTCCACTTTGTGAGAGTGGTTTCCCCTTGAGGGGTGTGTGTGTGACAGATGGGAGAATATGACCCCTGCTACACTGATTCATTCATTCATTCACTTCATTGTGAATCATAAGCCACCAGCGTAACTAACCAAACGGAAAGACTTTCCAAGAATTGTCGTATCGCTCAATTCTTATTTTTCTTTCCTTCGCTTGAAAATATGTCTCTTATCTGCAATGTTGTCTATTGTATAATCAAATACACACAAACAAAGGAGGGCAAATATACAATTTAAAAGAAGGGTAAATATAACAAAATAAAATATGAAAAATACCAAAAAATAGAGGGAAAATGTAACCAAAAAAGTGGGAAAATATAACAAAAATAAAAAGGGTAAATATACAAAAATAAAGGAGGACAAATATTCAAAAATAAAAAGAGAACAAATAATGAAAAACTAAAAGATGGAAAATATGACAAAAATAAAAGAGGGGAAATATACAAGAATAAATTAGTACACATATAAAAGAGCTCAAATACACAAAAGTAAAAGGGAACAAATATACAAAAAATAAAATAGGACAAATATACCCCCCAAAAATGAGTACAAAAATTCAAAAATAAAGATAGACAAATATACAAAACAGGGCAAATTTAACAAAATAAACGGCAAATATAATAATGAGGACAGAAAATATACCCCAAAAAATGGCAAATATTAAAAAAGAGAGCAATTTTTATTCAGTGAGTAAATATACAAAAGAGCTCAGATACAAAAAACGGTGCACATTTAAAAAAATTCGACAAATATACAAAAATTTGGCAAATATTCAGAAAATAAAAGGACAAATTTAAAAAGTTGGAGTGCAAAATATACACCGAACAAAAAAGAAGACGGCAAATTTATAAACAGGGCGGGCGCCTATACAGAAGACGGCGACTTTACAGAAAAAACTGGCCACTGCCTTTCATAAAATGATGAAGACTGGTCTTCTCGTACGCCATGCTTTTTCCTGTTACGTCTACACGTGAAGTTCAGTTCTCTGTATAAAGGCTGCTGTAGTAGAGAGTTCTTCGGGGCTTCCAAACAGCTTTCTGTTGATATTTGTCTCCGTGGACCAGTGCTCAGTACACAATTGGCTAAGCATGTAACAGTCTGGCAGGATATGTTCAGATGTCTGTGCTGTCTGCCCCCACATACACATTGGCGATGGAGCCAATTTCAGCCGGTGTAAATGGCTATTGAATCTGTTATGTCCCATTCTCAAGCGGAACTGAATCACTTGTTCTGCTCGATCAAGACTGTGATAGTTGTCTTTCGTTTGGTCAACTCTCCTTATTGCTTGGATAAGTCTCTTCTTTTCTTGGAAGGTGATTGTTCGTTCGTTTTATTCTTGTGTTGCTCCCTCCTTCGTCAACCTGTCTCTCCTTTCCTGGTATGCCACAGTGTGATGGTATCCACTGTAGCACTACTCATCTTTCGGCTTTTAGTTCGCCAAAGGCTTTCTTACGCTCTGGCAGTTTCTCATTTTTGAGGGCTTGCAGAACTGACATTGCTTCTGTTAGACTAGTACACCGAAGCCTTTTATCACCTGATCCCCGACAGCAGTGCCTGCTATGGGGGTACCTTTACCTCCTTCGATAAGCGCCGCTGGAAAGGGAGCGCCACACCACAACACGTCCACAGCATCATCTCGCGGTATACAGAACAACATGTCTATCTAGAGGACACAACTACCGCCTCAACCACCACTTCCAATAATTATCGCCCTAGTTCTAGACAGCTAAACACCCTCCTCTCTGTCCTACATAACACCAACCATTACGAGGAAGTAGCAGCGACAGGCCAAACTATTGTAAACACTAGCGTACAAGATTTCTGAATCGAGTAGTGAACCCATACGCTTGTCCAAATGTGGCACTTAGAATGTGCAATGACGGATTTATTTTCTGGGGCTTGCCTGATAACACACGGTAATATCATAACATGCGTAATGTATATCGTAAAAGGCGTAAAAATATCATTACAGATGTAGTATATTTCATTACAGGCCTAGTTTGCAGAGGTAATCTGAGTAGTATCCGGGGTGGACACAATACGGCGATTGTGACGTTATAATTATGTCGTAAAAGGAGACATGATGTGTGCGCATAGTGCTAGCAACGTCATCAGGTTGTTGTTGAATACCCACAATAAGTAGAATTGCTCTTTTGTGCGCCCTAAAAATTAAGTTAAGTGGTGGGTTGTCGTAGCTTTCCTTACATCCCGAGTGTGCTGATGAAAGTGAACAGGGGTCCTCCAGGCGGTTGTCTATGCTTGGCTTAATCTGTGTGTCGCTCACTATTATGGGGAACTCGTCGATCCCTCGCCTTGTTAGCCAGGCTGCAGTGAAAACAGCCCGTTTCTAGGGAGTGCTGCGAGGAAGCCATGGTGAGGGTCTTGGCCAGTATATTTTGCCTGACTCTGACTAACATGTCTGATCAGTATGTTTTGCCTGACCCTGACTAATGTCTGACCAATATATTTTGCCTGACCCTGACTAACATGTCTGACCAGTATATTTTGCCTGACCCTGACTAACATGTCTGACCAGTATATTTTGCCTGACCCTGACTAACATGTCAGACCAGTATATTTTGCCTAACCAGATGTTTGCCTGACCAGACGTTTGCCTAGCCAGACGTTTGCCTGACCAGACGTTTGCCTGACCAGACGTTTGCCTAACCAGACGTTTGCCTGACCAGACGTTTGCCTGACCAGACGTTTGCCTGACCAGACATTTGCCTGACCAGACGTTTGCCTAACCAGACGTTTGCCTGACCAGACGTTTGTCTGACCAGACGTGAGTCTTCCTTCCCAACGCCATCACGTAAAATCATTGCTACTGAAATAATACCATCCGAAAATGGACTGGCACAACATGGTGATCGCAGCGAGATTTTACCTCCGAACATCAAAACTCGTCATGTGTGTCTTCTCCATTGCTGAGCACCCCGCGCTAGATCGGGAAGAGTGTGCGCATGTCAAATTTATTCATACAGCAATAAATTAGACTGGCAGAATGTACAAGGTGTCTACAACCATGGCGAAGTGGTTAAGCCGTCGGCCTCGTGATCAGGTGGTGTGGGTTCAACTCCGGACTCCGCCGTCTTTTTCACGGATGCTTGATGAGGAGTCCCCTGCATCTCGTAGTCGCCCCATAGTCGTCTTGTCCTTGACTTGCCACTGGGGTCTGGCGGCTCGAGACGAGAGAGTGAGGATAACAAGTAGCGCAGTTAATCCTTGCTAAAAATAGCGCTAGCAAAATTAATTATGCCATCATCGTCTACGATGGACGGCGGCCTTTGCCTGTCTACAGCCTGCTCCAGCTGAATTAATATACCTCATAATCGAAGTAGTACAGCCTGAGACACGAAGAAGTGTGGCGTCAGGTGATGAAAGAGAGAAGCAGGTAAACTACCCAAGGTGCCTTTTGTCTGGACAGTTGAAATCTAGAGGTTTCTTACAGTCAACACAGCCCCTATAGACTAGTCCCGGAAAACGATGAAAAATCTAATGAATTGAAGAGAGGACGGCGTGGCCTAGTGGATAAGTGGCACGGCTCACTCTGATGGTGCTGGGTTCTTCTGCTTCTTCTTCGTTCGTTCTCAATCTCCCGCTACCAACCCCTGAAAGGGCTTAAGTAGCAGAATATAGTCCAGAGAACGGAATGCGTTGTGTCGTAGTTTACAGCTTGACTGCGATATTTGCACCTTCCGGTCCAACACATCTGACTTCAGCAAGTATTTTTTGAGTACCGGGTTAGCATTCCCTCTTTGATCCCTTCTCCTTAGCCAGTCTGCCCTGATGCAGCCTGGAAGGTTATCCAGGATCACCGCGTGGAGGTGTAGAAGGGTCTTGGCAGCTTTGGTTTGCTGGCCCTGACGCTAGCAGTCATCTATGGGTCGCTGGCCCTGACGCTAGCAGTCATCTATGGGTCGCTGGCCCTGACGCTAGCAGTCAGCTATGGGTCGCTGACCACTGCAGCTCATGCGCTGCTCAGCGTCTTGATCCCGGTCCTGGATTCGATCCCCATTACAGCACCGGCTGTTAACCCGGGAAGCAAACCCTTAGAAAATGCAGGAGGATGCAGACCCTTACATAAAACGCATGCTCAAGTCGGATGCACTGGGCCGACAGACGCAAAATAAAAACCACAGTGCAACGCACACCGCTTTGGGGATTAGAGAAATAAGGCGAACGCAAAAACAAAACAAAAATGAATTGAAGCAGGTTCCACATAGAAAATTATTCCATACCAGAAGAAGATATCTATACCAATTTTAGAGCTGTGACAACAGCTGTTAATGCACCAATGAGGATTCTTATCAGTCAAAATATAACTACAAGGAAAACGGTCATTCCAACAGACTCCAGGAGCGTACTACAAGCCAAGATAGAATCTCGCACGAAATAAAATACAATAGCGGATTGCTGTCCCAAACAAACAGATCTAGTCCTACAGTGGACTCCAGCCCATTGTGGTTTTATTGGAACTCAAGTTACGCAGTAGCTCCCGCATAACATAGATAAGGAACCGCAACAACTATTAGTCAGTATTACTATGAAAATTTACTTACATTTGCACATTTCAATTCTCATTTTCAAGAACAATTTAATTGAATTCAACACCCTCTGGAAGACTGCACAAACCTACGAGTGACTTTTCATCCAGCAATGCGCCTGACTCCTGCACCTTTTACCTGGCCTGGATCCTTACTAAATTTGCCATCCCGAGTTACGCAATACACAGTAATATGGCGTCCTTCAATTCTCTCATCTATCAGAGCACTGAGACCCCACGATAGCTTCAATCTGGTGTCTTTCAATCTTTCAATTCTCTCATCTTTCAGAGCACTCAGATCCACGAAAGCTTTAATCTGGTGTTCTTCAATTCTCCCATCTATCAGAGCACTGAAACCCACGAGAGCTTCAATCTGGTGTCTTTCAATTCTCTTATCTATCAGAGCACTGAAACCCACGACAGCTTGAATCTGGTGTCATTCAATTATCTCATCTATCAGAGCACTGAAACCCACGAGAGTTTGAATCTGGTGTCTTTCAATTCTCGCATCTAGCAGAGCATTGAAACCCACGAGAGCTTGAATCTGGTATCTTTCAATTCTCGCATATACCAGAGCACTGAAACATACGAGAGCTTGAATTGCAAAGCACCGTGATTTTACTAATGTCTTCTTATAGTCCAAGGAAAAATTGAATTGTATCGGATTATGCCTACTGCTATTTTGGGCCGTCTTCTGTAGCTCCGCCCAAGGCACTCTCGGTGCGTTGACCTTTTCCACCGTTCTTGGCCCCTCGTGAACAGTCCAGATATTCTGGACACGATTAGCCCTAACACCTGATGTCTGGCAACGCTCTAATAGGATAAATGGGTCTACGTGTTACGCACTCCGATGATGGTCCACGATGTCGTAGGTAGAAACAACGATGTTTGCAATAAGGAGGGGAGGGAGAGAGAGAGAGAATATGAATACAAACATAAGTAACATATAAGTACTCAGTAATCAAATAAGTTAAGTCAAATATCATACACTGCTGTACGGGTTGGAGTGTTAAAGTCTTCATAATACTTATTTTCGTTCATCCTGAAAAAGGTGTCTTTTCTTTTCTGCTGTGGCTTAGTTTACAACGAGGCTGCGATATATGTAGCTTTCGGTCTGACACATCCGGTACCCCCACGACATTTTAGGGACTGAGATGCCTACGTTCTCAGTTCTTTCGGCGAAGGTGCGCTGGTGCAATTTACTTCCAGTGTCGTCATTTGTAGGTAGACAACGGTCTGGGACATATATATATTTCGCTGACCCTGGCTGCTGACAGCTCATTGAGTGAGTCTTCGGACCCAACCTCAAAATACTCAGCTATATATCTTCTTCGTTTTCTTCTTTTTCGTTGTTCATCCTCAATTGAATGTCCTGGTTTATTTTACAAAGGACTCCGTTGTTTGTATGGCTGTTTTATCTCCGTAGGGAGATTCCGTGGCGAAGTGGTTAAGCCGTCGGCCTCGTGATCAGGTGGTGTGGGTTCGACTCCGGACTCCGCCGTCTTTTTCACGGGTGCTTGATGCGGAGTCCCTTGCATCTCGTAGTCGCCCCCTAGTCGTATTGTCCTTGACTTGCCACTGGGGTCTGGCGGCTCGAGACGAGAGAGTGAGGATAAAAAGTAGCTCAGTTCGTCCTTACTAAAAATAGCGCTAGCAAGATTAATTATGCCATCATCGTCTACGGTGGACGGCGGCCTTTCCCTTTTTTTAAAATCTCCGTTCACTATTTGTCTCTCATCTGTTTCGTGAGTCCAGTAATGTTCTCTCCCTCTATCTCTCTCTCTCTCTCTCACTCACTCACTCACTCACTCACACACACACACACACACACACACACACACACACACACACGCACACATTCTGCGAGAGCGGGCACTTTTGTAGGATGTGTTCCACGGTCATGGTATGCTATCCACATGGACACCTGCCATCTGTCCCAATCCTTATTCTGTTGTAAAGATGACCATCGAGTGTCTTATTATGGCCAGTTCTCAGTCTCACGATGATGACCTCTTCTCTTGTCAGAACTGGAAGTGCTGATTTGTGCATTTCCCGCTGAAGTTTACTTTAATTATCGTCTTTGCCTCATAATACATGATGTCAGGTTTGTGTGTGGCAAAGCCCCTGGCTGCTTTTGTCTTTCAACTTCAGATGCGATATAAGAGCTGTGTCAGGGAGTACATGCATTTCTCTATATCTCCATCTTGATGTTCTTTAAGAGATGCTAATACCGACGAGGCATCGGTCAGGAATATTATGTTTTCTTGCTGGATATCTTCATCTTGGATTACAAGGTCAGCAGTTCCCCTCAGTTCCTCTACTTGCACGCAGAAGTTACTGGCACATGAATCCGTTGTAAGTACGGGTTATTTATGAGGTGGGGTGGACAGTTTCTTTACTTCCATAATAGTCAGCTAGGTACGCCTTTACAGCTGGGTCGACTGAAGCGTGCCGATAACGGGAGCACAACCTGGTACCTTTGTCGTGATACTCGAGCGCTCTAACGCTATGTTTCTAATGCGCCAAAGAAGACTACATCACAGAGGAATAGGTGAAGGGCACATGCCCCGAGGTAGGTCAGAATAATTCAGTCAATTTAAATGTGACAGCAACAAGATATGTGCAGTATAATCTGAATAAATGGTGGGGGGGGGGGGGGGGGTGTGGAGGAGAGTGATGATGGAAGGCACAGGTACGTTCATCGTGGCATTTGCTTTATGATAGAGACAGAAAGCTAGAGAGAGAGAGAGAGAGAGAGAAGGAGAGAGACAGACAGACAGACGGACGGACGGATAGCTAGCTAGTTAGCTAGATAGTTAAATAGATATATATATATATATATATATATATATATATATATATATAGATAGATAGATAGATAGATAGATAGATAGATAGATAGATAGATAGATAGTTGGATGGATGGATGGATGGATGGTTTGGGTGGGTGGATGGGTGGGTGGGTGGATGGATGGCTGGCTGAAAAGACAGACAGACAGACAGACAGACAGACAGACAGACAGACAGACAGACAGACAGACAGACAGACAGACAGACAGATAGATAGATAGATAGATAGATAGATGTTATACCAGATATTTCCAGTAACATTAACAGGCAACCTATCAGATCTGTGCAGAGCATCCGACCGTCAATCGAACTGAACAATATCAAAGAAACAGCAACAGTTTAACAATTAAAGGTTCTACCCTTTCCCACACCCATCTCCCTGCATCACATCTCCGTTGTACTCTTTCACCCCCACCTTCAAACCCGCTCTTTCTCTCCTGAAGCCACACCTCTCACTCTAAAAACCGGCCGTCTCTTCCTCTCTCAACTGGCCTATCACCATGTCAATCTCTTCCTTCTTCAAACCCGGCCGATCCCCCTTCCCCCGTCAACCTACACTCTCCCACTAAACCTGGCTATCTTCCCTTTGCAGATCGCTGATATTTTTTCCCTCTCAAATCGCACATTTCTTCTTCCATCACAAGATGTCCACTCTTCTCCTTTCCCCACCTCCACCACACACACATACACACACAGACACACGCACGCACACACACACACACACACACCTGTACCTAAACCTTCAACTTCTCTCAAATTGTTTTAAAAATTAACCATCATCCCAATTTTCTCGAGCGGCGTCTCCTCGTATCGTAACCCACGTACGATGCGATGATATCACGCGATTCGATCAACTATTCAAACCTTCAGCGCAAACAGCACATCAAAACACGTTAGTATTAACGAAGCGTCCGTTCCAAATCCCAACGCACCTGGTTCGAATCGCGTTCGTGTCCAGTTTGACAGGGACGGTTCTTTTTCTCCCCGCCGCTCCTTCACGTACGGAAAGTAATGGCAACCTACCGTACCGCACACTTGCCGAGAAACGTATAACAGTCAAATAAATTGGTTGTAAGAAGCGACGTTCGCGAAGAAGAAGCTACTTACTTGTTGTTAACATAGGTAGATAGACTACGTTGTTCGAAGCTACTCGTGCTGGGTTAACTCTTGATGTTTCTATGGGTGCAGTGGCTCTACTTACATTTAGAGAAGTACTTTAGAAGGTACTCCTGGCTGTAGTGAAATGCGAGGCTCCTCAGTAAATTTACGACTATGGGGATCATAATGTCGATACACACCTCGTTAGTCAGACTGTTGTAGCACTGGCTGTTGCAAAGGGTACGACCGGGAACATTAGGTGATCTTCAGGAATCTGGGGTGCAGGCTTCAAACCTGTAGATTAAAGGTTCAAATCCACCTTTGAGCGACTACTTTTGGTGGATACTTCGTCGTGTCAAATGGGTTTATAATCTTTATATATATATATATATATATATATATATATATATATATATATATATATATATATATATACACACACACACAAACACGCGCCCTTAGGGTGAGGCCCTTCCATTCACTTTGTGTTTGACAAATCAGATCGCTCTAACTATCATTGGTACGGTACATACAGATGCACACACACATCCAAGCCCTGGTTAATAAGTGCTGATATCGCATAAAAAGACTACGGTCTGGGGTGGAAATAGACGTGCCTCCGCCTGTAAAATACAGAGAGGCAAACATTTTTTACGCACGCACGCACGCACGCACACACACACACAAACGTGAGGTAGGGTCTTGATCAGTATGTTTCACCTGCCTCTGATTGCCTGTTGCTCCTGACAAATGTAAAGTACTCTCATATACAAACATGAGTGAGCTTCACGTGCGCACAAATGCATAGCTTTGATATTTTAACTTTAAGTTGATCATTTGTATTTTAACCACGTGAAACTGTCATGGGGAGAGGGGGCGCCCAGAAGTATGTCAGGGATAGTACCTCACGGTGAGAGGAAGTCACATCCTTGATACTATTTGGTTCCTCCACTTCTGCCTAGCTCACGTATGGCTCCTAGAGTCTGCCTGTTCACGACAGCGCCGTCATCTCCTCCCCCCCCCCCCCACGGCTTTGGCTAAACTACGTGAGTGGACAGACAAAAGAAGAAGTCCACCCCTGACCAGTGCAAACGGCTGCTGGCGGATCAGACAGAGGACCGCCTTAGTAGGCAATGTCTTGGTATCGGGCTAAAGGCGCACCCGGGGCCGAGGCTGGTAAGCCGTCATAACAACGTTTAGAAAGCAATGGCAAACTACTGAACACAAACATGCCAGAAACTCATGACAGTCGATACATGCTGTCACGAGAGCGACGTTCTGCCAAGGACATGCTGCATGATCATGATGACACTTGACATCTTGTCCTGTATACATTTGCCGCTTACAAAACATAAGGCTTTGACACCTCGCGGAAGCATTCTCCAAAGCATTGCATGTTTCTACCGATGTTCGTCCATCACATGTGATGAAGATCACTCTTTCTGTTCAGCAGTGATTTGGATTAAATCCAAATGTTTCTACAGCAGTGGTTTCTGTAGCAGCGTGTTTTACATGATGATGCTACAAGCCCTATGCACATCCCCTCTAAAGTCGACTTTACAGACATGATCGGAAGGGTCAAGGGTACTATTCTTTACTCCGCGGAATGGGGACAGCGTGGGCTAGTGGTTAAGTGACACGGCTAACAACCGAACTTGCTGGGTTCGCTCCCCATCACAGATTCAGCAGTTACCTCAGGGAAGCAAACCCATGGAGCATGTAGAAGTAACCAGACCCTGACATAAAATGAATGCCGAAGTCGGAACCACTGGACGACGGGCGCACAATTGAAGCAAAGTGTAACGCGAACCACTGGACGACGGGCGCACAATTGAAGCAAAGTGTAACGCGGAGTCCAGTCATGTGAAACTGACCAATATGTATGCGTATTTGAATTAAGCAGACAAGAAAGATGCAATATAATAACTAGCACTGCTGTAGGTGATGAAGTGTTAGAGATTACACTGCACTCGGTTTCCATTTCTGATAGATATTATCTTCCTTGTCGTCATGAATTCACTAAATGTAAGTCAGTGTTACCGCGGTCAGAATGAGGAGTCTTCTCCTTCTTCTTCTGCGTTCATTCTCAATCTCCCGCTACCAAGTCCTGAACAGGGCTTTGCAAGTAGCAGGATGTAGTCCGACGAACGGATTTGCGTTGTGTCGCTAGTTTACAGTTTGACTGCGATATTTGCACCTTTCGGTCCGACACATCCATCTTCGGCAGATGAGAATGAGGAGAACATAATAATAACACTGAAACCTATTTAGGTATGTCATTCGAGGGAATTAAGAAGGGTTATAAGTTATAAGCCTCACAAGCTTCAATACAGACAGGTCAGAGGCTCTCCATAGAGAGCCGATAGTGTCTTTATTTGATTCATTGATGTTGGGTACTCATTTCCATGTGGGTAGATTGCAACGTGTCAAAATCGCGGATAGAACCCTTCACTCTGTTCCGAGAGAGAAAAACAGCTTAACAGATGTAAATATATAAGAACGCGAAGTCACGAGATCTTATCCAGTTTGAACAAAACGCCCGTCCAGTGCAGGTTATCTTACCAGCGCATGTACCGTATTACTTAGCATACACAAACAACAAATATGTATGTTTCTAGCAAGGTATAGGAAAGGTATGCAGTTCCTGGCGACTCTCGTTATACAATCACAAGATGCACCGAGTGAACTAACATTGTCCGCTGAAGCTATAGTCGCGGCACGTTTGTCTTTGAGATGTTGTGCATGTTTCGACAGTGGAGCGAGTCCGGTAACCTCAAAGTACTTAATGTCATCTAACAGGAGTCACGTATTAAAGGACTGGTTTGTTGTTTAAATCGACGTGCCTTGCAGAAGGTAGGGACAGCTTTGCTGGGCAACAAGAAATCCAAGCCTTGATAAAGGGAGAAACGTTTTTCAATCAGATTTGTAGTAAAATTAGCAGGCAAACTTGCATATCCTACCAATATATATGATAGTCAGTGGAATAGTACATCGTGATAGGGGATCCCTGTGGTCGAGAGGTAAGGCACTAGCCTCTTGAAGTGATGAACGGAAACGGCATGGGTTCAAGCACCGCAGGTTTTAAGCTACCCCTGGTCCCAATGGAGGTGGGACCAGAGTGTCTGCATCCTGAATTACCTCCAGTCGTCTTGACTTATGTCTTGCCACTGGTCCAAGGTAGTTGGGGACCAAAGAGTGAGGTTGATGACCAGCGCAGCTTATTTCTCACTATAATCCAAAAACAGCGCAAATTACATCATCAATACAAAAACAGCCTGATGATGTCACAATTATCGTATGAGATGGACATTTTTTTTCACCGCTGTTACTAAAACTGTTTCCCTCCGTCATTAATTTCTTCTACACAATAGGATAACGTTTATAAAAGAGTTGTTCCACGCTACTCTGCAGGGGTGGATTTAACTCGACGTTTGGTTACAGTGGCTCATCTTCTTACATGCCGAGGTATAATGGAGAAGGTAGACCGAGTTCCTCCTGGCTGTAGTGTTTTGCGACGCTCCTCAGTTAGCTTACCACTATAAGGGGTCTTCTTCTTCTTCTGTGTTCGTCCTGAATCGTCTTCTTCCTCCTCCTCCTCTTCTTCTTATTCCTCCTTCTGTGTTCGCTCTTAATCGTTTTCTTCCTCCTCCTCTTCTTCTTATTCCTCCTTCTGTGTTCGCTCTTAATCGTTTTCTTCCTCCTCCTCCTCTTCTTCTTATTCCTCCTTATGTGTTCGCCCGTAATCGTTTTCTTCTTCCTATTCCTCCTTCTGTTTTCGCCCTGAATCGTCTTCTTCCTCCTTCTCTTCTTCTTATTCCTCCTTATGTATTCGCCCGTAATCGTTTTCTTCTTCCTCCTCCTCTTCTTCTTATTCATCCTTCTGTATTCGCCCGTAATCGTTTTCTTCCTCCTCTTCTTCTTATTCCTCCTTCTGTGTTCGCCCTGAATCGTCTCCTTCCTCCTCCTCCTCTTATTCCTCCTTCTGTATTCGCCCTTAATCGTTTTCTTCCTCCTCCTCCTCTTCTTCTTATTCCTCCTTCTGTATTCGCCCTTAATCGTCTTCTTCCTCCTCCTCCTCTTCTTATTCCTCCTTCTGTATTCGCCCTTAATCGTCTTCTTCCTCCTCCTCCTCCTCTTCTTATTCCTCCTTCTGTATTCGCCCTTAATCGTCTTCTTCTTCCTCCTCCTCCTCTTCTTATTCCTCCTTCTGTATTCGCCCTGAATCGTTTTCTTCCTCCTCCTTTCTCCTTCTGTGTTCTCCGGAAATAAACCTAGTGTCGTAGTTTACAGTGAGGATGTGATTTCTGCTTATTTTAGCGCGGACACCTGCGGTTGCAGCTGTATTTCTTCGGGTTTGCCATCCCACTGCGATACCTACTCTCTTAACCAGACTACACTTGCGCAGCCTCTTTCCACAGCCGGCGATTGGACACTAAATAGGGTCTTAGCCAACTCTGGCCATTTTGCAGGTAGCAACCAGCTATGAGTCGCTGTGCTGCATCTTCGTCTCCCAAGAACTATTTTAACACAGGGGTAATCATCACGTTAGACTCTCAATTCGGACGGTACATAAGGGCTGGCTAATGCAGTAGAGGATTCCAGCCTCTATGGGATGGTATGGTATGTAGCACAGTCCAGGTCATGAAGAGGTTCGGTGCAACGAAAGAGCCGACATCTGGGCTTCTTACGCACCTTTTATTGGTACATTAGGTGTGGATAGGATTGACAGGCTGAGATCGATCTACGACCGCCTGTTTGGTGACACTGCAATAAATTGATCAGCAGGCTGAGATCGATCTACGACCGCCTGTTCGGTGACACTGCAATAAATGGATCAGCAGGTTGAGATCGATATACGACCGCCTGTTCGGTGACACTGCAATAAATGGATCAGCAGTCCAGTCTTCATCATCATGTCTATGGTAGAACGTCGCTCTCATCACGGCCATGCGACGGGAATCTCGATCAGCTGTCAGTCTACCCGTCGGCTCCATGCTCATGTTTAGTCGTGTGTCTTAGTGTGTCTTTGATGTCTTGCGTTTTAGTGTGTCCGTGATGTTTTGTGTCTTAGTGTGTCCGTGATGTCTTGTGTCTTAGTGTGTCTTTGATGTCTTGTGCCTTAGTGTGTCCTTGATGTCTTGTGTTTTAGTGTGTCCGTGATGTCTTGTGCCTTAGTGTGTCCGTGATATCTTGTGTCTTAGTGTGTCTTTGATGTCTTGTGTCTTAGTGTGTCTTTGATGTCTTGTGTCTTAGTGTGTCTTTGATGTCTTGTGTCTTAGTGTGTCCGTGATGTCGTGTGTCTTAGTGTGTCCGTGATGTCTTGTGTCTTAGTGTGTCTTTGATGTCCTGTGCCTTAGTGTGTCCTTGATGTCTTGTGTCTTAGTGTTTCCGTGATGTCTTGTGTCTTAGTGTGTCTTTGATGTCTTGTGTCTTAGTGTGTCTTTGATGTCTTGTGTCTTAGTGTGTCTTTGATGTCTTGTGTCTTTGATGTCTTTGATGTATTGTGTCTTAGTGTGTCTTTGATGTCTTGTATGTCTTTGATGTCTTGTGTCTTAGTGTGTCCTTGATGTCTTGTGTCTTTGTGTGTCCTTGATGTCTTGTGTCTTAGTGTGTCCTTGATGTCTTGTGTTTTAGTGTGTCCGTGATGTCTTGTGTCTTAGTGTGTCCTTGATGTCTTGTGTCTTAGTGTGTCCTTGATGTCTTGTGTCTTAGTGTGTCCTTGATGTCTTGTGTTTTAGTGTGTCCGTGATGTCTTGTGTCTTAGTGTGTCCATGATGTTTGTGTCTTAGTGTGTCCTTGATGTCTTGTGTTTTAGTGTGTCCGTGATGTCTTGTGTCTTAGTGTGTCCGTGATGTCTTGTGTCTTAGTGCGTCCTTGATGTCTTGTGTTTTAGTGTGTCCGGGATGTCTTGTGTCTTAGTGTGTCCGTGATGTCTTGTTCCTTAGTGTGTCCTTGATGTCTTGTGTTTTAGTGTGTCCGTGATGTCCTGTGTCTTAGTGTGTCCGTGATGTCTTGTGTTTTAGTGTGTCTTTGATGTCTTGTGCCTTAGTGTGTCCTTGATGTCTTGTGTTTTAGTGTGTCCGTGATGTCTTGTGCCTTAGTGTGTCCTTGATGTCTTGTGTTTTAGTGTGTCCGTGATGTCTTGTGCCTTAGTGTGTCCGTGATGTCTTGTGTCTTAGTGTGTCCTTGTTGTCTTGTGTCTTAGTGTGTCTTTGATGTCTTGTGCCTTAGTGTGTCCTTGATGTCTTGTGTGTCTTTGATGTCTTGTGTCTTAGTGTGTCTTTGATGTCTTGTGTCTTAGTGTTTCCGTGATGTCTTGTGTCTTAGTGTGTCTTTGATGTCTTGTGTCTTAGTGTGTCTTTGATGTCTTGTGTCTTAGTGTGTCTTTGATGTCTTGTGTCTTTGATGTCTTGTGTCTTAGTGTGTCTTTGATGTATTGTGTCTTAGTGTGTCTTTGATGTCTTGTATGTCTTTGATGTCTTGTGTCTTAGTGTGTCCTTGATGTCTTGTGTCTTAGTGTGTCCTTGATGTCTTGTGTCTTAGTGTGTCCTTGATGTCTTGTGTTTTAGTGTGTCCGTGATGTCTTGTGTCTTAGTGTGTCCTTGATGTCTTGTGTCTTAGTGTGTCCTTGATGTCTTGTGTCTTAGTGTGTCCTTGATGTCTTGTGTTTTAGTGTGTCCGTGTTGTCTTGTGTCTTAGTGTGTCCGTGATGTTTGTGTCTTAGTGTGTCCTTGATGTCTTGTGTTTTAGTGTGTCCGTGATGTCTTGTGTCTTAGTGTGTCCGTGATGTCTTGTGTCTTAGTGCGTCCTTGATGTCTTGTGTTTTAGTGTGTCCGGGATGTCTTGTGTCTTAGTGTGTCCGTGATGTCTTGTTCCTTAGTGTGTCCTTGATGTCTTGTGTTTTAGTGTGTCCGTGATGTCCTGTGTCTTAGTGTGTCCGTGATGTCTTGTGTTTTAGTGTGTCTTTGATGTCTTGTGCCTTAGTGTGTCCTTGATGTCTTGTGTTTTAGTGTGTCCGTGATGTCTTGTGCCTTAGTGTGTCCTTGATGTCTTGTGTTTTAGTGTGTCCGTGATGTCTTGTGCCTTAGTGTGTCCGTGATGTCTTGTGTCTTAGTGTGTCCTTGATGTCTTGTGTCTTAGTGTGTCTTTGATGTCTTGTGCCTTAGTGTGTCCTTGATGTCTTGTGTGTCTTTGATGTCTTGTGTCTTAGTGTGTCCTTGATGTCTTGTGTGTCTTTGATGTCTTGTGTCTTAGTGTGTCCTTGATGTCTTGTGTCTTAGTGTGTCTTTGATGTCTTGTGCCTTAGTGTGTCCTTGATGTCTTGTGTTTTAGTGTGTCCGTGATGTCTTGTGCCTTAGTGTGTCCTTGATGTCTTGTGTTTTAATGTGTCATTGATGTCTTGTGCCTTAGTGTGTCCTTGATGTCATGTGTCTTAGTGTGTCTTTGATGTATTGTGCCTTAGTGTATCCTTGATGTCTTAGTGTGTCCGTGATGTCTTGTGTTTTAGTGTGTCCGTGATGTCTTGTGTCTTAGTGTGTCCGTGATCTCTTGTGTCTTAGTGTGTCCGTGATGTCTTGTGTTTTAGTGTGTCTTTGATGTCTTGTGCCTTAGTGTGTCCTTGATGTCTTGTGTTTTAGTGTGTCCGTGATGTCTTGTGTCTTAGTGTGTCTTTGATATCTTGTGCCTTAGTGTGTCTTTGATGTATTGTGCCTTAGTGTGTCCTTGATGTATTGTGTTTTAGTGTGTCCGTGATGTCTTGTGTCTTAGTGTGTCCTTGATGTCTTGCGTTCATTAACGTCTTGGTCGTCCCCTGCCTCTCATCCCTGGAACAATGCCCTCCAAAACTACTGTTTCCAGATCTTTGAGATCAAACAATGTTCGGACGGAATGTGTACAGACAACGAACTACAGGAACATCACTATTCTCACCCTTCACCATCCAATGAGATAGACTGAGCTCATATTGGTATCCCCGGAGCGCAGTGAAGGCAATTCTTAGGAACATAACTTGGAATTCTTGAAATCCTGGTATTCAAAATGGCGTGTTAGTGTCTGTTGCCAAGTAGCCGAAGGCTTCGGCTATTAGAAACGAATCAATGCTCGCTGGTCAACTCTAGACGGATTCCGTATCATACCCGCCATGTTTTCAACGGTCTGCTGAGAAACCGTTGAGTCAGTGGATAATGACATTTTGCAAACTTAACGACTAGTATTTGTTGTTTACACTAGAAGTGACGTTATCATGCCCATCGTACGTATATTCACTTGGTGCAGTTAGGTCTGGTTTCATTTGAACACGCCTTGTATCAGCTTAGTACTGTAGGAAACTTTGTACGCCGATGTATCGGCTCTTCTGAGTGAATCAGTTAAGTGGGATCAAGATGCTGAGCAGCGCATGAGCTACAGCGACACATAGCTAACTGCTAGCGTCAGGGCCAGTGAACCAGAGCTGCCAAGATGCGTCTACACCTCAACGCGATGATCCTGGATAAAACGCTGGAACAGACTGGCTAAGAAGAAGGGATCAAGATGCTGAGCAGCGCATGAGCTACAGCGACACATAGCTAACTGCTAGCGTCAGGGCCAGTGAACCAGAGCTCCCAAGATGCTTCTACACCTCAACGCGATGATCCTGGATAGAACGCTGGAACAGACTGGCTAAGAAGAAGGGATCAAGATGTGGAGCAGCGCCCGAGTTGCAGCGACCCATACCTGACTGCTAGCGTCAGGGACAGCGAACCAGAGCTAACAAGATCCACTGTACACCTCAACTCGGTGATCCTGGATAACAGGCTGGAGCAGAGCAGACTGGCAAAGGAGAAGGGATCTAAGAGGAAAAGGCAAACCCAGTATTCAAGAAATGTATACTGTCGAAGACGGATGTGTCGGATCGAAATGTGCAAATATTGCAGTCAAGCTGTAAACTAGCGACACGACGCATTCCGTTCTCCTACCTACATCCTGCTACTTGTAAGATTGAGAACGAACGCAGAAGTAGAAAAAGAATAAATCAGTTTCGTCAAGTCTATACGATCTGATATTACAAACGGTAAACTGTGTTGAAACCGGTAATTTCCCCCCATGACCTTTGCCGAAAAGAGACAGCACTCCCATGTCTGCTCGGAGTGCAGTGATGTCGATTATGTGTAGCATAACGTAATGTAATATGTTAAAATGTCAATATTGTATACTACAAACTGTCGGGCTGGGTCGTTTCAAACTATTTGTATCGTTTATTGAGGTGTCGACCTTGGATATAACAGCAAGCATTTGAAAAGATAACTATGGGAAGTTGACTTGTTACCGGTAGCAAGCATTTGAAAAGATAACTATGGGAAGTTGACTTGTTACCGGTAGCAAGCATTTGAAAAGATAACTATGGGAAGTTGACTTGTTACCGGTAACAAGCATTTGAAAAGATAACTATGGGAAGTTGACTTGTTACCGGTAACAAGCATTTGAAAAGATAACTATGGGAAGTTGACTTGTTACCGGTAACAAGCATTTGAAAAGATAACTATGGGAAGTTGACTTGTTACCGGTAACAAGCATTTGAAAAGATAACTATGGGAAGTTGACTTGTTACCGGTAACAATTGCTGGAAGTTATTGGGGTTACCTTTTCAAAATGAGATGGAAGGAAGGGCGGAAGGGGAGAGTGAGTAATTGAGAGAGAGAGAGAGAGAGAGAGAGAGTAATGATAGTCCTGTGGCCGCACTGCCGTCGGTAGATGTGTTAGAGATTTCAATGTACACATATGCGCCGTTTAACGTCGGCTCGGGCAACGTCCGTCCTCATATACGTCCATTGTCCAAGAAGGCTATAACAGAGTTAAGTAATCCCGACCTGAGACCGGGACGGGCGGACTGCAACCCGAACGTAGCAATAACAACACGTCCATATCATGGCTCTTGTATACAGTACAAAGTACTTGCTATGCCAAGCGTATGATTGTACGTTAAATATATGGCCAATAATACATATCATATGTATTGATACTCCCATTATAAAAGTCTATGTTGGGGAGGAAGACTAACATCTGATCAGGTAAAATATACTGATCAGACATGTTAGTCAGGATCATGTAAAATATACTGATCAGATATGTTAGTCAGGATCAGGTAAAATATACTGATCAGACATGTTAGTCAGGATCAGGTAAAATATACTGATCAGACATCTTAGTCAGGATCAGGTAAAATATACTGATCAGACATGTTAGTCAGGATCAGGTAAAATATACTGATCAGACATGTTAGTCAGGATCAGGTAAAATATACTGGCCACGAATCTCAATGTGTGTGTATGTGTGTGTGTAATGGTAAGATCTACCCCGAGACAAAAATCCTCATCTACCAGTCCTGCGTGGTTCCAGTTCTACTTTACGGCTCCGAAACCTGGACATCGCTGAAACATGACATGCGCAACCAGCGACGTATCCTGGGCATTCGATGGCATGACTACACCCGCAAGGTGCAGGTCTCTGCTATAAGAGTCCTCCTCCCAATTTCAGAAACACTTGATCTGCACCGAGTTCCTTTGTTCGATCATGTTGTACGACTGGACCAGGAAACCCTGCCGACAAGTTACTACACAAGTCGTTCCTCGGCTCCAGAAGTCTTCCCCCGACACAGAAGAGGCCGTCCCAACACAGTATGACTCCAGCAAATAGCAACGTTCACCTCCGCCCTGGACAAGGCCTGGAACCACGCC
Organism: Ariolimax columbianus; assembly: GCA_036924085.1. NCBI lineage: Eukaryota > Metazoa > Mollusca > Gastropoda > Stylommatophora > Arionidae > Ariolimax > Ariolimax columbianus. The sequence goes on from JAVGWX010000021.1 coordinate 10,617,455, forward strand.
ACAGTTGTGGGACGTTGACGTGGCTCATCGACGCAACAAGCCTCAGACGCCTAGCGAACATTACCGTGAAGTACATCATGCTCGGAGAAGCAGCCAAATGAATTCTAGTGATAGCATCAGCACCAAGTGGGAAAGGTGAAATACAGATTTGGAAATCACACTTAAGTGGAAAGCCAGTGAAAGCTATAGCCCGTGTTTTGGACATGTTGCATTAGACTTAGTGGTCTAGAGGTAAGGTGTCCAAGGGTAATGAGATCGGACTCCCGTGTTCAGTGTCGAGCACGGTAAAAATTCCTCGGCGGTTAGAAATTTACAAAAAGTAGGCTTAACGGCCGCTGCCCGTACACAAATTAAAAATCTACCCAAGTTATTTGTACCTTTCCCCAGGTTGTTTGTTTGTTAAGTGCAGCTATATACGACTGTGGGTTTAGCTCCAGTGTTTGAGTCTGTTAAGATGGACTTATACACCGGTAAAACCACCATCCAAGAAGCTGGTTGTATACATACTCTACAGAGTCTTCTAAACTAGTATAAAGACGTTAGGTTAAGTAGGTTAAGTTAAGTTAAGTTAAGTTAAGTAAGTTAAGTTAAGTAAGTTAAGTTAAGTAAGTTAAGTCAGTCAAAACGATCCTTAAGAATAAGGAAAGGATTATCCAAGCTTGTAAAGAAAAGCCTTCACTGAAAGCTTCAACGGTTACGATAATGTGAGAGGTACCTATATCAGATGAGTTATGGACACAAATATAACGACCTAGATTAACGACCAAACGCAGACACTAATCCGTCTCTGCGTTGTTGATGATCCACAAACAGGCATCAACTGTCATACACAACTAAAAATGGGTGAAAGTCATGGACATGAGCAATGAACCTATCCCAATTCACCAGCTCTACAGTCACCAACAAACGACCATCTTTCGGCCGAGAACAGGTCACTGCAGACTATTGTGCTCCCATACCAGCAACAAAATATCACACACAAGTGAGAATCTATGTCCCACCGGAGCCAGGCTCCTGGACATCCTTCAGGACTGCTCAAGCAGAGACCTTCGATGTCAAACAGGGAGCCGAGCTGAGGAAGAGGTTGTGGACTTCGTCTTAGCCTCGGGGTGAGAGATCCAGCACGACCAAAAACCTGAACGCAGAAGACGAAGAAGAAGGATGAGGAGGAGGAAGAAGGAAAGAATGAGAAGAAGAAGAAGAAGAAGAAGAAGAAGAAGAAGAAGAAGGATGAGGAGGAGGAGGAAGAAGGAAAGAATGAGAAGAAGAAGAAGAAGAAGAAGAGGGAGGAGAAGAAGAAGAAGAAGACGAAGAAGAAGGACGAGGAAGAAGGAAAGAATGAGAAGAAGAAGAAGAAAAAAAAAAAGATGAAGAAGAAGAAGAAGAAGAAGTTGATGATCACTGCTCAGATCTCAAGTTTGTTCGAAATGCTTCAAGAAAAAACAGGACCAAACTACTGAGTGATTCAAGCGATTCAAACGTTTTTTTTATGCGGAGTGCTTTGAATGTGAGTGGTAGATTAGGAGGCAGTGGAAGATTTTGTAGAAACCACAGATAAACTACCTGTAGAGGGAACTTCTTTGCCCTAACAAATTTGTAATGTCATTATTGGATCTGTCCATCTTGTCAGACGAAAGTAATTGTGTTTTAAACAAAATTTGAAATATTGACGAAATGATATATTATGGTGTTCGTACAACGTCCAAATCACATAGGGTCATACTCCATAGAACATATAGTGGACGCTAAGCGACGAATACCTGTAATCGGTTTCAGTTGGGTTTGAGTTTTCGGAGACGGGATGATTAATTCCGAATCAACGCTAGCTGATCAACTCTGAACGATTCCATATCACACCGGCCATGTTTTCAACGGCCTGCTCAGGAAACTTTGAGTAGGAGGATAATGAAAGTTAGCAAACCTGACAGTTAGTATGTGCTGTTTACACCAGAAATGACGTTATCTTGCGCATTGTACGTAAGTTCACTTTGTGCGGTTAGGTCCGGTTGCATTTAAACAGGCCTTGTATCAGCTTAGTACTGTAGGAAACTTTGTACGCCGATGTATCGGCTCTTCTGAGTGAATCAGTTAAGTGGGATCAAGATGCTGAGCAGCGCATGAGCTACAGCGACACAAAGCTAACTCCTAGCGAACTTAACCAGCTTTTAGAAAAGCCTGATTCCAATCATTTGTTAAAGCATAGGTACCCACAATGCACTTGGCTTCCCTAACTTGCTTGCACATAAAGGCTTGGGAACTGTCCAAAAATGGCGGAAACTGCCAAGAGTAGAAACAGGACGACGCGAAGTGAACGCGCTCCGGAAGTCGGCAAACAGCTCAATATCAAATAACAGGACAGGAGTGGTCGTAGAGATTGACGATAGTTGCGTTAGTTCCCATTGCACATGCTAATGGTGCCCGGTGCACTCTAATATATGGGTTACGGAACATCGAGTTGTGGAGGCAGGGACAATTAACACATTTAAGAAAAGGCTGAATGCACAAAGCTTTTAGAGCAAGGAAATGTAAATGAAACTGGTTGTTTACAGACTCTGTATAGTCTTCTAAACCAGTATAAAAACGTTTGTTAAAAAGATGTTGAGTTAAGCTATGATAATGGTGCCCGGTGAACTCAATATATGGACTAGTGAACATGGACTAGTGAACATCAAGCTTGAATTCCTTTACCAGTATCAAGATGCCCAGCGGTGCATAAGCTGCAGCAAACCAGCGACCCAAAGCTGAGTGCTAGCGACATGGCCAGCGAACGAAAGCTGCCAAGACACTTGTACACCTCCACGCGGTGATCCTGGATTACAGGCGGGAACAGGGTAAACTAGCTAAGGAGAAGGTATTGGAGAGGGAAGGTTAACCCGGTACCCAAAAACAAGTGCTGAAATCGGATGTGTCGGGCCGAAAGGTGCAAATATCGCAGCGATGCTGTAAACTACAACAAAACGCAACCCATTCGCCAGACAACATCCTGCAAATTGCAAGGCCATTTTCATGCTTTGGTAGCGGAAGTTTAAGAACGAACAAACGAAGAAGATTCCCTACCAATTCAATCCATAGAATTCTTCCCCATTGCTTCTCACAACAGGCACCAAAACTTCTATCTCCCAATCACTCCATCAAGTGCTTCATTTCGTGACAAGTGAATGGCCTTATAAATGTCACATTTCAATCTCACCAAATAACACGTGTGTTTTTGACACTGCAAAGAACTCAGTCCCTTTCCGGTTGACATTAAGTTTGACCTCTGTAAATGCGCAATTTTAATTTGCGAATTGCGCCATGAATTTGTTTCTAAAATGGTCCCTGACTTCCGGTGTTGCCATCTGTTAAAATGGCGAGAGACTGAATCTATGTGAACAAGTCTTCATCAGTGGCTGGTTACCAGATGCTCTAGCAGCTGACAAATGGAGTTGAATGTAGATACATGTACAGTCATGCACATGGGTAGATCAATACGGAACATAATTACAGAATGGGAGAGAACAATATTAGAAAGATATAAAAGGAAAAGCTCCTAGGGGTTATAATAGATCATACAGGCAAGGTGAGTGAGCAAGTCCAGGTAGCAGTGAAATAGGCAAATGCAATGGTATGTATAATAACAAGAAATATTAAACATATGAGCAAGGAAGTGATAGTCAAACTGTATAAAGGATTAGTTAGACCTAGATTGGAGTACTGTGTACAGGTATGGAGTCCGTATCGTAGAGTGGCTATAAACATGTTGGAAAGGATACAAAGAAGAACGACAAAGCTGATAGTGAGATTCCAGAATCACAGTTATGAAGAAAGACTAAGACAAATTTTACTGTCTAGAGAAGAGAAACATTCGAATTGAATCCAGGTTCATAAGATAATCAACGGAAAGGATCAATTTGACTATAACACGTTCTTCAAAATCTAACCGTCTACATGAATAAGAGTGCACAGCCACAACTTAATTGAAGGAAGTTCCAGATTAGAAACCAGGAAATACGTTTTTAATCAAAAAGTGGTGAATGTTTGAAATGCACTACCACAGGAAATAGTGGGGTCAGGGACAATTAGTGCATTCAATTGGATGCGCAGTTATTTTTAGATAAAGTGAATGTAAAAAAGGAAACTGGTCTTCTACACCAGTTTAAGTTAAAATTATTTGAACTCGATACGGCATTCGATAAATCACAAGAAATGTAGGCTGTATAAGATATATGGCTAGTGTGAACAAATAATAAACCACATTGGTCATGAACGAGACAATCTGAAAGACTTTTGGACACCTCATATCAATTACACGGAGCAAGAAAAACATGTTTCTCTGTTGGGATCCCTAGGCTTGTTACTTATGAGAACAGAATAGCACAACTAGGCTATCAGCGTTATTTCGTAAGAAGCAGTAAAGTCGAGTAAAGTCTATCAACCAAACTGTATAAAACAAAATTATTATTTTTTTGTTGCGTTCGCCTTATTTATCTATTCCCCAAGGCGGTGTGCGTTGCACTGTGGTTTTTATTTTCCACCTGTCGGCCCAGTGCATCCGACTTCAGCATGCATTTTATGTAAGGGTCTGCTTCCTCCTGCATTTTTTAAGGGTTTGCTTCCTCTGGGTAACGGCCGGAGCTGTGATGGGGATCGAACCCAGCACCTTCTGGTTGTGAGCCGTGCCACTTAACCACAAGCCCACGCCGTCCCCTAAAACAAAATGATACAGTACTCGTCACTGCAAGAGCACAAGTGCGAGGGGCCATTTACAGCAGTGCCCTTATGATTTGTAGGGACTAAAATGCAGAATAAGAAGAAGATACAGATACAGCACAGATTATACTGTCTGGTGATATAAAACAACACAATGAGACAGATATGCTTCCGGGATCAAGATGCTGAGCAGCGTATGAGCTGCAGTAGTCAGCGACCCATAGCTGACTGCTAACGTCAGGGCCAGCGAACCATAGCTGCCAAGACCCATCTACACCTCCATGCGGTGATCCTGGATAACAGGCTGTAGCAGGGCAGACTGGCTAAGGAGAAGCGATCGAAGAGGGAATGCTAACCCGGTACTCAAAAAATGCTTGCTGAAGTCGGATGTGTTGGACCGAAAGGTGTAAATATCACAGGCAAGCTGTAAACTACGACACAACGCAATCCGTTCTCTGGACTACATTCTGCTACTTAAGCCCTTTTAGGCTTTGGTAGTAGGAGATTGAGAACGAACGAACGAACGAAGAAGAAGACGAAGAAGATATGCTTCGTAAATAGACGGAAGAAGGGAGTGTATTCCAAACGGACGAAAGGAAAACATAAGGAGAAATTATTTATTTTGCTAAAAGTAAAGTAACCATTACTGCATTACTGCCGTAGGGGTGTGAGATGTTAGCGAGATCATATTTCAAAGGCTCGGCTATATGAGGGCGGTAGCCATCTCCTCTCCCTCGCCGCTTTTACTTCTCGGACTGAACCGGTACCCATTTAAGGCTGGGTCTACCCGGGAGCCATTGCGGTATGAAAAAACACTACCGCCTCAACTGGGGAATGAACCCAGGACCAATCAGATGCGAAGCCAGAGCTCTAACCATTGCGCTATGCGGCTCTCTTATTTTGCTAAGTGCCTAAAAAACAAACTGAACTGGAACCAAACCGAGTCGGATATAACAGAAACATACTACTCACTACTAAGAATATATATATATTTATATAATTTTATAGGTTTGGCCTTAATGAGAAAACAATATGTGTGTGTGTGTGTGTGTGTGTCTGTGCTAGTGTATGTGCGCGCGCATCCGCGATCTAAATACGTTATCAATTAGCGCAGATTACTCTCACAACTTATTTTACAACATTGCGTAGTGGTGACGTCACTTAGTAACGTGTAGTCTCAATACGACATTGGAGACGTCACTTGCAGTCAGTTCAGCTGATTCCATTGAACTAATAGTTAACACTGCGTTCTGGAAACTTAAAAATGTAAACAAGAGATTCTTCCTTGGGACCGTTATCCTCGGGAAATTGACATTAAAATTTGCGTTTTTGATTTTGCAACGTCAGTGTTTGATTATAAGATTATATTTTCGAGACAAAATTTGACATCATTAAGGAGGAATGGATTGAGGGATGAGATGGGCGGGGGATATGAGCCCGACGAGTGGTGCGGGAGAGGGGAGATTATTTAATTGTTAAACTGTTGTTTTATGTTCATATTGTACAGTTCGATAGGCAGCCAGATCTTCTGCTGGGGTATTGCTATTTAAATGATAGTACGGGGACGGCGTGGCCTAGTGGTTAAGTGGCATGGCTCACAACACTAAGGTGCTGGGTTCTATCTCCATCACAGCACTGGCCGTTATCCCGGGAAAGCAAACCCTTAGAAAATGCAGGAGAAAGCAGACACATACATAGAATTCATGCTGAAGTCGGATACACTGGGCTCTATCTATCTATCTATCTATCTATCTATCTATCTATCTACCTCACTACCTAACTAACTATCTATCTATCTAACTATATATCTATCTATCTATATATGTTAGTTGCGATCCAAATACGACGCATAAGCCTGAAACAAATTATTTCCAGTTGGACAGGTGTGACGCCATTATTAGGCCCACAGTTGAGCCCTCTCGGATGGTTGTTCTTCTGAGTCTCTTCCTTGGGTTTCCCTCTTTTTCGAACGTCCCTTGGTGTCCATTCGAGTGCTTGCAATGGCAGACGGTTGTTGTTCATTCTAATGACCTGTCCGATGTATGTCCACCGCTTTTTTCTGGATATTGGTCGACACGTATATTCGGTCTGTCTCTGTTCTTATCGGGTCATTAGTTATGAACTGGTCCCAGCGTATATTCAATAATTTTCTTAGGGGACGGGATGGGCTAGTGGTTAAGTGACACGGCTCACAACCGGAAGGTGCTGAGTTCGATCCCCGTTACCCCGAAGAAGCAATCCCTTAGAAAATGCAAGAGGAAGCAGAACCTTGCATAAAATGTATGTTGAAGTCGGATGCACTAGGCCGATAGGCGCAAAATAAAAACCACAATGCAACGCACACCGCCTTGAGGAATAGAGAAATTAGGCGAAGGCACACACACACACAAATATATTTTTAGCACAGATTTTTAGGTTATGACGTCACAGCATAGGCCACTTTTTTAAACTGTTTTGAGTGTCAAATATTCTGCGAGAATAGACCAGAATTGTTTCTTTTTCCTACCGTCTTGGCAATGCATTTCTGAAATTTCTCAACGTCAACGCTGGTCCATGATAAGGAAGTGGCATCCAGTTTCTACAGCAGCATGGCATTATCCATGCTGTCAGACGATGTAATAACAACCTTGTTATCTAACCCTACGTGTGGGGATCCAGGTGACTCCCGCAGTAGTGAGCGACGCATGGATGAAGCCAAGCCTAGCACAACCGCCTGGAGGGCCTGGTACAAGTACATCCGCACGTTCGGAGGAGATATACTGCAACGCACCACCTCTGCTTCTTTCTTCTTTCTCGTTCGTTTTCAGACCTCGACTTCAATTACTCTAATTTTTTTTTCTTTGCGTTCACCTTATTTATCTAATTCCTAAAGCGGTGTGATTTTATTTGCGCCTGTCGGCCCAGTGCATCCGACTTCAGCATGCATATTATGTAAGGATCTGCTTCTTCCGCAATTTTCTAAGGGTTTGCTACGCCGGGGTAACAGCCGGTGCTGTGATGGGGATCGAACTCAGCACCTTCGGTTTGTGAGTCATGCCACTTAACCACGAGGTCCCCCAATGACCCTAATGCAGGCAGCAGTCCACTTAAGGCTCCGTATACTACCGTATAGCTTCTCGTGAAAGAACACTGGCTGTTGCCAAATGCTACTTATTATGTCGGTATACTTCTTCTTCTTCTTCGTACGCAGTCAGACAGTAACCATTATTTTTTCGAAAAAAGCGGCGGTCATCCTGAGGCTGTCGACACTGCCATAGAGCTTGTCTTGCAGTTCCACTGGTAATGGCCACATCTGCTCTCTCTGATCCTCGTATGTCGGGCAGTTCTGCAGAAGATGTTCAGCGATCATTTTACCGGTACCGCACGGGCATTCGTCGGTACCACCTATCTTCAATTTGTTGAATAGGTGGTATCTCAGTCTATTGTGGCCAGTACGAAGTCTGAAGACAACGACCTGCTCTCTTCTGTTCAACTGGTAATAGGCATCGTTTTTGGATTTTGTCGGTATACGATGGGCAGGACTGCAAAATGTCTTCTGCTGTAATTGGGGCTGTGCCGCAGGTTCAAAAGTCTGTAGTGTCAATCTTGACCTTGTTGTATAGATGACATCTCAGTCTTCTGTGTCCTGTGCGTAGCCAGAGAATGATCACCTGGTCTCGCCTGGAGAGTTGGTGCTAGGCATCATTGTCTATGTGGCCAGGGTGGCCTTTTTTCCATCTTGGATTATACGTCGCCCTGATTACTGCACCACTAATGCCTTTTTCAAGACGCACAAAAGAGTGAACGTACATTCAACATATCTATCCTCGGACGTAACAAAACAAAGCACTAGATTCTCCTCGAGGATTAAGTATTCTGCTAGATCTAAACTACTCTTAACTTAACGTCTTTGTACTGGTTTAGACGAGTCTGTAGAGTCTATACAACCAGTTTCATTTACATATCTTTGCTCTAAAAGCTATGCGCATCCAATCTATACTTAAATGCATTAACTGTCCTTGCCTTCGCTAGTTCCTGTGACAGTGCATTCCAAACATTCACCACTCTCTGACTAAAACAATATCTCCTCATATCTCATCTGGATCTTTCTTTAGTTAATTTTCAGCTATGCCCTCTTGTTTTTGTAGGTGGTTGAATTTTGAAAAACTTGTTCTAGTCTAATGTATCCTTACCACAATCTCTCTTCCGTGTAGTGTTCCCTGGAAATAGGCTGTTTTCAAGGCGGCCTGACTGACGAGATGTGAGTCGATGTGATCCCCGTTGTAGTGAACGCCACGCAAATGAAGCAAAGCATAGCACAACCGACTGAAGGACCGCGGTCTACCTTCATCAGCACGCTCTGAATGTGAGGAAAGCTACTACAATCCGCCACTTAACATCCTTTTCAGGACCCACACAAGTGTAAACTTACTCATTACGAACATTAAACAGTATCTTATAAACCTCCTTTAAGTCACCTCGAATTCTTCTCTTTTCTAGACATTGTAGGCCGGTTTGTATGAGACTTTCCTATAACTGTAATTCTGGAATCCCTTCAGTGCGCACAAAAGTGTAAACTTACTCATTACGAACATTAAACAGTATCCTATAAACCTGCATTAAGTCACCTTGAATTCTTCTCTTTTCTAGACATTGTAGGCCGGTTTGTATGAGACTTTCCCATAAGTGTAATTCTGGAATAACGCAATCAGTTTTGTCGCTCTCCTTTGTATCCTTTCCAGCATATTTATATCTGCTCTACGATAAGGACTCAACACCTGTACACAGGTGCGTTGACTGGTTGCGCTCTACGTCGCCTTACTGTCCACAGATGAAAATAATGTAGCAATTTACAACGGGGTAGACTGCAACGTGTTGAGACCGGCAACAGACATACTTCTAGATTAGAATTAAACAAATATTGTAGACGCATAGAGAGTATATCAATTTAATGATACAGGGAACAAAGAGTAACATCAGGGTCAGGTGAAACATAATGACCAAAGCCCTCATCTCATGCTGAAGTCGGATGCACTGGCCCGACAGGCGCAAAATAGATACCACAGTGCAAAGCACACCACCTTGTGGATTTGAGAAATAAGGCGAACGACAAAAAAAAGCCCCCATCTCACGTTTCTGGAAACTCTTGTTGCACTACAGTAGTCTCTGGCCAAAGGTGGGGATTGATACTGCACTCCACGTAGTGGCGATCTTGCTGAGAAATCTAGTATTGCACTACAGCCAGGAGGACCCCGGTCCCCCTTTAAGTACGCCTCAATGTATAAGAAAAACCTCTGTCGCACGCCACTAATAAAATTGTTTCAATAGTTTATGCATTTTCTTCTTCTTCTCCTCCATTCGTCTTCAGACATCGACTTCAATGACTCTAACAAATGCAGCAGTCAACTCGAGGCTCTGTGCACTTCCATATCGTTTTTCACCGACATACGAGGACCAGAGAAAGCACACTGGCCATCCCCAGTTCCAACACTATGCAAGCTATATGGCAGTGTCGACAGCGTCAGGATGACCGCTGCATTCTTCGAACAAATTCAAGTTGAATTCTGACAGCGTACGAAAAAGACGAAGAAGAAGAAGAAGAAGAAGAAGAAGGGGAAGAAGAAAAATATATCGTTTTTTTATGGAAAGACACTGGTAAATGAACTTGGTGCAGTATGTGTGGCTTCCAACAACTGGCATGCAACGGGGATGTAGGGAAGGAATGAACGTACGGATACAAGATAGCAACGACATATGATGTAAACATGCACAGATAGACCGGAGCGTAGTCTACCAGAGTGCATCAACAACGCTGGAGGAACCAAATATATGTTAAATCTAGTCCAGGGAGGGAAGGAGGAGGAGGGGGAGAAGAGAGAGAGAGAGAGAGAAATGGGGTGTCACACTCCACTCCGCGCCAGCTACCACTGGATATTTTTTGATTGATTGGAAGGGGGGGGGGGGGAAGAGAAAGAATACTAACGGCTTGTCCGGCAAAACATACTGGTCAGACATGTTAGTCAGGGTCAGGCAAAACATACTGGTCAGACATGTTAGTCAGGGTCAGGCAAAACATACTGATCAGACATGTTAGTCAGGGTCAGGCAAGACATACTGGTCAGACATGTTAGTCAGGGTCAGGCAAAACATACTGGTCAGACATGTTAGTCAGGGTCAGTCAAAACATACTGGTCAGACATGTTAGTCAGGGTCAGGCAAAATATACTGGCCAAGACCCTCACCTCGGCTTTCACGTAGCCTTTACTGGAAACGGGCTGTTTTCATAGCAGCCTGCTTAACAAGCCGACGTGATCCCTGTAGCAGTGAACGACACGCAGATGAAGCCAAACATAGCACAGCCGTCTGGAGGACCCCGGTCCACATTCATCAGCATGCTCGGGATGTGAGTAAAGCTACGACAACCAACCACATAACGTCCTCTTCACATCGGACACAAGAGTAATCCTACTCTTGTGGGCATTTAACAACAACAATCTCTTAGGTAATTAGTTATAAATATTGTTACATTTAGCATTCGCCTCCGGCATTTTATTTCTGCTGTCTATTTTCCTCTTACCTGTTGCTGCCAGAAGAAGAAACTATTGTATGTAAATGTAAGAAGCTTGTCCTTTTCTGAAAGTCGCTTCTTGTTTGACTGTTATAAGTTTTTTTGGCAGGTGTGTGGTAAGCTGTCATTTCTTTCCGTTTGTCGAGGAGTGATCAACCCAAACTGAAAAAAATTCTCCGTTTCTGCCGAACTGACACCGCGAGATTGTAACCCGGTGGGCTGGGATTGTAATGGCGCCTGTAAAACACGTTTTTACAATAATACAACTAAGTGTATGCGTACTAGTGCGGACAAAAATAGAAGCTGTTATATATTATATACGTATATGAGGGATCAAGATGCTGAGCAGCGCATGAGTTGCAGTGGTCAGCGACCCATAGCTGACTGCTAGCGTCAGGGCCAGCGAACCAGAGCTGCCAAGACCCTTTTACACCTCCACGCGGTGATCCTGGATAACAGCAGGGCAGACAGGCTAAGGAGAAGGGATCGAAGAGGGAATGCTAACCCGGTACTGAAGAAATTATTATTGAAGTCAGATGTGTTGGACCGAAAGGTGTAAATATCACAGGCAAGCTGTAAACTACGACACGACGCATACCGTCCTCTGGACTACATTCTGCTACTTAAGTCGTTTCAGGGTTTGGTAGCGGGAGATTGAGAACAACGTAGCCAAGCCAAGTCATATTCGTATATTTTGGACGTCTTCTCAATATGGAGAATAACCTGGAACCTGAACTGACAAGACGTCGCCCAGCCTTCTCGTCCATTAACACGGTCCTGGCCGGTTGTCATGAACGAGACCTACCGATACGAGCCTCCCTCTTCAATTCCACTGTACTCACTGCAATGTGTTTCGGTGCCGAGACGTGGACACATTGGGAGTGACCCAGGCCGTCCTTGAGAGACGCTTGGTCGGAATCACTCTTCGGAACAAACGTAAGCACGGTCTCCACAATTCTGACATAAGACGATATCCCTGGTGAAGGATACGGTTTTCCATGCAGGCGAGGCAAAACATAGATGAGCAGGTCATATGTTGCGAAGCAAGGTTGATCGATGGAGCACAGTGGCAGCAGTCTGGTACCCCTAAGGTAAGAAGAGACGGCGAGGAAGACCTCCAATGCGTCGATCTAACCCCCTTGCTGTACGCTGAAACATCCGAGATGCCTTTAGAGGAGCACTTACCCCGAACTTGACATCCGTGACCCAAGACAGGGTCCGCTGCAGACGAAGTTGAGACCCGCAGCTACGCTGAGGATCGGGTCAACAACATCAAGATTATTTGGAATGCATCCTCTGAGAGAAAGACAATCGTAAAGCCATTCTGACATTTGCTGAAAAGCGTGCATTAATGTTTAAATTGTGTACGGCTCAAAAACAAAAAAAAACAAAGTTGAAGATCACACCGCTAGCCTCGTGCTGCGCCAAATCATATCAGACGAACGGTGAAATAAGTGGATCCCCAACGTGAGGATGATTGATGGCTGAATGATTCGCCTTTTGGCTCCGTATCACAGGATCTGATCACTCCAGCTTTACAGGATCCAATGGTTTACAACAATGGTTTGACATGATCCTATTGTAAGCCACATGTGCAATCCTCTTTAAACATTTTTTTTTTTATATGCTTGAAAGGTTTCAGTGCCTCTATATCATCAACCCGCGTACCGCTTGTATTGTCAATGTAGGATACGTTTAACCCTTTGCACCCTAAGCTTTGGAACAAGAATTATACATTAATTAGAGCAGTAATATACATCTTTCCCCCCTCATACATAAAACATTATTTACAAACGGATTTAGAAATTATTCTAATATTTTTTGTATAAACTAAAAGATTTTATTAGACAGAATAAAGGTTACAATGGTTTAAGAAGAGTAGGGTTCTTGCGTCTTAATTCAACCCAAACAAAAGAAATATATATTTTTAGCACTGATTTTGAGCTAGTGTCACAGAATAGTCCACTTTTTAACTGCTGGGGGTGTCAAACATTCTGCGAAAATAGACGAAAATCTCTGCTACCTTTTATTCCTGCCAACTTAGCAATAAATTTCTTGAATATGTGAACGTTGGTCCATGATAAGGAGAGTAGTATCCAGTTTCTACAGCAGCATGGCATTATCCATGCTGTCAGAGGATGTAATAACAAACATGTTATTTAACCCTAGCCCTATACCTAATCCTAACCAAAACCCTTACCATAACCCTAACCATAACCCTTCGCAAAACTGATTATAACCATCTTTTCTACACTTCTATCTTTATCTAAGTCTTTACTTATTATTATTTTTTAAATTACATCGACCCGTCTTACCCTTAACCCGAAATGTACGGTGGGAACCAATGGAACTCTGTTTGGGGTGAATTGGCTTTGGCTTTGTACGTTCTCAATCTTCCGATACCAAACCCTGAAATGGGCCTTAGTAGCACAATGTAGTCCAGAGAACGGATTACGTTGTGTCGTAGTTTACAGCTTGACTGCGATATTTGCACCTTTCGGTCTAACACATCCGACTTCAGCAAGAATTTTTTAGTGCCGGGTTAGCATTTCCTCTTCGATCCCTTCTCCTTAGCCAGTCTGCTCTATTGCAGCCTGTTATCCAGGATCACCGCTAGGAGGTGTAGAAGGGTCTTGGCAGCTCTGGTTCGCTGGCCCTGACACTAGCAGTCAGCTCTGTGTTGCTGACCGCTGCAGCTCATGCGCTGCTCCTGTGGTGAATTAACACGCAAGTACCAAGAATGTAACAAACTATACAAGGACGGTCATGTTTATGGGGAGAAATAGATGCAATTATTTGAGAGCTAACGACGAAGAGGAAGAAGCTATACACTAGGATAACGTTTGTAAAAGATTTGCTCCAGGCTACTCTACTGGGGTGGGTTAACTCGACGTTTCTTTGAGCGGGTTACAGTGGTTCTTAACTTAACGTCTTTATACTGGTTTCTGCACAGTCTGTATACAACCAGTTTCATTTACATTACCTCGCTCTAAAAGTTATGCGCATACATTGTATTATTAAATGCATTAATTGTTCCTGCCTCCACTACCTCCTGCGGCAATTCATTCCAAGCATATTTCCTAATATCTAATCTGGACCTCTCTTTAGTTAATTTTTAGCTGTGCCCTCTTGTTCTTGTGGTTGGCTGCATTTTAAAAAAACATAGTTTAATTTATCCGTACCTCTGATCATCTTATAAACCCGTATTAGGTCACCTCGAATTCTTCTCTTTTCTAGACACTGTAGGCCGGTTTTTTCCCACTATCAGCTCTGTCACTTCTTTGTATCCTTTCCATCATGTTTATATCCCCTCTATGATAAGGACTGTACAGAGTACGCCAATCTAGGATTAAATAATGCTTTATACAGTTTGACAATCACTTCCTTGCTCCTATGTTTAATATACCTTTTTATTATACCTAACATTGCATTTGCCTTTTTCACTGCTACCTAAATTTGCTCACTCACTCACTGTATGATCTATTATAACCCCTTCTTCATACACTCCGCGGTGTACTGGAGAACGTAGACCGATGTTCTCCTAGCTGTAGTGTATTGCAAGGTTCATTAGCAAACTTACCACATGGGGGAATCTTCTTCTTCTTCCTTCCCCATTGTTCTTCTTTTTCCTCCTTCTGCGTCAGTGTTCGTCCTGAAAAGGATGTTGTGTCATAGTTTACAGTGAGGATATGATTCTGCGCCATTCAGCTCGCCACATCTGGTTTCAGCTGGCTTTCATTTTAAATACCGGGTTCGACTTTCCTTCCAATTGCGATTCCTATTTTCTTAGCCGATCTGTTCACAAGGACACGTTTGAAGTTGGAATATCGTTTTGGACGGCTGTGTGTGTGTATGTGTTGTATAATAGTTCCCCATCGCAAGCGACGAATGGCAACAGCATCAGACTTGTGCTGCGAGGCTATAGAGACCAATCCTGGACCTGCAAACTTTGCCGCACTCGGGGCACACACGTGAGGAGGCGGATGTAGAGTCGTCTACATTCTGCTCTTCCAGCCGGCACGTCTACGCCGATGATCCGCGATGAGGTTTTGCTCTGCGGTCTGAGCACCTTTGAAGATGCTTCGGCGACAGGTGGAATAGGTCCGTGGGAGCAGCTCCCAGAAGGTGATATCAATGTTGAACCTTTTCAGAGACACCACACTTTCAAGGAGTATATGGGGACGGCGCAGGCTAGTGGTTAAGTGACACGGCTCACAACCAGAAGGTGCTGGGTTCGATCCCTATCAAAGCACCGGCCGTTACCCCGGGGAAGCAAACCTTTAGAAAATGCAAGAGGAAGCAGGCCCTTACATAAAATGCATGCTGAAGTCGGATGTACTGGACCGACAGGCTCTAAATAAAAACCTTGGGGATCAGCGAAATAAGGCGAACGAAATTTTTTTTAAAGAGTCTATGTAGCGTTTTCGACACACGCCCCCCCCCCCCCCCAACTGAGAGTAGAGCAGCTCTTTTGTGGTGCGCTCATCTGGCCAGACCACCTTAGCTGAGGTATTTTCTTACGTGTACGGGTGGCTCAGCATGTTAGTATCGCTAAGAGTTTCATTGGGCATCGGGCACTTTGTCCTGCCACGTGACCATGAGCAGCCTACGCAGACATCTCAAGTGAAAACGATTGAGCTGTCTGGCATGTCTGCTTTACACTGCCCATGTTTCACGGGCATGCAGTAGGGTGGATACACTTAACCTTGGTGACGACACTGACGCCCTGCCGACTGCAGATGTTTGCTCGGAGCCTCTTAATCGCAAAGCACGCCTTAGCAATCCTGTTATTGACCTCACAGTCGATATTCGTATCTCTAGTGAGGGTGTTGCCTAGGTAAATGAAGCTAGCGACTGCCTGGAGACGATGGTTCTGTAAAGTTAGTGGCTCGTCGTAAGCGAAGATGGCGACACAATCAGACAGTTTTGTGTCTTGATGATGTAACTTCCGCCGTATTTGGATTATAGTGAGGTGAGGAAGAAACTGCGCTGGTCATCAACCTCACTCTCTGGTCTCGAACTACCTTGGGCCAGTGGCAAGACATAAGTCAAGATGACTGGAGCTAATTCAGGATGCAGGCACTGTGATCTCACCTCTTTGAGACCAGGGTGGCTTGAAACCTGCGGGACTCGAAACAAAGCCGTTTCCGGTCACTGCTTTGAGAGGCAAGCGCCTTACCCCTCGACCACAGCTACCCCAGTACATTAATGTTTGGTTTGATGTACATCTCCCCATGGACAAGTTGGACGGGTACCTTCTTGTTCCTAGTGTTGATCGTGAGACTAAAGTTATTGTACGCCGCCGAGAACTCCGTCACGATGGACAGCATATCTTTTTTTCTGAACAAGTGGTGTTTATGTGTAATCGCATAAATAAGTCAGTTGCACAAAGTAACCGATAGCAAAAAACTTAGGTTACAACCTAATAGTCTTCATCGGAGTCAGTAACTCCACTCGTGAACACATTTACAAAATCACACTGATAATTCAAATAACATATAGAGGAATGATGTAATATGGACACTGGTGAGAGAGAGAGCGAGAGAGAGAGAGAGAGAGAGAGAGAGAGAGAGACAGACAGACAGACAGACAGACACACCACCAAATAAAAACCACAATACTGTCAGATTGCTACGAAATATTGAATCAGAAAAGAGAGATGTCGCAGGAGGACGAACATGATTTTCCAAATTAAAAATGAACGTTCCAAAGGCAATGTGTGTACACTACAGCGATCAGGAAGTCATTTGTGAATGTGTAGAAACGTGGAAGAACAAGGACAAGAAATTATGGCACAGCTAATTTCAATTCGTGATATTCGTTTCTTCTTCTTCCTCATCTGCTTCGTCTCTCTCTAATTCTCTCTCTCTCTCGTTAATTCAGTTTGTTTGCTACCGTTCTGCCAAATCCTCGCAGACATTACGGGGGTCATTGCCTCGATGCGCGTGAGCTAAATGTTGACGTCATCACAGGAGGCTGGTGAAGTTCTAGTCCGTTCATCATCTACACTTAAAATCGCTGTTATTTTTAAAAGGCCATGATATAATTAGAGGAGACAAATTTCTTCCAAAAAAAACATTTCGAAACCGCGCAAATTGCTTTCATGCAAGCTTCCTAAAGGATGGCGACTTTAATAGTGGCCCTATACTCCGACTGGGGCGAAAAGGGGACAATTGGAAGACTTTGAATCAATATACTAAGGATGTATGCAGAAAACTATGACAAGAGATGTGAGAAGAGCGAGTAGTCAGCCGGGGTCATTGTGTATGACAAGGACTAGAATAGCACCACTGCCTCACAGAGAGCATATCGTAAGAGGCGACTAACTGTGTGACATGGCATAACACCGGCCACGGTTAGGTGGTTTGTTAAGAGCAGCATAGATGGCGCCTAACAGGCTGCGCGTCTACTTTGCTTTAGTGTTTGAGTCTATTGAGATGGACTCGCACATCGGTTAACTACCCTCCGTAAATGCTTATCACCTTACCTCGAGACCACTGAGTCCTCTCCTTTGTCCCGGCGTGCATCAGTTGATGTCCCTCGTCAGCGACACGCTCTAGCTAGAATGAGGTCATAGTATTGGGAAACCTGCACATCACTGCCTTGTACGTTTTCCTGAAATGGGGCTGTTTTCATCGCAGCTTGCCTCACAAGGTGGGGGATCAACGAGATCCCCGTTGTAGTCAGTGACGCGTAGATGAAGCCAAGCACAGCACAACCCCTCTAAGAATCCCCGGCCCACCTTCATCAGTATGTTCGGGATGCAAGGAAAGTTAATGCAACCCGCCACACCGCTCTATTCCGGGCGCACAAAAGAGTAATCACATTCATTGCGGACAAACAAAAACAGCAGCAGCAACGACAACAACAACAGGAACAACGACGACAACAACAACAACGACGACAACAACGACGACAACAACGACGACGACAACAACAACAACAATAACAACAATAACAG
The DNA here is from genome assembly GCA_036924085.1 of Ariolimax columbianus. NCBI lineage: Eukaryota > Metazoa > Mollusca > Gastropoda > Stylommatophora > Arionidae > Ariolimax > Ariolimax columbianus. The sequence goes on from JAVGWX010000021.1 coordinate 10,635,652, forward strand.
CAACAACGACGACAACAATGACGACAACAACAACAACAGCAGCAACGACGACAACAAAATCAGCAGCAACAACGATGACAACAACAACAATAGCAACAACAACCACAACATGTAAAAGAACTTTCTTACAGCCAAGTTCGCAAGACGCTACAACGATTATCCTTAGTGCTGGGCGTTAAACAAAATCTGGACGCGTCATTCAAGAGCTTAAATACACGGCCATACATTGTCTACTAAGGGGAAATAGTGATGAAATGTCAGTGATAAATATTACGGATAAGATAAGAACAAAATGGTGAACAGACTCCCTCTTCAAGTGAAACCATGAACGGGATATCCATAAAGGACGTTCACATGAGAGTTGGTAAGGTATATAAAGTGGATAAATGTGGATACAGGAGGGAACCGGTTGTTGTTTGTTGTTGTTTAATGCCCACAATGGAGTAAGTTTACTCTTTTGTGTGCCCTGAAAAGGACGTGGCAGGTTGTAGTAGCTTTCCTCACATGCCGAGCATGCTGATGAAATTGGACCGCGGTACTCTAGGCGGCTGTGCTATGCTTGGCTTCATCTGCGTAGCGCTCACTACTATGGGGATAATATCGATCTACACCTCGTCCGGCTACCTTGAAAACAGTCTGTTTCCATGGAAAGATGCATGGAAGAGAGATAGTGGTCTTGGTCGGTGTAGTAGGGACTGACGCTGACGCGGCGTCCTGGTCAGTATGTTGTGCCTGACCGGACTAGCGTCTCAGTTCCCCAGAAGTGAAGCGATATTTAAGATGAAAGTGGACGTCCACAAGGCAGCTCTCACTGACACAAATATCTCAAGAATAGAAAACCCTCTTATCTTTTAAATCGTCTTATTCTCCAACTAAATCAGAGTGGTTCGCCAGGGTCTATGTGTATGTCAAGGACAAGAATAGCACCACTGCTCGGTGGAAAGCATGTCGTAAGAGGCGACTAACTGTGTGACACGGCATAACATCGGCCATGGTTATGTGTATTGTTAAGATCAGCATACATGGCGCCTAACCGGCCGCGGATCTACTTTGCTCTAGTGTTTGAATTTATTAAGATTGACTTGCTCATCGGTTAACCACCTTCCGCGGCACGAATACCAACGCAGCGTAGTAATAAACTGCTCCAGCCTAGCCCGCTAAGCAGGAAATATTTATTTCGGCTACATTTAGCTCACGCCAGATCTGGGATCTGCACATGGGCTTCTGCCACAGTAGAAGTAGAAGTCGTCTAAGACTAAACCAAAATAAACCTTTGTATTCTGGTCTTCATGCCAGTTCTTCTAAATTTTTGTAGAATTAAAATCTCGAATGTGAAGATGTATAAACGTCTCTGCTCCTGCTCTTCGGAACAAAGAACCTTAATCCATTTAACCCTAAAACTGTAATACTGATGTTCATTCAGGCCCATTGTGTGCCCTATACCAGGTAGCCAAATGTTGTCTAAATTCATCTCTCCTTTGCCATTCAGTACAATGCCGGACCAAGGTCTTGTCGAAGGCCACCTCTCCACCTCATTGATGGACGTCAGGGGCGACGATTATAAGTGTAGGGCCACCATGACGTCATTTTACGTGTCCCTCTATTGTCAGGTATGCGTTGTACTTGGCCTGCCCACCCGTACTTTCTTATCAACGCCACTGAAGCAGGTTTGACTCCTGATGGCCGTGTTGCGGATGTGGTCTCGCAGTGCAAGTGACAGTGTTCTACGCTCCATCGCTCGTTGAGTATCTTGAAGCTGCGCCATGTCCCTTTTTCATAAGTTCACATCACGCAGCCATACACCACGGCTGGAATTACCAGACTACTGAACTCCCATGACTTGCATAAAGACATCTCACGAAGGTTAGCTGCCGGGTGGTTCTGCTTCAACCGCATTAAGACAGTACTTCAACAGATGAAAAACAACAAAGCGAGAACGCATACCTTCTACAACAATGAAATATAAAATATACATTAATGTAAGAAGGGAGACTTATTTGCCTCACTCATTTGCTCTTTCGCTACAAATTTAAATGCTATTTTATTACAAAATAAAAGTGAAATATTGCATTGAACAGAATACTAGTTACGGGTTTCCGAACAAAATGTATTGGGAATGTTAGGGTGCAATGAGTTAATAGTATATTGACTTTCTAGGGACAATCGTTGTGATTCTATGTATTTGTCTTGTGATAAACTATTATTGCAGCATGTATTCCCATTGCTGAGAACTAAACTAAGTGTGAGATATAGGTAAATGATAACATTTTAGCTTGGCGGGAGGGGGGGGGGCGCGCCCGGTGTGGCCTAGTGGTTATGTGACATGGCTCAGAACCCGAAGGTGCCAGGTTCGCTCTCCAACCCAATCACAGCACCGGCCGTTACCCGGGAAGCAAACCCTTAGAAAATGCAGGAGGAGGCAGACCCGTATATAAACTGCACGCCGAAGTCGGATGCACTGGGCCGGCAGGCGCAAAATCAAAATATAGTGCAACGCACATCGCCTTGCCTTGGGGAATGGAGAAATTAGGCAAAAACAAAACTTGTTTTAGTTTGTGTGTTTGATCAAGGCCAAGGCTCTATTAAAAGTGAAAAAGGGTGGACCAGGCCATTATTTAAAAGTGTACCCGACCCTGAATAATAAATCAGAGAAGCATCTTCAGTCCAACATAGGAAGCTGGTAGGAAGAGCTAGAGAAGTGAGAGGTGACCATTAGCAGCTCCAAAACAAAAACTGGTGTTCTCAAGAGAGGAGGAGAAAAACCAGATTATGCTCGGAGATGAAGCTCTGGAGCGGGTCAACCAGTTCAAGTACCTTGGGGGTACAATTGACTGGAACGAATGCATTCAAGTCTCTTCAAGTCTCGAAGAGAGAAGAACTCGTGGTGACTTAATACAGGTTTATAAGATGATCAGAGGAATCGATCAATTAGACTAACAAGTTTTTTTTTAAAATACAGCCACCTACAATAACACGAGTGCATAGCTACAAGCTGACTAAAGAGAGGTCCAGGTTAGATATTAGGAAATATTTTTTTAGTCAGAGAGTGGTGAATGCTTGGAATGCATTGCCAGGGGAGGTAGTGGAGGCAGGGACAGATAATGCATTTAAGAATAAACTGGATGCGTATAGCTTTTAGAGCAAGGTGATGTAAATGTAACTGGTTGTATACAGACTCTACAGGGTCTTCTAAACCAGTATAAAGACGTTAAGTTAAGTTAAGTTGGTTACCATAAGAGCAGCAACCAGGAGATTTTCCCATGCCATAAATCGAGATTTGTTTTCAACGCCAGTGCCAAGTCCGTGTTGCTGTATGGAGGGGAGACGTGGAGAACGACTAAGGTCATACAAGAGAGACTCCAGTACTTCGTTAACAGATGCCTACGACGGATAACGGGCATAAAGTGGCAGGACATGGTGAGGAAATGAGCAAACAACATCCACTGGCACAACAAATTAAGCGAAGAAAATGGAGATGGATAGAACATACGCTGTGGAAGGCACAGTCCAAAAAAGCCAGACATGCACTTACAAGGAACCCTCAAGGGAAGAGAGGGGTCTCCAAAAATACATGGAGTAGAGAATGTGAAAAAAAAACTAAGATTAAATTATTACATCTGGAGAGAGAGAGACAGAAAGAGCATCACAGAACCGTGCATGCTGATGGGATATTTGTAATGGCCTTTGCACTGAGAAGAGATACGTGCTTTGATGGATTAATTGAAAGCGAGGTTTCCTCAGCTTAAAAGAAATTGGCAAGAAAACAAAGATGGATGTATATCGCTACACCTTTAGGCCAGTCTTGACTTACGGACGTGAATCGTGAGTAATGACACCAACCCAAGAAAGGTCAACTCCAGGTGTCAGAAATTGGGTATTTCATTTAGGTGGTTCAGGTAACAAGAAGAGACACGGTCCGCAATCAGACAATACGCCGTGATCTTTAAACCCAACCCATGCAGACACGGGTAGAGCAGTCTCAACTTCGGTGGGTTGGCCATGTCTGCAGAATGAAATGAGATGGGTTACCACGTAAGTCATCGGATATAAGGAGCCGCGGACCCAGGCGACGATCCAAAGTCCGCTGAGATGATAACATAAGATAGTCTATAAAAGACCGTGACCTAGAATGGAACCAGGCCAAGAGAAATACAGCGGATTGAAAGGTCAGGCGCACTTTCTGGCGAACCTCTCGACACCTCCAGGGAAGGCGACAACAAAAAAGCGTTGTGTACCCGTGGAACGGCCGTTACATAATCTGCCGCCAAGTCTACGATTACAGATCCACGTTATTGCCGACACGTAAGGTAAACATTCTAAGAAAACGTTAGTCGGGTATCGACCAAAGACTAGATACACCCAGCGCAGCTCAGATCATATTCATCTGGTCTACCCTTTTCTCTGTGCCCAGGATTAGACCGCGACTATATCAGCAACGTGAGAACAGAGACACGTTTGAAAGCCGGCAGTCCAACTTCGTAAACATCTTTTCCCCCACTCCACTCAGATCTTATTTCTATTTCCCCCCCCCCCCCCCCCCCTTAGAAAAACCTGACCCCAAAAAAAAAATGAAATAGAACTACGGCAGTACAATTGTCGATATTCAAAATATGTGAAATCCTTCAACTAATTTACTGTTGTTGATCGCTGTCTCTGATGAAGGCATATTGGTCGTAAGGCAGGTTTCGTTTGTGTTTCAGTCTTAGTGCTGTATGTGATCATTATCATTGGCGTCTTTGTAGACCATGCGTATGCGCCGTGTGAGTTTTGTCCATCTATGTTTCCTGTTTTTCGAAACAGTGCTGTGACTGTAAGTCGTGTCGATTAATATCTTGCCACTGGCTAAGGGTACCTCAGGACCAGAGAGTGAGGTTGACAAACAGAGCAGTTCTTCCTGACTTTAATCCACATCAACGCGAGCAAGTCACCCATTTCAGCGGACACAGCAACAGAAAGGGCTGTCCACACGGATGAACATAGAGTGGGCTTCATCACATGTGATTGACGAACATCACTGTCCACACGGCTGAACATAGAGTGGGCTTCATCGCATGTAATGGACGAACATCACTGTCCACACGACTGAACATAGAGTGGGCTTCATCACATGTAATGGACGAACATCACTGTCCACGCAGCTGAACATAGAGTGGCCTTCATCACATGTAATGGACGAACATCACTGTCCACACGACTGAACATAGAGTGGGCTTCATCACATGTAATGGACGAACATCACTGTCCACGCAGCTGAACATAGAGTGGCCTTCATCACATGTAATGGACGAACATCACTGTCCACACGACTGAACATAGAGTGGGCTTCATCACATGTAATGGACGAAAATTATTGTCCACACGACTGAACATAGAGTGGGCTTCATCACATGTAATGGACGAACATCACTGTCCACGCAGCTGAACATAGAGTGGCCTTCATCACATGTAATGGACGAACATCACTGTCCACACGACTGAACATAGAGTGGGCTTCATCACATGTAATGGACGAACATTATTGTCCACACGACTGAACATAGAGTGGGCTTCATCACATGTAATGGACGAACATCAAGACTGTACATGCCGATCTGGGAGTGGCAATCCCTGCCATAGACAATACAGCCATGCTGAGTAGGCTGGCTTGCCGGATGTCCCCCGATCTCTTCAGTCTTTCTCTTTTCTCTGCAGCCAGAATGTATCTACGAGCGTCACCATCAACTATTCTGCTACAACCGAGCGTCTCCAAAGAGCTCGATCCTGAGCAATCGTTTCCCAGCACTCGGATGAGATGTCGCATGGCTTCATGTTCCTCTTGCAGACGATCTTCTCCGTCCCAGCACTCGGATGAGATGTCGCATGGCTTCCTGTTCCTCTTGCAGACGATCTTCTCCGTCCCAGCACTCGGATGAGATGTCGCATGGCTTCCTGTTCCTCTTGCAGACGATCTTCTCCGTCCCAGCACTCGGATGAGATGTCGCTTGGCTTCCTGTTCCTCCTGCAGACGATCTTCTCCGTCCCAGCACTCGGATGAGATGTCGCATGGCTTCCTGTTCCTCCTGCAGACGATCTTCTCCGTCCCAGCACTCGGATGAGATGTCGCATGGCTTCCTGTTCCTCCTGCAGACGATCTTCTCCGTCCCAGCACTCGGATGAGATGTCGCATGGCTTCCTGTTCCTCCTGCAGACGATCTTCTCCGTCCCAGCACTCGGATGAGATGTCGCTTGGCTTCATGTTCCTCTTGCAGACGATCTTCTCCGTCCCAGCACTCGGATGAGATGTCGCTTGGCTTCATGTTCCTCCTGCAGACGATCTTCTCCGTCCCAGCACTCGGATGAGATGTCGCATGGCTTCCTGTTCCTCTTGCAGACGATCTTCTCCGTCCCAGCACTCGGATGAGATGTCGCATGGCTTCCTGTTCCTCTTGCAGACGATCTTCTCCGTCCCAGCACTCGGATGAGATGTCGCTTGGCTTCCTGTTCCTCTTGCAGACGATCTTCTCCGTCCCAGCACTCGGATGAGATGTCGCTTGGCTTCATGTTCCTCCTGCAGACGATCTTCTCCGTCCCAGCACTCGGATGAGATGTCGCATGGCTTCCTGTTCCTCTTGCAGACGATCTTCTCCGTCCCAGCACTCGGATGAGATGTCGCTTGGCTTCCTGTTCCTCTTGCAGACGATCTTCTCCGTCCCAGCACTCGGATGAGATGTCGCTTGGCTTCATGTTCCTCCTGCAGACGATCTTCTCCGTCCCAGCACTCGGATGAGATGTCGCATGGCTTCCTGTTCCTCTTGCAGACGATCTTCTCCGTCCCAGCACTCGGATGAGATGTCGCTTGGCTTCCTGTTCCTCTTGCAGACGATCTTCTCCGTCCCAGCACTCGGATGAGATGTCGCTTGGCTTCCTGTTCCTCTTGCAGTTGATCTTAAATCTTATCCTTCCATTATATTGCATTGATACATGTCTGGTGCTGTCCAATAGTTCCACATTGGTGATTTTACTATACTTCTTCGTTCGTTCCAAAACTTTCCGCTGCCTAGCCCTGAAAAGGTTTTGCAAGTAGCATGATGTAGTCCGAATAACAGAATGTGTTGTGTTGTAGTTTACAGCTTGACGCGATATTTCTACCTTTCGGTCCGACACATCCGATTTCAGCACGTCATTTCTGAGCGCCGAGTGAGCGTTCCCTCTGTGATCCCTTCTCCTTAGCCAGTCTCCCCTGTTGCAGCCTGTTATCCAGTATCACCACGTACAGGTGTAGGAGAGCCTTGGTAGCTCTGGGTTGCTGACCCTGACGCTAGCGTCAGCTTGGAATCGCTGACCGCTACACTTTATGCACTGCTCAGCACTTGATCATATATTACCATACGATCTCAATATGTTATCTGCAGACACCAATTTATAAAAGATGCAACTTTACCGTTGTTGTTTGTGGTGTTCTCCACGTTTCAGAGCCATACAATAGAGCGGACTTTAAATTGGAGTTACTGCTTTCTATTTTTGTATTGGACTAAATGTTTTTCAGATTTCTTTAAGTTTCCCAATGCAATATATTAGAAACCCCTCTCGACTTTTGTATTCGTATACCATTACGTGACCTCCTACTTTGTCTATATGAGGATTTCGTGGTGAAGTGGTTAAGCCGTCGGCCTCGTGATCACGTGGTGTGGGTTCAACTCCGGACTTTCTCCCCTGCATCTCATAGTCGCCCCCTAGTCGTCTTGTCCTTGACTTGCCACTGGGGTCGGGCGGCACGAGACGAGAGAGTGAGGATAAAAAGTAGCGCAGTTAATCCTTACTAAAAATAGCGATAGCAAATAAATTATGCCATCATCATCTACAATGGACGGCGGCCTTTGCCTTTTTTTGTTGTTGTCTATATTACTACCAAGATATGTGAATGGTTCAATATCTTGTCGGAGTATGTACCTCCTACCTTGTCTATATTACTACCAATATGTGTGAATAATTACACACCTTGTAAGAGCGAGTCTCCCAACACAATCTGACTGCCGTTAGTTGTTTGTATTCACCTAATATTAGCGTTTCCTCTTTCCGCCAAAGAGTAGGATTAATTTTACATTGGTGTTGAGGAGCGCGTGGCCGAATGGTTTCTATACCTATCTGCTGAGAAGGAGAGCAATGGATCGAATCCGCCGGTAACGAATTGGTAGTTTTTCTGCTAGGGGTGAAATAAACAAATATAGCCGGTGCTAACCGACGACACATCGCATTCCTTTCTCTAGACTACATCCTGCTACATGCAAAGTCAAGTTCAGGACTTGGTAGTTGGAGTTTTAGAAGAAACGACGACGAAGAAGAAAAAGAGGAATTATCGCTGCCTCGAAGTTTTCACACATCCTCTTCTACCAGCAGACTAATCAGACGTCGTTTACTGTATAGTTATAATGCTATAGCAGCCATGTTTTTCCAGACCCCGGAAACCACTCGGGAGCCAGCAAGATACGCCCCTGTCAATTTCTCATTGCCATTGCTACAAATCCCCACTCCTTCCATCTTCAAAATAAGTTTTTAACATACTGATGGCCATATTGGAAATAAACATTGGCGTAACCACCTCGCTGAGGCTTCAAAATCAGGACATAGCGAGCTTGATGTTGAGGGTGAAGTGAACCGTTGTATATGAAACCTAAGTTCAATTGTACAAACGCACATTAACGGAAGCCCTAGCCACAAAATAAAAGTACTGATTTAAAGGATCATGCTCCAGGGAACAAAAATGGGATTGTACTCAGATGTGTCATTCCGTTGTATTAAACATTAAAAAGAAAACGTAAGATATGGAAGCGACAATAACCGTAGTTAACAGCCGATGAAGACCACTGTTTCTTCTTGGTCTCCATTTTTCTCCTAGATTCTCAACTGTATCGTCATTATCATGTCCCGTAGCCTGAAAGATCAATGGGACACCAATACTGCAGATTGTTGGACCATCTCCCGCCATTCCACTCGGTTTTGTGCCAGGATATTTTTTCTAGCTATGGACTTTCCTGTCCACTCTCTGATGTTGTCTTCCCATTTCGTTTTCTGCCCCCACTTCCCCCCCCCCCTCTTACGCTTCCTCTCACAGCACCTTACAGGACAGTCTTGGTCAACCCAGACTATCTTGAAACATGCCCAAACCATGTTAGCTTGCGTGCTTTTACCATAGCTGATAGGCCTTTATATTGCCCGACCTCTCTCTTAACGGTGTCCCGAACTGCCTTATTCGTGACGTGGTCTAGATACGAAATGTCAAGTATTTGACGCAGACATCTCATCTCCAATACACAAACTCTTCTTCCTAGAACCGCTGTCAGAGTCCAAGTTTCGTAGGGATAAATGTATACGGAGGTGACAAATGTATACATTAAACTCAATTTGGATTTCAGGTTCATGCTTCTGT